>JAWWEU010000081.1:59530377-59603823 GCA_035583155.1 Acropternis orthonyx | reverse complement strand
AACATTGCTCCTTCATTTACCTCTGAAGTACTCATGCAAATATGTTATTAGGAAACTTAGATTATTTTGATGCTTCTTAGATTATTTTGATGCTTCTAGCTCTTGTTTCTGAATACAAATTATTGACCCAAAACTGCTTAAAAAACCCAAAATTCTTCTAATCGCTTACAAAAATACAGAAGTCTGCTCTTAAATTAGAGGATTAACTGGCCAGGATTGACTTTGCATATGGAATGGCAGGAGGAGAAGGGCAGCCTGAGTCATGCAACTGGCCTTGTTTATCTCCATAAGAGAGAGAGGAAAATTTAATTTAGTGCATGCAATTTAGCATGCAAAAGGTCAAAGTGGTGCATGCCTGCAGGTAGTTAATCAGAAAACTGCTATACTTTCCAACCCAAACAGTGTTAAGCAATAGAAATGCAAATATTGGCCCTTATCCTGTGAGGCTGATTTCAGCTGATATTCATAAACTCCTCTTGCTTCTGTCCTGAGTATTTCACATGACACAAAAGACTTTAATTAAAAAACAGTGTGTTTTTCCATCCTTGGTCCTTTTATTGTCTCCAGTCAGGTTGGAAGAGAGTGTACAACAGAGCTGAAGTGCAGCTGGGGCAGGATGCCTTTTGGGTGGACTGAAATTAGTTTGAGTTGAACCTAAAAACCCCCACATTGTCTGACACATGGCATGTGCCATCTGACAGAGGACAAAAAGCCTCAGAGCAGTGACAAATGGAAGCAAGACTGTGGCTGTATCAGCTGAAAGCCACTCTTAGTCTAGGTGAGCAAAGTGTGTGTGTGTGTGTGTGTGTGTGTGTAAGTTACCAGGAAGTTTTTTCTCACTTCCTTCCCTGCTTGTTTTCTCTTCTCCCCTCTATTTTACATTCTCTATCACTTTAAACTTCCACTGGGCACTTTCAACCCAGTGCAGACCATCAAGGAGCAGTGCAGCTTCTGTGTTGATTTTTGTGCCTGCTTTTTGTGTTATAGGCTAGTACCATGGGGAACATACTCCCTTGTGGTTTTCTTAAGATGCTGAACATCTTTTCATTCTTTTCAATTTCCTAGATGTAAGCTGCAATTAGCCAAAAGATACCATTCTCCTGTCCCATTTTTCCTTTTTTAAATATATAGAGTAACTTCCCCCCCAACAAAGTCTCATAAGAAAACTACTTTCCTTCTAACCCTAACCTACATATACATTTCTATTCATCTTATATCGCTGCTCTCTGACATTCAGTTGTGCCTTTTTCAAAATAATAATTAACTTAAATCCCAAATAAATTGGACTCAAAACAAGTATTGCTGTTAAATCTTAGATCTGATTGGGATCCTGTAAGTGGCAAGCTTGGGACTCACATTTCCTTCACAGATGTCATCAAATGGTGTCTGCATGCAAAGCCCCAAAGTCTTAGGGCCAGCACACAAATGTATCTGCTTTCATATTTAGTGGATCTATTCACTGGCAGCTTATTATTGTAATTGTCCAAAGTCTGCCCTGGCTTACAGAATTGCTTCAGGGCATAAAGCATTGATTTTGCTCCATAAACTCGTGTGTGGTTTAGGTGCTGGCTGTCTATGGGCATCATCTTTTCACAAATTGAGTGCCTTGTGGGAGGTGCAGAGTACCTTCAGCTCGTGTTGCACTTATGGTGAGTGCGAGGTAATTGGAAAGAGGCAGTGGAGACCTTGAGAAAGACTCACTGCTCTGTGGAGCATCACAATACACTTGAGCTTTGCTAGGCGCTATTAGACTCCACGCATTTGGCAGAGTAACTAGTCAGACATAATCTACCGTAAACCTCATTTATTTCTGCTCCCAGAAGGCAACAAGAGAGGAGACTGGAATAGTTTTAATGCTCCTGAACTGCGTATGGATGTCGAGGAGACAATACTATTTTTCACTGTGGCACATGCTTTAATTTTTAAACAAGGAAGGCGTGAGTGTGCTGTGCACCCGCTGGTGAAGGACCAGCACCAGGGCTGTTCCTCTGCTCCTGGGGCAGGACTGAGCCACGAACTCTTATCTCAGCTGAGCTGTGGGGCAGAAACACCCCACTCACGGCAGCTCTGCAATGACTCAGGCTGAGCAGTGGGAGTCCTGGCTGTGAAATGCAGCTGGCTATTTCCTGCCTCGCTGGTCGACTTTGTTTACTTGCACATGAAGCAGAGACAGCCTTACGCCTACCTCTTCCTCTGCCATGCTTGTATCTTCCTACTGGTAAAGTAAACACTACAAAACCAAAACAAAACCAAAACAAAACAAAAACAAAACAAAGGATTAAAAGAAAAAACTGTGAAAGAAGGACATAGTGAGATGGACAAGTGTAACTTTCTATTTCCTTTTAATCAATGTAGAAGGAATCCATTGGATTTGACCTAAAATGTCTAGCAAGTACTGAATCTACTTTCTTTACCCTGCTTAGTAAAAAAAGTTTAATTTAATTGAAAATGAAAGTGTAATTTCTTGATGGCATTTTCACTATTGTTATTTTCTAGGTATCTACCATCTGATAAACAAAATAAGGCTCTAGTCCAGCATCAGAGAAGGTCTGCTCCAAATTCCACAGAGGATGACAAGAGAGTCCTGGACCCAGTAAGGAAGAACCTAGAAGGGTAAAGTGACAGTACTAGACTCATATTTGGTCCTGTAAATAGTCAAGTGCTGAAACTTAAGGTCAGAAATGTCTGCCTTGATTTAACTTAGGTGAGGAAACATCAATGAGAGTGTTGGTATGTGTAAAAGTAAGCACATTCATAAGTCTGCATAACGAGGGCTTAAGCCACACTCAATAGTCTGTCATGGTTTTCTACTCACTTCTTCCGTGCCACTTTCTGTAGGCTTAAAGGCAGACTGTGAACTCTGAATAGGAAAATGGTAACTTTGTTTAATGCTTCTCTATTTAATAAAATGTTCTAGATTTCATAAACAGGAGAGACCTTTTGAAGGGTCTAACAAATTTTGCTGGTGAAAGCAGATTTCAGTCCACACAGCCAAATTTCCACATGAAGGTGCTCCTTGTACTCTTAAATCCATAGCTCTCATAATAGGCTTCTGTCACTCTGCCCAAGACAAAAAATGGAGACTTGTGAGTCACTTACAAAGGAATTATGAAGTCTTGGTGTCTGAAGCACAGATTTTGAAGCACAGGTTTGTCACTTAGGAGTGTCATTTTCCTCTGAAGGGAGTCAAGAGTTGAGGGTGCACTGTGCTACTTTGGTTCTAGACAATCAAGCAAGGCTGTAACTGTTGGTCAACATTGCAGTGGGAACACATGAATAGTCAGAAAGATTAATAGGATAGTTTTTGAACAAGTGTTCTTTTCCTAATATTTCTCATCTTTCCCAGGAATGGTCAGTTGATAGAGGGCTGCATTAAGGTAGAGTGTAATGTGTGGTTTTGCTTGTGTTTATAAAAAATTGCAAAAGAGGAGAGTAGTGGGTTCAGTCACAACACCTTTCTGTTCCAAGGAATACTAAGCAGTTACACAGAAAAAACCAAACCTCCCCTGCTCCACCCCTCATTAAGCAAAGGACCAAGGATGTGGTCTTCTTGCTAGTAACTTGTCACTAAGACCTGAAAAAATTCACACACACAGAGAAAACCTGCATGTGGACTCTTTAACTTTGACTCCAACTGTGATTTTGATGACTGAATTACAGGGTTAAACATGCTGGCAGTGAAGGCTGGAAAACTGGACTGAGAACCTGCTTGGTGGGGAATGAGGAAGACACTCTCCCCTGCAGGCCCGGGGAATGGTTCCAGGTGCCTGGCGGGTCTTCAGACTGTCAGCTAAGGTAGCAATGCACGTATCAAAATCAGCCTTCTCATGATTGTTTGAATGTTTGGCGTGGTGGGAAGACCCACACAACCATGCTTTGTACCTTTCAAATGAATCATAAACATCTCTGCCTCTGATATAGTCCAGTGCCAAAAGTAATCCCAAAAAGACCTCTATGGACTTAAGAAGTGTGAGAGATTCATGTGGATTTTCTCATTATGGCAAATTTTTGCTTTAAAATGTACACTATTGAACTTCTAAGGAGCTGGTCTTTTAGTCTGTGTTTGCCTCAGTACTGTCACTAAAAGAAACACATCTAGAGAACAGAGATGAAAAAATTGAGTAATACTGTGTGGCTGTGATAGAGTGGACTTCCCTAACATGCCTTTGCTAAATTTACAGAAGCAAGCTTCCCAGATAGAAGCTCTCACTAATTATAGCAAGTAGATAAGTAGTCTTTAACCAGGCTTTAGGAAAATGGTTCCCTAACTCTTGCTCGGACCTGTGTTGTGGCTGATGGACATATAAATGCCACAAGCAGCTCATTTGAGTGTTTTGAAGCAGAAGACACTACTCTGGAGTTTGACTGCCCAAGGAGATGTTTGTAAAACAGACAGTCTGTTTACCATCATTTTGATTATATTGTCAGTCATTTGACCAAATTCTTGGAAATTTTAGTGACTGGGGAAAAGGCTAAGCAAAATGATCATTAGGTTAAACTATTAGGACATTTTATTTTCTTATTGATTTGGTTTTATTAGTGCTACATAGGCACACAGTGCTTTACATTCTCTGTCCCTGCGGTATGAAGATTAGAATTTTGACTCACTTGACATTATGTGTCATCAAGCTGGGCCATATATAATAGGATTAAAAATTGCTGAGCAAAAGGGCAGAGAATTTGTGTAGTTTTCCTACCCTTTGGCATTGTTTCTTTAGAAAATACTTTAGGGTTTTTAGTAACACAAAACTGCAGTAAAATTTTGGAAAACGGATTAATAAGTTAGGACATCTCACACATTAGACAGTTTGCCAAAGGAGCTTCAGGAAAGAAAATAAAACAGTGCATTTGTGGAACAAACAGGATGCTACCAAAGCTACACAAATACGTGGGACAACAGAAAGCAGGCAGGCCCAAGTGTTGCTTGAGTGGTGAATCCTGCTTCTTTATAAGTTTTTGCTTTTCGTGGTTATATAGAGGAAAAACTGTGAGTCCCATGTATTGCAGGTCTAAAGCCAGGCTTGGAGGAGTTACTCACAGGAGTAGCAGTATTGACACGAGTGTTTGCTGGGTATTAATTTGTGCTGTACTTGAACCGACAGTGCAGATGTGTTCCTTCAGAACACTTGACTAGACTGTATGGAATATCAAGGGATATCAGAATAAATGTCAGAGGTGGAACTGTTCATAGGAGTGATATATAGGGAGCAGGCATGTTTTGAGAATTATTGAAGATGCTGGAAATTAATCTGATAATCACAGCAGATTTTTGTGGTTTTAAATATTATAGGAGTGCTGGTAAAATACAGGTGTTTAAACTCCAAGTTTGTTTCGGTAAGCCTTGAAGAAAAATTTAAATCCTAATCTAGAGGTAGATTTTGATGTGAACTGAGTTTCCACAGCTGAGTTAAAGACAGTCAAAAACAAAGAGGAGCACACAAACATAAACTCTCCCTTAAAGATAGAGAGAATGCAGTGGTTGTGCTCGTGGAGCCCCTCTGAGGTGAAGATAATGGAAACCATCATGTTCTCAGTTTTTCTTAGGCTCAATGCTGATGTCAGTGGGAGATTTGTCTTTCTAATTCTGGAAGAAATGTTAAGATTTTATCTATAAGCAAGGGGAGAGACTTAGAAACAAGGTATAGCTCCAATTTAGAAGATGATAGAACATTTCTCAAAAAATCCAGGGCTGCAATGTGATCATGAGAAATGAAAATAATCCGAGGTAGAAGTAAGATACACCTAACTGAAAAATACTGTTAATAATACCTCAGATGAAGAGATATTTAAGTGAGAATCCAGACATCAGTAAACTCTTATCCAGTATTAAATGGAAACACATGCTTTGTACCAGGAGCTTGATCAAGGGTGGGAGGAGGAGGCGGCAAGAAACCCTGAGCTGCTTTTCATTTCAATGTTATACTCAGACATGACCACTGCCAAATTAACCCATAAAAGCTAAGCATTTAGTTCAAGTCTGAAACTTCTGTCTCTCTCCCCCTCTTTAACTTTGTTCATAAACATACTGCACTCAGATGTTAATTACAGTCCCCAGCAAAGCCTCAGAGCTGTGCAGGTTCTCCTGGGGAAAATGACTGGACTCAGCACTTTGCAGATCTGTTTATTTTACTTTACTGCACTTTAGTTACCCCAGCTGGTTTGCTCCAGACAGAGAAGAGGGGAAAGCACAGCCCACAGAAGAGTCCAAGGGAACTAACCTGTATCCCTCTCCCAAACTGAGCAGCTTCCATGAGAATTGCTTGCCCGTAGTGTGTTGACTGGGTGTTGAAGTGTCCCTTCTCCGGGGACCTGACCTTTCAATAGTCTAAAAAGTGTCCTTTTTGCCAAGTCATCCCAAGCCATCTTCTCTTATGCCATGCTTCACAGGCAAAAGGCACGTGTGAGAACCTCTTGCCACATAGTATTTATTATTGTTTATAGTACGAATTATTTGCTAATCTCTGATGATGTGATTAGCACTGAACAAGACACAGAGAAGCACAAAGCATACCCTGAGGAGTTTACAATTTCAAAGACAAACACAGATGAGACAACATGCACTTGGAAGACCCTGAAGTAGATGTTGACCTACTAAGAATTTAAAATGAATTAACTAGGAGTGGGAGATTATTTTTCTCTTTTCTGAAGCTGTCTGTTTTAAAGAACAAACATTTTTCTTTGGGTTCTAGCAAGAAAATGTTGTCATGAAAAGCATACATACATGTCTTACCTTACTGTCCCCTCTCTGGGAAATAAGTTAGGTCATACTCTTACTTATGAAAATTGGCAGGTTGTTTGTGAAGCAGATGCACCTCTGTTAAGTTACATCAGGTGGGCATCTGACCAAAGAGGTACACAGGCACCCACCCATTTTAAGATATGCCAAGAGGCTAATTGTTCTGAGCTCACAAAATCAAGAATATGAATTTGAGATCTTGTGTATCAGCTTGCTATTTCTTGGAGTGTGCACTTTTCTTAGGTAGAGAAATACTGCTCCTCAGGTGAGGAGAAATTCAGATATTTTTATGCTGCCTAAGTATGCAAACCACAACAATTGATTCTTAAGTAAAACTTGTTCGGATGACAAATTAATGTCACTTCTAACAGTGACTACCTAAGTTCACATATAATAACAAAAATATAATTTTTAATTTGGGAATCAATACCTTCTTTTGTGCAACTTTATTCCTTTTGAGGTTTTACAGGAACTTGACTGTTTTAACTGTTGACCAGTTCTTTCTGGAAATCAGACAAATTTACAACACAAAGGCTTGTCTATACAGGTAAATTACCAGCAGTAAAGTAAGATGTGAATTGATGTTGCATTAGCTGCTCCGCACTAAAACCCCCTATGGACACGCAGAGGGCACACTGAGAGTTCCTTTGTATGAAGTGGCTTCCTCAACTACATGTAGATGTAGACATATAGGGAGTAGCCAGCATGGTGTAAATTCATATGTAGCTTGTAAATTCACACTCTACCTTCCTTGTATAAGCAAACGAATAGTCAAGGCCTTGCATTCATTCTGCTGGCATAAACCTGAAGGAATAGATGAACCTTACACCTTGCCCTGAAGGTAAACACGCTTGGGCTAATGTGATGCGTAATGGAGGGAATGCTGTCAGGAGCCAGGGCATCAAAGCAGATCATGGGAGAGTGTGCGAAAGTACTTCAGTAAAAGTACTTCAGAAATTCTCAGTGGCCATGAGGGAGAGAGGACATTCTCAGTGTCAGAGGGACGAGATCCCCTAACAATCCTGAAGAACACGAGTATGACTTGAAGTACAGTTTCTTGCCCAGTGTGTCATTTCTTTTTGTTAGGTTTTGAAGAGAATCTCATTAAATAGTAGATTTCTCTAACATTTTAGGCAGAATGAATACTAATTATTTATTATCTTTGGCTGTGAAAGTTACAGGAGTGCAACTGAGCTCAGACTTGACAAGTCTCCTGTAGCTGAAAAGGAGACTTTCTCTGGACCTTTCCTAAAAGTCTCCCTCTCTAATGAGTATTCCTCCAGGTGTTTCAAAGAGATACTTAAAGTCTTTTTCAGGTACTTTGAACTGTCCTTCCAAAATGCCACTACTTGTCAGCCCTGTAAGACACAGTCATGCAATGCTGAACTGATTCCCATCTGCAGTAGAGTAGCAACAGTGACCTGATCTGCTCAGGTTTCACTGAAGGTCAAAAGCAGTCAGAAGATCAGGGGGCCCCTGCCTGAGAGGAAGGGGCACCTCCATTTTCTGCTGCCACTGTTACTTATCTGGGAATATACACAGAACTGCCTTTCCCATTTTTTATTAGGTCCTGATGTAAGACGTGTATGTTTGCCCAAACACTCATAAGCCACCAGGCTGGGGTTTTTTTTCAGCCTCTGTTATCTGATGGCCTCAGGAACCCATTTGAAGAATGTGTTTTTACCTAAACATAAATATTTATTGTGAAGTATTTCTCTTTATTTTTTCAGTTTAAGAAATTGCACATGTTCAAAAAGCCACTCAGTTTTCAATGACTGGGGCTACAGCAGTTTTATTAAAAGTACTTTCTTCTGTTTTAATCAGAAAACTTCAGAGAGCAGTTAAAAAAGCATAGTGACTATAATCCTCCCCATTCATCCCTGAACATAAGCCTACAAAAGTGAAGAGGTGCTGATTGCAGGCTGAGCAGGTCCTGTGGTGAACCTTCAAGATGGGCAAAGCACAAGAGCTCCTGAAGCCTGTGTCTGTGCTTACCAGCTCATACCAAAGAAGGCCATGTCTTCATAGTTAGCCACGGGAGGCAGAATAGTGCTCGTGCAAATCTGTGCTTGTCTCTTTTACAGTCATGGATTCATTTTGTGGTTTGCGCATTCAGTTTTCTAACTCTGGAATTGGATACCTCACCTGAGGAAGTTTCAGTTATCTTGTGTGCTCATGAAGTCAATGCAGGGGACGATACATCATATTTTTGTGAGATGCCGCCCAGGGTTGAGTTCTCTTTCTTTCTCCCTCTGATAAAGATGTATCTTAAATAGCTGACTTGAACTGGATGGCTAGCTCTCAGGCAGTCATGAAAAGAGATCAAACCAGGCCCAGAGAATGAGCACAGGCTGTACCATCATGCACTTGCCAAACACAGTGTGCGAGAAACAACCACTGACTGCCATATTTATTCATTATTTTATGTACCTGGGAATTTATTGTTACTCTTGGGCCCTGGCCTGTGTGCTATGTAGAGAGAAGCCACTCTGTTTTAGCAGATGCGAAGTAAAGGAGTCATATTGGTGATGGCTTGCCAAAACTGAAATGCTTCCCCAGTTTTGGGGGAATTTGGCCAATTCCCCAGTTCAGCCTCTTGGGCCTCAAGTGGTACTTGCTTCAGAGGTGTATTTTATATCTTTCAAAGTATAGCCTAGGCAATATGACAGTATTTGTATTGCCAACATGTGCTGGCAATAAACTCAGAGTAACATGAGTTTGGGCTACTGACCCCCTAAGGGCTGCCATTCAACTATGCCCCAAGCATGGGATGTTAGAATTTATGACTGCCTGCAGAGATGTTTCTCTACAGGGATCTATAAATGAAACTGCATTATTATGTGAAGAGTGCAGAACAGAAAGTGTTTTGCTTTTAGTAAGTGCAGCATCCATGACAATTTCTGTTCTAACCATTTCTCCCCTATCTCATGCTGCCAAATTCGTGTAACCGTCCTGAAAAGAAAGTAAGGGAATGCTGTAACTACCTTGTGAGAGCACTTTGTCTTCCTTAGATATGCAGGATAGCACAGTCCAAGCTTAGTTTCTCCCCCTGGGACGTCTCTTCACATCTCAATTGTTTATGCACTGCCTGTGTTTCGGAGCAACCTGCAGCTCAGTTCTTCTCCCTGTCCTTGCACTGCATGCGTGTGTGAGTCCCGAGGTAGTTTTAAATCAGAGCACAAGCAGCGTGAAGCTGCCTGGTGTGTTGTGTTTTGGCATCTGCCAGATGTGAGCTCTGGTGGCAATGCAGTGTGTGCTGTGGACAGCCTTGGATATAACCACACAGTTCAGGGGAACTCCGGGAACCCCTGTAATCACTTCTCTGTTTTGAACTTTGTGAATGAGCAAGCTGTGCCTGACAGTTACACTGACAAAGCATTTAAACTAGGAGTTTGTATTCCAGGTTAGTTTTAGGTAATTCCTGCTGCATATTTTGAATTTAATCTGCGTTATTAACTATTATTGTTTAATTGCTTAATACGTTCATAAGTCAATAAAATAACTTGCTACAACACATCACAACAGCCAGAGGCCAGCATAGAATGGCTCAGCACCTGGCCAAAGCCTTCACACACCGGCCCCTGGGACACATTTTACTGAGAAAGGGAGCATTTGGCTGAAATGCCACTATTATTCCTCTCTCTTTCTGTAAATACCACACCTTTTGTAACTGGGAGCTGGTTGACTGTGGGGTACCTGAGAAGGGATATGACTTTTAGCATGTCAAGTGTTCATGCTAGCTGAGCATTGTATTGTTAAACTCCTTGGGTATAGCAACAAAGTGCAGACATACTGAACCCATTAGCTTCATGCAAATGGTTTGAGCAGAAAATAGCCCACGTTAGTATTATTTTTTAAAAAATGTGAAGTAATGTAATGCAATTATAGGAGCCTGAAATATGACTGATTTATAGAGAGACACCATATTTGGCTTCTGTGACAGAGCTGAAAAAAACCATGAAAGTAAGAAACACAACAGGGACACTTCTGGTTTAAAAAAGTTCTTAATGTGATATGCAGGTTTTGGAAATATTACCACAACTTCTGTTTTTTTCAAAAATATGTGACTGAGTTGCCTATGGGCAGAATCTGGCCTTCTTATTTGTTTTGGCCTATGGCACAGTTCTCAATTATACTGCTGCAAGTAGGGTTGCAGTGAGAATCCCCTGATTTGTCTAAAGATTAAACTGGCCCCAAAGGAAAGAGTTGAAAAGAGTTGGTTTGTCCTTCATCTTTTGTTCTCTTGAGCACTCTGGACTCTAACTGAAGGAGAAATAGAAAAGGTGTAATGTGACCTGAAAGCAAAGCTGCTCGTGTGACACCTCCATACCAGAAAGGTTTAGACCATGCCTTTGGATTACCCGTGCAAACTCAATCTGCGTTGTGTGCAGCGTCCTCTTCCACAGAGCTTTGAAGTCATTGAGAAATCACTACAATGAACTAGATGCTTCTTGGTCTTATTAGCATCCTTCTGTGGTAACTATTTCTTCCTGTGTTAAGCTCATGCCTTTCAACTAAAATTTGTACAGATTTAAAAATTACTGCTGAAAGCCGAGCTTTTCATTTTTCTTCTAGGTATTTTTAAAAAGATTGAAAAGCTTTCTAACCAAAGAAGAAATGGTATTCTTATTTCTTCTCCTCTGAAGTCCAAGGGTTAAGACAGCAAGTTGTATCATGGAGGTCTGAGTTTAGGCCCTTTCTGCCACTGGTTGAGAATGCAAGTTTGAAGGAGGGACTCCCCTGAAAGAGTGCCTTGATGGTAAGGCTGAAGGTTACAGCTGTATTAGCATGCTAAAATACATTTGAATGGTAATATAATGTGTTTGCTTGGCTGGAAAGTGTTATACCCTGTCTGGATAGTATTTTAATGGTTATTTTAAAGTCTTTGAAGAATGTCCTGGGACATAGTATTTAGGGTGGTCCATGGGGGATTATGGGCTGAGGAGTGAGGAACTGGATTTAGAAATTTTGTTACTCTGGGGAGTATTCTAACATTTAGGAAAAATGGGTGCGTGTCATCACACCATCTGTTCAGTACCTTTTTTTCCATCAGCTAGAACCTTTAAGCAAATCACCTAGACAGCCTTAATCACATTCTTTTCTTGTGCTTACAAACCTGAAAATATAGTAGGAATATTTGATATTTGTATTTTTATTCTATTTTATATTTCTGCTCAGAGCGAATCAAATTCTGGGTAGAATAATGGAGTGGGTTTATGAGTTGATTTTGTGTAAATCCTGTGAGTTCCCTATGCAGTCTGATGTCAGATAGACGCTCAAGACAGTCACAAAATTTTATGATATGTCTGCAGTGCAATCAGAGAGATGAGCAGGTATTCTGCGTACTTTCTGAAATGTCTGCCATGAGCTGAAGTCTGTGTCATCAATAGTCTACCCTGTCTGTGATAGCTGATCCAGAAATCACCCTGTCTGCCATTATAGAGCCATGCCTTCCTAGGCAGAAAAACATCAGGCTAATGGACAGTTTTGTTAAGTATTTTGTAGATATTTTTCAAACCTACTACTTATTTCCTTCTTAAGGATTCTTCTGTTGGCTAAATACATCTGTAAGATTATCCAGCTGGATAACTCCTGTTTCTTTCTACCCCCCAAGTTCAGCTAAGACAGCATGGGAAAAGCCCAGGTGCTCTGGGCTCTTTCTGTATTCAGGGGAGAGTAGCAATCTCAAGAGCCCTTCTACTAGGGGTGACAGAGGATGGCTCCTGGCTTGGGTGCCATCATTCATTGTGTGAACTAAGTAGGATGACCCTGAGGCTCCTTGTTTTGCTGTAAATAGCACACAACTGGTGCACAGTCCCTCGCTAAAGGCTGTTTAGATGCTTCTCACTTTAAAAAAGCTCAGTCCACAATCTGCCCTTGTGTCAAAGGGTATAACTGGGGCAGAATGGACAACGATGAGACAGTGGTTTTAAGATACTGTCAGACCTCTTCTAGAAAAAATCTGCACCTGTCTGTAGGAGCCTTTATTCTGCCCACTGATTATTTTTCTTATCTCCACCTATTTATTTCCCTTTCTGTCACTTAAACCCCCCTCCCAAAAAACAAAACACAAACCGAAACCCACCAACAAACACCAACAAATCTAAGTACCCCCATTCTTCAAATGACAAAATCTGTGAGCAGAACTACTCTGCTGCACTGCTCTCTTCCTAATGGCTGTTTTTCCACAATACCATACCCTGTTACTTGGGAAAGGTAGAAGAAAAGGGAAAGAGAAAGCATGTGTGCAGAGGATATACCCAGAAATCAGAACCATGCCATGTAAAATTGTTACAGCTGTTTCTGTTTTTATTGACTGTTTCTTTTGGATCCATTTCTCTGACAACTGGTGCTCATGTGAGCAGGAAGGCATGCAGCATGACATTGCTGTGGACTGAGGGGTCCCAGGAGCAGGAGTAGGTGGAGAGGGGAGGGAAAGGAAGAGGGTGTGGCGGTGAGGACATTTATGTGGGACACATCAAAGCACATCCCTGTAATATGTTACAGTAACCCAGGAAATTCAGAGCAGATGTACTGAGTAGCCTCATGGCAATCGGGGGGTTGCAATACTGTTACAGCAGCAGCAGCTGTCATGGTGCTTGATTTTTCAAATTTCAGTGAGCCGCTTCTCCCCCTGCTCTCTCTTTATTGCAGTTTCCTCCCCTGAGCAGCCTCGCTACAGAGCATGTCATGCAAACCAAAGTTAAGTGTGCTACAAATGAGTTATGCTGTGCCTCTCACAAGCTGGGAAGAGGCAAAGACTGATTGTTACAGCCCCTCTTGATTTGCTCGGGTATGACATTAAAGGCGCTGTTCAAACATGGAAAGGGTGAATTAGGTGATTCTATACACGGAGGGAAATAGCAAGAGAGATATTTTTCCACGTGAGTAGATGTTAATCTTCTTTATGGACAATATGAAGTATCTGCCTCCTCTGATAGAATCACTAGATGGAAGCTGAAAGATAGGAAATGCAATTTCAGATGCTCAGCTCAGTTCATTGACCAAAGAGGGGGAAATCTAGAAAGAACTCTGAAAAACCCCGTTGGCTTTTTTCTGCTTTCTCTTTATCCCTTGGAGTTTCTCTATTATTATCTCCTTTAGTAGATGCTCACTTTGAAAGGGTTAGATCTTGATATCTTTTGTTATATAGGCAAAATATGCATACAGCCCTTCTGTTGACATAAATTATTTGGAACATACACAGCCCCTTCTTATATCTATTATGATGTTATATCTCATGGCTGCATGTATCAGTGGCTTAGATGGACAATAAGGCTGTCTTTAAAAACAAAATAACAATGTTAAGTTTTTATTTTGCTAACCAATGTCAAAAACCAAAACTGTAGATGAAAATTACAAAGTAGATCTTGTGATTTACAGTCATTGAAGATGAAAATTAAAAAACCAGTATTACGGATAAATGCTTTATATTTTATTATGCATTACTTTTTTGCTCAGCAATTTGTACTGAAAACCCTTCTCCCATCTGTCCCTGGTTTTCGTCCATATGTGGAGACTCAGTGTGTCCCTGATATTTGTCAATTTGTCAAAGCTTTGGCACAAGGGGAGGAAAATAGACCAAAAACTAGAATCTTCTGTCAGAACACACTGAAATCATGTGGATTGGATTCAAATCCCAGAGCCAGTCATACCTCTCCAGCTTTTGATTAGAAGTTAAACTCAAATCTGAAGGGCATGTAGCTCTAAGGATCATTGCAGCTTTAGCTAAAATGAAGACCAGAACCATAGACCTGTTTGGAAAGAAGCCATACTTGATGCAAAAGTAAAGAACTGAAAAAGGCCACTGGTAACAAAAGCAACATCTAAATACAAAAGTCACTTCATTCACACTGGGATGATACCAGTCCAGAGCAGAACAAAAATTTATGGTTTTCATGTGCAGATCTTACCAATTTTGCTTTAACTAGGTATCCTTTTTTTGAACAGGGACCTACACATATAATACTAGTTTTTCCTGAAATACATCTGTTTGCATGTACAAATTATGTTTATGCCTAGAAAAATACCCTACAATATGCAGTTATCTGCTTTTACCTGTGCCTGTTTAGCTGTGGGTTTTTCCCTGTGATTTTTATTTGTGGAGGGTTTGTTACTAATGAGTCACTCTGAAAAACTGGTGCTTTGTGAGCAAGACAGTTGCAGGGTGAGATGCCTGTGAGTCCCTGTACTCTGTAAATGCCCAGATCAAACCATTAAGAAAACATGTGCACTCTTTTCAAAACTGGGAGCAGAACTAAGCTATAAAAGCAACCAGTGATGCATCTTTTGTGACTGTGTATTTCCAGGCTATTGCCTTATCTGTTGAATGTCCTCCATACAGTTGATTGAAAAAAATTAAGTGGGGCAAAATGGGAAAAAAAAACATTTTAAAAATGAGATTTCTGGCAGTTTTTGGCTATGGATGTTTCAGTGTAGTAGGGTAGGGATTCTATCAGTGTTTTGGGATGTTAGTTTTAGGTTACAGAGAAATGTTTGAAAAAACAAGTGAAACTGTTGAATAAACAAATCAAATCCCCACCAGACATGAAATAACTACATCTTCTGAAGTTCAAAACTGCTTGACAGTCATTGAGGTAACTTTCAAGTTACCTTTATATAAACTGAATTTGAATGTTCATTCCCAGTAATAAAAGCCTGCAGCTCTGGAGGTACTCACAATGATAAGATAAAAATATTAGAACTGTGAGGATAAAATGTAAATGAGTATCTATGAAAACCCGCTGTCTTTGCTTTAATCTTTCATGGACTTATTAGGACAGAATGTTTTCCCACACACTCTGCATATCTGAAGCCCAGACTGCTACAAGGATACTACCACTGGGTTGCAAGCTCTTACATTGTTTCTGTTGATCAACAAAAATCTTTCTATAGATTCTCTTCTTGAGTGTTTTTTGAATGAGACTAATGTCCAGAAGTGATAAAAAACCTAAACGTTGTTGGTTTGGTTTTTGCTGGAAAAAGAATTTCAAAGAAGAAAAGCCTTTGATCACTCAAGAATGCTGGGGCTCTTTTAGTTCCTAACAGGGTTGTGTCATATTCTCCACTTGCTCTTTTCCATTGTCTGACTTTTTATTTCTCCCTGACCAGAATAATAATTTCTGCTGTGTTTACAAACTCTGGAATTTTAAAAATTCAGCAAAAGATTTCCCTACTCTGACTGATTTTTTCCATATTTCCTCTCAGATTTTTATGACTTACCTTAAGGTCTTCAGAATACAGTTATTTCCTTGCCTGTTACTTTTTTCCTAAGTTGTTTACATTTCAAACTTGCAGTGAGTTATGTACAATCTCTGTCTAGCATTGGCTGAGTCACTTGAAGTTTTACTCTTTGGCTCTTTGCTGCTGACTAGTAGGTGACAATTTTATGCCATTGGTGTGACTTTACAAAATTGACTAAACCAATCTTATGTTCCAGAAACTCGGAATGAGGCTATCACAAAGTGAGTCAGCATTTCAGACACTCTAATTTTAATAGTAAGAAAATTCACATGCCCAAACACCTTGGAAAAAAGTGAGGTCTAAGCCTCATCTTGTACCCTTTGGTTATTCTTTGCTCAAATCATGTATTTCAGGTGAAAAAATAAGACTTTCTGAGAAAGATAATAATAATATGTTTGCTCCTTTCTGGGTCAGATAGAGTTTTAATGGAACTAAGATAACTTAATGGGTACATAATGACAGGCATTGTGGGTACGGAACAATGACAGGAGATATTATATTAGAGCTTGTGGGAAGAGCCAAGTGGAAGATAAATAGGCAGTGTTGGCTCTGGAAAACACTAATGCAAGATTTTTGTGAGACTAAAGCCAGTCGCTGTACTGACTTTCACTGAAATGATGTAGATGCCTGTTAGTGAGAGAAGCTGGCAAATCCTGTCATGCAGGAGGAAAGTCAGGGAGCAGTGAGGGCAGGGACTCACTGTGTACATGGCTGGCTGGTTCCTTTGGTCACCTAAACTGCTGTCTCTGCTACACAAACTTCCTAATCATACCTATTCAATGATTTCTTTACTAAATCAAAGCAAAGTACTGAATATGGGGCAAAATATTTGCTAGTGCCTAACAATTGAAATGTTCCTGATTTGCTGTGACACATGGATACCTACATGTAAATGTTGCTGTCTGTTCAAAGTCCATTGCCCAACTGTACATTCTTTTCCATAGGAAAGGGGGAAAACTGGAGACCAACCCACAAACTGTCATACATTTTCACAAGCCCTGCAAGCTGTTACTCTCTTGTTGCTTTTATCTGCCCACAGAATCTGGTGTCTCTGATGTAAAGTCAGAAAGTCTGTATTTTGGGACTGCTTCAACAGAGACTTGAGGTACCTCTGGCTTCAGAAGCCCTGCAGAGTCACTGCAATTGTGACTAGATTGAACAAGGTTAACCACAAACTTGACCTTCAGCAGATTTGTGCTTTATTTTCTTAAAACTTCATTGCCAGGAAAATTGCCTAGGCAACTATTGGATGAAAACTGCAAACAGGGAATATGTTAGATCTGGGTACTTCTCTGTGTCAGAAAAGAAAAAAAAAATCAGTTTGTCTCGGGTTTTATTTTATGGTTCAAATAACATAACTACTATGCCTGTGGATTAGTCTTGTGGGATAAACATTTAAAAGTTGGCTTCAGATTAGCTGAGGAATAAACAGGATTGCTTTGCTGGAAAAAAACACTTTGATGAGGCCGGAGGATCAGTGCACAGAAGGTATAAACTGCAAAGAGAAACAGAGAATGGTAACTGACGTTAATCAATCAATAAAACATATATTTGGGATGAAATAAACTAACCAGAGTGAGAAATAATAGTGTAATATAATTAGAATAGCATACTCACATTCTGGAATGGAAGGAGGTCAGTTTTCTTTCAAGGCCTCTATAGGCTCATGATTCTAGTCTAGAGTGGTTTATTTACTTTTCACTCACTTCTAAGTGCTAGTCTCCTTTTGAACAGAGTTGCAGCTTTTACTGCTGCCTTTTATGGTGTGTTCCACAAGTTAACCCTTTCAAAACATGTATTTTTTTAAATAAACCTCAGGCTACAACAGAATCCCAAAACTACGGTAGAAATATTCTAATCACAAAGGCTTAAAACCTCTCTAACAAATTAGGAACAAGAAGGTTGATTTTTCACTTGTTAAAATATGGGAGGGGGAAAGGGAATAATGATTTATATTACTTTTTTTTCCCCCCTCCAATTTGTTAACTTAATGTAGGTTCTAGAATTGAATTAATTACTGGTACTCCCCACACTCATGTATTTCACAGCCAGACAGTGACAGGAGGATAAAGTAATCCAGATGTCTTCAGCTCCTGAAGAAAAGAGTGAATGTTCTCTTTCACATTTCCAACTAACTGTATATGAGTAAGATTAATTTTCTCTGAAAATAATGTCTGTGTGATTTTTAGTTAAGGCTGTTTTAAAATCTGAAGATAATGAGTCTTCACCTATAAGTATGCCAGTAAGTGGTTAGTAGGGACTATTTTTTTTTTTTTTTTTTGATATGCTTTTTTGTATCATTTTCAGGTGTGAAGGTTGTTAAAGAAACACAGACACAAATGACAGAAAGTTCAGCATTTTTCTTCCCTTTAAATCAATACCCATACCCTTCTCTAAACTTCTGCATAAACAAAATGGTTTCCTTATGTTTATTGATGCATCTGCTTAGTATGTGATTTATGGGAGCCAGTTCATTTCTTTCTTCTAGTGTTCCTCTTCAGTATCAGCATCCAGGAAGAGAAAAATGAGTGTGGAACTTAGTTGTAACTTTGTTTTGTTTTGTTTTGTGGTTTTTTGTTTGTTTTTGTTGTTTTCTTTCCTGTTTGGAGGTCTCAAAACCAGTGTTTGACCTTCCCTGGTTGCCTTCAGAGAGTCGGGAGGCTCAAGGCCCCTCTCTCAGCTTGCTGTGGCCTCCTCTGCAGGGAGTTGCTAAGGGCAGCATTGCTGAGGTGCCTCTTTGGGCTGCCCATTTCCTGAATACATGCTGGACCTGGGGCTGCTTTTGCTGGTGCATTCCCTTGTGCTCTTAGGAGCCTTCTCAGCCCAGACTTTCTACTGATGTCTTCTCCACTGTAGGCAATTATGAATACTGCTCTGCTACAGATCAAAAGCAATCCTATGAGTCTACATTGTTAATTTGAGTATTTTGACTAATTCAACATCTGTGATACAGCATAATAACTAGCCAATGTAGAAATATGCTCTGCATTGCTGTTTCTGGTGCACAAAACACTTTCCATGACATTCCTGGACCAGCAGTTGTTTATCAACCTCTGTGGTGCTGGAAGGACTAGCGGGTTTTGCTGATTTGTTATGGCTGTCTGAAGCAGCTCTCATAAGCACTTTTTCTGTTTGCGTGCACATGTAAGAGAAGCAGGCATAGAAGGGAGAGGTGACTTTAACCTTCTTCTGCCCTTTTGTGGAGGAATGGGATGTTTCCTGATAACCCCAGTTACCACCTGATTTGGGTTTATTTTTGCTGCTACACTTTGGATATACTGTTTTATGCCGAAAACATACTGCTCTGCATTTCTAAATCAGGTTGGAGGTGTGATATAAAATTCTCTTGGGGGCATTTTAGGGTAATAGTGTTTTCTTTTGTTGCAAGACTCACAGTGAAAAAATGAATAATCATACAACAGGAATAGCTGCATTACAGAATTCCTCTATGACATTACATTCTACTGAACTCCAAGCCATAACTTCTATCACACCTAAAGTCACTAAGTGTAGACACAAAGTGCTTCATAGAAGCAAACCCTTTGTTACTGGATTTTTTTTGTCTTTCATCTTACCATTCTCTTTCTGGCCTGTGGAATAATGTTTAAGATTGTTATTTGAAAATGTTTCAGTTGGCTTGGTTCAAGAAACCTCCACTCCCGCCTATTGTAACCAAATTTCTAAAGTAAATTTTAGCCCTGTAGAGCCAGAAGTGGAGAAAACAGCAGGTTTCAGATGACATTTGGATAGTTATAGGACCTATTGCTGTTGTTTCACTTGGGCCCCAGATTATTTCTGTTTCTTTATTTACAACTGTAAAATTGTTAGCTTTGCAAAGGAGAACCTGCCTCAGGTAAAAAATAATGATTCTTAGTTAAGGCTGGACCCGAGGGAGTGAGAAATTCTCAGAGGAAACAGAACCGCATTTTGCACTGTATTTCAGTGCCCCACAGATCCAATCTAGCATGCAGAGAAATTGAGCTAAATACAGTACTTAAATGTGCATATTAAGCCCTTGCCAGGAGCTACAGTTATTAAATAATACCAGGAGCTCCCCCAGTCTTCTACTAAAACAGTTGGAGCTGACTGCCAGGCTCATGTTTTCTGGGCAGATTATTTCAATCCTTTGGGAAAAGGAAAGCCACTCTAAGAAGTTAATACCTCTGGGGCAGTATATTGGAAAGCTTCATTTGATCTTCTTTGACGTGTATGACAGTATCTCATTTTCAAGCTGAAAAAGTCCCATCCATGGGTTATGCCACAACCAATATGCATAAATAAGGCTCCCAGTAGGAAAGGGAAAGTGGCAGGGTACTGGAATGAGTGGCAAATGCTATCTGAAGCCCTTACTGGAATCCCACTCTTAAAAAACAAACTGACAAAGCTGTGTGGGATAACTGTGGTACATTACTGGCTTATTTGTGCTGTTTGGCTGAGTGGATGACAATTGTCAGCACAGGAAAGGTGTCAGTGATCACAGAACATTAGAGTGTTAAACCTCTCTGGCTAGATCTATAAAAGGAGAGCTCATAGTTCTCTCCATCGATTAACCACATCTCACAGTTCATCAGCAGGAACGCCACTGATTTTGTTCTGATCCATTGTATGGAAAATAAATTGCTGCCACCAAGGGCCCCTGAGAAAGCTGTTGCATAACCCTAGTGATAGACAAAAAAAGGGAAGGAAGTGTAGAGAGAAAGAAGCTCCTTCTGCAGTCCACATCAGGTGTTAGGAGTTTCTGTCAAAAATTGCTGTGGATCTCCAGGTGCCGGAGCTGTGCTGGAGAATGGCTGCGGCACAGCAGGGCGGGCAGGCTGAGGTGCAGAGGCAGACTGGGGCAATAGCTTGCCAATTCCTGACTGCCTGGGACATCTGGTCCTTCTGGAAAAGGATATTGCCACACGTGTTTTTCATCGGTGAGACAAAATTGCTGGACTATACTGTTGATTCCAATTACAACACTGCGTTTGAAATCCATTTAAAAGCAGCACCTGCTTGTCCCTGTTTCTTCAGTTCTCTAAACCTTTCTGATACTTTTGAATCTGAAATAGTTCAAACAGGACAATGAGAAATAGCATTTAAAAATCCTTCATTGTGCAAGGTTTTCTGCGCTGGCTCTGTTTGGTTGGTTTTGGTTTTGTTTTGGTTGGGGTTTTTGTTTGTTTGTTTCGTTTGTTTGGTTTGGGTTTTTTGTTGTTGGGTTTTTTTTTTCCCCCCACTGCAACTAACAGAGCTGTAATTCTGGTTTTTTGGCAGTATAGCAGCTGATTTAAACTGAAATGAGAAAATCTGGACCATTAGGCAAAAGTCAATAAGCGTCTGCAATCTATAATGCAGATTTCTTATTAGATTTCTTGTGGGGACTTCTTCACTGAAACAAATATCATCCCAAGAAGGACATTGCTTCTAAGAGCTGCCGTTCTTTTCTATTTCTTAATCCTTTTCTACACTGCATTCTTGCCTTTCCGTGGGCAGTATGAGAAGGTAGTGTCTGTGTTTAATGACTGGGAGTTGTGGGATATTTCCCAGCTCTGTTATGGCCTCTTGGACTTTGGGAAAACCATTTTCCTTGAGTTATTCCTCCATGAAGGAGATGCAATGATGCATCTGCTTTCTTGGGAGACTTGGCTGATGACTATAATGGCTCTGTAGTTTCTCAACTAAAAGGCAAGGAAGAACAGCCCTGTATTACAGTGATGCCAGTTAAGGGATTGGTGCAACCTCCTTTTCTTCCAGAGTGACGGACAAATACACTGCTATAACTTAGACCTTATCTGACCAGTATGTTCAGTGTATGCTGGTTCGAAATTTGCAGGCTTATCTTCATTGGAAAGGAGCACAATTCTCAACTGTTTGTGACAAAACTCACTCTGTATCACAGATTTTATAAAGTACTAAACATCAGTGACTTTCAGTTTCCCCCTGGGAAGGGGAGGATACACCCAACAATGCAGGGGAAATTTGGTGCAACTTGGTTCAAAGCTTTCTAGGGTTGTATGTAAAAACCAAATCAGAAATGGAGAATTTGGAAGATGTATGTTGAAAGTTTCTAAAAGACCCCCAGAAAGCTATTTGTCTGCATTGGAGAAGATTATTACAGTTTCATTGCTGACATAATAACAAATCAATGAAAGAAACATAAAACATTTTAAAAAAATGAATAATGTAATAACATATCATGTAGCTTTAAAGTGTACTGACCTGGATATATCAAGCCTAAGCAATCATTTCTTGGCTCTTGTGAGATCATTGCTTGACTCTGAAATTACAATAATTTCATGAGTGTGTGGAAACAAGAATGAGGTCACCTTCATCTTAATTAGAAAAAGATAGATCAAACATCCAAGGCATATTTTCTTGTTTGCTGTTGACTCATTTAGATTGGTATGATATAGTCCTGGGGCAGTATTTTATGGTAGCTTATTTTGTTGCCATATGTATTATATTTCTTTTTGCCTTTCTTTCTGACAATAATATAGGGTTAATCATGCTTACAAAACTGTTACACTCATTCTCTTTCTTTCTGAAACAATGGAATGAGGTGAGCAAAACATTCAGATAAATAACATTTAATGCAGGATTTATATAAGCCAGAGGTCTCAATAAAATTTTAAATCCTTTTAGTCAGCTATTCTTCTAATTACTTTTTATTTCTCCTTTGCTGGGAGAGCTTTCCGGCTGTGTACAATGAACATGTGGGTCTTTATTTCACATTAATGTGTTCAATAAAATAAAATTATACAGTTGAGTAACATGCACCACAAACTAATTTATACAAACATTGATTGTTTCAGAGCACTGTGGAACTTCTTTGTGTTGGTCTGTATGACTGCACTGCAGTAAACCAGAAATATACTCAGTTGTTGTGACCAGTTTCTTCTCATTTTATAAAACACTGATATGGAAGACATTGAATGACAGTTGGTTCTGCCGTGTTCCTTCTTCCTACACTGATGAAATAATAGTGTCAAGTGAGATATGTGACTGTTGTCTTTCCTGTTTTGTTTACCATGTGCCTGAGTCAGTACTCTGAAATCCAGTGATGATCCTTCAGTGGAGACAGTACTGTGTGAATAATTTTTGAAATATAAATTGTGTACAAATAATTTTAAATTCATTTAAAAAAAACCCAAAAAACACCAAACACCAAACCCACACCAAAACAAAAAAAACAAACCCACAGCAACACCAACAAAGACAGGGTATTCCTTACATTAAGTACAAGGCTGAGTGTTTGCACCTGGAGGCCTAATATGAACCTATAAGATATGCTAAAATTTCCTGTCTCTATCTCACCCTAAAATATAAACAAAATCTATGGTTATAACTATGTTATTGAAATCCTGATGTCAGTGTGACCAAGGTTTCTTGTCAATTACTTATCAGTGGAATCTGAAGTGTGCTTGGATTGGCACTTGGGTCATTTATTATCAAAGGTGTGAGCACATCCAGGATTTCAGCTTTATTTAAAGATGGTCATTAGAAACCTTAATCCTAGGCCAAAAAAAATTGGAAGTCAGTCAGAATATTCAGCCCCTGAATTTCGAAGTAGAGGGTATTAGTGTGACAATAGGGTCAATATTGAAATTTAGTATCTTAGCAGAGCTATGATAAGACCACAGCAACTATCTGAGTTCAAAGTGATTGGCAGGCTCATCTCCTTATTAACAATAACTCACTGTGGTCATTGTCTCTGTTAAGCTACAGCCCAGTCAAACATTCAGTTAAAAAATTTCCTGCTGTATGGAAAATATCCTGTTTGATAGCCGAGACCGTTATCATCCACAGGCAGCAATCCTTCCAGGTGAGTTACTTTGAGAGGAAATCTTGCAGATGTAGGGGTGAGGAGCTGATCCAAACTTTTGCTGTGGAATGCTGTGTCAGCCAACCCACATGAATTTATCCAAGCACACATGAAGTTGCTTACATGTCCAGCATGCCACACTTCCAGTATGCTTCCTGGGTTTTGAGGTTTTTAATGCTCACGGGTACAGGACAAATGGAACACAAGGCTCAGATGGAGCCTCTGGTACACAGGCACAAGTAAGCTGTTTGCAAACAGTGCCTTGAGGAGCAGAACTAACATATTTCGTGTTCTGCATTTACACTGATAGATTTCTTGATTTCAGTGAGTGGCCCAGGCCAGCACCCCTCTGTGACATGCACCTTGAGTTCGCCCCAAGCTGGGTATCTGCACTCGGCAGGCAGAAATACAGAGGGGCAGCACGAACTGAACGCTGTAAATGGCCACGGGCTGGACAGCAGCTAGAGGAGGGAGAAAAGAAAATCTAATCCTCCTCTTTGGAAGTGTGGATGTTGGTTTGGTTCCATCACTAACTCGTTCCTGTGGGTTATATAGACACTGACTGGGAGGAAGATACCTGTGACACTGAGATAGCTGCTTTGGTGGGGGCGTTGGGTTGGGTTGTATTTTCTTGTTTTGTTTTTGTTTTGGAAAAGGACTGTTGCCTTGACTGTGGGTGCACAGATCTTATATGATGTGTTTGAGTAGATTTAAATTGCATAAAATGGCAAGATTCATAGGACATAAGAATGAAGTAAAAGATGAAAGCTTTTATATAGCTTTCTGGGACCATAAATTGCCCTAAAATGGAGTTTAATATTAGATTCAGACATGCAGTCACTTGGAAGAGTAAGCTGGATTGCAGCAATGTACCTAACACTCTTACAGGCTGGAGGCATGTTTTAGGAAAGTGTTGAAACATAAATCAGGTAGAGAATGATTCGAGGAAAAGGAGATCCAGGCTGAGCAAATCTAAACTTGCACAAACCTGTCAAAAATGTGGCTTATTGTCCAATATATTATCCTCCTATGATTAATGTGAATTGGAGATACATTACCATGTGTGATATGTATGCATGCTGCAAATCCATTAAGAACAAGCCTTTCATGTTTTATTTGTATTAATGTCATATTAAGTGTTACAACAGAGTTGATGTTAAAGCACAGGTGATATCCAACTAAAACAAGTAGACTTTGAATTAGGACAGCCTTATATTAATTTTACTCACTCCCAGCATATTAGAAACGTAGCACCTACACTATGAGCAACCCTACACAGGGTAGGAGGCTGTTTTTCAACCCAGAGTCGGAACACTTTGGTGTGGCAAAGTTGTCAGGTTTTAGCTCTCTGCAAACACACATTCAGAAATTCAATCACATTTCCCCTCATCTTTGTGTTGTTTAATCCATGTATTTATGCAGACCACAACACAAATTTCAAGCACTGGATTTTTAAAGCTGTCTTGAAACCTCTCTAAAATGTGTCTTAATAGCTGAACATGTAAAATCAATTGTTTATGCAACATGCACTGCATTCCCAAGGGATCAAGCCTACACTTTCATTCTGAGCCCTTTTTTTAGATAACCAGAAAAAAACAAGGGAAAAGAGAAAGGCTGTTCTGAAAGCATGGTGCAAATACTAATGAATTTGTTTTCACCAATCTCCTGAGAAGTATTACTGTCATTTCAGGCATTATATTAAATACATATATAGGCCACACTATTTTAAAGCTCCTTTTTGGTGGGATCTGACAAAATCTGTGAAGATACTTCTTTTTATGTAATGATCCTTGTTCATTTCAGAAGTCACTTTTTTCTTCCCATGACAGAGGAAAACGAGCTTTTTGTCTGTGAATTGTAGAAGAAGAGTCAAAACTGTTGAAATACTATATGAAAATCTCAACTAAAAGGAAAGCTAGAAAAGCAAGCTATTAAATCAGCTGATAGCTCAACAAGGAGTAAAGGCTGTAATACAACAAAGTAAAAAGGTTTGTGTTTAAGCCAAAATGTAAAGTCATTACTAAGCACTTTTGCTAAGCAGTTTAATTTATGAGGGAGCGTAACTTTACAAAGCCATATTCTGTAAGACTCAAAAGATGACAACAGTTTTAGAATGAACAAAAGAAATAGTAAACCAGTAAATCCCCAGCCCAAAATATTCTGAATCCCACAGCAACATGGCTTTTTGTGGCATCTCTGTGATTTATAGTGTATGATTATAATCCTTTGGAATAAATTGGCACTGACTGCTGTAACATCTTAAAGCTATTCAGGCAGCACATACAAATTGAGAAGCTAAATCACAGCCTGTGTCCAAGATTTCATCCATTATATATATTTTTAAGTGGTGTATCTCTTTGGAGATAGGGAATTCAATTGAGAAAGACTTCTTTTAGGACAAGATTTAGGGGCACATTGAAAAGATTGAACCTTTTCTTTGGAGCTAATTCTAATTACCTACAGAATTTCTCTGTGGCAGCTCAGTCATCACAAACACCTTTAGAGCAGATATGAATATCTTTTCAACTCAAGTGGGTTAGAAGCAGGAGTTCCTCACTGAAGGTTTACAGGCAGAAACTGAATCTAAATGGCAGTAATAGCCCGTGAGGTGTATTAGAGAGCAATGCAGGTACATAAAAGTAGGGCTGAGTGACATTTTCTATGCCCTTAGAAGTCTTGTACAGCCTCTGCCTGGCTGGTCATGAGAGTAGGGGCTCCTGATCTTTATCTATCAGTGTCTCAGATGTCCAGTGATGCACAAGTGGCATTAGATTCCTGTATCTCAGCTGCTGGATGCCACCCTTAGATGAACTGTTTATTTACAGGGCTGAGGGCAGCCTGTAAAAAAAAAAGATATTCAAGGCATTGAACTGCGGACAAAAATATTAGTGGAACCAGAGCTTCTGGTACTACTTGGTGTCAGGCAGCAGGTGTGCTGGCTGCAAATGCCATTTGGTTGCTGTGATTTTACTGTTCCCTATATGCCTGTGTATTCTGCTACTTGTGGTGAGCTCTTAGTAATCAATAGTCACTTTATATGGGATATGCGTTTTTTGCCTCACACACAGGGTATTTAACAACTATATTAAAAGAACAGTTTCTTTGCCAGGCCTATTCAAATCCAAAAGAAATTTAAGCTCTTTTCATATAGTCTGAAACACAAACTAATACACTTCATCAGAGGAAATGAAGGCACAGCTTGCAGTGTAGTCCAGGAACTGAGGTTTCTGGGCAGTGCAGCGCAGGGCTATGTCAATCCCTGGAATGAAGAACGGGATGCTGAGTCTTGCTGGTTCATCCCTGGCTCTGTCAACACCAGCCCCACCTGGCTGCATGTGGAGTTAGTTAATAACCATAATAGTGGGAGATGGGGAAGGTGAGGGAGAGATGTAGGGTTGGCATTCCTGACTTTGCAAGGGGCATTTCTGAATGCAGCCAAAATCTCCACACAGCTCTGAGGAGAATTGTTTGCCGCTGCCTGCAGAAGGGTGTTCATTTCTTAGTCTATAACATACTTTCTACCTGAACTTGCAATAAAAGGTCAGTGGTACAGTGAATGCCTTATTTACTGAAATAATTACCTTCCAATGGTACAAAACCACTCAAGATTTGAAATACTTCAAAGGGAAGGACTAATGAATTATTGTAGTTTAATGAAAGTAAAGAAAACTCTGGAAGTGAAAAAAAAAAATTAAAAAAAAATCCCCAAAATAGCACACCAAACTAAAATAATCTTGTATCAAACAGAAAAAAATATCTCAAGAATACGTTTAAATTAGTTGTATTCATGCAGTAATCCTTTGCAATGTTCCAAGGCCGCTTGAATGCTCCCTGCCCTAAAACTGATTACTAAGGCTTTCAGAATCTCTCAGCCAGTTATACATTTGTGACTTCAAATTTAGGGAAAGCTTCTGCGGTTCACCTTTTCAGAGAAACCATCAGGTGTTTGCCACTTCTGACAAGAATGCTATTCACTTACTACCTCTTAGGAACAACCAAGGCCTTTGGTTACTAAATGTCACGCACTCCTGGTGAGCAAGAGAATTGAGGTGTGTGGCAATTTGAGCACTGAGCTCTGTATGTGGGTTTGGGGCTTCGTTGCTTTTAAGTGCTAGAAAATTTCTGAGCGGCTGTTTCTGGCAGGCAGAGGTGCCTCTACTGTAGTGCAAAAAGGGCTTATCCTGGATGTAATTAACTGGCGTGTTATGGCCTCAGACAGAAGGGAACTCCTTCCCCAGCTATAAACGCAGCAAAAACAACTCCTTTGCAGTAGAGTGAATGCAAAACAGAGTCATGCTCTGCCAAACCACCACTGCTGTAAAGTCCAGATTGTTGCATAAGTGACAGTAAATCCTGGGCTGCTCCGACTGTCTTTGAGAATATGCTGGTTCAGGGTTCAGCTACAGACAATCCCTCCCTTTCCCACCCCTCTGGTCACTGAGCAGAGCCAGGCTGAGGATTGATCTCTCTTTGTTTCGGCACTTCTGTGGTTGAAATTGATGTTTGCTTGGAAATAACAAGCAGTTTTTAACTTGAATATGCTGCTTAAAATACAGTCTTCTGTGTGCAGGAAAGCCACTGAGAAATTGGGTCTGGTTTCCAGTCTGGAAATGAACAAGTGAGCTGCCCTGCTCCGATCACATCCCTTAAACAAAGAGTGGGAGTGTGCTTCTATTCCTCTGCTTCTCCATCTCTCTCTCCTTCTCCTTCTTCCCCCTTTCCCTTTCCCTTTCCCTCTTTGATATTGTGGGGGTTTTTTTGTTTGGTTGGTTTTGGGTTTGGGTTTTTTTGTTGTTATTTTATTCCACTTCTGACAAGGTGTTAACTGATCTGATTCACCCATGCTGCTGGACTCTGCTTCAGGTCACAAGTGGGCCACAGGATTTTTGGGAGCACTTCTCATGCAGTTGGGGGAGTTCCAAAATCATCCTGTGCCAAGTGGAAAATGAAGCTGTCATCAGTCCAGGGTCAGCTCGGAATAAGGGCCAAGGTGCTCCTTCCTTTTGCTTTATTTCCTTTTAGTCTGTGGTCTTTTTTTATTGCTGAAGAATTTTTTCAAGGGTAGTGAAACCCTTTTGCAGCACCTCTTGGCTTTGGATCTCAAATCTATAAAGGAAACTTCTTATATTTGCGTGTTTGACTTGAATTTATTCCTTCAAGGGGAGACAGTTATTAAATTCTTGGGGATGATTTCACCCACACAAATTCTCTGGTGTTCACAGAGCTTTTGTAGCAGAATTTAAAGTATACAAGTGCCCAGCTGATGTGGGACTGTGTTGGGAGATCCAGCCTTTACCTAAAGATGTATTGTTCAAAGCTGCGTTAGTCTTTCTTGCTTGTATTTTATTCAAAGACCATATTGGAGGAGGATGTAGTAGCCACTAGTCAGATATTAATTGTGTTGCCTTTGTTTCCTAATTAGTAGTCCAGCTGTGCAAATAATTGACTTTTTTGTTTGTTTGTTTGTCTTTGTTTTGCTCTTTGAATCAAGGGTGTGGAGGACTGATCCAGGTTGAACATTTGGTTTCATTTTAATTTGCTGTTGAATAAAAAGTAAAATGTTTTCAAAACATTTTGAGACCATAATCTTAATATTCTGTTATGAAAATCTCAAAATGAAATGTTTTGATTTTTAGAGAATGTTTTTTACTGTGAGAATCTGATGAGCTTTCTGTGTATTTGTGATAAATTAGGGTAATACAAATTTATATTTATTTTGGCAGACAACAGACAACTGAAATGCCTTCTTGCTCTTTTACATTGTAGAATGCATTTCAAACAAATCCATTGCCCAATGCCTTCTCTAAGAAATTGTATCAAATCTATACCTGGAAAAGAATGTTTGCTAAAGCTTTTCCTCTCCTCCACTCTCCTTTTTTTTGAACTATTTGAAAATACATCTGCTAATATTTTCCAGGTTGGTACTAAAGCTGAAACAGCTGGTTAGAAACACTCTGCTTGTTTTCATGTTCATCCCTGCACTCTGTTACACAAGGCAGCTCGAGCAGCCAGTAGCTGAAAACCCGACCACTTGCTGAGATTCATCTTTCATTTATTTTATCTCCTTGCCCGCGTTTACGTCTAGTGACGTGGTAGGCTGGAGAAAGAAAGTTGAGAAGGTCAGTCTATTGTGTTGCCTCTGAAGCCTGTGTGTTTGCCCTTCCTGAGTCTGTTTATTCTCTGAATCATTTGACACGCTGCACGTTCTGCTCTGACCTTCAGCCCATTGCTAACTTCAGTGCTTTGCCTCAAGGCCACAGTTCTGCAATGCAAGAAATAAACTCTGGGGTGTCTCATCCCAGATTAAGATCCCCATGACTCAAAGCTTCCATCTGGTTTAACCTCACATTGCTGAATCAAAGTTGCTCAAAAACTTTTTCCAGCTGAACTGCATTCTGACAAACTTCATCGTCCTCTTGCCTTGTGCCCCTAGCAGCACCTGATTAAACCTCAGCCAGTTACGTTAGTGGAAAATCTGACAAGGCAGGCGGCCCTGGTTGTGGTCATTTCCACTCAGAGCTGAACCTGGTAAACACAGGGACAACCCTCTGTGTGGCCTGCATTGCACAGGAAGCCCAGCGGAACTGATACCTCCATTCCCTTTGCAAGTGGTCCCAAAGAGCATAGTCTCCTTAGAAAAATTCCAATCTCCATCCCTGGAAGGGTTTGAAAGGCATGATCAAAAGACGTGTGGATGTGGCACTTGGGGACATCGGTGCATTTGCAGGTGACGCCAAGCTGAGCACTGCGGTTGACACATCTGGTGGATGAGGTGCCGTCCTGAGGGACCTGACCAGGCTTGAGGAGTGGGTCTATGGGAATCTCATAAGATTTAGTAAGACCAAGTACAAGACAGTTGCAGGGATGGAGCACTTCTCCTCTAAGGAAAGGCTAAGAGAATTATGATTGTTCAGCCCAGAGAAGAGAAGGCTTAGGGGTGACCTAATTGCAACCTTCTTCTAGCACCTGAAGGGAACCTACAAGAAAGAGGGAGCGAAACCTTTTACAAGGAGATGTAGTGACAGGCTTCAGACTGAAGGAGCATAGGTTTAGATTAGATACTAGGAAGACATTCTTTACTGTGATGGTGGTGAGGCACTGGAACAGAAAATTAGTGGATGGCCCATCCCTGGGATGTTCAAGGCAAGGCTGGATGAGGCTCTGAGAAACCTGATCTAGTAAAAGGTGTAGTAAAGGGGGCTTGGAAATAGATGATCCTTAAGGCCCCTTCCAACCCAAGCCATTCTACAATTTTATAACTCTATGATTCTGTGATTCTATTTTCTCTCTGGTTTAGTGGTGAACATGGTGGTGCTGGGCTAACAGTTGGACTCAATGCTCTTGGAGGTCTTTCCCAAACTTAATGATTCTATGATTCAGTGAAGGTACAATATGGCTGTGAAGGCTGGGTACTGTACAAAGGTCATGTATATTGGCAGGGCCCCTTAAGGATTTTTTTCAGTTTCTTTCAAATGTTTTATTCTGTGTCAGAGATCTGGAGTAGAGAAATTAGTGCTGGTGGCAGATAGGTAAAATAAATAAACTCTCTACTGCCTATGTCTTGACTAACTAATTCTTAGAAACTAAATGGCAATTTTTCTCAATAACCTAAAGCGTTACGCTAACACTATTATAGAAAGATGTTGTTCAGAGATTTTATTGTAGAATGATATTTTAATTTTATTTTTTTTTTAATGAGGGAAGTCTGTAAAGCAAGGATTTCTACACAACAGGTGGGGGGAAAGAGGAAAACTCCTTGTCCATTATCTGGCTCTATTTGACTGCAGGAAAAGCACGGACTGCAGTTACACATCTTAGTTTTCTACACTGAGTAGATTTTGTTCACTCCTGTGTTTTCTATGAGTAGTATGTGTTCTGAATTGCATCTACTGTGCTGTAAGTACCATGTGGATACTGAATCTGCTAGAAATATTACACAGAAAACTCCCAAAGATACTCTTCACATACCTTTTGAAAACTGTGAAAAGTGGCAAGGATTGACTGATAAACTCAGATCCTATTTTATGTGACCAGCCTTATATGACAGTTGCATTGAATTACCTGTGCTTTATTATGATAACAGAAGTGACCTACCCATCTGTGGGAACACAAACCAATATTTAAAAGAAATACTTAGAAGAGCATTAGCAAGGAGAACAAATAAATCATGTTGTCTTTTGATTCCAAACCAAGCTTTAATTCTGCAAGTATATATCATAATTTGCTATGTTTCCCTTTTGTATTTCCAACTGGAAATGAACCTAAATGTCATGGCTTTTCAGTAAGTACGTGGGATTTCAGAGTTGCTAGAATCTAGACATTCATGAGCCCTTCCCCTGCAGTTTTGCTTGTTCCTGTGTCGTGCTCCATTCGCTGCTCCGGAGATGCCTCTGCTCTGATGCAGAGAGTGAGCGGTGTGGGAATCCACCTGAACCTGTGCCATTTTTCTTACAGGGTGGAGGGAGCTCCTTCCCAGGCAGCTGGCAAGAGGAGCACTGTGGCAGTGCCATCTGTTTTAACTCTGCCTGCTAGAATTCTCCCCTCGCATGGCATGCCATTGCCATCTAATCAAGACATGAAAGTGGTTAATGTTAAAGGGACTGTCATGAAAAACCCTCTCTTCAGCCTGAATAGCTCTCAGATGCTGTAGCCATGACTATTCTTCAGCTGCTGGCCCTCTTGGTATTTTTTTTCCACACCTCCTTTTTAAAGACTTTGCTGAACCACTGTGTCTAACTAGAGATCCATATGCTCAGAGAAACTTGTGTAACATTTTGGATAGACCCTGGAAGCATAACATAGTCTCCCCTTAATTTTTTAAGCCTTCTGACAGCTTCCTGAGGTATACACAGGAACTTATTACCTCATGCAAGGCAAATGTGAACTCCCTCCCCCACCTCCCATGAATAATCTTCCATACAGCTGTAGACACTGACATATTTATCTCTTGGCCACAAAGGCTGAGGTCTTTGGCAGCAGCTAGGAGTGAAAAACTGGAGGGGAAGAAAAAAAAAGATGCAGAGTTCCTTTCCACCTCTTCCCCAGTTTACAAGGACTCATTTGGCTCCAGGCCACTGAGTGACGCTGAGTACACCCTGCAGGCAATTAGTTCTTTCATAAGAGTGAACTACACTTATATGGACACACAGTAAATTCATTATTTTACTGTCTTCTCCAGGCTAAAAGGACCCTGGTTTGTGTTTAGTGTTACTGGTAGCTCTAGCGTTAAAGTTTAGTATTAGTGTTAGTTATAGTTTAATCAAGAAATGTGCTAGAGAAATGTCAGCTCGTCAGGACAAGTAGAAAGGTGTAAGCCAGGAGACTCCCTTGGCCTTTGGGGCAGAAAAAAAGACTATATAGCAAAGTAGACATGGTTGCCTAGGCATCCTTATGAGCAACAATCTGGATGTGAGGCTGAAGGCCAGCCTTCCCAAAGATCAGTTGTTTCAATGTGAGGAGATGGTATCACCTGAAAAACCATCAATGCTTTTTTTGCAGCATCACATACTAAAGAAATCAAAATATATTCATTACTGGGAGTGCAGTATCTGTGACTTCTAATATGTCAATCACTTAAAGCTAATATGTCTCCAATTGCACTTATTGCCAGACAATTTAGGGGGTATCTTCTGTGGGACAGTGTAGCATAACCTGATGGGATCATGCCAGGGTGGCTGCCATTGGCCAGTCATGGCTTTACAATCACAATCATCCATCAGGAGAAAAACATAAATTTTAAAAGTGTATCTTCCTTTCTAAGGATTAAAACAAAGAACCTGACACTGATTTCACTTGCTCTATTAAAGTTTTGAACACTTTTTAATTGTAAAGTGCTAGCACCTGTCAGAACCACATCACATCCTTCTCACAACATTAAGCCTTTTCCCAAGATGCCAAATGGGAAAGCATCTGAGGTAAAGTTCACTGGCTTGCTGTGGTGCACCTGATTTTCCAGAAAAACCCCGACAACAAACCAAACAAACCCAACTCTTTTTTTTTTTTTTTTTTTGTTAATAAACTGTCTTGGTGACCTGACTGCACCTCTTGTTTTCAGCTTTTTGCTGTTGGAACCGTAAATGTAGCTTCCTGAATCCTTTCATGGGTCTGAGCAGCAGGTGGACAGGAAGTCATCACTGAGGTACGGGAAACAGAAGGATCAGGAAACAGCCAAGGTCTATTCAGGCACGATGTAAGGGGCAGCTAGAAGTGCTCTCCAAAGTGAGAGAAACTTGTCTGTCAGTGGGACTACATGGACAGTGTCGTGTCTGTTAACGCGCTCTGCAATAAGAGTGAGGTCACCAGGAAAGCATATCCTGAAACTCATGAAATCTTCTATAATCAACACATTACCAATGGTTATCTGCCAGTGAGCCACACACATGAGGCAGACACAAGGCACGTAAGGCAAATTAGACTGGAATGAATAGTACTTTATTGTGGTGGAGAAGTCTGAGGTTGAGGGATAGCGATTTTGACAGCTGTTGCTATAGATTGCGGGATGTCAAAGGGTCTTCATTCTGAAACGAGGCAAACCAATTCTAAAATTAATTTTATCTTGTGCTTAACATTGATCCACTTGCAATAGAAACCTTCTCCAGAAAAAGGTCTTGGTCACGGTATGCTTTTTTTTTTTTTTTTTTTTTTTAATACAGAGTCACTTTTCTGTTGCTTTTAAGCTACTGTACCAAAGGGGTTGAGTACAGTTCAAAGTTGCTTGCATGTAACATACTATTAAATGTCAGAGAGTTAAAAGCATTGTAGCATCATCTAGAGGCCAGACATAAACTACAGTGCATTGTTAGTTCTTCAGTTGAGTAAAGCACGTAGATAGACTTTAAAAAGATGTGATTCCAAGAAATGTTGCCCAACGAACATAAATACCAGAAAATAGATGTTTCTTAACGAATTCCTTACCAGCAGAGTTACAGTGCATAAACATATATATGATGCAGTTGTAGTTGTGTGTGCACAAATTTGCATTTTTTCTGCCACATGTGTGAATAAATAATCTAAAGTGGTAGAATAATTTATAATCTAAGCTCCATCTATTTAAAAATTTGATGGAGAGCTGACAAGTTGAGTGAAGAGACAAGTATATATGCTGTGTTGTGCAGTTGCAGTATATGACAGATTCAATTTGGGTAACAGCTACATGCCCCAAGACTCTCATTTTATATAATATATGAAGAACAAACTTCCTTGTTTCCATTTGCCAGTTGCAAACTTTGTCTTTTTCTGAATGCATTTAACATCCAGAGTACAAATGGCCTGTTTAAGAGTTTTATGAGGAATATCTTGCCAGCAAAGTGCAGAGGTTTGGGAAGTTTATGAGAAGTGTGTGTATATGTGTGGGCAGGAAACGTGACTTCAATAAAGACAGCTAAAGGATTTAGGTGTTCAACTTCCACTGCCATGAAATGGGATTTGGAAGATTTTCCCAGGACTAACCAGGAATTTGTTTAAGAACAAATTTCTCAAGCCAGCCTGTCTTCATTCAACTAACTGAATGCCTTATAAATGTCAAGAAGTTATGTCATTTTCATTTTGTACCATTGGAAATTGAGCAGTTGCTGATTTATTCAAACTGATTGGCGAACTGACAAGGTGAACAGGTAGCATTGAAAATTAAGCTAGTTGCTTTTTGACTTATTCCTGTGTACAGAGTGAGGCCTGCTGGCCCCTCTGAGAGAAAGGTTGACGTGGCCAACCAAATTAACTGTGCACAGCTATACATGAGACTAGAAATAGAGATGCAGGCATACTGCACTCTTGCACAGATTTGCTGCCCTTTAAAGCCAGTGTTTCTTTCTGGGACTGGCTCAAAACAGAAAATCTCATGGGAAGTCAACAATGCAGATTGTTTTGTTACACTGGCAAACTCCTGAGAAGATGGGCTTTTCCTTTTTCAGTCTGAACAAACAAAATAGGCCAGCTGAGACATCAGCCAATGAGCAGTGCTCAGGGAGGAGGAGCCCGGGAGGGCAGAGGCACAGGAGTTCAATACTCTCCCAAGCACTTCTTGCTTTGTGTGCTATTGTACTTCTGGTGATTAACTCTGAAAGGGTCCGTGGCAGGGGAGTTCCTTCTGCCTAAACCTCAGCAATCACTGGGCATGCCAGTGCAGGAAGAGAATTTTGGTTCTTTGGGAAGCCAGAGACCATTCTGTGAACTATTCTCCTCTCTAAATGCACAACTTTCATCAAAACAAACCTCCTCAGCTGACACTCTGTCCGCATCTCCCCAAAATGCAAGGGTTTTCGTTCGGATTTCACATGCAAAAGCTTTTGTTTGACCTATTTCCCAGCAGGGATCTGTGCTTGTGTCTGTTTGCATGTTGGTTGAGCAGCAGAGAGTTTGTTTATGTTTTATGTGATGTTAGTTTGCGTAAAACTATCCCTTCTCAAGTATTACTATAAAATCTCTGAAAACACTAGAATCTGGCAAACTGACAAAGAGAACTTGAGCTTGTTACATATAATTGCAACTATTTATACTTTAAATGACACATGTAAGTCTTCAGATATTCTTGTTTAATCAGTTGTGTAAATATATTGAATTTTAAAAAAGCTTGCTTAGGGTGCTTCTTTAACGCACTCTCTATTTTTCATTTATGGGGAGTGGTATTCAGAACATTAAAAGCATAGTTTATTTTAGAGGTATTTCTTCATATGTAGGGTTACTATAAGAATACCTTATGAAGTAAAATTAGAATCAGAAATTGGATTCTAAAATTAGCATTTCACTGATTTTAGCTCATATCTTTTTCTTTCCTTGGGACATTCCCTTGGAAAATTCCATAATTAACCCTTTGCCATTTCAAATTAGATTTTCTTCTAAAAAGCACAACATTAAATTAGAACAATTAAAGTGACAAAGCTCAACCAATAATACTTCCTAGAATAAGAATAGTAAAAGATAATAGAGAGAAGCTAGGCAATTAAAATATATATATATGTGTGTATGGGAAGTAAAGTGGTAAGAAGTACAAAGAGAACTGAAATAACTATTTCATATACACATGTATTTAAGTTATTACCTTCATACTTACGTGAGATCTATTGGTTTGAATTCATTAACCCACTGGTATATAATCTGTATGTGGAAACAATAAGATAATTCCATTTCAGGTCCCATTTTGTACTTCCTTTGTGACTTTTCCATTGGAGATAGACTGTGATTAGGAGGAAGATTCTGGTATTTGCCTGTGCTGACAGTTTGAGCCTTAATCCCACTGTGAGGCAATCAGCTTGACCTTTGTGGAAATTAATGGTTTGTAGCCTAGATTTCTCTCACAGTTTTGGGAAGATGGACACAGGATTTTGGTCTTAGTGTTCAGATTTCTATGAAGAAGGATGCTGAAACCTCACTGGCAATTTGTTTTAACCACAAACTTTACAGTTACAGCTGTATTTTACTTAGTTGAGTGATAGTTTCAGAACTGCCCAAAGCACTGCTCAGGCTCAAGGGTTTCCACTTGCTGGTTCCCTCTTGTGGGTTTCCTCATTAGCAGCTCCAGGAATGAGTCATTAGCGGTGTCTAAAAAATTGGTCTCAGCACCGGGCCCTGATGTGATTTTTGCTCAAACTACACAGCCATTTTTGAAGTGTCCTAATATTATTTTTTCCTTCCACCCTGAGGTATCTTGTGTCCATCAAAGCCAGTAACATCATCCTAGTGGGTGGTCAGAAGGATGCTTGCTATTTGGACTTAGAGTTAGGCAAAAGAATATGATGTGCAAGTGTTTTCATTGTTTTAAACACAAATGAGGAAAGGAAAGAAGCACGCATGTGCACACACAAATGTGTTCATATATAACCATACATGCCCACACATGTATGAAGTAAACCACAAGGCTATACGTTCTGCACCTAAGAGTGCAGCTTGCTTAAAAGTGCAACACCGGGTACCTTCTTAGAAAAGAACTGACTTCAAGTTCAGTGAGTGGCAGGGGCATTGGAACTAGATGGTCTTTAAGGTCTCTTCCAACCCAAACCATTCTATGAGTCTATGAATCTGACTTTACTGAAAAAGTGCTTCTCTCTTTCAGAAAAGAAATTCTAATCAGCTGGTGACTTTCCTTAGACTTTTCTGATTATTTTTTTTCTAAATATCAGCAGCCAAAGTTGTCGCTGTCTGTGATGTAATATGTTGCTGATCAGAAAAAAGCAAGTACTACCAGAGACAAGGACATCAGCCTTCCAAGAATAGAAACAGTGTAAATTCTCTCTCAGTTCCTGCTCACTTAACTGACTATTACATTTCTATTTATCTACTTTAATATTTCTGGCCACCTTATTTTTGAGTTCTATGAAATCTTTCTTCTCCACCATCCCCTAGGGTGTTTCTCTTTGCAGAAATTACATTCCTTAGTTTTACCACTTCAAATCCTACATCAGTTTAGCTAGACTGAGACTTCCTGGAGACATTAATAATACTGGGAGGTCCTTCAATAAGTATGTATTTGTGGTGTTTTCATTTTCTTTTTTTTTTAATATTAATGTAAAAGGTAGTGCTGAAACCTTCTTCAGGACCTCATTACCCAACAGGCTAGAACTGTAGAACATGTAAATATATGTTAGTTAAGAACAAACTTTCCAATGTTTTTAAAACAATTAGATTAATATAGAACAACTGTAACATTGATGTGTAGAATGGCATTGATTCAAAAATGTGGTGCCAGACCTTAGGTGGTTATAAATAATATTCCCTTCTATACACACACTAAACAGAAAATAAAGGAAACTATTCCAATCATTGGAGGACTTGGTTAAACAGCACAGACATGTGCTACTGTACTTAGGGTGTTCAGAACCCAAAGGACACATAAAGCATTTTGAGTCTTGGGAACATTTTCAGAAAAAAAATGAATTACTTCAAATGGAGAGCATAGCATTTCTCTGTTTTCATCTTATTTTCTAGACATTTTATTTTTAGAAGTCCCTGCTTCCCTCTTAACGTAACTCTGCTGCCTCCAGCTAAATGCACTTATGCAAGAAATGGCTGTCCTGCTACCTGAAGTCCCTATGCAACAAGTTCAGTATAAACATTTCTCTTGCTGTGCTTTAAAAGCTGTAAAATCTGGCTGATGAGGCTGTAAGCCAATCTTTAACTAGAATACATTTTTCTCTTGGGCATGGTTGCTTACTGGTATCTGCTACCCGATGGCCATGGAGATACATGCAGTGAATGTAAGTGAATCTGAAACTGGAAACATTTTAAAATTTTCCTGGTTCTTCCCCTCTTCTGGATTTTTAGTCATTTGAGCACTAGGTGGGCTGTGTATAACACACCTGGGCATTGATAACACTCCACCCTGTGCACCACTCCCAGTGTCTCTGTCAAATAGGCAGAAGGAAATACAAAACAGTGTATGTAGTTGTTGTGGTTTAATACCAGCCACCAACCAAGTCCCACCTTTGGCTCACTCCCCCACCAGACGGACAGGGGAGAGAATCAGAAGGTTAAAGCTAGAAAACCCATGGCTGCAGATAAAAGTTCAGCAAGGAAAGCAAAATCCACACACAAGCAAAGCAAAACAAGGAATTAATTCACTGCTTGCCATGGGAAGGCACGTGTTCAGCCATCCCCAAAAGAGCAGGGCACCATCACATGTTACTTGGGAAGAGAAACATCCTCACTTCAAGTGTATCCCCTCTTCCTCCTTCTTTCTCCCACTTTATGTATTGAGCATGATGTCATATGTTATGGAACACCCTTTTGGTCAGTTTGGGTCACCCATCCTCTCTGTGTCTCCTGCCAGCTTCCCATGCACCCTCGGTGTCCTCAACAGCATGGCAGTACAGCAAGCAGAAAAGGCCTTGGCTCCATGTAAATTCTGCTCAGCTATAACAAAACCATCTCTAGTATCATCATCACTGTGTTCAGCACAAATTCAAAACACAGTCACTGTGAAAAAAATTGACTGTACCCCAGCCGCAACCAGCACAGTAAGTTATTTGAATGAGTGTGGTTTTCAGTGGAGCCTTGTACCTGATGGAGGAGTGAAATGTGCTTGATGGTTGTCATCAGTATTTGTAGGTATTGTCTTAAATAATGATGTTTGTATGCTTAAACAGAGCCTGTGTTTGGGCCTCTGAAGAAAACAAAAATTAAAATGATAGCAATCTCAAAGAAAGCTTAAGATATGGGCGTTGAATAGGGATGTGTCTTCCATTCCTGATACCTGTTCTTGTGACACTGAAGTCAACAGCGCTATTATCCATGAGAGCAGAAGTGTAATGTTTCATCATAGTAACATGGTATCATAAAGACTAATTCTATGAAGGATCTATCCTGTTACTCCTTAAAAATCCTGAACAGTAGCTGCGAATAGGTGGTCTAACTGTTTAAATGGTACTTACAATTGAGATAAATGGATGAACTGATACAGTCTATTAAATATCAGTAATGTGTAACAAAGTAAACAAAACCAAAATCTCAGCATACATCCATTACTTTGTGACAAATGATGAGTTAATAGAAAGTGTAATAGCACAGGAAAACTAGATTGTGCTTTACAGGAGAATAGCATTACCTGAACAATTATGCTTAAACTCTGGGTTTATAAGTTGCTAGACTTGACCAAAACTATGTTTTACAATAGCTGGAGATTGAAATAGAGGCTTCTTGACATTTCAGATAAAATACATCTATTAGAAAAATTCTGAAGATTCTAAGAGAAAAATAAAATTGGGTGAGAACAGGACCAAAACTTAAATACATGAGCTGGATCATACAATGGAAAACTACATTAAAATGGGGTCCTATACTTATTGCTACATATCATTCCAAACATATGCTTTTTCCATTTCTGAGTTTTGTGTAATAAAATATTAATGGGGCAATGAAGTGACTCCTTGGAAAGGGAGGACATTCCATAGGAGAACTAACTTTCAGATGCTGTGAGACCTTGGGGGAAGTTTTGCCCTTGACTTCACATGAGTTGTAGGTCACAGGCAAAGCCTCTCCAAGAGCTGCTGAGTTCAGGAGGCTGTTCTGCATGAAAAAGTCTAAAAGACCATGAATTTCCATTAGAAAAATGAGGCACAAAGTCTACTGAAGTTTGTACATATCAAGAGAGGCATAGGCTCTTTTGCTTCTGACTCTGGGACAATGGACATTAATATAATTTCTGTCTTATTACTACAACCTCTTGACCTGCCTGGTTTATTCCAGCCCTAGATTTGGAAGTAGCTTGTGGTGTTGGTATTCTTCATGCAATCGCTAGTGTTTAATGGAGGTACATACCACAGAATCCCAGCAAGCTTTGAGATTGTATCAGCATTCTTTGACCAGAACCTGCACCTCCACAATGAGGCGACTGGCCATGAACACTTACATCTTGGAACATTCTGATAAGAAAAATATAGCCCGATCATCTGGAATGCCATGATTCTACCTGGGGATTAAAGATTTCTCTGTTTATTTTAGAGTCATGTAAATATCTTTATTAAGATCTTTTTAATCAAATGGATGGTACTAGGCACCCAGGTTTTACTGATTTCTTGCTGCTATGCCTTGTCTCTGTTGCAGAAGAAAAAAAGAAGTCAAGATATTTCCCATGGGAAATAAGATGTAAATTAACAAGAGTGAACCATTGGACCAGATTATACAAAGTTACTATCTTTTGGAATTCTTAGTATGTTCCTAAAAGATAAAAAGTCTGTGGAGATAGCCCTAGTTCTAGTCAGTTGATCATAATTGCCTCATTATCATAGTACGCCCTGCAGAAGTCGTAACCCACGCTTTCTCTAACACAGACCTCGCCTCCCTCGAAGGGTGCCTTCTGTGCAGGGGTGCCACTGCATCTAATCCTTCATCTCACTGCATTAGTATTGGAGCTCCCAGACCTGCTGCATGATGTGAAAAACTTGAAGTTTCAGACTTCAACTGTGAAAATGCTATTATCAAACTTTTAAATAGGAGAAGATATTCAGTATTCTTAAATACTTGAATTATGTGTTCTCATTATAGAAAGTAGGTATATGAATTGTACTTAACTAAGTGATTATTGTTTTAAAGAGGTTATTTCTTCAGTAATGACACCTTAAAAGTAGTTTCTTAGGCTGGTTTTAACAACACTAGGTATAAATAGTAATCTAATTATACTTAGGAGAGATTTATAGCTCTGATTACTCTCGCTTTAAAATTTCAAAAGGACTGACATGAGCAATCAACATATCCCATACTGTGAATTCATCTTGCTATTGTAAAAAACACCTGCCAATTGCTTGTCTACAGAATGATATGCGGTTCTGCACATCCTATTTCAGGAATTAGTGGTACATGTGCATAATGTATGATTTTTTTTCAATGCTAAAGCATAAAACTGGAATACTACCTAATAAGAGACCTTAGATTTGCAGTCCTATAGTTTTTTCTTTTATTTTGTTTCTTTAGATTTTTGTTTTGTTTTGTTTTGCTAGATTTGCCAACCAACTTTTTATGCAGGCCACGGTGCTCCTATATGAATTATGCAATACACAGACAAATGACACTAAAAGCACACTACTGAAGTTTCAAAGACAAGCACATTTAGTTGGAAACACCAGACCTGAATTTGCTGCCCCATGTACATGATGATGGTCTTTATTTACATAACACAAACTTCTTGCATGGAATTCTAATTTTATTGGCTGCATTTCTACTCCTTAAAACATAAAAAAAATGCATGTGCTTAAGGATGGGATTACAGTTCTCCATACTGTGTCATTTTAAGCATGACCCTCTTGGTGTGCTTTTTTATTCAAGACAAAGAACATCTGTGCAGTCAATGCACAGAGACAAGCTGGGGACCCAGGTCATTTCCTAATAGATGGTTTAGATGCAGCCAGTCTGTTTTGGGGGTGAGAAGCAGAGTTTATCCACGTATATCTGGACTGTGCTGTCACTTGCTCTCAGCCAAAGAACACTGCCTGTCTTATTTTGTTCAGTAGCACAGACACAGGTGCAAATCCAGGAGAAAAAAAGTCCCCAAAATATTATAGTGGTGTGTTAGATCAGAACTAATGTATCCTGGTTCTTGATTAAGACAAAGACTGTCTGCAAACTTTATATGTTTATGTCCCAATGGATCTGCATGAAAGACCTGTACAAGACAAATGCAGCCTTGATACTAACCTTTCCTTTTTCCTAGGTGTTTGGCTTTGCAAATTTAGCAAAACAGTATTCATCATGTACATGTATAATGACTCCTTGGTTTGAAAATGGGACCAATTTTCCTCTAGAGTGGATAATCATAGTGTTTTAGGCAAACTCCTCAGATTTCTGCTGCTTGAGTTGTGGAATAATTGATAGCAATTTGTTGTCCTATGTGAATGATCATCACAAGTTAACAACAAGGTATTTTGATAATATCATTTGTAATGCTCAAAGTGGGATGCTGTGCCTCAATTCAGGCTCTGCATATGCACATTCTCTGCTGGGCACCAGTCTTTCTACTCACTCCCTTTCCAGCTTGATGCATTTTTTTCTTTCTCTTCTAAACTGTTTCTGTCATGTGTCCATTTCCTCGTCAGGCATCTCCTCCAATCTCAAGCTCTATTAGCTCATAAGTGTAATTTTCTCCATCTTTTGCTTCCCCACATTCTCCCAGTTTGTAATATATTTGCCCGGACATACCTTTATGCCTGTTTTTCTTGTGCCCCACTCCCCCCGTTTTGCTATTCAGTTTTTCCTCTTATCCTTCCTGCATTAAAGTGAGATGGTTTCCTGCCATATATTGCTAACAGGGGGATTACTGGAAGGGTGGAGAGACAGGTTCTTGGTCACAGTTTCAGGCATTACAGGAAAATTCTGGCTCTGCCAGCCACAGCAGCCTTGGGCTGGAGTGTATCCGTTCTGGTCGCACACGTGCAGCCTGGGGAGCTCTGAGGGAATGGAATATACTCCCTCATCCTCGGCGGGGGCTACATGTGCAGCCTGAGAAGTGGTGGCTACTGGGAATGGTGAGAGCCTCGAGCACATTTAGTGCAGAGATCTTCAGAGACTTTTAGCTGAGAGAATCTCAACTTTTTAATGGCCCTGTGTAAGCTGCAGGTTTTTTCTTCCTCCATCCCCAGGATTGTGCCTTTGTTGGAGAAACAAGAGTGCGGATCTCTTTAAAAAAAAAGAAAGAAAAGGCAAAAATCCCAAACTTATCCCCAGGGGTTTTTAATATTGCAAATAATTTTCTTCATTGCTGGAAGTAGCTAAATATTTTTAGGGTAAATTCCCATTCCCTTTCCTGCAAGTAACACAGGCTAGTATGTGCTGCATTCCATTTGGGGAAAACTTTCTTTCCTGGCCTCGTCAGACCATCTCGTAAACTTTTTAAGGGATTTAATTAAGTAGCTTTGTTCTCATAATAAAATTACCTACCTTCATGTCTTCGCATCTACCTTCAGTGTGCTCTCAGGTTTCTTGTGCACTGCCACTCTCTGGGCTATGTGGTCATGAGGAGAGGTGATATATTGGTATGATGAAGTGAAAGGTACATAGTTGATTAGCTTTTCATTGGGCAACCACCCAGAACACTGAAACTGCAGAGTGAGAACGCAATACTGAGGGAAACTTTGTCCAGATATTCCAAAATGGAGAAAAGGAGCTGCCAAGTGTAAATTAAAACCATTTGGTCTGAATACTGGGGATAAATGTCTTCTTCGTTCACCAGGTTTAGATATCATCTGCATTGCTTGGATGTTTACTTTGTATCATGTTCTGGTTCCATCATTAGGCTATTGTGTGCAAGTCTCATCAAACATGGTTGTTGAGTAGTCTTACCCTTGTGGATCAAATCCTCAGATCAATAGCTTTTCTTATATTACTATAATCGTATAAAGATCTGTTTTTCTCTTCAACTCAGTTTTATACTGCTGTCCTTTTGCTGCACTCAGTGCCACATGTGGATGTAAATGAGACAAGAACTATGCCAGCTGCTCTTTCAAATAAAAAACTCTCTTCACATTTGCTTTTTCACCCCTCCAGACCTGCTTTACTTTGGGAGGAAAAGGTGGGCAAGAATACCAGTATTAAAGCATCCCTGGATAGTAGCCACCCTTCAAGCTCCAACCCTTTAAACTATTGAGGCTCAGAGGAGGGAAATGTTCTTTAAATGTTAGTAAAACTGAATTTCAGGTGTTAAGGACACCACATTCACACAACAGTGTGTATGAACACAGGCTTGTACATGTACATGCACACACATGTAAGAAGGTATGTACGTGTTTATACAGAACATTATGTGAGTGCACACACACACAAGGTCAAAGACTCAGAGAAACTGCCTGTCTGCCAGTTTTTATCTTAGCATTTTCTAATATTAGCAGAGGAGCTCTTCTACAGCTCTCCTGGCAAAAGATGCAGAGGACAAGTCTGTTCTCACAGACTCAGAAACAAAACTGCAGAAGGAGACCATAAGATATTTTTTATCCCAAATTCTAAGGATCTTAAAATGTTCTCACCATTATATCTCAAAGCCTTTAGAAACATTTTCCTGATGTTTATTCTGCATCTTCACAACTGGAGTTTAAATCTGTTATTTTTGTCCTAGCCATGGTGGATATAGAGAACACCTGGTTCTTCTCTGGCAGTCTTTATCATACTTTAAGACAATCATGTTCTTCATAGGACCTCTTCTCTATATTAAAGAATCCCATTTTTTCTTTACAGCACATGTTGTTCTCCCATGGCAACTCAAGGGCTGTTGCCCTCCTAAAAGAGTGTCTACAACTGGCACAATGCCCAGGGAAAGGAAAAGTGAGAGGATTCTTTATAAGAAAGTTTTCCTTTCTGATAAAGCTCCTATTTTTACATATTTAATTGGTGTATGGTATATTGTTGAAACAGCCTGACTTAGCTGACTCATATGCAGCTCGGAATCCCCCAGATCCTTTTCTGCAAAGCTTCTGATCAGCTGGATTTTTTCCCCCTATTATATTTATAGAGCTGTTAATTCTGATTTAAGTGCAGGAGTCTGTGTTACTCCTTTCTGACCTCGGCTGTATGTCAGAGTACTGCTCCAGTGGGCACAAATCTTTTCCATTCTAGTCTTGTTCTCAGAAGTGTTTGTTACCTGCCCTGATGGATGCTGTTTTCAAAGGTCACAAAGTTTTTCTTTGCTCTATTTGTTAATGAAGCTATAAGATACCATGAACTTCGGGAGGCCATATTAGATCATATGTCCTGTTTGACTGTGAATGCTGATACCAACATTTTAAAAACAACTGTGCACTCAGACTACTTTCATCTGGGCACTTGCAAGAGCTTAGTGAGGGACTGACAAAGGTCTTACCAAAGGTGAGATCTGTGGCTTTTCACATTTGTGGAGGCAATGTCTGTTTCCTGTCACAGTCCATCAGACCCCACTGATCTGTTTATCACTGAAGGGGGGGACATTGCAGGAGACTTTTTCCCTTCTTGCCCAAACCAGAAAAATAGTTTCAGTGATTGTGATATCTATCTATTGATAGAAATAACTTTCAGATCCTAGTATATAAATGCATATGTTGTTTCACAGTAGGGATCCTGTTGGGCATTAAGAATACTTTTGTCGACATTCCTCCAGCAACACTACATTAACAAACACCTAGCTTTGAAAACATGGCTGGATTTGATCCAGTCACTCATGGAATACCAGCATTGTAGAGTGGTCTAATTCTTTCTATTTCTTCAGGAATTCTTGGTAGGGGTAGAGATGTGAAGACACCAGAGTGTCACACGAGATGCTCTGCTGGTATCACTGACAATCCTGTTTATGGACAACTCTCTAGGACGAGTCTTTCACTTGATAAGTAAATTCAGAAGACTTCAATTAGGGTGATGGGAGAGAACTGTCTGAAGTTCAAGAAAGGCAAATGTAGGACCCTGCATCTGGGGAAGAACAGCCTCACACACCAGCACAGTCTGGGGTCTGATTTGCTGGAAAACAGCTCGTGGAGAAGAACCTGGATCTCCTGGTGGACAAACTGTCCATGAGCCAGCAGTGTTTCACTGTGGCCAAGAAGGCCAGTGGTGTCCTGGAGTGCATTAGGAAGAGCGTTGCCAGCATGAGGAAGAACTTCTTTACTGAGTGAGTGACCAAGTACTAGAAGAGATTGCCCAGAGACATTGTGGAGTCTGCCTCACTGGAGATATTTAAGAACTGCCTAGGCACAATCCTATGAAATGTGCTCTAGGATGACCCTGATTGAGCAGGGAAGATGGACCAGATGACCCACTGTGACCCCTTCCCTTGGGGAAGGGACCACTGGCCCATTCTGTAATTTTGTGATTTTACATGTGTTAAAAATAGACAAAAATTTGTGTCACTAGAGGGGAACAGAATGGATATTCTGCCCAGGATTAATGTATCTTTTTTTTCTTTTTGACTTAACAATTGAAAAACTTAATATATTCACAGGGCACTATGAAAGTACAAAATGTAAGAAGAATGTTGCAGAGGAGTTATTATTTGCATCTTGAGGCTTGGGTTTCAATAGTTTTGTCAGTATCAAAGTTCATTGCTAAATTACAGTCTTGTAATCAACATTCTTCTACTCTGATGTTAATGATTGTAAGTCAGGTGACAATGAAACTGCTTCAATTCCTTGTGTAGATATAAATGAGAAAAGAATAAGACTGATTGCTTTTTCTTTTTTAAAGCACTAACATCTGCTGCTGGGGTTATGAAGTGCAGACTTTTTGTGCTTAAATATACAAATATCACCTGACATTTCATGCTACAGATAACAGAAACCTCTTGTTTGTACTTCAGGCTCATTTGCTGCCAGTTGGAAATTGTGGTTCAACAAACTGAGACCTTGATTTGGTGAAGTGCCTTAATTTGTGCATGATTTAAAGTCTGTGAATAGACCAATTTTCCCCAGTGGGGTTATTTGTTTTTCTAAAGGATGTTATGTATGTGTTCCTTCATGTGCTTTGCTGGGGTCAACTTCTGTTCAAGTGAGGAAAGATGCAATTGAAATTAGCCATTTCATTTATAAGGCAGACATTTGACTGTAGAAGTATTCTCATATTTTGTATGATTTTGAAGTTTATTTGTATCTCCACTGACAGAAGTAATGATGGGATAGTTTTAAGTCCTTTGTTTTCTGATCCTCAGATTATTTTAGTTGGTGCATAGTCCTTTCTTTGTTAGTTCTGAGGAGGCATAATCTCTAGTGGGGAGGCTTAGTTTTCACATACTTTACTGTATGTCCTCACTTTGCAACTTACTGTGCTCTGAGACCAACACATGGCTGGTGGAATGGTATGTTTACATTTGTTGGTTCCTGGGACTGACTTTCAGTGTGACTCAAAAATACTTTGCCTGCAAACTTTGAGTCATGGATAAGTTTTCTTTGTCTGGCACAATTTTAAATTCCATTCTTGACTGCTGGCTCAGTGTTTTTGGAGAGCTAGAGATCAACCGCTGAACACAAATGTTAATGAGACAGAGATTTGGGATGCAAGGCCTAATAGTTTACTTCCTGCTGTACGGAAGATTAATGTGTGCATAGAGATGATGTCATTATTTTAAATCTCCTTGACTGTATTCTCTCACTCCACGGGAGCACTAACTAGTGGGGTTTTCGGATGCTGAGCTTTGCTTCTCCTCAGAATGTTGGAGTCATAGAATTGTTTGGGTTGAAAGGGATATTTAAAGGTCATCTAGCCCAGCCTCCCTGCAATGAGCAGGGACATCTTCAACAGGATCAGGTTGCTCAGAGGGCTGTCCAACTCAGCCTTAAATATTCCCTGGGTGGGGCATCCACTGCCTCTCAGGGCTACCTGTGCAGGTGTTTCACCATCCTCACCATAAGAAATTTCTTCCTTATAGCTAATCTAAATCTATCCTCTTTTAGTTTAAAACCATTACCTCTTGTCCTATTGCAAAAACTCCTACTAAAAACTTTTTCCCCATCTTTCTTTTAAGCATAAAAAGGCTACAGTAAGGTCTCCATAGAACCTTCTCCTCTCCAGGCCAAACAGCCCCAATTGTCTCAGCCTTTCCTTGTAGGAGAGGTGCTCCATCCCACTAATCATCTTTGTGGCCTTCTCTGGACTCTCTTCACCAGGTCCCTGTCTTTCCTGTACTGTTATTCTATTCTCCTTAGGACCACAAGCTGCTGGCAGCATCAAAACTGCCTAAAATCTAGAAAGCAATGACTAAGTTTCAGTTTTCACGTAGTTTTCACCTGAAGAAGGAAAATCTTGTCCTCATTTGGCTTTCTACTATCTTTTTATTTTCATGTTTGGACCAAAAGCTATCAAGAATCAAAAATAAAGGATTTGCTCCAAATGCGTATCAGATGCAGCACAACCCCAAGTGGAATCAAGCTGGGAATAGTCCTGTAGGCAGTGTTGAACAATTTATATGGAAGTCATTTGTTTCATGAGGTCAGTTCAAGTCTGAAATGAAACCTGTGAACTGCACATAGGGTTGATGTGACAGCAGTGACAGCCTCAGCTCACTATCTACTCTGTCATATCACTTGCTAACATAGGCATAACTGATGACTTGAGCTTTCTTGTTCTTAGAAGCTCTTCTTGTGTTGATTAAATCATGATATTATCCTGATACTTCTGAGAACCAATAACCTTATAGTAGCCACCATGTTTTCTTAACTAGTAATCAAGTGCAACATGCTTTAGAAAGTTTGAATTCTTTGAGTCTGCTCACATGTGTCTAAAATGCTTCCAGCTAGGATCAGGCAAGACATAATGTGTGAGTTAGCTTTAGCCGCTGTCTGTTTAATCTATTAAACTTTTAGGTGCTCAAATCAACTTTGTCAAGATCATGTCAGAGACTCTTCTTTAATCTTGTATTCTTGTCATTCCCTTTGGTCTCAGTTGATTGATCTCTTTGAGGATTCTTCTTGAAGTCCTTAGATAGTTCATTATTCATGGGGGTCAGACAGGCTTCTTCATTCCAGGGAGATCATTCCAGTACAGGCAATGTGTACAAGCATTTTGAAGTGGTGCAGCGGTGGTCTCTTTTGTGCTGGAAATTAAACACCATTTTATAAGAGACTGCAATACATGCTCTGCCTTGTTTTAATCATGAAGGATGACAACGGTATGCTTTCTATGTCTGAGTTATAATTAAGATGACTGTTACATGTCTGGACTACGTAGTATACAGGACAGAACTGGAGCTTATAAATTTGTGATAGGGCTCACACTGTGCTGGGGCTTAGACAGGAGGATGTGCAACTAAAGTAGAACAGTCATACAGCTTTCAAAGAAGAGGGAATGGGCTGCCCTACTTCTGACCCTTCCCCGTTGGCTGGGTGAGAAGGAGAAGTAACTTATAAAGTCTACCTTTCTAACTTCAAAGTAGAAAGAAACTGGGCAAAGGACAGAAGAAAAAGGAAACACAGAAATTAAAGGAAGCACCCAAATATATTCAAAGTGCTGATCCCTGCCTTCGGGAACTTGTTTTACTGCTTTGGTTAGCTGAATCATGAGGTTGTTTTTATATATTCCCACAAGACATTCAAGCTCTGAAAAATTCTTGGCAGAATTCCAGTTATTTTCCAGAAATCTTTTCCACTCTGCCTCTAGGATTTCAGCATGGGATTTGCTGTCAGATTTTTAGGGCCTGATTCATAACAAACTTCCACATCCCTTATGTGGGACAATTTGAGAATTTACCCAGAGAGAGAGAGAGAGAGAGAGAGAGAGAGAGAGAGAGACAGAGAGAGAGAGAGAGAGAGAGAGTGGATAATGTAGAGCAGCAGCAGGAGGCAGACATTTCTACACTTTGATTAAAGAAAAGAGAAAGAGGGGAATTTTCATGAGAAATAATTTCTTTAATGACTGCATGTATTGATTTCTGCACTGCTCAATACCCGTACGAGTCCTGACTGCACAGTGAATGTGCAGTGTTTCAATTGCCTTGTTAAAGAAAAGAGGAATCTCTCTACAGCTGAGAACCATGAAGTCTTGCATGTATCTCATCCTTTATTAAAGGTATCAGATACCTTAGTGCTGTAATTATTTGCCTTTCCTGCTTGAAGACTCATGAATGCCTTTCTCTATGATAACTCGATCATTCTGTATTTTAAACCCTACATTTTAAACCCTTACATCAAGTTCTGACATGAATGGTCTGAACTTGCAGTCAAACATCTGTCATGGAAAGCCATCAGTCTCAGTCTCAAGTATTTAGCTGTAGGTTCATCTGTCTTGTCAGAGTTCAGAGGGGGGACCACATTGTTTTTTCCCCTTCTTGCTTTCTCACTTAAAACTCATTCCCTGTAATTCCATTTGAATGCTTGACTCTCAGGCAGAAGCTCCTGATACTGTCAACACTGTCTTTCTCTCTACTGTATTTCCAAAATAGATGAGAAAAAGAAACCCAGAAGTATTAATTTAAAATGAAAAAATAAAGAAATGCAAACTAGCTGTCTCTGTGACTCCAGACTACTGAATTTTATAAATGACAGAAATATGTAATAAAGCATAACTCAAAACTTGCACCTGCAATTCTATGTTGAATGCTGGGGTGTTTTGGTGAGTTTTGTTTATTTGTTTTTGTCCGGTGTAGCTGGTTTTGTTTTTTTTCTTTTCCAATGACTGCTTTTTGGAGAAAAAATAGCCTGCAAGAAGTACACAATGAAACACAGTGAACTGGGATTGAAAGGGGGGCGATAGCTCAAGGAATCCCTCTGCCCCAACAAAATAACACTTTCTTATGTGAAAATGTGTCTCTGCATGTAAAACCTAAGCAAGGATGAAAAAGGGAAGAAAGGGTGTTTGGGATTCTACATTACAGTGTAGAATATAGAACCATATGGTCCCACAAGCCACTGGGAGTAGAGTAGGGTAACAATCCCTGTGGTTTTGCTACAGGACCTCCTTTCTTGTTCAAAGCCTTTGATTTGCTTTGACCTGGTATGCACATGTTTCCATACAACTTACTTCTTTCAGTACCCTCTTCAGAGAAATATTTCTAGCTCTACTCATGATTTACAGCAACTTCTCAATATAAACTCATTTGTTTTCCTTGTTTGCCAGTATATTACCCTGCTATGATGTACTGTCTTTTATTCAGCTTCAACTAATGCTTTTTTATTTGTCCATTTGACTATCACAGGGCTGCTGGATAGATTTTCCATGACATATTTCCACCATTTTTCTCGGAAGACTGAATTTAACTGAAATAACATGGCTGATTTAGCCTTTCCTAAAGGAAATGTATAATACTTTATAGAAATAGTGTTGCTTTCTATATAAAAATCCCACTATAAATCAGAGAAAACTAACTTGAATATCTTGCTTACACATGATAACTGGAAATAGCTTTACCCATAAGCAAGTACACACAAATATGTGCTTCTTTGTCTTTCTTTCACCTGTATCTGCATGAAAACAGTGTTCATGGGAAGTGCTGGAAGGGCAGACTTGGAAGCACAAATCCTGACTTCATCTACACAGTCAGCAGAGCAGAGATTTCCACAGCTGTGCCGCTGCAGGACGAGCTCAGTGCACAGACAAAGGGCCCTCCCGTGTGCCCTCTGCTTTCCCTCAGCCCTATCCCAACCACCCAGAGTCTCTTGCAAGGCTGGCTGGTCACAAGTGGTCCTCCAGATGCTCTTCTATTCTTATAGTAGTTTTTGGTTGCTGTTAACTCAGATTAATCTTCTGGGGGGAACCTGACTCTCCTCTTTTCTTCTTCTCGAGCTTTCCTTCTCGCATTACCCACTCAGTAAACAACTATACTGAATCTCAGAGTGCATAAATGTAGCATTCCATCCTGAGGCCCAAATCCTCTTCTTTGTTTTAGAATTGTGTCAGCTTCTATTTCCCTTCAGTAAGAGATACCAGCTCTATCAGCCTCTTGTTTGGAAACTGAAAAAACAACAGTTTTATCTTCTGCTGCCCTTCACATATGAGACTTCCTGTCAACACCAACAGCACTTACACATTATCTGGTTTCAAATCTCACCTTGAATATATTCTTTGCTTCAATGTTCGAGGCAAAAACAAAACAGAAAAAAAAAAACAAATGTAAGACAATTTCAGAGACAGGAAAATAAAAGGCCAGCAAATGGAACATAAAAATGTTTAAAATATTTAATAGGTATTTCTGTTAAAAAGGAAAAAGAAAAGGTTGTATTGGCTTAATAAAAAAGTATGGGGAAAAGAGATACCTTGTCAGTTTAAAAAGTCTTGATGCAGTCTTCTCCATCTCGTCTCTGTCCTTGACAAAATCCTAACAGCTAGGTTGTATCTTCAACCTCCTTTTGAAATCCGGAACATCTGCGTTCAATGTCTTCCGGCTTTCCTCTACTATAGTAAAAGCTATGAAGTTAATTTATTTTTCAATGAAACAACATCACAGGACTCCAGGAGGAAGAACTTAAACAAAGGCATCAAATACCACAAACCTCAAGACACAAATAATCAGATTTGCTAGGACAGGAGAATTGGAAAAAGTCTGACACTGGTGCCTGAGGTAGTTGCTTGTTCAGCTCACAGGCTCTCTGAAACAGCCTGACCTGCATATTCCTCTTCTTTTTCCAGGCCTCACTGAGAAAACAGACTTCTTAGCACTATCATGAGGTTCACTGGGAGGTTAAAAACATGGGGAGTTATCTTTAAGTATAGAAAGGGCAAAGTTTATTGTGTAAACATTTACACTGTGAGCTGACCTTCTTCTGACTTCAACTGGTAAAGAGACCAGGGGGAAATGTTTTGGGGCAGGAGTCCAGGAAGCTGAGTGGAACGGGAAGATAAAGAGTGGTCCACAGCTGAAGGGCAGTGCTCCTCTGGTCCATGAAAAGGACTGCCCAGCTTTGGAAAAGGATTGCATGACACTAATCTCTGAGGTGAACAGGGGACCAGAAACAAGTTCCTTCCCATGTCCTTGTCAGAACAGCCCCTTAGAAATCTGGGAAGACAGAGTACTTCCTTGAGGGTGCAGGGATGGAGGGCACCCCAGTGGCACCATGGCATCATTTGACCTACACAGCCACAGCTGAAATCCTCGGAGCAATTCCCAGTCCAGACACCCGAATTCCCCTGAGGGCAAGCTGTGCAGTGGGATTGAGCTGCCTGCACATGGTGTCATTTCAGATGCCTAGGGGCGTCCCATTGCCAGCTCAGAAAACGCGTGTGCATTGCGGGGTGTCTCTTGTAGGTCTGACATCTCATTCATCAGCCCCATGAGAAAGTTTCAGGTGCTAGGATGCCTCAGGTGGCACCTGACATGTCTGCACGTTTCAGTCTGGAGCTGGCTACGGAGCATACTCACTCCCAGGAGGCTTTGAAAGTCTATATAGCTTACCTACTAATATATATTATACATCCTGTAATGCATTAAAGAAACTATTTCTCATATTTTCAGTAATCTGAACACTGAGGGCCTGCTTCAGTTGTCCACACATGACATATAGTGCCTAGATTGTTTAAGATGTCCTAAGGTGTCTAAGACATCCAGACAGGAATAGCAGATATTACACAGAACCTGAAAGAGACCTACAACAACCTGGCTCTGTACCAAGTAGGAAACTTTAAGGTAGCTCAAATCATAGTAGATACCTCTGAATGAGCAACTGCTTGGGTTTTTTAACAGTGGAAATGTGATGTATGTTGACCAGCTTTAAGAGTGAACCCTTACCTATCCCCTAATTTCTGCATGCTCGGTGTGATGGGGTGTGTGGTTTATGGTGGGGTTTGGCAAGGCTTTGTACTGGTAGTATACTAGAGGACTGTAATTTACTGACAACTCAAATGAACTGCCATCCCCAAACCACTGGATAATTGACATTTCCCAGTCTAAACAAGACAGCAGATTTTGTGTAGGTGTGGACATGGGAACAGCGAGTGGAGAGAGTTCTGTATAACTTCCCTGCTTATAAAATAAACAGCACACCATCCCTGTCTGTTAAGGACAATGATGATTAAATGTGTGACATAACTTCAACTCACCCTGTCTTAAAACTTTTTCTACAAACATCAAAGAAAACTCCAGGATACTTCACCAGAGAGCTGTAAAGGACCATAGAATTTTGCCCAAAACTGAGGCATCTTTGTATGTCCTCAGAGAAAGAGCTCACACTGTAATCTTTCATTAAAGAAGTCATCACTTCTTTATGTACCAATGCAAAACCTGAAGAAAAATCTATTTGTGAGTACGTGACAGCTCAGCCACACGAATATGAAAGCTCAGGACAGTAGGAAACACTAGTGCAAAACTGAAATATGCTTGTTAACTACTAATATAAAAAATGCCTGGTTTTGTTGTTATCCAAATTCAGCTTGCTTCATTACATGTAAAAACATGCCTAGTTGTCAGAAAATTGATACACTGACATGTATGAAATTTTCCTGAAGGTAATATTTCCTCCCATCTCCCTGTTTTCACCTAGTTAAACACCTCAGTGAGATGAAAATAGGGTTTGTTTACTGCAGCTTTTATTGTTTACACTGATCTCCAAAATACAGTCCTACCACAGCTATATTTTTAGTGTCCTCTGTGTTGCAATTGCAGTTAGCAATGACACGCTCATGTTAAGAATCTACAGTGGTTTGTCATTTCTTCAGCAGCAGACTTTGGTTAAAACCTATTTGTGGTGTTTACAAGAATTACAACAGCACCAGGGATTTGGGCACACAAACCAGAGGCATATAGAGTTTCTTAGAGCAGCTGGAATTTAATTTCAAATAACGAACAAAAACATTTGGTGTTTTTAAGTGTGTGTTGAAGAAGCTTGCATCAGCTCAAAAGAATCACTTCTGCACTCTTTCTGATAGTCTTGCTATGGCAGACCAACAATCCAGCACTGTATGCTGAGTTATACATTGAAAGCAGAGTTGAAACATTAAGAATAATGATGATGCCAAAATACACTGCCAGTCCCTGGGAGCACTGTGAGCTCCTCATGCTCCATTCTCATGGGAATTTCCCTTTACTTCCAGGTAGCCTTGTGCTGAAATCCTAGGAGGGATATTGTGAGTTCACTAGCAGAGATACTAGGGGGATATGGTTGTATAACACAGTGGGTTATAATAATCCTGGGCTGCCAAACTGCCCTAAAATTGGATTATTCTAATTCTTTCTATTTGTAACTAAAGTTGCAAGGCCCTAGTCCCTGAGTGTGTCAAAGTGTATCAGAAAAGCAAGCTCGACTATTCTTTCACCAGTGAACACTAGGTATGTTTTCTAGAAGGCCTCAAAATAAATTCTTCAGACATAATTTAGAATAAACTGACCTTGGAATAACATGACTTTATTCTGGTTCTGTGGGAGTACAAGTAAGACCCATTTCTCCTGCTTCTATCCCTTCCTTATTATTAATCTTTCTAAAAAAAAAAAAAAAAAAAGGGTATAAAGGCATGTTGACAGATCCCTTTGGCTTTCCTGGCAGTATGCAGGCCCTTACTGGATACATTACTGGTTGAAGTGTATTGGGTTGTACAATGGGAGAGTTCATACTCGTGAAGCCATCTATAGGGTCTCCTCGAATCTACTGTCAAACAAACCATGGGAAATGTGTGAGATTAATGCCTTTTACATGATGTGATGTGCCCATGTACTCCTGCTACCAATGTGTCCACAGCCTTGACACGAAACAGCACATGCCTGCCTTTTGGCCACCGTGGCACACCCCAGTGGCAGAGCTGAGATGGGGCTCTGGGGACACAGAGTGCCAGGCAGCGTGTCAAAGGCTAGTGGCATAATTTTGGCATGCAGGATTTTGCCTGCAGGTTAAGCACTCCTGGGGTAATATGTAGTGGAGAACTGCAAGATTTAGAAATGGGAGGTTTCTGGGTAAAGCCTGAAAGTGCAAGTTAAATGAGTGCAAAAGAGCAAGTTCTAGAACTCAGAAGCTAGAACATCATGAGAGAAACAATTTCTTAATGTTGTTTCTGGAGTAAATATTTATTCCAAATTAAAACCCAGTCTCTTGGGACTGAATTTTTGTCACGTAGAGATGCCTCAGAGTTGTACAAAACCTAAAGCTGGTAAATATCTTAAATTGGCAATCTACAAATTAACAGTTTATGAGGGCTGAAAAGGAAAATTTATCCTGCTGAGCTTTTAAAAAATCAGTAGATTCCTTGGTGCACTTTGAAATTATGAGTGACTCTATAGGCTAGCAAAAAATGCAGTGTCTAAGATGTTGCCTCAGCCATAAGCCCCGACTCTGCATGAAGCAGAGCTGGCATTTGCAGCGGGATGCTCCAGAGAGCTTCCCTGAGCTGTGTGTGAGTATCTGCTCTCACTGTGTGCAATGGTCTCCTTTACTCTGAGGAGACACTTTGTACGTAGCTGAAAAGGTGTGGTCCATTCCCACCAGAAGTTCTGGTTCTGATGAATAGAAATTGCCCTCACAAAAAGTAATAAAGGGGGAAGAAAACCCCAACCCCACTAGGAAGCGTTTCCCAAGACTTTTCCCAACTGCCTCTGAGGAGGAGTTTCAATTTCAACATCCCCCAAAACTATTCTTAATTTATGCCACCCAAGAAGAAGCTCAGGAGGAAGAAAATAGGAATGGCTCTGTGTGATGCATGTTAACAGTTAGAACACCCTGAACTTAAATGTGGAGTCTGGACAATCTGAGTATGGAGCAGCAATATAAAAACTTGGTTGCTATGTGCTGTGTATTGATATAATTAAAATTAGCCATAAGGAAAAGCATTAGGAGCCTACAGGAGTTAGAGAAGGCTCGTGTTTGTGGCATAAGAAGGTGGGAACTTCCCACACAAATTAAACATGATGAAATAACATGGAATTTGCCTCTACATATGTAGACTTTGTCCTGTTTATTTTCTAGGGGTAAAGATTGTGTTTTCCTTTTGAATGCCCCAATATTTTGAGAAGAATGGAACTTAATTCCATAACAATCTTTTTGGAAAGAGATATTGTGGCTGAAATTCCACTCCCTTGGCCCACTGCAATTTCTTTGCGTGGTTAATACCCAGCTGCTGGGGAGGTGAGTGCTGTAAGGGTGCCCATCTGTTCCAGCCACGACTGTGAATACTTGTTTGGCGGCAGGATACCCTGGGCACTGGGTTCTCACGTATCCTTTGGTACCCCACACACTTATTGATGCTGTTGAGGCTCTCTGTAGACTCAACCTGTGCTGGGACCTTTGCTGTGTCTACAGCCCAGTAATCACTGAATTGGCCTTCACTACCACTGAGGAGCGGGAAGTGGAAGACCCTCATGGCTGACATATCTATGTGTGATGTTTGAAAAGTCTTATTGTTACCATCATGGTTTCTTAACTCCAATCCACTTGGAAAACAGGTGGATCTGTAGTCTTGGTATTTGTGAGGGAAAGTTACTAAAACATGACCTGATCTCACCCTGCATTAAAAGACAAATAAACCACACAAATGCATTTATTTATTTTTCAGTAACTCCTGTTACAGCTAATCTCATGATGTTTTGTGGCTTGACTCATGGGTTTGAAAAGCTTGAGGCTGGCAATAGTAAAACACAGAATGTCACATACAAAGCAAAACCAGCTGCCTTTTTTTCTTTTTTTTTTAATTCAGGGGTTATATAATGCCAAAACCAGATTCTGCTGTGGGCTCTAGTCTACTGTCATAGGATGTGTGTTTGGCTGTCCAAGTCTCTGTCTTTGGAAAGAAGAGCTGAATCTCAACAACTACATCCCATGCTTAAGTAAATGTGTTGCAAGCCATGAAACTGGTGAAATCTGTTTTCTGCAAATTTTTATCCATTACCTTTGAGGACATTATCTTCATTGTCTTTGAGGCTTCTCTCCTCTTCGGGTCTAACTGAAATTGGTTAATAATTTGAAAACACTTAGGAGAGATTCTGGCTGTATATGCATCTCATTTCTTTTGGAAATTAGACTAAAAAGAAAAGCTTCTCTATACAATGCATGTGAAGTTGTCAAAACCAAGCAGTTGAAGACAAGTTATTAATTGATTCTATTATTAGTCTCTTGAGGTATATTTTAACTATAGTTTGAGTCTGTTTTCCCCTTTGCTCGTTTTGCATATGGGAAAATGAGAAGATGAATATATTCTGAAAGGAATTCTGAGGTATTAAAAAAATTACTCATTTTCCAGATCACCTATTATGATTTTATTAAATCCATGTCTTACCTTTTATAGCACAAATAAAGATTTTCAGCATACAACAGTGATTAAAGAGCAAACTAATTGTCTTAGCAGCCACTATGATTCATTTAGTAGTGCAAACTGTGATTTTCTGCAGAAGGATGCTTTAACAATGTTATGAGCACTACAAAGGATTCTCCATCTGGACACACAGAGACACAGAACATTGCTGTATTGCCACTGGTTACTGCAGTGTGTTGCCACTGATGATTTCAAAATGCCTTACCTTACAGGAGCACAGCAGCTCTCCTGAACCCCCGTCGGTGCAGCCAGAGAAGGGCTGGTTGTCTCCTGCTGCACGGAGGGAGAGTAATTGTTTCTTGGCCTCTTTGAAGGGATTAATCCCAAGCCTGTATCCATAACTGGTGAGATAATTAACTCTTTAATTATTGATTCACACTTTGTGCTGTGTGTACTTACAATAAGTATCTTCATGTTTTGTTCTATTTCATTGCCACAGATTGGAGCTTCTTTTAGCTAGCCATTGTCTTTCCCAACACTACAAGAGGCTGGACTCTGAATACTGAGACGTCTGTCTGCTGTGACCCCTACTGATGTAAAAATCATCTCCTCTTTTGCATGGAACATTGGACTCGTGAAAGAGTCTTGTTATTCAAAATTTCAATGCAGCTGTAAAGCAAAACAAAAAATAAATCAATTAGTATACCATTGGGAAAGTTTTTCCCTCAAACAAAATACAACACTGAAAAAAAAAATGTTCATGATTGTTTTGTTAAATATTTAGAAATATTTTCATTTTTCTACTAAGAATAAAATTCTTGTGCCTTTTTTATTTTTAAAAAGTCTAACTGAACCCTACTGCTAATTAATGTTATCAAAAGACATAGACGGATTGTTCTGATATCTTTTTATCTCTGCATGGTAAGTATCTTCAAATATCCTCCCTTCTCCCATTATCAGTTGAATGTCATTTGAAAACTGAGTAATAATAGTAACTATTCTCAACAGAACTCTTGAAGTTCGTCCCTCTGGAGGCTGCTAATCAACAGAACATGCATGCCACATTTCAACCATAGAGGTACACATGGCTAGAATTCTTTTTCCAGAGTAATCCAAGGGATTTGCAGGCAAAATCACCTGCAGGATGCCTTCTAAGGTCAAAGAGCTTGTAGAGGCTGGTCTAAGATCAGTATCTCATGGACCTTTCTGTACTGTTTTTTTAATGTACCAATTAGAGATTTATCTTACATAATTTTTGCCCCTCCCTCAAAGCACTAAATCTTAAATTTCTTGTTTTAGTATCTGGGGTCACAACTCCCTTCCTTTCACACCTCATATTCCTTTTGATTCTTTTTTCCCCAGCAGTGACAATGATATACTATGCATATTTCATTTCTACAGTGTAAACAGAAGGTAAGAAATATATTTGCATTTGCAAAAAGCTATGTCTACTGTTTATTAGGTTGCTCCTCTGTTATTGTTCATATAGTCCACATGTCAGTGGTTGGCTTGATTGCAGCGTTTCTCACACTCATAGAAGACATATGTTGTACATCAATATGCATTTAACCATGTCTTCATACCTTTAATTGAAGGAGAAGATATCAGCTTCATGTGTTAGTTTGACTTTTGGGGAGGATTTTAGTGGATAATTAGATGCCATCTGTGGGAATTACTACTTTACCCTTATTTTGGTTAGTATTTTGGATAGAATATAGTATAAGGATCCCATGCATTATAATAACTTTCCTGTAAGACCTGTCTTGAGATTTCTGTTTCACCATCCCTCTGGAGACTTAAGTTAAGCAGCCGACTCCCCACCATGGAATTAGCACAAGATCTCTTGTTTCTTTCAGGGGAAGGAATATCAAATCTTTCTATTTTTAGTGCTGGAGGCGGTTTGTAAAGATCCATCTTGACAATAATCATGGTAGTTTGTACAGTTAGTGGAAAAACATTTTCAAACAGTCAATTTCCCTGTTGTCTGAGCTAAAATTTTTGTTATTGCTGAATGCACAGCCCTTGTACTTGTTAGATAATTTACAGTAAACACACATCCTCTTAATTACATCATAGTAGCTTAAACAGTTTTGTAGAGCCATTAAAAAATCAATACTTAGCTTTTAGGTGATGAATTAATTAATGGAGTGTGAATGCTGAAAGTTTGCTTTATCCAGCATGCTCTGTGTCTTTTCATAGCTTTATCATCAATAGAGGGAAGTGCAAAATTGCATGAAGTATCACTTTCTGTCTGGCCATTCCTGTAAACCTTTGTGCTAGTCCAAAAAAAGTGGCACAAATTACTGTATGTATACATATATGTATAATGTATACACAAAGCTACTGTCCCCCTGCTTTAAGGCCTATATTTTTAATTTTCTCTTTGTGCTAAACCACAGTCGAATTCAAGGTGAGTTTTACATAAGGACTTGGTTTGTAAGGGTAAGTTATCAGCTTTGCAGCAAGAAAATGCAAACTCAAAGCAAGCTTAAATGATATTATGAGTTAAAATGCATGAGAACATAAACATTGACAAAAAAAATTAGGATGAGATATAAAATGCTGAGACTGTTAATTGCTGTTGTGGTTTTTTCCTAAAACTATTCAGCACTAGTTAAAATGACTACAAGGTCATACTAAATAAAAGTAATACAGCTAGCACTTCACTGAGTAGTTTGTAATTCTGAGGAGCCTGAGTAAGTCTACAGAATCAATCCTACATATTAGATAAGATCCCTGCCTATCAAAATGCCTATTCTGACTTCTCTTACTGTCCTCTATTTATGCAGTGAAGTCCCTTTTGAAATTTTTTTTGTAAATGCAACTTCTGTTTCATGTTCTTGGTTTGTGGTGGCAAACAAGAAGAAGCAGAAATGAGATTGTTCACTGTAAGGAGAGTGTTCAATGAATTCAAGTAATGTGACTACACCATGAACAAAAACTTGGAAATCCAGAAGCAATAAGTATTTCTAAATTATGTCACTGAATTAGTTCAAAGAGTAGTTTTGATTCTGTACCAAAAATTTCCATGCTACACAAATACACACTACTGCTGAAGACAAAATAGCAGCTGATAGAGGTAGCTACTTCAGTACAGTCACTGAGTTGCTTTCATTTGATGTTTATTATCCCGGACTTACGATTTGTCTAGTTATTTAAATGCATGACCTTGATGTACAGCTTATCTGCCCTTCAAAATGGTTTCATTGCTTAATTATTAACTGCAGTCTTCATTCTGTGTGTGTGTGTGGTTAGTGTAAATGCAGGTAATCTGAAGTGTTATTAAAAAGAGTGTTCAGAATTTCAACAAGGAACTTAAAAAAACCCCAACAGGTGTGTCTTTGTGATTTAGAGTCCCTTCAGCAGAAGTGGATCAGCTGCGATGTAGAAGGGGATTTTTCACTTAGCTTTCAGGTGTAGAAACAAATCATGCCAGCTTTAAAGTGTCCAGGCTTGCATTTGTCTCTTGGAAGGCAGACCACACTTTTCTCATCTGTCTGGAATTCATGCTTCTACTCTATGTTCAAATAAAACTGAAAGCATCTGAACAAAGTTTTAATTTTTTAATTTTTTTTTTAAATGAGAAGTAATGTGAGAATGGAAGATTTACAGTACCTTTTTCTAATAGTTACACATGTACGTATCTATCCACTCCAAATGTTCCCCTAGGAAGGACAGATCACAGTGAAGAAGCAGACCTTCACCCTGACATCCTCTGTTTGAACTTTTCCTGACATGGTACTACAGACCTCAGCAGAGAGCCATTTCCATCCATCGTGTTTCCTCTTCTGCAGCCACCTTATTGCTGTTTCAGCTGCAGGGCATGGTTCTGACATGTGTTGGGACAGGTGAGTGACACTGTGTGGCCCTTACATTGGTGAAGAGTTGCCAGAAATTTCTGCAAATTCAAGCAGGAGGGGAGGCAAAAGAAGGCTAGAGAATTTATAGTTTGAAGAAAATAAAGGGGGAAAAGTAGAATATGTTACTACCATGCTTTTTCTTCCCCCCCCCCACCCCACAACTGACCTATTAAACCTTATAGTTTTTTGTCAGAAGAAAGGGCTCTTCTCTCTTTGATGATCTTTTCCATTGACATGTGGCCATATGCATTCTATGTTTCACCTGGATAAAGAATTTGTTTAGAAAAAGAAAAATTGTGATTGTCCTGGCTGGACTTGCCTATGGTTTAGAAAATAGGAGAATCCCTTAAGGGTTCTCTGCTAGAGAGCCGTGGAGGTGTCATACCCACAGCATTTTGTCTAGAACTGAGTTTGGTGGTCTGGGGAGAGCCCTTTGGCTTGCCTGGCTGTCCCACTGATGGAGGAATGGTGGGGAATATCCAAGAGAAGGTTTTTGCAATTACCAGTCCTCTCAGGCTCTCTATAGGATTGTCTGGCCTCGGCTGAGTATGACTGGCATACAAATAATCCAAGTGCTATATCTGGATCACTGGGATGACAGCGGGCTGGAGCAGGGAAAATAAAACTGGTCAAGGATGCTTGTTTCTAATACTTAACATTTCCTGGACTTAAATGCCATAACTGATGGGAAGAAAAAGGATATTCCAGTTGCACTTCTGCTGCCTGTACTTAATGGCAGGACTGCTTTTTTCATTGTGTCAAAACCTGTCTTCTTAGGCTAAATAATTTTTATGTAAGTGAGAACAGAAGAAATGTCTTCTCTTCCCTGTTGCGTGTTTGCAACTTTAATTGTGCAAGAGGCTCTCGATGTTATATCTTTATACTTTATTGCATTTATTTCTTTCATGACACACCTTAATGTTTCCATTCCTTCTGTAGTTCTGAAACAAACAATGACTTTGATGCTGCTGGGTTCCATTGTTCCTGACTTTGGTCTATATCAATTTTATGTCCCTGTGCTAGTTAGCTTGTCGCTCCTTACACATCTTCTTTTCCTGCTTTCGTGCCTGTTGTTTATTCATCCCCTCTGTACTCTGCTTTTATCTGAGTTAGTTGCTGTCAGATATATGCATAACAGTTCTAAGAACAACGGCAAGCTCAGTTTTACTGCTTGTCTCTCATCACAGGTGGCCCATCTGCTGGTCTCTACTTCCCGATTAAGAGCAGTAGAAAAAAATACTGCTAAAACTGTTGACTATTACTAAACTACTATACCACACTCGACTGTTTCATGCTGCAATCTCCTCTGGCCACAGAATGTTCTGGTGATTGCATAGAATAACAATAAAATAAAACCTATATTTTTCAAGTGGCCCATAAAGTCATGCTTTCTGGGCATTGAGTATTTCTATTTGAAATGGAAAATGAAAACTTCTTTCGTTTTTGTTGTTGTTGTTGTTGTTGTGTTTGTGTTTAGTTCTTTCTTTTTCTTTCTTTTCCTTAACATCTCTCACTTCTTACTCTGCCGTTCTTGCCATTTGAATTTGTTGATTTTTTGTGCATCACCAGAGCCACAGTGAGCATGGCTGGCCTGGAGCTCCAGCTGGCATGGAAAGACCTGTGTCAGAACACAGAGCAGGAAAGTTTCCTTTAGTACGTTTCAGTAGTCTGTAGCTGCCAAGATGGGTGTAGTAGCAGAAATAACAACAAAAATTGATCTGCTCTTCCTGGTAATTCCCCAGCTCCCTGTGCTTCCTTTCTACACAGGACATCTGTAAAAGTAGATCTGAACTGTGTTGTCATTCCCACCCCAACCTATACCTGCCCTACTACCCTACTTCTCTCCTTCGAGATTACCTTGCATTTTAAATCAATGCCAATTGATTAAATGTGGCTGTGATGCTCAAGATAAACAAGCAGTTAAGGGTAGACTGTCTGAGTTTGAGTTTTCTGTATGGATTTCACTGCCACAATCACTAGAAACAAGGACCATTGGATTCTTACCTGAAAAATAACACTCAGGAAATTGACTTGAAAAGAACCGTGGTCAGAAATTGATGTTCTGCTGAATTAAATATCCTGCAGCTTGATGAATTAAAACCACACTGCACCAGGTAATGAATGGAAGTATCTGTGCTGAGAGGCTGTTGAAGAGTTTTTGACTGGTCATTTGTGAAAGAAAGCACAGAACTAAATCATATGGTCAGAACCCTCTTTAGTAGATTTATGTCGCTTCATGGATTTCCATGCCTAGCCATTGTGTAAGAACTTATGTGGACAGCCTTTCGTTTAGTGGCAGAAAAATTCTTATCTGCTGGCTTTTTTGTTTGTTTGTCTTAGTGATACAACTCACAGACCATGAAAATTTCAAATTTTTAATTGAAACGTCTTATTCAGTCCTAAGTTTGGTACGATGTGGGTTGTCATTCCAGCAGCATCTCAAACTCTATTTTAATGAAAATTTTACCCTAGGCATTTATACAGTCCTTTTTTCAAATTTTGTGACAGTGTCTGTTGACATTCTCAGAACTCAGAACCCTCCTCACTTCCATCTCAAGGGAAAAATTACAAGTCTGAAGCCCTAATATTTCCATTCATCTCTTGTGATGAGCAGCCAGATTCAGAACCTGTTGCAATGACTTTAATAGCATGATTATTCTGTAAAATACTAATTACATGGAGTAATATTTTTGCATTGGGTCACCAGTTGTTCATTTTGTGTTGTTTGTGATTCTGGTGCAAACAAAATTTTAGTGTGTAAGGGAAGCTTTTCTGTATTTTATACATTTGTCCAGCAAAGCTGTAGAAAGTAGCATAAAATCTCTTTCTGCTACGTTTTGTGTGAACAGGGGCCTGTGTCTTTTCCCCTGCTTTTATACTGCATCCTGATCTTCTACAGATACTGTTGAAGAGGTGTCTTTCATCTCTGCTGCACCTTGGAGTTTATATTTAGCATCTCTGCACATAAACATATCCTGTTCCTTGCCATCCTTAAACACTCACCACAAACTTCCTCTGCTTTTGTCACTGTCACATTCCTTCAAACAACTGCTGGTTATTGTAGGTGTTTTAAATTTTACTTTTTTTTTTTTACAACCTGACAATGCTCCTGCTTGCTATTTTTTTTTTTTTTTCTTTTTTATTTTTTTTAAATTCTGATACACAATGAAGCAAATCCTGCCTGGTCTTTTTGTTCTTCTCCTCCTGTCCCACTGCTATAGTGCTCTAGTGTGGTCCTGTGCCCCCGCTCCCACAGTTTTTCAGGGGCACACTGCAGCTACAGACATAGAGTAGAATGGCAATGTATAGGAAAACTAGGAGATGCCCAGTATTACCACAGATACAGGCCAGTGTTAGACATCCAAGAGACGAACCACAGAGGTGCATCCTACTCTTTTGTTGTTGAGTTGAGTGCTGTGATATGAAGACTGACCTAATCGAATGTTCTATCTCCCACGGTCTGCAGGAAATGATCTTGGTAAAGGTTGAAAGCTTTTTATTTATTGTTTTGATGTTGTGATCTATTTTGGTGGAGGATTTAGAACATTTGACGTTGTTCCAGGACTCTTTCAGATGAATGCCTCTTTCCTTCCAAGGACTGTCCAGTGCACTTCTGCATCCACTTCGATATAATTTAGCTGAGTAGCTGCATTCAGTTGTGCTGCTCAACTACTTAACCAAGATATGAAGATAGGAAGAGTAGCAGAGCACTTGCACCTTCAGAAGTTTTCTCTGGGAGTGAGGGATTTGGTGTAAGGTAGGATTTTTCCTTTAAAATTGTGCTTCCTTTTTAGAAAAAGGGTTACCTTAATAAGCTGCCAAGTCCTTGCAGTCCCAGCATCACTAGAAGTTATATGAGTGCAGAAGTACTTCTCCTTTTTTCTCAGGAACTATCTCATCTCACATTTCACTGCTCTCCTGAGTTTCCCAAATGTCATATTATTCAGCTTTTTTCACACCCCCTGGCCAAATCATCAGCACAGTCATTATCCAACCTCTAGAGATGGTCTACTTAACACCTCATTAAAAAGAAATATGTTCAGCTCATCTCCTCTCACTACTCTTCACTTCTCAACAAGTTCTGTTTTTTCCCCTTTTACACTCAGTCCTTTTGGTGCTTAGTGTTTGTCAATCATTATTTTTTACCCTATGGTGTACTTTTCTCATGCTCCTCTTATTAACCATCTCAACTATAATTTGTACCACTCCTTTTTTAACTTACAGTATATATCTGTACGTGGAATTTTTTTTGTGCTTGGAGGAAAAAACCCATATCTCATCCTAGTCAAACCAACGTGTCTGGAACCTGCTATGAAATCTCCACAGCAGAATATACTCACACTACTGATTATAACAGGAGTGTGCCTTTAAATAATTCCCTGTCATAGGTAAAAAATGAAGAATAATGAGAAAGGGGAATGGAAATAATGAAGGACAGTATTCTGACTACATCCATCACCTCTTAGCTATACCTATGTATTTATGAATGCCATCAGTGTCATAACATCAACTGTCTTCACAAGCTGTGCATAATGAATCATTTAGGTTGACAGTTTATTGAAGGCAACTCTTTGTTTCTCTTCCTCTTTTTTTTTTTTTTTTTTTTATTTTGCTTAATTTCACTCAAGAAGGCTCATGACTTATATTTAGAGGACTAGCTGCACCAACATTACAGTTCATTACTGGAACTATGCTGGGGCTATGAAAAAAAAAAAGGAAAAAATATTCGTCCAGCAAATGTCTTGAGGGCTGAATTATTTTTTTCCTTCCCTGCCTTGCTCAAGAGTGGGAGCTACAAAGTGTTATGTTGCTATGTTTGCCATCACCTCACTGCAACAGATCCCATTATCCATAGGAGAGAGACTGAGGTCAATTGCATGTGCTTTGCAGAAGAAGCCCTACTATTCATCCCTTAGCGTCTGGACTGTGAGATGTAGCAAATGGATTAGGAAACACTCTGTTCCATCTGCATGAGGTATAGTTTGGACTTTGAGTTGTCCTTGTGTTTTCTAAAGCAATCTCGTGTATATTGTGAGCAAAACTCTTGAGCAGTCTTAAAGCCATAAAATGAAACAACTTTTTTAAAAATCAGATTAAAAATAAAAAAAATCATAAAAGAAGGACAAAATACCAGCTTCATTCTGGAAAATTTCAAACACATTTGTAGGTGACAAAGGCCCAAAGGCTTTAACTGAAATTGCAACATCTTTTATTCTTAGCAATTAGATGGAAACTGGACGTACTTCAAATATGACACAAAAGTGAAATGTCCTCCACATCAAACTGACTTCTTAGTCTTGGAATACCTGGTGTGTTGCATGCAATGTTGTTTTCTAGTCTCTGTCCTTTCATCCCCAATACTCTGATCAATAAGTGTACATGTAGGCAGCCATGGTGACAAAGGACAACACCCTTCCTTTTGATGTTGAATAGAGAGCATGAAATATCAGCTATATTTGTGCATCTTCCATTCAGTGGTGGGTCCTTTTGAGTTCTGCCTTTCCTTACCTTCAGCATAATAAAGGATTTGCAGGGCAAATCAGAGAATACTTTGCATTTGATTTTATACTGTATAGAATATAGTGTTTTCTGTGCTCTTTTTGGAATCCTTCAAGGATGCAGTGAAACTATAGATAAGAAGTGTTGAGCTTTGATTTCTTTTTTATTCAGCACTGCAAAATGTCTCACTCAATCAACAAAGTGAAATGGCTGATGGAGAACATGAAAACATATTTCAATAATAACAACACAGAAGAGAATTTTATAGTACTTGGTAAAGCTTGCTGAACTGTTAATTTTCCTGGAGCTGTTTAAGTTCCACAGGGGCACTGCCTCTTCCCTTTGGCCACATCTTCTTGGCTTTTCATCAGTAATGTGCCATGCTATATCCATTACACCTACCTACATTATGCTCTACCCTTGCATTGCATTAAAACCCATATGAAATATTCATTAGAAGAATGTGGAAAGCAGACACACTGTTACTGCTTAAAACAAATGGACATTTACTACCTCATTTGGAATTATAGGGTCATACTAATCCTTTTCTCCTTCAGATATGTCCTTGCATCTTGCTGAATGTAATGGTATAGGAGAATTACCCTTCATTTTCAAAACGTAATAAATAATTTGTCCTTGAAACAATTGATTGTGAAATTTATTCTTAAAACACATTTTTTTTTCCTGAGGAAAAAGAAGAGAAAAATCTTAGGGTGAAATTCCAGAGCTTTTGGAGTGTGAATGTACAAAAGGCAGGTTAGCACTCCGTGAATATTCAGAAAGGTGGAAGAGGGAGCTACCAAAAGTTAATATACCTGGTATGGTTGTTCCTGCATGATTTTATTAATGTGAGAAGTGGAGATGTATCACTTTTCAAAACATAAGTCTTGTTTCCACTCTCTGCCTTGGTAGCTGACATGGGTTCTTTTAAAAGTAAATATTGTTTGCTCTTGAATCAAGCCCCCTCCACCTGGTTCCTTTAGCATGGAGGCAGTTTAAGTGGCCTTGCAGCGTCTACATTATTTGACTGAGCATGATATTAAGATCTTTCCTTTAATGCAGATCTGGACCACCACATTCATCTGGTATTGCAGAGCAGCTGTACATGCTTAACAGCATGAGTACAGGAACATTTCTCAGTGTTCTCAAATGCGTGTTTTATTCTGTGTCATGTCTAATCAGCATCGATGCCCCTGCAGCAACACCTCAAGGAGTTCAGGCTCTGGATTTAATGTGGGTGGAAGTGACTTGGTGTTGACTGTTTCTATGGCATGCATCTCTTCTGTGTTGTCCTTGGTGTGTAGGACAATTCAGATCAAATACGTCACCAGACTAGGCGTGCAGTGTTGTATTAAGTGGTGGAGTGCACGGCATTCCCTTCCTGACCTATGCAGCAATTGCTGTATACCTTTTCCTTTCAGAATTCTGTAACTTAGGGCAAAGATCTTCCAGTGCAGTGCTGGATGTTTTAAGTCTCTCAGTAGGTGACTGGGTGTACGTACAGCTAATTTGCTTTCGGCAGTGCAGTGGAAAACCATGTTTGCAATTTTCTCATAAAACTAAGGACAAGTCCATGTTGCATGTTTCTTCTTGTCGGTTATTTACAATATGTAATTTAAATAATACCTTTTGCATTTGAGAAAGCAATGCAGTAAGTGCTGCTTATACCAGGAGAATTTGGGCTTATTGGGATTTTCCCATATGGGCAAAGAAAGATAACAGATACTTCTTGCTATTAAGAAGTATTAGTATGTTTAAACAAGTGTCAGTATTCACTAAAGCATCCATTGAAATAATGGATCAATTTTTAACTTCATGCTATTAAATCACAAAACTGATGTTTAATGACACATGATTTTTTATTTGGATACACTCATAGACCTTATTTTTATAAACTGTAACATTCCACATCACAGCGCGTCTCATTAACCTGTGATCACTGATGCAAGAACTTGTCCATACATGGGTATACCAGGTATGAGTGACAAGCCCCAGAGGGCTACAGGGATGAATTCTGTGAGAGGTTGTTAGAATCTTCCCCCTTGTCCAACAGAGCCAATGCCAGAGGGCTCCAAGACTGACTTGCCACTGGCCAAGCCTGAGCCCATCAGCGATGGTAGTGACACCTCTGTGATAACATATTTTAGAAGAAGAAAAAAAATTACTGGGCATAAGTAGTTGTGATCAGAGAAGACAGAAGTGAGAACATCTGTGAGAAACAACTCTGCAGACACCAAGGTCAGTGAAGAAGGAAGGGCAGGAGGTGCTCCAGACACTGGAGCAGAGATTCCCCTGCAGCCTGTGGGGCAGCCCATGGGGAGGCTGCTGTGCCCCCCAGCCCATGGGGACACTGCTGTGCCCCCCACAGCCCATGGGGACACTGCTGTGCCCCCCCCAGCCCATGGGGAGGCTGCTGTGCCCCTGCAGCCCAGGGAGGTCCCTGGGGAAGCAGATCCACCTGAGCCCGTGGAGGAGCCCCAGAGCAGGTGGACGCCTGAAAGAAGGCTGTGACCCTGTGGGAAGCCCATGCTGAGAGGACCTATGGACCCAAGGAGAGAGAAGCTGGTGGTGGAGTAGGGCTTGTTCTAAACCAAGACATGAGTAACTAGTTACTTTAAGAGGAGTCATGAGTCAGGTTGTTGCTTTCTTCTGATACCTGACAAAAACTTCATATATAATTTTTAAAATCTTCCTTGCAGTATGTGGTCACATATCAACTAATTGCTTTGTTACAGAGCCTGGGAATTTATGTCATCTCTTAATACCAATCTTGATTCAGACAACAGGAAACATGAAGGTAGTGTGAAAGTTTTTTCTAGTGTTTCTCAAGAACCATGTTATATTTAGTCATGTTAATGAGTAGCTTTTGTACTATGCAAATATTAAAGTACATGCACATATGCACAGATTGGATAGCATTCCCTTGCACCTAGCAATGAGTTATAAGTTGTCCTGTCCCAGCAGTGATGTTGCAGGATGGTTTTGTATATTAAAATAAACTTCTGTTATTGTCTGTTGGCTTATGGATATTTCCATAATACCTGCTAGTCTTTTTGCTTTATGACCCATTCCCTAGCAATATCTAATTAAATATTGTAAAATAATGAACTTGTCTCTTGAAAACGGATAGCTGTGGTCTCCCTCTGTGTCACAGCTTCACGAGGTTACCACTGCAAATTGCCCTGGATGCTTGGCATTCAACACTTAAATGAAATTCATAAAAAATTATTAGCATCAGCATGCAATGTTCTAATGTTCACGGCCTGCTCTTCTGCACTGGATCTTAACTCAGAGACAACATTTGCTTCGTGTTTTGTTCTTCAAAATACATCAACCAGGGTACTAATTCCAAAGTGCAAATTTGTTTTGACTCCTGGAACCTTGCATGACTAGGTTCATCAGATTCAACTTTCAAAGGGTAAGTGGTACCTTTAAACATAAATCCTCTGCTAACAGAATCTCAGAGTAAAGCTAGAAAAGAATCCAAGCTATCATGTCTTACTGTCTGAGAAGTACTTTGCTCAGTCTGTAATTTTGGAAGCGATAGTAGTAACAATAGTAGTGTACAATGCTTGTTCCTCATAGACAAGACTATTATATGTTTTAATGATTCAATTGTTTTGGAACATGTTCTCTCCCTATGTAAACTGGATAAAACAATTTGGGAAGCAAAGTGCCAGACTACAGATGGTCCCATTGGTCAGAGAAGTTTGACTCCTTCAGATCCTTCTGAAGGCTCTAGAAATAGTTTGTGTGACATCTCAGTTTACTTCTTTGTGACACAGACAGCACAATAAATGTCCTACTTGAACATGAAATCATGGGAAACTGACATCTACAATAATGTAATTAGAAGATATTTTTATCAGGGCTTTCCTCGGGCTCCCAAGCTGCACGACATTTTTTTCTTTTAAAATAGAAATCTTATTTTTTCTGGTTAGAATAATATATCCAGCTTTGACACTTCCTTATCTGCACTACAGGTTTTAATGCTCAGGCAGGTGATTTGCTTGAGGTACAGGCTCTGGATAATCTCTAAATGTTTTCATGTTTGATATCACGGACACTTCTGCATAGGATATAGTCAGATCTTCATGCTGAAGGTTAAGTGATGATAAATTATTAAGTGGCCTGTAGAGCTGAATACCCTACTGAGTTTAATCCAATAGCCAATGTCATACTCATCCCTCAAACCCCCCGCCCCCCCACCCCAAACCTCTGGAGAGAAAGTCTGGTGAATATAGCAGATACCATACGTATTTTGAAAAGGTTCGTATTGCTTCTGAGTCTGGTGAGAACCTGTCCAAAAAGGCAGAGGCATGGAAGTTTGGGAAATCCTGGGAGAGGCAGCAATATCTTACTGTAGAGGGTGAACCTGTCCTGATATGAGTCCTTACTTCATCTAACTTCTCACAGCCTGGCTCTGAAGGGCTGAGATTGTGAGTGCTGAAAGGCTACAAGTGGTCTTCCAGCAGCGTGGCTGGTGTTACCCTCCAGGTGCCCTGCCTGCCTCACTCCCTGCAGCTGGACCTCCACACCTCAACACACTCTTCTGTCCTTCTGGATGGGGGTGGCCCAAGTGCCCTCGAGGTGGCAGTGCCCTTCTTGTGCTCTCTGCAGTTACCTGATGCCAGGGTAATCCCCGCAGGATCCAGCAGAATTACCCATGGAATGATAATATTAACAACACTTACTATTACCACTATCTTGAGCCTGGTATTCTTATTTCATATAGGTAAAAGTACTCGTTCAAAATAATATGCATAAAAATAGTAAATAAGTGATCTTAGCAAAGGCAGGCTTTCTATTAACTACAGAATCTCCTAATTTCAAAGGTACAGCACTGGATACTGTAGGTTATGGTGAAGGACAGCAAATAATTTGTGAGCCAATGTACGCTGCTTGTGCTATCTGTAGGATGTCTGAGCACATTAAAAATTCATGATCTTTTAACAAGGAGCTATAGCAGTACCAACATCAAACTCCAGAATCAGCAAGCAATAGTTTTCAGGTTAGTGCTTTGAAATATTTATTTTGTCTGATTTTAAAATATTTAGTCTGGAACATTTTAAATTATACTTTCCCACTGTATATATTTGGCTTGTGGAGCCTGTCTCTGGGACTCTGCACAAGTATGGACTGCAAGTTATTCTATTTTATTGTTTAGAAAACCAGTCTGTGGTTGAAGCCTAATGTAAAAAGTGAAGTGTCCTTTTGAGAATGCCAGGGTTAAAGTGCAAGGCAAAAAAAAAAAAGGGGGGGGGGGGGGGGGGGGGGGG
>JAWWEU010000081.1:59469740-59530277 GCA_035583155.1 Acropternis orthonyx | reverse complement strand
GGGGGGGCGGGAAATGAGATAATAGGAATCTTGTGAGAATTCTTTGGTGGGAATAGAGATCTCTGAAGTCCAAACACAGTGGAAATTTATAAAATAGTGTCTGAATGTATATGCTAACAGAATGCAATCTTCTGCAAAGTATCAAGTTTGTGTTCTAAAACTAACGAAATGGAATTATAAAATAGCAATCTCTTAATTATCTAACTGACTTAGCCCTTGCTGTGACCAATGGGAGTATGAAGTTGGTTTTTAAAATTTTATTAAGGATTTGCTTTTCCAAAAAATTTGTCCCAATTTGCAAGTAAACTGAGGGAACAGGCAATGGAAAGTTCAGACCCAAGGTAAAAGGGACATAGAAATGTCAGAGTAAAATACAGGGAAATTGAGCAATTAAAGCTGCCTGTTTTGATTAGGACTGTATACATACATGGTGTACAAGTATATACATTGATGTAGATACATAACAACTGGCTAGTGCATCGGATAGGAGGGCAACAAAGGATTCAGTATATGGGGACAGGTTCTTAATTCAGTCACAGCCAAGTCAGGAGGAATGGGAGAAACTTCCTGATTAGGCATCGTCAGCTGGAGAAAAAGTGAGGCAGTTTTCTGTGGTCCATTTTCCCCTTTTGTGCTTTCCTTAATTGCTTGCTTTCCTCTCAACACCTTTTCACAATCCTTTCTTTTCCTATTAAGGGCCAACTCTATTTTCACTTATAAAAGAAAGGTCCAGCTGTTGGTGTGAGAGCATAGATTAGTTTGGTTCTCAGGAGGTATATTTGTCTCTAATGATATTTGCACTTGTGACAGTAACAAGTGATTTGGCCAGTCCTTCACACAGAGAGGGTGTTTGAGCTAAAATATTTAAAAATATTTTCGTAAGAGAGTTGAAAATATTTTATTTTTTATTTCTCATGAAGACCCTAATACAAACTATTCTGGGTACATCACAATAAAACATACATCAGTGACCTGCTCTGATTCAAAACTACATCCAGCTACAACCAGTTCTCACGCATATTTGTTTTTAAAAATTAATATGACTTTCACCAGTATTTTTGGTACTCTTGAGACATGATGACACTTTGTCATAAAAAAAGCTTTAGACATAGCATGGGAAAGTGCTTTATTTTCTATCACTATTTCCCTTCAATTATCATACACATGAAACCAGATGGAATGCAAAATAAAAGCCACTCGACTGAAATATTTGCAGCCTTCATATATACACATTCTCCCAAATTCTGGTAAAAGTCTCTTTCTAATCATTCCCAACTTTGACACAACCTTTAGAGCTAATCATATCTCTGTAAGCTTTTCTTTATTATTTCCTTGCAGGTAAATAGATTCGTTACTACATTGTTTAAAACATCTTATGTTCAATAGGCAGTAACTACTGCAACAAAGAAGGGTGTGAGTGGATACTGTGTTGGAAATAGAAGAAGAGTTCTTGTTAAAAACATCTTTATTGTTTAAAAACATATCGATGGTTTGGTGATCACCTTCTGGAAATCTTTTTTGACTAGAAGATGGCACTATTTCAGTTCTCCAGTGTAGTGAACCTTCTATATTCCCTTTTGTGTCCATGCAGCATGTCCCAGATGGCACCAGCAGTGCTTGTCCAGAAGACATGGACGTCCTTCACATTTACAACTGAGAGAAAAAAGAAACAAACTGGCTGCATGGGAATGTTTCAGGACCTTTCCCTAAAGAAAACAAGGCCCTGATTAAAGAAATCACTCAGGGTTGTGTATTTATGCAATCCATTAACCATGGAACTAAATAGAGCTTATTCATGAGTTTAAGGATGGGTTACTCTTTCTGAAGATTAATGTCCCAAATCAGGTTCTCTTGAATTACAGCTGAGCTACTTGCTAGCTGCAGCAACATGAATTCACCAGTGCAACTGTGATCAACGCTTAGTGTGTTCCTTAAGTGTACAAATAACTACTTGGTTATAAACAAGTTAGGGTATCCTAGCAAATGTGGCTATAAGTTGTATCATGGAGAAGAATGAAAGTTTCTGACACTTGTACTCTTTCCCCCCACCCTCCATGTCTGAAACACCTTAGGAAGTCTTAAAACTGATTGGGAAAATTGGGCCTGCATTTTATTGCTTACAAAGTAGATGGATAAGAGGAGTTTGGGGGTTTTATAGCTAAGAAATGCCATTATGTATTTATGCAATTTATCAGTGAAAGAACAAGCTGAAAGGAGGCGTATTTGTGACAAGAGGACTGTATTTCTTTTTTAATGGGTATGTGCTTGGCTTCTCTCATCAAGTGTTGTTCAGCCTCTTTGATGTATGTAGTTATCCACTGCAGAACTGAACTCTTCTTTTGTGTTCTTCCTTGCTAACTACATATTTTGTCTGATGTACTATTTGTTTTTTTCCCTGGTACAAAACATTTTTAGTTGCACTGGTGAAGCTTTACATTGAATATTGTGTGCAGTTTGGTCACTGCAATGTGAGAAAGATATTAAACTATTGGAAAGCATCCAAAAGAGGGCAACAAGGATGGTGAAGGGTCTTGAGGGGAGGTGTGTGAGGACACTGAGGCCACTTGGTGTGTTCAGCTGAAGAAGAGGAGACTGAGGGGAGACCTCATTGCAGGTCCAGCTGCCTCAGGAGTAGCAGAGGAGGGGCAGGCACTGATCTCTGCTCTGCGGGGACCAGGGACACAGCCAGGGAATAGCCTGGAGTTGTGTCAGGGCAGGGTTAGGTGGGATATTAGAAAAAAGTTCTTCTCCCAGAGGGTGGTCAGGCATAGTGTGTGATTCTGTGATTTTGTGGATTAGGGTATATTCAGTGGTGGGATTGATGTGATTAGTTGAGGCCAGGCTAAGATTATTGCACCAATATAGATGATGCAGAATATGACTGTCTGACTGACTAAGGGAGAGAGATGAAGAGCTCATTGAAAAAGGCAGGAGTAGCAACATCAGAACCAGAACTGTCAGATAGCCTTTAGTCCTCAGCATTTAGGCAAGTCATGCTGCAGAGAAGGTAAGTGGTGGTAGCTGTGCTTTATTCAGTTACTTAGATACTGTATGGAAACCACCACTTGTTTCTATTAAGAACATGTTGTTTAAGTGGGATTAAGAATTTAGAAGCAAGCTGCCTGGGCACCCAGCCAGACAGGAGATATCCATTTACAGTTTAGCAATGGCGAGCCAACATCAGGAATTACTAAGCCAAGTTCCTCCATGATGTAAGCCTGAGGCCCTGCTGCATGAAACTAGGCTGTTTCCCCAAAAACGTAACAGATAAAAAACCCCAAAAACTCCGTGTTGTCAGCTTGTAGAGGTTCAGTGTTAGCATAAGAAATAAGGAAATTCTGTCTGGATAGACACTTGCCTGCTGAAAATGAGGTTCATACCAGGGAGGAAAGCTGCCAAAGAGGTTGGGTTTTGTTACTTAAAAAATGACAACTTGCTAAAAACATGAAGCTCTGCACTGTGAGAAAAGGTAAGGAAGTGTTCCCCACTCTCTTGTGTTACTGAGCTCAACAGGGAAGGGACTGAATTCTGAAGACTCAGTATTTTTTTAAAATGGTGAAACACCTGGGTGTCACTAGAAGAAGATGTGCAATATGAAAAATACGTACAGCAAATAATAGTTTTAACATAGAAAAATGTAGATATCTCTTTCTCCCCATTCTTCCCACAGTTGATTCTCAGACTTAAATATTTAAATAGCTGCACTAGTTATTCACTGCATTATTTTATATGAAGGCATTTGCTTTACATCTTGCCTCATCCAAAATAAGCTTTAGCTTCTTGCCCACTGACTTCCCAGTATCCTGGGAAATCATAATGCACTCCACAAATATAATTTCTTTCTCAGCTCTCAATTGACTACATTATCTTGAATTAATTAATTCTCTGAAAGCTTGAGAGCTGTGTTGTGGATAGCATAAAATTATATAAATGGTCCCAGACATTGTTTGGCAACTGTCTGGTGTCCCTACTAGTCGGAAGATGATTTAAGTCTGTAAAGTTCTGGATTGCTTTCAGTTTAAAGGAACTTCAAAGACCTTTATAGTCTCTGTGGACAGAGTTGCATCCTTGTGACTTGATACACCAGCTGAAAAAAAATAGACATAGCATGGAAATGTATTGTCAAGGGTTTATCCATTATTTACTGTTGATCGATGCTGAAAGTTGAAGTTTGAAAGTTGAGGTCAGCAGTTCTTTGTCTCAGATATTTAACAGAAAAGAATCAGAAGAGTTGGAGCTGAGAGGACAAGGGGGTCCATTTGACAAAGCACTGATTGATCACTCTGTGACTTCTCCTTTTGGGAGTGGTTGTGTGACAGAAGTTTGATTCATCATCTCTCCTGTACAGTGAACACTTTGTTGTGTTCACCTTTCTTTGATTGAGCACTGGGAACTGCTTGGTCATATGGAAGACGCAGGCAGGGGTGTAAACAACTGAGAAGAGGCATGGGATCGTGGCAACTCTCTCAGATGGGTCTGAATATTGAAATCTGATTACATAGGGTTTAATGGAAGGTCATGAACTAAACCATCTACGAGTGCAAGAGCGAGTACTCTCTGTATTGTGGGGCATGCACTGGCAGGAAGAGAACAGGTGACGTATCACCCTTGGAATGAGTACCAGTCTCCACAATGGCCTCATGCACTGCAAATGTTCTATTTTGCTGACCTACTTTCCATAAATTACTTCTTCAAATGTAAAGTGGTTCTGTCAGGACAAGTGAAAGTGAAACTGGGCACAGAATGTCTAATGCTATGAAAACAAAAAAGGCATCTGTGCTTATGCTGTGCTTATAATGGAAGTTTTTGGGAAAGATGTACAGAACTTGAGCTAGGTTGTGGAGAACATCTAAGTATTTCAAGAGCAGACAGGAGTCATGAAGCTATTTGGTAGCATTTGGAGGGAGTGAGAGGTGGGTACTGCTATGGAATCCTGTGCAGTGGGATTGCTGCTAGGTACCTGACAGGTACACCGAAGGGTTGTCCTTCAGCTCTGCACAGACACACTGAGTTTGCCAGCTGCTGGAGTAATAGCAAGAGAGATTCAATGAAGCAGCACAGCAAAAACCTGGCAAAAGAGCTAGGAACAGTGTAGTTTTCTGTTTTCCAGGGTCTTGGTGATACTTCAAGTATAAAGGTTATTTAAATGGCTAAAATTTTAGGAATGAAAGGAAACATTTAATGGCATTTTTTACAGTTGTTTTCTGCACAACAAGGACTGTGTACTTGGTAAACCATTGTATTAAAGATTTCAGTAGGACTTTTGCAGTATTTCAAGGCACATTGTTATATTTAAAGAAGATCCATTTGAGGTGAGATAGTTCTTTTTCAGATAAATTGCCTTAAAAGATAGGAAAAGTGGCCTAAAATTTGGCATTTTAAGCTATTTTCCATTGTTTACTTTCTTCAATCCCACAAGAATATTGGTGTAAAATGCATGAGGTTTCAGGTGCTTCTTAGGCTGGTCTAGTCCTGTATATTAAATCAAACAAAACAAAACTTTTAATACTATAATAGGTTATACTCTCCTGTTTGATAATTTTTGCAAAATTATGCCCTTGAGGGAGAGTGACGTTAATCATATTTAGTTTAAGAAACAACAGATATTCATGCCTGATACTGGAGTTATTAATGATGTCTAATTAATATACCCATTAAAAGTTCACAAGATTAATCTAGCAACTAAATTGTAACCAAGTTCAAATTGAAATTTTCTCTAAAAGAGAAAAAGATTTTAAATAGAGTGCTGTAGTTAATAAGAAATCTCAGGCAGTATTATTTATATGAAGTAAAAGGCTGAGGGATTGGTAACAAGATACTAACTCTTTTTTCTTTACCTTACTGCTGTGACTGTAATCCTTCATGGTTTTAATGAGTAATTCTTACAATCTGCTGACTAAATGCAAGAGACATTGAATTACTAGTTCCTGGATTGGTTCAGCTGAGCAGCTGGCCATGCTGCAGACAAGAACTGGTGTTATCCGACACGAACTGCTCACAGAAGGAATGCCAGCCGCCCCAGAAGGTCATGGAGGAGACAGCAAGGGTTGAAGGGAAGGAGAACAAGGAAGATCATTGAGACTGTGGCCAAGCTCCTCAATAAAGAACAGGTCCAGGTGGCACAGGCTGGGCTGTGCACACCTGTTTGGGGATAGCTCCTTGTACAGTTATGGAGCATTTTGTTCTCTTTTTTGGGCATCAGAGAGTGCCCTTCTTGTCTCATGACATCATTATTTTTGTGTGTACTTTTTTTTCTGTTCAAAAATTCTGAAAGAAATGGGAAGACTTTGTTGCTGCCAGTTACTGAAATATTTCTGTAGCATGAAATTGAAGGTATGTGTTACATGTATGGATGTGGGTTGTGAGCACACAGGAGTGTTTCAGGGAGCAACACTCAAAGTGGTTAAAGACTTGGGATACCCTGTTCTCAAGTAGATATGGTAATTCAGACATCAAGATTCCATGTATAGTGAACAGCAAGTACACTTTACATCTAGAGATGGCATGAAGGAAAGGCTGCTTAAGCCAGAAAGGAACACTAAGGGTAAATGTGTTCATTTCATTTACTTTTTTCAGATTTAGACATTTTCTTGGGAGTGGGGCAAAGACACTCCCAAGTATGGGAGTATGTGGATGAAGCTGGGATTTTAGGACTGAAATAGATTTTTGGACTGAATTACTTAACTTATTTCTGAGAGTATGAATCCTTGATTCACTTTTTTTTTCTTCTAACAATGACTGAGTAGCTGGTTTCATCTCCCTAATAAGAACAAGAATTACAAATTAAAATGCTCTTACGTACATAAAAAGAGCCACAACATGAGGCTAATTTGTGAAGTACAAGGCATGGGGAGGAGATGGGTTGCAAGATCTGCAGCTTGGCTAGATTGGCCTGTGGGCACACACAGAGTGATGTGATTTACTTTGGTGGCTACAGTGCGAAAACCTGCAGCCTTTCAAGTGTTCAGCTGCACTACCAAGGGAAACGTTTGTTTGTGCTTAAGCACCAAGTTTTGTTTATGGTGGGTTTTTGGCAAATGTAAATTTTGCGTATGTAGCTCCATGTGATGTGGTTACAGAGAACTGAATACCTTCCTAGAGGCATAATTACCAGGCCATAACTTACTCAACTCCAAACCAGCTGAAATCACGTGAATCTCTGCTAGCGTTAGACAGTTGAGCAGCTGAGGTGAACGACTCCAGTGCCAACACAATCCACAGTGGAGTGCTCTGGCACAGTGCACTGGGGGGTTTCCTGAGCTAGGGATTCCTCTACAGAGGGATCTGGACCAGCTAGATCAATGGACAAGGGCCAGTAGTAGGAGGTTCAACAAGGCCAAGTGCTGGGTGCTGCACTGGGGTCACAACAAGCCCGTGCAGCAACCAGGCACGGGGCAGAGTGGCTGGAAATCTGCCTGGCAGAAAAGGACCTGAGGGTGCTGGTCAGCAGCTGCCAAACTCGAGCCATCAGTGTGCCCAGGTGGTCCAAAAGGCCAGTGGCATCCTGGCTTCTATCAGAAACAGTGTGGCCAGAAGGACCAGGACAGTGACCGTACCCCTGTACTCAGCATTGCTGAGGGTGCACCTCAAATCCTGTGTTCAGTTTTGGGCCTCTCGCTACAAAAAGGACATTGAGGTGCTGGAGCGAGTCCAGAGAAGGGAAATGAAGCTGGTGAGGTGTCTGGAGCACAAGTCTCATGAGGAGCAGCTGAAGGAGCTGTGATTGTTTAGCCTGGAGGAAAGGATGTTCAGGGGAGACCTTATCGCTCTCTACAACTGCCTCAAAGGAGTTTGTAGCCAGGTGGAGGTTGGTCTCTTCTTGCAAGTGATGGGGGCTATGTCCACAGGCTGTGCCAGAGGAAGTTCAGTTTGTATTTTAGGAAAAATTTCTGCACTAAGAGTTTGTCAAGCTCTGGAACAGGCTGCCCAGGAAAGATGTTGAGTCACCATCCCTGAAAGCATTCTAAAGGTGTGTGGATGTGGCTCTCAGGTACATGGTTTCATGGTGGACGGTGCTGGGTTAACAGCTGGACTCAATTATCTTAAAGAACTTTTCCAACCTTCTATGAATTTTGTGTTATACAATTGCAAGTAACTAAATCATTGTAGTTTAAGCAAGTATTGCACTTTCTGCTGCATATTAGTAATTGACTGAAAAATTTTGCACAATAGGAATATTCAAAGTCTAATAAGAGGAGCTGGTGACATGTTGTTGCAGCATTTTTACTTATTGTTTTGGACTGACAGTGCAGGCCCACATCACAGCTGAAATAGTGGTAACATGCAGTTTTCAGGAGGAACAAGTTCTTAACATGCTGCAGCCCAGCTGCTTGAAATGGTCTTTACAATACAATAAGGCAAGGTTAGAAATTTTTTATGGTATTTTGTCAAAATTACCACATTACAAAGTTTCAGAAACTTCTCAATTTGTAGATGTACCAGTGGATTAAATTAAATATGAGGAAATACTATGAAGATAGTCATATTTTTAATAAGACTTCCATATTAGCTAGATGCTGCCAAGGTGTAACAGGTCGAAGTGGGCTCTTTTTTAAATGAAGCATTCCCCAGGTATTTGGGGAAGATTATTGTGACTTCCAGCTACCTGTATTTTCTCTTGCTCAGGTTCCTACCAACACATGCATTTTGTTTCAAGCAGTGCACCTTCCATGTCACATATTGATAAAATTATATCAATTATGTAGGACTACATTTATGGAATTTCAGCTTTTCAGCTATTTTGTTATGCTGTAACAGTACGTGGGACAGAAAGGAATTCGTATGTACAGTTCTCCTTCAATACTATATCTCTGTGTACTTGGAGATATCTCTTATACCATATGATACATATGATAATACAATGATAATAGTACTGAACAGGTTTTTTAGAATCAGTTAAAATCAAAGAGGTATTAGAAAGGAAAATCCCTGCACAGAGCTGTTCTTTGTGTAGTATAATTCTGTAGTTTAGAAGTAGCAGCCAAATTTAGCTTTACCGTGATCTAAAACTAGGATATATCCATGCATTTTGGAAATAATTTATTTGCAAAATCTTAAGCTAATTATCATTAATATTAATATCAGTCTAAATCCTTTAGCATGAATTATCTTGCTTAACAAAACTTGATGAGTTGCATCTGCTTTTCTTTCCATTATTTTACCATAATTTATTTAATACAAATTTGAAGGTGGGATATGTAAGGTAGAAAGTAGTAGGTGTTAGAGATTTTCAGAAGTTGTTTGAGTTCTTTTTTAACAGCAACTGCCTCAGAGAACATAAAATGCTCTGTGATCTATATTGTACCTGAACACTGATTACGTCATGTCAAATTGGGTTTGTTATTCAAGAAGATGACAAAAGTAAGTAACTATGTTCTTACATAAACCCAAATCAAACATTTCTTTGCAGTTACATTGTGTCTGACACAGATCCAAGTGGAAGGAAGATAGTAATTTGCATATTTTAATCTGGAGGTTAGGGACCCCTGTCAGAGCAACAGCCTGGTCTGGGTCAGCCAGGAGAAATAGAGAGGAGAAAAATAATTGAAAAAGCAGTTCACAACAAAATGAAATTTGTCTCATTGTCACTTAAGGTTGTCTTCATGCCTGTCTGTATGCAAGAGGTAAGCCTGGAAGTGAAGGAGGGAAGGGAACAAATATGTCTCACTAAGGATCACAAAACAATTTTCTTTCTTTAGTAACAGGAGCAATTGTAATACATATTTATGAAGATCCCACATGGCATATCCCCATTGCAAAATACCAGGTGTCCTTTTACTAGCAGCACTGCAGGCAGCAGGTATATCTAAAGGTTGTCCTCAAAGACGAGCTGTCTGCAAAGCATGAGGACTATCTAATGAAATAACTCACTATGACATATTGATTTTGAAGGCAAGAGGGCAGGAAAGGATTTTCAGCAAAATTAAAACTTCTCCGCTGAAGCAGCTGCAGTGGTGGGCTCATGTAAGCTCTTTGTCAGGATCAAGGGTAAGCTGAAAGTTTTTTCTTTTCTGAGCTTACTAGGTTGTTAAATGTAAAACCGCAACGTGAACTCTTGTGCTTGGACCAGCTATAAATTCCACTGTCCCACAGTATTGCTGAGGGGACAGTAACCTTGTGGAAGACCTCCACATGAACTGTTGTTACTGTGCTTACATGCATATGTTTAAATTCTTCTCAATATCATGTGTTTTCAGTTGAGTTTTGCATTAACCAGGCCGTGGCAACAGTAAGAGATGAGGGCAGGGCAATGTTAGTTTAAACTGGGTGGGGTTTAGGGAAGACTGTCGTCTTGGCCCACTGTCTTTCACAAGAAACAGGAAAACTCCTATTTTTTTTTCCTGCATGAATAGGCCATGGAAGCAGACTCTGAGTGCTGCAGGATCCTGCCTTTGTAAAAGTCTGGAGTCGCATGCTTCCCTGCAGAAAGGATTTGCCTCCCTTTGCTAGTCATGGAAGCCAAGTGTGTTTGCTCATGAGCAATGAGGCAGAACAAAAATTAGCAAATGTATCAGTGTGTGGTCTCTTAATCATTAAGGCTCCTGAATTATTATAAAATGCACTATGTTTTCAGTTTTTAAGGTCTTCACTAATTTTGGTACTTGTAAAAGAAAGAGTTTCTGACCATATTTTACCACTGATTGGTTTGGAAAGATGAAGTGGATCCTCAGAAGTTGTGTGTCTAAGCAATGGTATTAGCAGGGCAAGTAGTTTCAGCTTTCCTTTCCACAATAACTAATGAAATCACTTTAGATTATAGAAAGATAGAAAGAGTAACTCTTGCATGAACATGCTGAGCTCAGAAAATCTTTGGGGGAAAAAAGTCAGGAAAGCTTCTAATTCCGTAGAACAGCAAAGTAGAAGTGTTGTTATTTTGGAAAATTTTCTTTTGTACATGTAGTTGCAGAAAAATGTCTGGTGAAAAGAAAACATGGTAGCTGAGCATCCAGCTCTCCTGTGAGATGTTTTTCATTTTATATGAGAGATGCTTCCAGGAAGTAAACTCTGCCTATAAAAAGTGTGCTGTTACAGTAAAAGTAATGACAATACATTCTGTGGCAGAACAAGACAAGTGATACCAGGGTGACATTGTGTCCACCATGGCCGAAGCGCAGAGTATTGGATCTGGCCCCAAATGCCGATGACTGAAATACGATTGATTACACCCTAAGCTGGCAGTGTATCTTTAACAGTTTAACCTGTCTGTATGTATGAGCAGCTGACAACTTTTCCTTTCCTCACCCTGGTGGAGGGTGGAAGTTTCATTCCCTCTGTGTTCACCCATACCCCGTTAATGACCTTTGCAAGATCAGAAGTCAGTGAGAAGCAAGAACTGTAGCTTTGGTTTCTGAGGGATAGAGCCTTTAATATTAGACCACCCTTCCTCTCTGTGTGCGTACGTGCCAATTTATAGAACAGGATTGAAGCACAGTTGATAGGATTCAGCTTTGGACAATGTGAACTGATCAAAAAAGCTGAAGAGCAGAATCCTACTCAGATGAAACATCAGTTTCATGAGGGTTTCATGGTGTGCTCTGGTTGGCTCTTGCAGTATCATAAATTACTATCGAAAAGAGTATTGCATTGCTCATGCAGTTATCATCTTCCCTTTTCTCCCTCCCCCAAAGCCCTTGTTCCATTTTGTCATGCTGCAAATGATGCTGGACTGGCTCACAGGACTAGCAATGGGATGCTCAGTTCAGCCTAGACAAGCTGCTCTGTTTCAGTTTTACTCGGCAGGGCTGGCAGCTCTCTGCTGTCTTGTTCATCAGCCTGTTGCAAAATGAGTTTGCACCATTTTTCATTTTGCAAAGATCATCCCTGGTAAGTGCTGGGGTACATTATGTGAACCCATGGACCACCAAATATCTCCTGAATGTATCTAATATGTTTCTGTCGTGCTAAACTGCCCTTGAGTTCAGTTCCATTTCAGGACAAATCTGTACGAGGTGGGAATAGTTTTATCAGTATGTTATGATGGCAAATGCCTTCACGATTGCAGTGCTTTTACATAGGCAAAGTTGTAGCACTGCCAAGACTTACTCAAGCTTCCCCAGCACTCCCCTGAGTATACACAGCTGCGCTAGCCAAAGCATGCTTTTAATAGCATATCTTCTTATAAACTTTTTTTTATACAGTTCTGTTTTGTTGGTAGGAAGACAAGAAACCTTTGACCAACTTATCTTTGCCAGCAAAATATGTACTGTAATTCTGTCTTCACCTTCAGAAATCATAAATGAAATGTAGTTGTTTAGTGTATTGTGTAGATAATGGCCTGTGTAGATTTTTAAAACAATGGCAAGATGCTGTATTCATACAAGGGTTACTGTGGTGTACAAAGTATGCCTCTGTTTTTGTAGATTCAAAATATGGTAGAGACTTTTAGCTTTGTTTTATTACATTACCTCTCTGCTTCAGCAAAACCTCACATTTCCAAAAAAGCAAAGAAACATCCAGAGGATAACCCTCAAATATATTTACAAATTTTTGTCTTAAGCAAAGACTACAGAGTTTCAGTGATGGCAACCTTTACCCTAGGTGATGAGCTAAGCAAATGAGAGAATTCTGGTTTAATCATAATGCCACATATACTGGAAACACAGAGAGCTTACATTTAACCAAAGCTGCTACTGGCAGCAGGCAACATTCGAAGACATTTATGCCTTATTTATTTACCAACCAAGTGTTTATATTGCTCAACTTTCTTCAGCTAGAAATGGGGCTAGTGACACTCAGCTTCAGAATATTTGTGTCCAGTGAATGATGTGGCAATAGAGCAGTCCCCTGGCAGTTCACCACTTCAGATGACGTATTTATAAATGGGAGTGATAGAGTTCAAACAGAATGTGTTACAGTACAGTAAGATCTAACACATGTTCTAAGATGGAAATTTAAAAAATGCCTGCATGCACAGAATAGCAAGAGATTTGCTCACTTGTTTGTAAACAGAACATTGCTTCAGGGTTAAAATTTCCACATTACACATTGCGTTGTTGGCTACACTTCTGGTAGGAATTCCTAGCTCAGCTGCAAATTCCTGCCCACCTCCCTGGCTGTCTCTGCCAGGACCACTTGTGTCATTCGGGTAAAATGAATACCTGATTCTGTGTTTTCATGCTATACTGTCACAACACCCCATCTCGAAGGCCCCTCCCATGACAGACTTTGCAGTAGGCATGCATACATCTGACGGCTGCAGAATTTGGTGGGAGTTCTTGGAATGAAAGACTGGAAGTCATCCCTGTGCATGGCTGGGAGGAGCTCACACTGATTATACACCCAGCAGGTAAGGGAGGACACCACTTTATTCTGAAGGCATGAACTGAAGGCTGGATAATATGGATAATAATATCACTGGTGGGTGATAACTGATGAAGTCCAAGTCCTTTCATTATTTTGATTTTTATGTATTTCAATAAGCAGAATACGTCAATAAGTTACCAGTGCTTTGAAGAAAGGTACTATAACAGATCAGCACATTCAGATGATACCTGGCTCACTGTACACTTGAGCTAAGGCTACAAAAAGATGAACTGCTGGGGCAAATCAGAAATTCTTTGTGAAAGAATGGTTTTCATTAGAAAAGGCTAGCTAGTCACAAACTGAGCTGTACCTCCTCCTCTTCCCCCAGGAACAGTTCAGTTTTAATATAAACCTTCACTGGAAGGAATGCTTGCCTACCAGAAAAAAAAATTGGCCCAAAATAAAGGGGTGGGGATGAAAAAGCTTATGGTTGGTAGATTTTTTGGTTTCATGTCTCAGGGACTGGATCTCAAAACTGTTTACTAGCTGGTTCTGTTTCCACTCCATGATAAATGAGTGGGAGATATTTCTTTCTGTAAGACAGAGAGTAAACAGGTTCTTGTATTCAGACACCCTAAGTGGAATGAAAACATGGCAGCATACAGCATTCCAAGGCAAAGGAAAATCAACTCTGTGGTTAGAAAAACCAAAGACTCCCTGTGTAATGTGCTTCATAGAGGCAGATGTCCTGAAAAGCCATGGGACCCCACTTATACTTGTGCTGTAAACCAGGGTCTCAGAAGATGAGATGGGCAGAATGTGTATAGAAGCTGATGAAGGCAATAGTCTCTCCATACAATTATTTCTGTTCATTTCCTCTGTAACACTCAATACCACTTCCCTTGCATCTCCATAGAAAATGAAGGAAGTATGAACTATGAGGTGAGGAAAATGAAGGACATGGACTCTGACATAGGGTAAGAATTGGTTGAATTGATGGGCTCAGTAGATTATGATCAGTGACACAAACAGTTCAGCTAGAGGCCAGTCACTAGTGCTGCATCCTGCAGCTAGTATTTCATATCTTTGTTACGCACCTGGATGATGAGCAAGATTGCAGATGGAAAAAATACAGGAGTGGCTGATACACCTGATGGTTGTGCTGCCATCCACAGGGACATAAACAGGCTAGAGAAATGGGTGACAGTAACCTCACGAAATTTCAGAAAGGGAAATGTCAAGTCCTGCCGCTGGGGAGGAAAAAAACTATTGGAAAGCAGCGTGGCAAACAAGGCCCTGGGGTTCTGGGAAGGCACAAGCTGACCATCAGCCATCAGTGTGCTCTTGCAGCAAAGCAAGCCAACAGTGTCCTGGAGTACATTGGGAAGAGCATTGCCAGCACATCAAGTGAGGTGACCCTTTCCCTCTATTTTGCCCTGATGAGATGGGTCTGGGGAGCTGGGTCCAGATCTGGGCTCCCCAGTGCAAGTGAGCACATTGCAGAGGGGCCAGCAAAATGCCACCAAGGTAATTAAGGGATTGGGGCATCTGGCACAAGAGGAGAGGCTGAGAAAGCTGAGACTGTTCAGCCCAGAGAAGGGAAGGCTCTGAAAGGTCTTTCTTTGTAAATACCTGACTGTGAGGACTAAAGAAAAGGAAGCAGACTCTTCATAGTGGTGCACACTGACAGGAAGAGGGGCAATGGGCACAGACTGAAGTAAAGGAAATTCCATTTAAACATAAAGAAGCCCACTTTTGTTTTCGCAGTGAGGATGATCAAACACTTGCCTAGCAAGGTTGTGGAGTCTGCGTCCATGAGGACATTCAAAACCAGACAATGTCCTGAGCAACCTGCCCTTTCTGACAATCATCAGCTGTATCAACCACTTCTCCCAGGTTTGGGTCATCTGTGATCTTGATCAAAGCAGAGGCTTGGACTAAGGAATCTCCAGAGGTCCCTGCTCACCTCAGCCATTCTGTCATTCTGTGCCAAAACTCTCCACTGAGATTGCCGGCCATTAATTTCCTATGCAGTTAGAACATAAGTAAGGAACTGTGACAGAGACAGTTTTTGAGAGGACAAGATATCTTATCATTCACAGAAATGATTTGCACTTACTTTTATTTTATTAGGCACCAGTTCCCCCTCCTACCCTGCATACATGCAAGTGTGCACACTCCTTCCCTCTTCCTGTTAAAGAGAAACATAAAGTGGAAGGGATGTGAGTGTGTGTGCACATGTGGCTTTTTTCAGAGTGGTTTATGTATACATCCAGGTCTTGGGTTTTGGCTTTTTTCATTGAAAGTAAAATAAACAGAGAGGGTGGTGTTTTTTTTCCCCTCATCTCCAATTCAATGGCACTGCACTGTTGGCAGTTTAATCTGACAGTGGAGCAGACAATAGTTGTAAGGAGAAATGGAATTACATTTTGCTCCCCTTTAGTTTAGGCAAATTTTCAAAATTAGGCGTTAAAATGCAAAACCACTGTAAGAATGAATTAAAATGCAGAAATTGCCAGTCACAGGAAGCCTGCACAATTCTAATTCTAAACATCATTAGAAAAAAAATAACATTCTGTGTCTAACGATCTTTTTTTTTTGAGGGGAGTGGAATGGTTAATTTGAATTACAAAAAAGCCTTGATAACCCCCCACACATCAATTTACCTGTGAACAAAAAGATTCACACAGAGAAAATGGGACTTGGGACTATTTGATAAATTACTGCAGACTGCTTGAATATTCCATTAGCAAAATAATAGCTCGTTATGGAACCCAGAAGAATGTGGTATAATTATGATAGTACCATCCCCCCCACACACTATGGGGTAAGAGGAATGCAAATATTAGAAATGATAGCTACTTAACCACAGTTTGGAGATAGGCCTGAAAACAAATGGAAGGGTTATATGATCTCAGGCATTCATAAGGATTTCTCCAATGTCAATGCCTTAAATTGCTGAATACATTCCAGCTAGCTGAAGGTCATATTATTAATAGTCATCTTTATTGTGGTAGAGCACAAGAGCCAGCGAAGGAGGAGGCCTTTTGCACATGAGATGTAAACAAAGAGCAATTGAGAGCCTCTGCCCCAAAGTTCTTACAAAGTAGAGCTAAACAAACCAGGCAAAACAAAAGGCTGCTGCAGTTACACAAAATAGCATTTTAGTCTCACATCTGGTTTTGTTTGTTCGGGCTTGGGGGGTCACTTTGGAAGTAAATGGAATGGGAAACCAACCAGAGTGAAAGACCACAGAGAGGGAGTGGGGTGAGGGGGTAATCCATTGCAAATAAAAGTCACTGCTGGTTTAGAAACTTCTCTAAATCTTAATTGCCTCTACACTTGTGACAATGGCCACAGCTCCTGACATAAGCATAAAACAGAGTGTACTGCTATTGCCCCGTGCCCAGCATTCAGGATGCTTGGCTCATTCAGGAATGAAAGGGGTCTCTATCGAATTTACTCAGGGTTTGACCTTGCTGATTCCAGCTTCGTAGTTTGAGCTCCTCCAGCTGGCAATCTCCATGCAGTGCCCTCACCCCTGCACTCTGTTGTGATGCAGATATGACCCCTTCTCTGTGGCCATTTATGTATGTATGTGAAAGCAAACTGAAAGAAATAAAAGATCTGGTTTTTAGGATCAGTGCCTGAGAATTCAAAGATTTGATTATAAAACTTGATCAGACTGAGCTCATGTTGCTCCATCTGCACAGGAACAGCTTTCAGTGCTTTCGTAGGACCTATGTCTTCCATAGGAAGAAATCTGTGTTCAGCCTTTACTTCTTACTGTATTCAGCTATTAACAGTCAGAGTCTGCATAATCTATTCCCTCTTTCTTCAGAGTAAGTAGCTGGTTGATCATCATTGGGTTTTCATGGAGGGAGAAAACACATTAAAATAAACTTTACGGCATTTTCTAAAAAGTCCTTAAAATAATAGAATTTGAAAAGATGTTGAAGAACCCGGTTTCAATTGAAAACAAGGATGTTTTACTGAAAGCACTTCCATCTAACTAGGTAGCTGCCCATGTTAGTCGTGGACTTTCAGTGTAGGAGGGAGAAGAGAGAAAGCTGCTTGCAAGCACTTTAACTCACAGCCTGTGTGTTAAGGCTAAGGCTGCTTTCTATTTCACAGCAATCCCACATTCTGGCTTTAGATGCTGGTCCAATGCAAACATTGGGATGGCCATTGTCAGATGGCTGGCTCAAGATTCAATGGAGTAGATAGCTTTAGGATTCAGGTCTTAGGCATTTTTAAAGTATGAATCTTGGCATTATCTTAACCAGTCACTAATGGAGCAGCATCAAAGATCTCCTATGACAAATTATCGATTCTGCCTCAGGAGCACAAGCACAGCCATATAAGCTGCACCAGGATGAAGAATTGAGTGTTCTTTATCTGCTAAAGGACTGTGCACTCAATGCATTTTCTACAGGCTTCCAAGAAAGTAGAAGAGTTAGAAAAATCACGTGAGAGTATTTAGTTGACTCCAAGGTTTCCACAAAAATCTGTAACCCTCCCAGTCACAGTTTTATGAAAAAAATTTCCAAGAGGCATTTCCAAAAGAACTAAGTGTCAACATTTTTATATAAAATACAGTCTAGGACAGGCTGCATGTTTGTGAGAGTGTGTTAAAGAATAAATAGAAACGTCCAATGTGATGTATTCATAAATATGTAACAAATGCCCTTCTCTTGCTCTCTGGGAAAAAAATAGTCATATTTCTTCAAGCCTGCAGGAATTTAGTTTCATCTGTGAGATGCCAGAATGTTAAATGTGACATTCAATAAACCACCTAGGAAAAGCTAAACACTGCTAATCAAGCCATTTAATCTTTTGGAGTTAAGAGCTGCAGTAGGAGAATAAAAGGTATAATTAATAACTCCAGCTGGGAAAGTAAGGCAGAGTAAAAACAGGAGCTAAGGCAAACATCTGGTCTTTGCTTCATGAAATATTTACCATGAAATCAAAAGTTTTTTTCCACCCTTGTGAAATGTGCAAAATTTCCTGAGTTGTAAGCCTTAACACTGGAAAAAGTTTGCACCTGCAAATAAAAATGAGCTTTTCACACACACCTGAACTTGCACGTGCAAATAAATGGATGGATGTGTGTGTGTGTGTGTGTGTGTGTGTGTGCCTGCCTCTCTGTCTCGCTGACTTTGTCCTAATGTAAACTCACAAATTATATCAAATTTTTAACTTCTTACAAGAGTGTCACTTCCTTTTTTATTCATAGAGCATCTGTCTTCATGAACAATTAAAGTTTAATGTGCAACAAAACATTTATCAGCCTCATTTAGCGCCTTGTGCTTTAGCTGCTTTTCTTGCCAGATTTGTCCAGATGTTATTATGGTGACTTCTGAGTGCTTTGCTCTGCATTGGGTATGTCCCTTCACAGAACTTTCCCATAAAACAGGAGTATGCTGGCCCTCTTTTGTAGATGGGGATCTGCAGTAGGGCTAAACTGAAATATCTTGTCAAAGGTCACGGAGGAAATCTTAGTTGAGTGAAAGCTTTAGGATTCCGGCACGTGCTTTGTGATTCATTAAAGCCCTAATGAAATACTGTAAGGTGAGTTACACAGCCTTAGACCTGGAACACGCTGAGCTGATGCTGCTGCAGTTGCCATGGCTGGCTGAGCAGCCACAGCTCTGCCAGTGGTGTGAGCTCCCATATGAACACTGCACTGGATTATCCCTCCCTCTCACTGCTGTTGTCATATGAAATCTTACTCATTAAACAGCTCACTGCTGTAAAGTCCTCCCCACTGATACAGTATTTCTGACATTCGTAGCTCTCATCACTGAAATTTTTGCTGGTAGTTTACAGAGTGCCAGAATTCAGTGCCCACCTCAGCTTACAATTCAGGCCTCCTCATGAAATTCTGTGGTCAACAGAGCCCTGACATTTATGTAAATGCTGAACATGCCTGTGCCTGTATTACTTTCTCAGTTTGTTGAGGAAGTTGTCTATATGTTTGTCACACTTGCACAGCAGGGAATGATACTTTGACACTCACTGTACAGGCTCTGCATATTCTTATGTGAAGAAGAAATGTAGCATTCCCTCTGCAGTTCGGGCTTTGCTTGTCTGTGAAACTGTGGGGTGTGACCACAAAAGCATGAATGACAGTGGCTGTGGAAACATGAAAGTCCAAGGGCATCTGTATTCTTGCAGTCAAATGTCTGATGGACAGTGCAGAATTGCTTTTTTAATTGCATCTCTGGGCAGAAGGTGAAATCTAGAGTCAGGACAAATTAACAAAAAAATACTTCTGCAACTACACAGAGAAAAAATGGAACATATTTCTGTGACATATATTAACAATTTAATACTTTCAGAACCCTAAAAGTAGCCATGGTTTGTGTTCCCATCCTAGAAATCCAACTGCAAACCAAACTGAGATGAGATGAGGCAGGAGGAAAGAGTATCCAGAGAGAAAAAGTCATCTTTAAGACCTCTTGTGGAGTAACCTCTTGAAAGACTATTAAATTCTTGAAAGGATGCAAAATGCAGAAATGTATCCACAATAGAGTGGCCAGCAGGACCAGGGCAGAGATTATCCCCCTGAACTGGGCACTGGCGAGGCTGACCTTGGACCCTGGGTTCGGTTTTGGGTCCCTCACTGCAAGGACATTGAGGTGCTGGAGCACACCCGGAGAAAGGCAGCGGAGCTGGTGAAGGGTCTGCAGCACAAGCCTGATGAGGAGCGGCTGAGGGAGCTGGGCTTGTTTAGCCTGGAGAAAAGGAGGCTCAGGGTGGACCTTATTGCTCTTCCCAACTCTCTGACAGGGGGTTGTGGCCAGGTGGGGTTTGGTCTCTTCTCCCAGGGAACAAGGGACAGGATGAGAGGAAATGGCCTCAAGTTATGCCATGGCAGGTTTAGGTTGGAGCTGCCAAGCATTCCAACAAGCTGCCTAGGTTGATTCTCCATTCCTGGGGGTATTTAGAAAGACACGTGGATGTGACACTCAGGTACATGGCTTAGTGATGCACTTGGCAGTGCTGGGTTAATTGTTGGACTCGGTGATATTAGACATATTTTTCAAGAGAAATGATTCTATTATTTTTATGAAAAGCATAATGAATTGATCAGAGGAATCAAGAAAGCTCAGTGGTATATAGGTTTTTCAATTTGTCGTGTTTCTCAAGTGTGTTTAATATGTAACAGGATAAAACCAAAAATATAAATGATTTTTAAAAAATTTAAAATTTTTAAAGCAATTAATTTGGGGTTTCATGGCACATTAAGTTATAGAAAAAGCATTCTTAAAAATAAATATATTGTTCATCTGATTTTTTTGTTTGTTTCAATGTATAAACTGTCAATACAAATTAATTTCAAGACAAACAAAAATAAACTTGTCAATTTGAATCAGTTGGATTGGAACATTTTGACCTTTAAAACCCCTGTTTTCCTTTTGAAAGAATCCTTCCTAATGACAAAATATGCCTTTTCATATGACCCTATTATCCCATGATAGAAAGACATTTTGCTGGCTTTTTTTTTTTTTCCTTACCAGCTCTAATTTCTCTTTCAGAACAAAATAATTCAGAATTCTTGCTGTTTTCCAAGGAAGTTTGCAAAGCAATGAAATTGGCTGCCTTTGGACTGACAGGATCCCTTCTGCCTGGGTAGCCTTTGTCTGGCTGTGCATCCCTTAAAGCACTTCCACCTCCTCTGTGGCCCAGCACAGATGATGGGCACTTCAAGACAGGGTGAAGGACACGGGTCTTGCCAACAGAGGTCGAGTCTGATACTTGATCCTTCCCACTTTGGTCAGAGAGACAAGGATTAGTGCACTCAGCATCCAAAGGATGTGAGCCCTGAATGGCCTCGCCAAGAGACACACACTTGCCACAAAGTTCTTCCAGGCTGAGCCCAGACCAGTCCAGTCTTGGGAATGTCTTGATGCATCCTTCACAGACTTATAGGATAAGGTGAGTATTAAATTCCCCCACAAAATATAATACATGCTTCCATACCCCCATGACCCTTCTAGTCCACCTCCTTCATTCCTCAGTCCCATGGAATTCAAACCCAGTTTCACAGCCATGGTTTTCCCACTATGTTTCCAAAGGTCTTCCTTTTTCCACCCAAGTACAAGATCTGATGATGTCCCAGAAGTGAGTTTTGTTCTCTTTTGTGGCCACATAGTTCAATTTTCCTTACAATGCCTCAAGCTGGCTCTGTACCTTTTTTTGCAATTGTCCTTGGATTGCTCGACTGTCATGTTATATTAAACCAGTACTCAGATTTTATAAAAGTTCAGACACAGCTTCTGAAGTTAGTCATGATCTGGGAAAAAAAGGTCTATCTTCCCTAATTTGTCAGAGCAGGGGCAGATATCGGGCACAGAACTGGTATTACCAGAGAATTCATGAATGACAAGGATCCACAAAGAGTTTAGTTTACAATAAAAATTATTCATGTCAGACAGAAGGCGATTCATAATCAAGTCACAGATTCTTCACTCATCATCAATTTTACATCATCCGACATGACAGAAGAAGAAAGGTAGATTGTGCCTGGTTCCTGAAAGTCTTGACTTAGTTTTTGCAAGCTTTGGATTGGACCCAAATATTTAGCCTCAACTGGATTTGCCTGTGTGATTCTTTCACGTTACTAAGATATTCCTACTCTTGATGAAATAGGATGATTTGCCTTGTTTGCCAGGACTCCCAGCAAACACCCAGAAAATGTGGACAGCCTCAGTTGACATACTTACTTTTATTAATCGTATTTCACAATGCATGGCAAAACATCCACAAAACTACTTGACTGCTGGTTCTTTAAATCTGTGCTTACTTTGTGCTTTCTTCTAGAACATGTGCCAATAGCCCTGGCTCAGAAAAAACTATACTAGCAGTGACATTGTGCTTTCACTCCTGGTTATAACTATCAGAGCCTCTTATATGGTCAAAGACCATATAAAAAGAAAATTTGTGGTTGTTTGGGTTTGGGGTTTTTTTTGTTTTGTTTTGTTTTTTTCTTTTTTTTCTTTTTTTTTTTTTTTTGGTGGGGCAAGAGGAGAAACTTTCTGAAGTGCTTAGATCCTGCCAGAGCTTTTCAAGAAACACTGACATGGACTGAACTGCTGCCAGGCTGCTAGAGTTCTCTCAAGAACTGCCTCCTTTCTCATCTATCTTGGACTCATGATGAGTGAGGTGAGCCACCTGCTCTGCACACTTGCCTTGTTGTGCCACAGTCTGAGACTCACCAAAGTCCTGCTGTGGAGGCTGGAAGGAACCTAGATTCCTTTAATCTCTTTGTCAGACCACAGTACTTCTCATAAAACAGCATGCCATGTGGTCCTCTAGCCCGCCTCTGAGGCACTGGACTCCAGCTCTTCTCAGAGAAAACTATTTTGCACCAGGCACAGTTTTGAGAATACCCTAGGTCTTTTATAGTGGCAGTAATTTTTATGGCAATGGCTGTGGCCCACAAGCATATATGTCCCAAAAAAGAGAATTATATAAGATTCGTTCAATGGTTCTTCTTGTACTTACTGTTCATCTGTGCAATGTAAAGAGTGTCTTTCTCTTCCAGCTTTACAGAATTACAGCACTTTCATGTACAGCACATGAGCCTTCCAGAATATTTGCACCAATTCTGGGGGTTTATGTCATCCAGAAGATAATATAAACTGCAATTATTTGGGGAGGAAAATCCATAGAAATTATTGGTCATTGCCAGAGTCCCTAACTGATGGCAGACGCAAAAATTGAATTAGTCTGGGCTCTCTCTTTTAAGCTGGAAGAGAGATGGTAATTGTGTGAGCAATCTTTTGTCAATGAAGATGAGGCCCGGCCCAAAGCTCACTGCAGCTATAGAAACAGTCTTTAGTTGCCACTTTGTGTTTTGTGCCCTTCTGGGCAGCACCTGCTCCTTGTTGTCATCTCCCTATGCTCTCTCTCCCTGTGAGTAAAGAATGCTGTGGCAGGTACACAGCTGTGCTGGCTCGCGTGGCACTGGGAGGGACTGAAAGGGCATTTACAGCAGAGGTTGTGTTAGTTGGAAACAGACCTGTGGAGTTATGGCTTCATCGGTTTCGATGGTCTTGGGACTTCCCTTTCAGTGGTTTCTGTCATGTCTGGGGTTACATCTAGATACTGAATAGCAGATGTTATAATTTGCTTTATTTTAATTATTGGTAATTGGTCTCTCCTAATGAGGATTTAGAGCAATATTTAATACCTAAGACTTGTACGATTGATTAGGGAGCTCAGTGAGTGTACATTGTAATTTGCTATGGCTATTTGTTATCTCAGTGCAATATTTCAGGCTGTTTCATTTTGCGTGGGCCGTCCACTTGCTTAGTGTGTTTTTTAAACTATCTAGGTACCCAAAGCTGTGATTTTCAGTGTGGGCTCTTCACTAACATAAATCTGGATATTATATCCAGGGGGTTATATGGGTAACGTCAGAAGACTTTCTGCTACCTTTATCTCCATTTTCTCTCTCTTATATACACATATATCCTATGTAAGATAAGGAATGGCAACATCTGTTACATGTTTTCAAGGAATAGATTCTACATTTGAAACTTTTGACCTGATAACAACTATTGAGCAGCAGATGTTTCAGAAGACTGTAATCCCTCACTTTAAAAGTTCACAGAGGTTCTTTGGTCTAAATTTTCAAATTTTCCTTAAATTCTTTGTTGTTTATTTTTATTGGATGACAGGTCATTAAGGAGCAGAACCAAAACTGAAGATTTTCAAAAAAACTAATACTTCCCGAATTATTATTATATTTAAATTGGGCCCAATGTTAAAAAGACCCAATATGTCAAAACTGGCAACCATTTGATGCTAGCTAACACACTCTGTTATAAAATTTAAAAAGAAAACTACTTGATTTTATTGTACAACTTGATATGTTGATATGTCTGACTGAGGTGGGCACTAAGGCAGAAGCTTGGGAATTTCTTTCATGGATGAATGAGAAGGAATTAGGGAGTTATGGTGAATGTCACCTCAGTTTTTCATGAAAGCAGTTCCTTTGACTCTCAAACACTTGTGTTATGTGTCCGTGGATAGGTGCAGCCTGCCCACCCAAAGCAGCATTAAATGACCAGGCTCATAACTGAGAAGCAGCGCTGGACCTAAGACAAAATCTCAAAGTTATGTATGAAGCTTAAATCCCAAATCTGGCCTATTTCTCTGCAATTACTTCAGTCCAACCCCCTGATCCAAACACTGCTGAACTTTGGGAATGTTTGGAAGTGGTTCCAAAGTCTGTAGTTAGAATCCAGATATATCTAGGAGGACAGATTTGTAAACCAGATGTTTTCCCACTGGAAGTATGTACATGAGTCCTATTAGCAAAACAAAAGGGTTTTTCCTGCAAAACATGTCTGAAACATTCCCTAATGCACTCAGCAAACAGAAGAGGAAAGTTTATTCTCCGGGCAGTAAGTCAATGTCTCACTCAGAGTCAGTTTGAAATGCTTCCAGCATGGCTGGCATCTGTCACCACGCTGAAACAAAAACAGTGGCTTTGAGGAGTATTGTAGAAATATATTATGTCCTATTTCACTTGAGGGAATGGTTAGGACCAAATGAAGTATCAAGTGGTTATTCTCTTATCCAGAGGTGAAATACAAGCCATACTGAAATTTGTGGAATAAGTCTCATTAATTTCAGTAGATTTAGGATTTCATGCCAAGTCTTCAACACTGCAACAGGACTTACCTATTCCATTTTACAGAAGATCTGCAAAATCTGCATGCATACAAACTAGACAGTGTTTCTTGAAGAAGACAGGTTTATGCACCTGTTACAGCTAAAATCTGTATGATGCAAAGGGTATTTACTGAGAACTAAGGGAACAAGTCAGCATGTCCCCACAATGATGGCCTTTGGAAATGATGGAAATGCACTGCTACTTTGAGCCTCTGAGAGTTGCTTAAATGTCAAAGAACAATTTAATATTACCAGGCTAGGTATTTGAATCTGTGTTTTAGCTTCCATTTTTTTGTGTGTGTTTTTCAATGGCCCAGAACCAAGTAATTACGTATCTAAATGTGATCCTTCATTTACTTTGGCAATGGATCTTCATCTGTCATCATTTTAATCCATCTACTGAGGGAAATGATAGAGACTGCCATACCTGGCAAAGAAAGAATGCTATCTCAGATTTCTCTGTGCTTGAAGTATTTCAACAGATGCCATTTTGTGTCATGCCTTAGAACAGCCTCTTTATCTGAACTCTGAATACTGCGGTTTGTCTCATAAATATTTTCTGGTATTTAACCACTGTGTTTTTGACTTCTTGAATGACAGACTGTAATTCCTCTTGAGCCATGGTAGCCTGTCAAGTTGACATTTATTTCAATTTTACAGCATGTTTCTTATATCATTCTTTTCAGGATTTGTAGGTTTACAGTCTGATATATTTGGTGCATTAAAGAAAACAATTATTTTACAGTTAGATGAAATAATTCAAAAATTCTTCAAATTACAGTGAGAGATGCTCTGCACCATGTCACCACTAAAGGACTCCTCTGTAATGGGCATGAGAAAAGAAACAGAAGCAAGTGCACAATAAGGGACAGTGTCTCCATAAATCCTCTGGCAGCCAATGCAAGACAGGTGAGGGAAAGCAGAGAGGAAAATATTAAAATGAGTTGCTAATTGTTACCCCATGGTTTTACCATAAAATCAGGGCTAGAATCCAGACCATTAATTTCAGTGCCTTTCCCCGACTTGTTGAACAAGGATTTCCTCATGACAGGTGGATATTAAACTCCTTTCCAGTCCTATCCAAGCAGACAAGCTCTCTTCTTATTCATTCTAGAACTGGGAAATTTGGGCTACTGGGAGGGGAAGACACGTAGATGAGTTTAACATTGTGAATGGTTGGAGACTTTTTAATCAGAATTTGTACTCCTGTCCATCTGCTGAGTCCTGCTGGGTGTATTCCCTTTTCAGCCCTGCTGTAGGGCACGGAGAAGCCGTCAGTCATGGAGCAACCTTGAACAGCCTGCTATTCAATTTTGCAATCACAGTCCATACACGCCATGCAAAAAAGTTTAACGTCGTCTCTGGTGTTTCCATTTGAATGAGCAATTAAAAAAAAAAAAAAAAAAAAAGAGGGTTATCTTGGCAGTGTTACATTTTACATTAACATGTAATACTGGGTGTATACCCAGGCAGCTGCCTGAATACTATTTAAGCTGGGAGCTGAACTAGGTGCACACAGTGACAGGCAGTAGTTAAGCTGCTCCTATTTTTTTCTTCATGTCATTGATAATGATACTCCAATTCTTTTCAAACTGTGTTCCTTTGGCTATGTTTTGATAGCATGGCTGTCATTCAAGTGGTCTTTTCTGTCCTGTGACAGTGCCATTTCTGCCAGAGAATTTTCCCTTAGGGTTTGGTTTTGGGTACCTTTACACATTTTCTAATAATCATTAGTGCTCTAAACCACAAGATTGTCCTTAACCATAGTGGTGAAAATTGGTGTAGCTTTTGGGGAGTTCATGAGAATATTTGCAGTTTATACCAGCTGAAAATCTGCTTTTCCATTATTTGAAATGCAAGATAGATTATTTTTTTAAAGTAAAAATTTTGTTATTTTAACAGAAATTAAGGACCTCTTCAGAATAATAACTGATCTGAATTTGAAAACACTTTTTCTTTTCTCTTTTCTAATCTACAGTAACCTCTATCAAATCTGGAAATTCTTGTTTTATTCAAAACTTTTACCATATTCTTGTCAAATTTATATAGGAGGCAAACCTACTGTAAATTGGGGATGGCTAAAGGTGCCTTGTGTATGCTCATATCTCTGAAGACTGAACTACAGGATGAAGGATTAGATTTTGATAATGTTCCTTATGCTGTATCTTTCTTTTCAACTTTCAGTGGGAGTGCTTCTGACGTGAGACAATATGAAGTGTAAGAAATTGAAAGTCTATTTCAAAAGCAGTAACTAAGCTTTTTTTCTTTATTTTTTTTTTTTAAAGAAAAGCCACCCAGCTTGCTCTTTGGACTTCATACTTTGCTAAAGAAAATGCCATTGTTTAAACCACACAAATAATTTACCAAGGAAATCATTATTTTTTGCAGTATCTGATTTGCAGACAACTAATGCTCAAACCAAATTATACAAAAATAAAAAAAAAATAAATTCCATAGATGACAGTGACAAAAGTAGATTGGTTTCATGCCGAAAGTCTGATGTGACACTGTAGAGGCACCTCTATCTTTGAAGGAGTGACTTAAAATGTGCAGGTTTGTCCAAATTTGTCAAGGTGTTCAGCCTAAAGGATTGTAATTTCAACAAGTGTGGCAGAAAAATCAATATTCCTTAGGTGCTTTATTACCTGCAAGTGTCTTTCCATCTTCGAGGCTGTAGGAGCAGAGAGCAAAGAATGGCGCAGGATGGGACAGAGATCAGACTCAGGTCTCTGTGGCTGACCATGCACAGTACAGATGTCAGGGAGACAGAAATGTGGGCGGCCAAGGGAGGGAACAGCAGGAAGCTTTTGAACTGTATTTCCATTTGGATTTGGAAAACCACGTGAGGTTCATGAACTGCAACATTTCTTCAAGTTGTGAAAGAGGTAATTATGAAATAAACTGGCAGGCTTTGTCCTCACCCACATTACTGAAGATAACAGCACCCTCCTTCCCACTGCTATTGGTTACGTTGTTTAATCAGTAAAAGACAATGTGACAGAGGCAAAGATTGTGGTCCCATTATGGTTCCACTTGATGCAGTTTTATGTACTAATTTTTAACATAATGTTCTTGCCTATTTTTTTTCTTTTTTAATTTAGGTTACATGATCATCATGGTCAGAATCCTGGATTATCAACCTTCAAGTTGTCAATGTAATTTGAATTTGTGTCCTTTCACAGATTGCTTATGCCTGTCATATTAGTTTTCTTACATTGCTTCTGTGTCATTCAGTAGGACTGAGTAAGTCTACTCAAGGAACAAGTCAACATTACTAATAAATAAATATTTTATTAGAATATTTTAGCCCCCTCTGATAGCAGGATTTGGGCAGTGTGCAGTGAGTGATGTAAGATGACAGGAAGAGATTGCAGGACGGTGGCAAAGGCAGCACAATCCTTGCCATCAAAACACACTTCTGCCCTTCGTAGCAGCATACAATTTCTGCACGATGCTGGAAAATCCGTGGATACAAACGTGCATTTGGGCAGCTGTTTATCTGTGTGCCACTGTTCTGGAGTGTCAGTTTCAAGCACCCTCTGGCAGCTTTGGGAGGTGTTAATTACTTAAGTTAAAATTCAACTTTTCTGAAGCTGTCAGTGTATAGAATGATACAAGTGAAGGATCCTGACAAAAATGGATCTTAGGCTTTTTCAACTGAGAAGTGAAGAATTCCTCTGAACTCCTGTATATGCCTTAGCTCTTCATTTATTAACTGGGGAAAATCCTATGCTCTCCTTCCATAAAGAAATTTGATAGATCAAACCACTAATACTCGGGAATAAGAAAAACAGTAAAATGCTTGGCATCAATGAAGAAATTGATGTCTCTGTATGCAGATCAAGACTTATGTGCTGTCTCTGCTCCGGGGTTAGTCTATGAGATACTGTGGGAAGAACATTGGTTCCCATTCTGGAGGCGTTTTCTTTCCTGTAGTCTGGGTAAGGCAGGGAGCACAAAGAAAATATGATGTGATTGAGTGGTTAAATACCCACAGCTGGGCTCAGATAAATATCCACAGACTTGATTTTGTGGTCAAAATTTCCTAATGCACTTGGTATTTTGGAATAGTAAAGGTCTAGAAAATTTCTTACCAGATTCCTCTAACCATGTGTAGCATGTTTTACGCATGCCTGTAAGATGGTTTTAGCAGCTATTATTCAGAGATTAACATTTAATAAACCCTCTGTAAGTAGGTCCACAAGGTGTCAAGCTGTGTGAGAATATTTCCTGAATTTTCTTCAACCAAACCTCACATTCCAAGGGATTTCTCAGGCCCAATAGTAGTGTTTAACAACTTTTGGTCTCAAAACACAGGCAGTGCTGCATACGTTATAAGAATTACAATGTGCTGAAGGCAGCTTTGGCATCATTCATCCAAATGGTCAAAAGTTACTTGCAAGTCTCTTTGCTCATTTCCAGGTTCAGAAAAGTTCATCCCATGGGAATTAATTTCCTGACCTTTTTTATTTTGCTGTGAATAGCTAGCACACACACTCAAAGCCACATCCAGCCAATCGATGAGGTAGAACCTCCTGAAATAATCCATACAATCTTAAAATAGTAGTCTTTATTTACACAGAAAACAGAAATGACATATGGTTTTTCCTTTCTTTTCTTTTCTGAAGATAAACTGAATATCTTATGTGAGTTTCACACTTAAGCTACTTTCAGAATCCCAGACTGAATCTCTTTACTCAGGCACCTGAAACCCACTCTAGCTGGACTTTCCAAGCCATCACTTCATTAATTACTATTTTAGGGAGAAGAAGTTTCACAAAATTGCAAAAAACACTATCTAAATAAAACCAGCAATCAGTTAAGATTTATTGTAAGAGTCTGTAATATTTGTTACCATTGCACTCTGCCTGGACAAAAATCATCCTTTAAGACAGTGCTTTGCAATTTATGTCTCAGCCTCCATAATATCAGTGAGATATTAATATATGCATGAAGAGCAGCAGTCAATGTAATTAAAGTGGCAAAGTGATAAATGCATAACCATTTTGCCTGTAATATTGTGTGTTTAACAGGTTTATTTGTTCAACAGTTCTTACTTTAATTATATTTCGCCAGTTGGGAATTTCAGGCATATAACAGTCATAGCTCTTCCATGAATATTATTCTTAAAATAAGTGTTCATGCATTATTAAAAATGCACATGTGTTTGCTCATATATTTATTTACAGTGACTTTTTCCTCTTTTTTAAAAACACTGAATTTTTTATTTTTGCAAGCAACGTGGAAATAAAATCTGTTGGAAGAAAGGACACAAGGCAGATTTCTTGCTGTGGATGAGCTCTAATTAGGATTTATGCCATATTCTATGACACAGAAGCTAGAGGTATGTGTCACTACTTGAAGGAATGGCCCCACAAATATCTATGGATCCTGTGAATGTACAAAAACTGTGAAAGAAAATAAACAAGAAATTTGTATAGCAACAAGTGGACAGACACAAAGGGGTAGTGTCAAAAACATCAATTGGTCTTAATCGTTTTGGTCTCAATTGTGACAAAATACTCCTTTGGAATATTTGCATATTCCAACACTGAACTTTTGAGTCATACCTACCCGGGATGCACCTCACCTGACATAAGGCAGACTGCACAAACTGGAATACACTTTTAGCCCCTACTATACTTGAGTATACTGGGAGTCTTGAGGAGCACACTGAAATACTCATTTACAGGTAACTTGTACAGCTGTCGGAGTATGTGCACTGCTGAAATCAGGGACCAAACCAGATTCTCAGCTGATGTAAGTTGATACAGCTCAGCAGAGCGATTAAACTTGCGTTAGGAAGACCTCATTTGGATTGTGACCTTTTTAGAGTGAGCTTTTGTGATTTCTATCGTAAGTCTCGCAGTCTGTTTTCTAAATCTCCTTCTTCTTGAGGCACAGGATTTCAAAGGAATTGTAGCCTTTGCTCAAGGAACTGAAATCCAGATGCTGGCCTTGATAGTATAGAAGCTTCAAAGGACATATCTTAATGATTTATGGTAGCAAGGACAAAAATAGGAACAGCATTGCACCCCAAGGAAGTGTTTTTAAGATTTTGAAGTAAACCTTATTTCTGGAGCCTGACTCGTTGTTTTTGAATGGTGATGGCTGGAAATAGATTCATGCTTAGTTTTTCAGAGATATGGTAGCTTCAGAGTGTGAGACATTTCTTTCAAGCTCAATAGGTTGAATTTCAGAATGTGTCCTCCCCAAAATCTGATGGATGAGCAGGCAACGAGCTTCAGACAGATGCTGATGTGGGCTTGTTTGCTGTCACTCAAAGCCTTAGTGAACTGTCCACTCCATCTCTAATTATAAAAACATTACAGTTCTAACAGTTGCCTGGCCATGAGTTATTCTGACAATGTTTAACCTGCAGATAAGAAACCACTATCAACCTGTCGCATTTCCCCCACTAACGAGTTCAGCATCAGTTTAAAAGGAAGTGCAACTCATGAAGCAATGGCTCTGTGTCATAAATTATAGATATCCGGCATACATTACAAGGACAGAAACAGTAAAATAGCATGGGATTCTTTGCTGTACACTGCCAGTGACAGAAAAACAGCACTCCACAGTGTTTAATCTACCATAGCTTGTTTATTCCCTTTCTCATCCATGGCAGTTTGGAAACACTTGGTGCTGTATTCCACTGCTGTCCACAATTAGCAAAAGTATTTATTTAAAGCTTTAGCGGAGAGAAGGAAGTTGTCTGATAAAAAGCTGTCTAATCATTCACACAGTGAAAAACAATGCTGCAGCCGAAGACTTACCCTCATTTGTTTCCTTGTGTGTGCTTATGTTGCATGTGTGTGTGTATCACTCTAGGTGAGTTTCTTGTTTTGTCTTTAATGAAGTACAAAATCCATTTTGGAATTAAAGTCTTGTAAGGAGTCCTGAGGATTAAAAAAGTCATGGTGTACACATTCAGGAAAAAACAAACTGAAACAAAACGAACAAAAATCCTGTGATAATATCTTGATGAAATACCTAATGAAAGGAAGAAGAGCTTTACACTAAAAAATAAAACAGGAGGATCCTTTCACCAATAGTAGCAGCTGCATAAAATGGATGAATCATGTCTGCTGATATGAATGAACATGACATGGCAGCAGGAGAATATTCCTAAGACTTTTGCTCAGTTCTGTCATTATTCTTAGGCTTGTCCTTCATCTCTTGCCTGCTTTTGGAAACTAAGCAAGCAGAAATCATGTATAGCTTTACCACAATAGTATTTAGCACCTTATAGTCAGATTATGATAGTTCCCTTGTAAATTTGCACAAAAGAATGAGGAGAAGAAGACTCTTCTGTGAATGGAACAGCTGAAAGCAGGATGGGAAGCAATGTGCACAGAGATCAGACCAGAGAAGAAGGGGGGAAATGTCAATGGATACAAAGAAATGCTGAAGTATGAAAAGATAACCATATTGTCATGCTTCAGGAAGGAGAGGGAAAAATTGCAACCTGGTATCTCTTTCCTATATCATGATCTTTGTCACTGAGCAGTGGAGTAAAAAATACCCCCCCCTATATTCAGCAGTTTTGTAATTCTAACCCGTAACTCCTTGTAACTAAACATTTCATTTTGTATTCAAACTGGAAAAGGGAAAAAACCCCTACAAAGCCTAAAACCTGCTCTTCTTGTATTTTAATGAGGAAAGCCACAGCAACACATCTTCATTCACTCAGAACTGAACTCTTGTTTTCTGTCTTTACATCCGACTGAAACTTGAACTGAAACACTACCTGCTTACATACACGTGCTCTGAAACATTATGAGCCCTTACTCTTGTTGCAGGCAGGGTCATTAGAGCTTGGTCTTTGGGCAAAGACTCAAGGGATGAGGCATCACAGTCAGGGCTTTGAGGTGCTTATCTGCTCGTCATGTGTTAGCAGACATTTGGCCGGTAACCCGGATTCTCCAGCTCTAGTAACCAATGGCACGGCCAAAATACCTTTAAACCAAAAAGCCGCAGGGATTGCTCTGGAGATTTGGTCTTGGAAAGTGCTCCTTGTGGCTTGAAGAAGCAGAAGGTATATATTAGGTGCAGAGATTTAAACTTTGTCAGCAGAATCAGAAACCTGAATATTGCTGCAGTAATCCTGCATGAATTTGCTGCAATTGCAGGATATGTTTAGATGTCTTCATGATGTTCAAAATGTTTCTTCCAGGCAGAGATTGAGATCTTTTAGGAAAAAAACCACCATATATATTATCAGTAAATTGTTAAGCACACACAATACTTTCTATATTGGTCCATTGGATTATTTGTAAAGAAGGGAAAAAAATCTTTTCCAGCGTTTTTATTTTTCTGTCTTTAAGAAAAATATAATATGCAGAACTAAGAGTAGAATTTGGGGTTTGTTATGGCTCTAAGGAGTGTTTAAGCTTATTTAAGGAGAGCAAAAAGAAGTTTCAAGTATGGCAGTAATTTTTTACGAAATTGGGAATACTTCTGGTTTTTACCCAGACAGTGCCATTGCAGTTCCTGGCTTATGCTTTCAGCTGTAAAGGGCTGGATACACTGTCATGGACTGGTACAGCAGCTTGACATTGGTATTTTTTGGTACACTAAGGAATATCATATTATGAATATTTTAAGCCACTGAGTTCCATAGTATTTGAACTGCAGATAACTTGTTCCTTCAATATTCAGGCCTTTTAACTGCTCCTTATTCCAGTTTGTCCTACTGTTTTCATTTTTTGTTTTACTGTTTGATTCTCCCCTGGCACTTGACTGGATAGATTCAAATCTGATAGTGGAGAATCCATTTGTCTCCATAGAAAGCAGTTAATCAGTATCCCCAAAATATTGTGAAGGCATATCATAAAAATAAGAATACAGTGCCTGACAATGTCAGAAGAGAGTCAGCAAAGGGCTGTTGCCTTACCCCTGTTAAAAGCAGAATATCTGCAGGCATCACTGAATAAAAATCATCCTGCTTTACCTGCTACTGGCCTTGTCAGTTAATACAAGAAAAGGAATAGCTTCGCTTAAAGAATATATCTGCAGCAACACCCAGTTCCTTCCTACTTTCTCGAGTTCCTCTAGTTAAAGGATAATCTGTAGCTCTTAAATGCTAATCTGACTTTAGGTTTGCTTGAACTGTATGGACTTCTCAACTCCTAGATGCCACAATTTGGCTGCGTCTGGGAATTGTCATGGTGTTATATGGACTTGTGCCTTCTTCTAAAACTGTTAATGTCTCCACAAAGATCAAATGTATCTTCCTGTCTATCCACCTTCCTAGACTAATACATAATATTGCTTCTGATGGTTATTCCTCTTCAACAAGGGTCTTTTTGCTTAGGATACATCTCCTGCAACTTGACCCATGGAAGGAAATGAAGGAATGGAGTGTGACACATGTAGGCTGGCCAAAAGGTTCTACCAATTGATTAGCCTGAGGCAAAAAATAAGCTAATACTTTTGTCAGAAGAAGCTCTAGCAGCACATCTCAAACTACTGTTTTGCATTTTGGCCCAGATACTTCCATTTTTTTCAGACATCGAAGTCTCCCAGTCCCCAAAAGAAAAGAAAAGCAAAACACAAAATACCAAATGAACTGACCAACATAACTGAAAACAACACAGAGAACACCTACTTCTAGGTACAATTTCAGCTTGTTGAAGGCAGACATGTTTGATAATGGGCTTATGGACAATAATGACCACTTGCAGAACCAGTAGATGGTGTCTAAGAACAGTTAAGAACAGTTTCTTAACTTTCTGGAATCAGTAACTCCTATGGCTATTCAAGGTGTTTGGGAGTCGTTTATCTGGTACTGTTTTACCAACCCCTTTACACACTGATGGAATGGGCATCCCACGCAGAAAATCTCTGGCAAAACCATATGAAATATTTCAGTGCCTTACTTGCTTAGTCTCATAACATTACTATGATGTAGCTTAAAGGCTTCCTTCTCCCTTATGGATCACCAAAGGGTGGGTTTTCTATGTCTTGATCAAGCTTACAGTGGAAACCCACAAAAGAGCCAGGAGTGGATACAAATCCACAAACATTTATGTGCTTCCATAACACCTGAACCAGAAACACTGTTAATTTCATGCTCTGCATTTAGTAAGTCATGGGAGGAATATAGATGAAACAGACATTTAGAAATAACTGTACTCCTTCGTCTCCTTTGTTCTTTATCAGTTGATGAATCATGAATGTGTTACACATATCAGACATAGAAATACGTGTGTGTGTGTGTGTGTGTGTGTGTGTGTGTAAATATATACACACATGTATATGCATGCTCAATATTATTAATTAAGGACATTTTCAGCTGTCTGCATGACCTTTAACCTGATAGTATATATAGATCTTTTAATCTGGTAGTATATATCGATCTAAATGCGACACTCTGAAGGTAAAGGAAAGGTACTTTTATGAGGCTGCACCTAGGAAAAGCATTCAAGTAATATGGAAATAATTACAGGACTTTTTAAAATCTGAATGCATACACTCACTATGGCTGAAAACTATCCACCTGCATCAAGGATGTAAACTACAGCATTGAAGAATTTCTAGATGAACAGTACTGTCTTAATGCATCCCTCAGGCAAAATCTGATGGCTATGAGTAAGAAGTCTTACTGCTTTTATTCTGTTTATGTTAGTGGCTTTCACTACATCACTTCTGCATGTGATAGTCTGAGGAAGGGGAAAAAACGTCATTTTAGTTCCAGCTGTGAATTTTATGCATATTCAGTATTTATGTGGCACTGCTTGAGCGAACGTGTGATTGCTGATGGGTGCCATCCCTCTTTGCATAAAAAGAGTCTTCCTCGCTGGCAGAAATGCATTGTATGCAATAGTGCAAATCTCAGACAACATACGGTTGAAGCCCAATCTGGATTTTTTTGCTTTTATGCTACTTGTGCCATGCAACAGCCCTGGTCACTATCAGAAAAGTTTAGTTTTATATGTCACGTAGAAAATATGCACTTAAGGTTTTCCTAAGTACTGCTTTGCACCTTAATTTCAAAGTATTGCAGCTCTCTTCTGAAAACTTTTTTATTTGGCACAATGTTTTATCCCCAGCCATCTTCCCATTTAAAGCTCCATACCTGTTCCTTAAACCTGCGCTGAAGCTACTGAAAAATGGGATGAGCTTTGGCAGATGATCAAATTTAAATAAATACAGTAACCCTTGGAACACATAGTTATTGGGGTCTCATAACTGATACTGTAGTAAATAATGTTACGAATATTGTGTTGTCAAACCTTTAGGCATTGTCTAATCTCCTATGATTTAAAGTACATTGAGGATTCCTTTCTTCTATAGTACTACTTTATCCTTCAAAAAAGTTGAATCAGAAATAATTTAATCATAGAAGTCTTAGAGGCCTTAACTGATGATTTCAAATCAGCAGCACATCAATGAATTAGGAAGTAGTAAATTTAGTCTGGGCATAGCTGTGAATATTTGGATTTTACTTGTTTTTACTGGAATATAGAAGCTTCATCAACTTTTACCACAAATACTTATCCAATTGCTCTGGAAGCCTTCAAAATTTTCCAACCTAAATACATCCAAAAGTGCATTAGGAACTTCAAAGGAAGCCCCATCTTTGTAACTGTTTAGGAACTAAAGTAATGGCCATCATCAGAATACCAATGTTTTTCAAAAGAGAAATAGTACCTTCTTCTTCTTCCTAAGGAACACATTCCCTAGCCATGCGTGAGTCCTGCTGACAAAGAACCAAAAGGAAGAGATTAGCTTTGTCTTTAATCTAAATATGAAGATGCACGTGGACAATCTTTTCCTCTGCATGTTACAGTCTAGGCCAGTTCCTCGTCAAACAACGACTCAGGAAGTTGGCTCTGGTACTCTGGGGACTCTGCTGTCAGGACAGACATGTCACAGCTTACTGGAGCTACTTGTACTTGTGCAAAAGGGTAAAAATTAATCCCCATGTCAACTCAAAATGGCATCACTCTCTTACTTTGCTCAGAAATGTTTCATAAATATTGCCATCAGAAAATGTGGTCTGTGGCGTCCAAAATGCATTGTCTAAGGCTCCTCTGAGTCAAAGCATGTTTTGATGAGTTACACGGCACATGCCTGACATGGTTAACTCCTGGACATGTATCCACACTTTCCCACTTGTATGACAGACTTCCAGGGTCTGTGTTTGGGCTGAAATTCAGGGAATCTAGAAGCAGTAGCTCTAAACTGAATGCATCTGTGCCCCTTCACACTCAGACTAGTAATTCTGTTTAGCAGTGTGCTGTGGTGTGCGCTTCCCAGTGTCTGGGATTTAAGTCCCTTCTAAGGAAACATGCAGGTTTTTGAAATTATATTTCAATTTAAATGAAAATCTGTTCATGCTTTAAAAATAAAAATTTTCTTGAAAGTGGTTTTTTAATATTGGATAGATTTCTCACTTCTTTAATTCCAACCCCCCCTAATTGCAATTACACTTTTTATAAGCTCCATAAATTAGTCTGTAAACAGCAAAGCTGTAGATGCTCTAACATCTAAATCAGGCATTTATGGGATCCTGTGCCTCATTCTTGTAGTACCCTGGGCACCTGGATGCAAGTTCTTTATCTGTGTAATATTAGTATTGGCTGCATACTGCCAGTGTGAACCTAAATATAAAGAAGCCTCCCTCTGGCTAAGCCATTAAATGCTGAGCCAAGTGTATCTCAGCTGGAAGTGGCTTTTTCCATATCTTCCAAATCTCATATGAGTTGTTTTCCCTTCCAAAGGTTGTGAAATATCTGGGTCAGCAGGTATAATAGAAAGGCAAATGGGAAAAAAAAACAAAAAGGCAAAAAAAGCCCCAAACTATTTTTGCAACTCCTGAGCCCCATTCCCAACAATTTATTGAAATAAGATGTCATGCATGCACATCTATAATTGATTTCAGATGTATGATAAAGTTGCCAGAGATATACTCAGCAGAAATAACTGTAATTTTTTCAGATGTGCACTTCTCCCATCAGCTTAGCCTCCAGGACAAGAATTTAGCCCTGAACGAAATGTATTTCATACTCCTGGACACCTGCTGCTGTGTCTTCTGTCTCAGCTGGGAGAGGACAGAAGGTTTGATGCAATCATGGCATTTGTTATAAGTGGACTTGCTCGCTTTGCACCTTATGTTTTTGCAATTCTGATTTCTTTTGTAATCATTGTTTTAGCCCTGTTCCCTATCTGATATTGAACTCTCACGACACCGTTGCAGGAGCAGCAAACAACATGCTACAGTGGGAGAAAAGACTCCTTTTCAGTGCTTTTAGCAATGTGACCTTAGGTATTGATTTATAGCCTGCTGCAGTGCTCTAGTGCAAAAGGGAACTGTGGTAATTAAGTTGGTATCTGGGCTTTCTAAAATAGAGCTGAGCTGCAACAAAAAGAGACCCTTTATTTTTCCCCTCTGCTTCTCAGTGAATGCAGATGCAGGCGCTGCCCTTTGACCCTGCTCAGCTTTCCCCAGCTGCAGATTATTTTTCTCTCTCTGTGCCTTTAGGTGCTGATAGACAGAGTAGAACCCATTAATTCTTGTGTCTGACTTTCTTTTTTTAGTGAAGGCAATGGAGCAAATCTCTACACTTGTACCTGACTTTTAGAATGTTGTGTGTCCTTACGTGGGTGAAAAAAGAACAGTGGCCAGGGAAATATTGGAAGCATGAGAAAATTCAGCAGACTGGGTGGTCATAAAGTGGCTCAGACTTGAAAGCAAAACCTTTTGCATGAAAATTCCCACTTCTCAGCATGACATATTATTCCTAAACTCATGTATAAGGTAACAGGGTAAACACAATGAGAAATCTCTTTTGTATTCCATTACAATCATTAGAGAAATAGGCCACAAAAGGTAATGGCAATAAAACTGAATGCCTTGTAGTAAGCATGTAAATTACATGCTAATGTATGCAAATTACCACACCATGTTCAATGTCCATAAAACTACAAAATACAGCTAATTAATGATCGGTAAGATGCTTCATTTTATATTCACAGAGTTACAGGGTAGGTAGTATATTTTTATAATTGTGGAACACTGGCCTTGGGGAATACATCAAACATTCAGTTTTTCTCCTCTGGCAAATTGACCCAGTACACTGGAAGTAATTGCCTTTCTGCTTCCTCACCCAGAGTCTTACTCTGAGAGCAGTCTCTAAAATTAGAAGTAAAATAAACCAAAGAGACTCCCAGTTTTACAATTACTTTCTTGAGGAAGTAGTTCTTATTAATGTCAGTATTTCCTCTGTTCAGCAAAGTACCTAAACATATTTGGTACCCTTGGCATATCTAAATGGATTCAACAACTGAATCCCCAGATAGACACAGGCTTCATAAAGCCCGGCTTTTTAGGTAAGCTGTTCCCAGGAGAAGTCACAGTTCAAGGTCCCAATACAGTGTGAAAACAGCACCTGAGAACAGGTTCAGAAAAAGTGAGTCATCCAGGGAAAAAGGTTGAGGGAACATGTGGGTCAAACCCTGCTGCTGGAAGAGAATAATAGCACAAGCAGAGGCAAATTTGTCTACCCATATTCTTGAATTCTGCAAGGGAAACAGCTCTGGCTTGAAAGCCAAATCTATACTGTGCCTGAAATTAATACTCCCATCTTTTCAGTTATCCAGCTCCCAAAGTGAAGGGGCTGAGGTCAAGATTAAACCAAGTCCTGTTAGAGGCATGTGTAAGTGTGGGTGTCTTTGTGCATGTCTGTGTACAGACTGAGAAAAAGCTGCAATAAGAGTTGAGTGAAGAAAAAGAATATTTGAGGGTACACATGCTTTCAATATGAACAATGAGTATCAGTGAAAGGTCTTCTGAGTTCCTTTCTGCAGTAAAGGTGCTTGCACTGCAATTTGGATCATAGAATCAGAGGATCACAGAATTATTTGGGTTGGAAGGTGCCCTAAAGATCATCTAGTTCCAACTCCACTGCCATGGATAGGGATACATTCCACCAGACCAGGTTGCCTGGCCTTGAACACTTCCAGGGATGGGGCATCCACAACTTCACCAGGTAACCTGTTCCAGCACCTCGTTACCCTCCGAGTAAATAATTTCTTCCTATTATCTAATCTAAATCTACCCTTTCTCAGTTTAAAACCATTACCCCTAGTTCTGTTACAAGTCCTTGTGGAAAGTCCCATAGCCCTCTTTAGGTACTGGAAAGTGCTGTAAGGTCTCCCCAGAGCTTTCTCTTCTCCAGGCTGAACAACCCAAACTCTTTCAGCCTGTCTTCAAAGGAGAGATGCTCCATCTCTGGCCTTCCTTTGCAGTCGCTCAAACAGGTCCACATCCTTTTTATGTTGGGGACCTCAGAGCTGAATCAGTATTCCAAGTGGAGTCCACAAGAGTGGGGTAGAAGGACATAATCACCACTCCTGGTCCCAGAGGAGCTTTCTCTGTGGCTATCTGTGTCCCATGGGTCTGTGACTGTGCAGGTTCCTGGTGAGAAGCTCCGCTGAGCTCGCACAAAGGCAGGTCAGCTTAGTTGCCTTGCAGAGCTTTGTGCATCATCCAAGTGGGAGGACAGATTCCTGGGTACAGTACCTGTGTCCCTGTACCAGAGCAGCCCCAGGATGTGCTGCTTCTCCTGACTGTCATCCCAGCACAGTGGCTGCCTCTCTCTGCAGGTGTCCAGTGCAGCAGGGAAATGAACAGTTCGGAGAGAAACACTTGTGTGTCATGGATGAAGAGAGGATGTGTTTTGTGCAGGGTCTTATTTAAAAGGCACTGAGATGAGTGGTGGTGATGAATGCAACATGTCTTAGGTACCCAAGACAGAGGTTATAATTTGCCAAATACTTTTCATGAGCCAGCAGTTCTCCTTATGGAAAGCTGCTCAGTTTCAAACAAAACATTTATCTTATGTGCGTGTATGTGTGTATGTATATTTATATATAATATCTGCACCTGTTTGGCAAAGCAGTTGAACTTTGATCACCTTCATGTAAATGCTTACCTTGCACTTCATGTAAAAATTAACACCCGTGCTAAGCATGTGCTTAAGTGTTTTCTGATTTAAGATGGTTTCCAGGATAGAGACCCTAGAGAGGACAAATGAGTGTTAACAGTTTCAGACACAAGAAAATGGAGCCTGGCATAAGAGAGACACAACATAGATGGAAACGTATGTAAAATATTGCAAGGGCTTTTAAGTAGAAGAAGGAAAAAGATGTATGATAAAAGTAACAGGTTTACAGAGGGAAACAACATATGAAAATAACTGTCAGAATGGGGGGGGGGCCCCCCAAGGAAAGAAAAAGACGAAATAGCGAGTATTGGAATGTTAATTTAAGACCAAATACCTCCTCCTATATTAATAATTTTGACTGATATTCACAAATTCAGGCTCTGGTCTGATTTGGACCCATACTGGCTCAGTCTTTGTCATGCTTCCTTCTGCTAGGGAGTTTTGAGAAAATGTGCTGGGAAGCCTCACAATGCAGGGACTCTCAGCTACAGGATGAATGCAAAAACTGAGTGCAGGGCCTTATTTTCTAAGGATTAATTGGGGGAGGGGGGGGGAAGATCTGAGAAATGGGCTAGCTAAAGAAAGACTTTGCACAAAAGACAAAGTTTAACTGTATGTAAGGCATTTTTCATACTATCAAGGAATTAAAACTATCTTGCCCCCACTGGGCATCAGTGCCTGTCACGGACAGTGCTGTTTGGAAGGCTGCTGATTCAGCATGTGATATGCAGAAGGCTTGAGCTGATGTAAGCTAGGGACAGCTATAAAAGGTCTGTAATCATAAATGATACTGTATTTTGATAGAAGAAAGAAGACTGATAGAGAGAAGCATCTGACTATAACCATCTCTGATAAAATATTCCAGTACTAAAGCTTTTAAAATGTCTTCACAGAGCTTCAGGCTAATCAGATACACTGAGTTATTCACATCAATTATTTACAACAGAGGCAATCGGGAATTAAAAATTTTTCTCTTCATGCCTGTCACTTTTTCACTCTGAGCTAAAACTGTCAGAAAAGTCAAAGGTCTTTACCCAGGTTGTGGCCATTGACACATCCTTTTCTCCCTTTCTCCTGTTTTCTCTTGCTACCCTGTGCTATATATCTTGGACAGAGCACAGCAAATCTAAAACTGATGGCCTTGTTTCTTTTGCTTTTTTGGCCCAGCACAAGCTCAATACCTGCACAAGAGGGGAGCAGGATTAGCTTGGGAAAGAAAACAAAAAAGCCTCTGCCAAAATAATAATCATAATATTAGCACACAGCTGTAGGGAGTGATTTTTTGGCATCCAGGGCAAATGCTCCCTGCTCTCTCCCCTCGCTCTGTAACCCTATTTCGACTTTTTAGCTTTTCACTCATTACCAAATTCTCTGCTTCTCTCAGTTACCTCCCTACGCCACTCCCTCCCTCCAAAGTCCTGTGGTTGCTCCTTGGTGGTGGCAGTGGCAGCAGCATCTAAAGGGACATGTGTAAGGTGTGTGTTTGTACTCACATGAAAGTGATATTCCTGCAAACTTGAAAAGTGTTTCAGGGACCTGATGCAATTTTCTTGATTTTGATCTTGATCTTGTTCATTTGGAGGGAGGAGGAAGGGAAAAGTGAGAGGGAGAGAGAGAGAGGGAATGCTGCTCTTGGCAGAAGATATAGGCAATTGGCTGCTTTATGGCTTTGCCTTGATGTGTGTTTAAAAAACAGCTCAAAATTTGGCACAGAGACATTTTTCCCACTTGTTTTACTTCTAAATATTCTTCAAAAGCTTCCACGGGCCATAGAATATTGCTTTGATCAGATGAATATACTTTGTACTGAAGTTTCTAGTTAATACTGACTTGAATTCATATTCTGCCAATTTTTTTTAATTTCAGATTTTCTGTAGCCTGTAGACAATGGAAAAATAGGACAATTTCCCCTGTGGATCACATTATTTTACTGATGTGGATTGAAGTTTCAGAAGATAAGGAAGAGTGAGTGAAGAAAATATTATCAAACTTGCTCCTTCAGCAGAATGTAAGCATGACCAAAAGGCTGAATGTACACAAGGGGTGTACCACAGACCAAAAAGTTTTAGAAAAGATTCACAGCTTGAATTACTTTCAGATAAAGTCCCCATATGTGTATTCTTACCTAATCCTTATCTGAGCTATTTGAACTACTCACATTTGAGAAATTTTAAGGAAATGTCCAGGTATGGGCTGGGACATGTGAGTCACCAGGCTTCCTGTTCCTGCTCAGGCATAAATCATCTCCTGACAGCAGCCTTTGTCATGCTGTTTAGGACGTTCATAATCTCATTTGGAGCCTATAATGTAAACCTGTTGGGTTTTTTCTCTCCATTTATGGTGGGGTTTGGGTATTTCCATTACTCAACATCTATTAAATGTCACCAGTAAAAAAACCCCTCCAACACTTAAAAAAATTTTGAATGTGATGCAGTGAGTTTGAACCATGAATGCAGAGCTCAGAAACCTGAGACAGTATTTAAGGCAGATGTCCTCCAGGATGTGTTAGTGTTGTATTTATCACTTTAGCTGCTTTGGGAGTCTGAGAGGACAATTTGCCCTCACAATGTCTATTCACTTATTAGACAATACCAGTGCTGCAGTTTGCATGTCACCTTCTGTTTTAAACCCATCAATAACTTAAGGTAGCAGTCACATATTTTTCATAGGTTGCCACAGTCGACAAGATGGTGTTCCTTCCTGTTGCAGTTGCAGTGTCTTACACTCTGGTGAATTACAATGACAGACTTTCTAGTGAATGATTTTGGACCTCAAGTCACTAACACAGGGTTGATAATCCTCAGGTAAAAAAAGGGTTTCTTTTTTTTGGTTTTTTTTTTGGTTTTTTTTTTTTTCTGAGGTAGTTATACATGGGTTGATTTATTTATCTGTGACTTAATAAAAGTACCTAGTACTTCATGTAAAGCCATAGCTGCCTCTCATCACTTGCATCCTACAGTGCCATGCTCATCCCCTTACCCAGAGCACACCCTGCAAAGACAATAGAGGGAACAGTGGGCTGCCAGGTCCTCTGCCCTGGGGGAAAATGAACCCACTCTCATGACAGTCAGGGATAAGAGGATTCCCACAGGCCATACTAAGGCATGGGCTGTGATTCAAGACTAATGCCCTCAGCTAACATCCCGTGACAGAAAACAGTTTTACCTTACGGTGTTCATGGCCGTCTCCCACAGGGAGAAGCAGGTTGTCATCCTCCAAATATGGAAAAACAGAGAGCAAAACGCTAATTCCAGAGAGAAAAGGCCAGCTCTGTGGCCCTTTACAGCAGCTTCTACAAAAGGCAGGAGAGGAAAGTGCATCCCCTCCTTACTGCCACCCTGACCGATGCCACAGCAGTTCAGCATTGACAAGTATGCCATTATTTTCCTCCTGGAGGTCTGCAATGTCATGTGCTTGTGATCTGTCTTCAGCTGCTAGACTCAGACAAGTTGAATTGTCCAGGCAACCCTGCAGCAGCAGAGAAGCCCAGCTGTGCCAGGGCCAAAGACAGGACAGTGTTTTCTGTTTAGTGTCCACCAGAAGGGAATTCATGTTATTTACTTCACTTTATGTCAGGACTTCACTTGCCAGTTCATGAGCACCACCTTGTGCTTCCCAGTATAGATGGGTGGCACACAGATGATGGGTATGAGGAGCACCCCTCCTAACTAAGCCCATCCTAAAAATTCTATACTTTTTTTTCTTAAATTTTTCCTGGGAATGTGAGTAGTAGGGGCATCCCATGCAGACTGGTGGGGTACCTGTTGGCAGCTGGAGGATGCTTCAGGGAGTGGTACAAGACAAGGTGCTTCAACCAGCTGGTGTATGGGTGACACTTTGGTTGGTGCTGTGAGTGTTCCTGATGTTTCCCACGTGATGTTGACAGTCAGGGGAACTCAGGCAACCTGGGAATATCAATGGGAGATCAAAACTGTGTGTATGCTCAGCCTCCAGAACTGCTGTCTGAAGTGTAGCAGGCGTAGACACAGGATAGGATGGTGTAGACACAGGCAATTGATGTCCCCAGAGAGCATTACATACTGCTTTTCATTCTACTTGCACTTCAAGTTTCTGCTGTGGGAGCATAATATGTACTCCAAAGCCAAAGATATGTCACACAAAGGTCGTAGTTCCTCCCCCCTCACACCAGTTTTAAGCCATGGTGACCTCAGAGAGCACGAGACTGTGTTTTTTATTTTTTTTTAATCTTTGTGAAAGGAGTGTTGTTTGCTTGCTGGCCCTTACACACCAAGGCACTGTTGTGTTACTTAAAATTGTAAATTATGTCTGTTTAAGAAAATGTCAGTGTTTTTTAAAACAGAATAACAGAACTGGAAAAGACTTGGCTGTGCTGTTTGTTACAGGAGTTGCAGGCAGGCAGAATGGTGCATTCACCATTATGAGCAGATTCAAGGAGACTAATGACTGCTGTACAATATAGCTTCAGTTCTTCCAAGTAACATGATAGTTGTTTCTTTGCTTGCCAGCAAGATTATCCGAGCAATGTTAATGCTCGTGCACTGACGTATAGAGGAACCATCAATATGGGGCTGTGCCTACCAACAATAACTCCCTGCTCCCACTTGCTAATTGAAATGACCTTTCTCTCAAAAAAAGGAGAGGATTGTAAGATAAATACAGCTTTGACAGAGGAATTTGATTTCTCTGATACCTATCATTTTGCATATAGGTATTTCATCTCGTACATTCCTGAGGAGTTCTGTAAAACAGTTGCTCAGCTTTTGGATAGGAATAAATTACAATGAGTGGTTTTTGTTGCCAGCCTCTGAAAACATGTTAGGAGTATCTCTAATACTATATAATGCTGGTACATGCTCAACAACCATGTTGCTTCCAACCTGGATACTTGCTGCAAACCCCAGATCCTTTGAGAAAGAAAGTGAATTAAGAGGAGGAAAAAATAAATAAATTCTGCCTCAGCATTGACACCTGCCCTCAGAGAAACTCCCCTTCTCCCATCCCAAATGGGGACTTACTGTTCCTCAAAATAGCAATACCAAAAAACCTCTCAGCTGGATCTTTGCTGTCAGTGTCTATTTTATGTGAAACAATATACAAACAAGAGGAATTTAGAGCAAGAACTGTTGTGCTTTGCAGTTTTTCATCAGGAAATGCCATGAGAAAATGGCCTAAACATGTGGACTGTTTCCCTCTAGTTGCATAAGCCTCTGGCTTGGCTTTGATTCACCTTAAATACCCAGAAGAAATGAGAAGAGATGCATGGACTTTGTAGTGGCTGCTTTGTATGTTTTTGTTTGTCCGCTTGTTTGGAAATACTGCTTACTGCTTCCACTCTGTTCCCCAGGGGAGGTGCTGCCTTTCCTGTGTTTTTTCACCAAACATTGAGGTTGGGCTCTACTCTTCAGTGGTGTCATTTTGGAAGCCTGTAAGTGAGGCTTCAGCCACAAGAAATGAAAACGATTACATTGATGTGTGTATATTTGTACTAAATAGTGAGAAACCCCCCAAACTACCAGAGGGCTTCAAACTGGATTTGTCTGTGTGGGCATACCATGTCTGACGTGAAACATGTTTATCAGTTTTTTTTTCCCATGAGAATCACAATTTTCCTCATCTGACATTCAGGTTTCTCGTCAGAAGAACTGTGCAAATATGTTATTTGAGGCAGTATTATGGTGACTCAGAGCTCTGGCCCCTCAAAGCTAACAGAGTCTGAACTCTGATCGCCCTTTTGCCTTTCACACTTGACCACAGAGACTTGCCTGGGGCACCAAGGACTAAATTTTTGGGCTTTCTTTCTGTAGGTATTTGAAAACTTAAGTTTTGAAAACTTAAGGTTTTTGGAAGCTATGTGAAGGCTCTTCCAAGGGATGTAAAAGTGAAAAGTGGCCTGATTTTCAAGAGTGACTATAATTACTCCTGAAAATCAGACCAACTTTGAAACCTGATCTTCAGACTAGATGTCCCTAAATACAGCTAAAAACTGCCCATGTATTTGAATTAAGCTGACATTAATGGATACAATGACATGATACATATTTCCTAAATATTCTTCCAACTCAGAACAGAATCATCTGTGTCCAACTTGTCAGCTTTTAGTTCATAGGTGAATGGGAGGAACGATGTTTTTTTTCAAATTTGTGACAGGTTTATAGAAATCCCTGAGAGTGTGGCTTTTGGAGACATTGCAAAAGAGGAGAAAAAATGTCTTCCTTCTCTGGCTAGCAGCCACCATCTAATTTTAGCTGCAATCTTCACAGACTGTAGAATTGGGATCACCTCTTCCCCAAAATATGATTTTCCCAGCCTTAACCCAGACTGGACTAAGTTTCTATTCACTGCTAAATTTGCTTGCGTGCAGCTAAAGCCTGATAATCTTAGGTCTCAACTAAGCCAAAGCTCTTTAACTTGTTTTATTCTGCTAGGCCATATTAAAAACAAAACAAAACAAAATTAAACAAAATAAATAAAGAAAACAAAACAAAAACCCAAACCAACAAACCAAGCCAAACCAATTGGCCAGCTCACTATACCTTTTAAGCAGAATTGGGTTGTGTTAGCAACAGTCCCAATGCTGAAGAAAAGGCTGCTAATGTTTCAAGAGAAGATAATGCTCATGGATCCCTACTGAACCAACATTTAAGTATTTAGTTCATGAGGAAAAAGAGAAAAATAAGATGTTATTTGTCTTTATTCACGTTTTGGGGGATCTAGTTTCAGACATAAGTGTATCTAGTTCTCTTTCCCGCACTATTTGGATATATATCCTAAACGCCTGTGATGGGTAAGGTGCTTACATTAACAACACCACACTGCCAAGCAGCTGCCACCTGCCCTCCCAAACAGGGTGTATTGGCAAGGGGAAGGAAGCCCTGATACTGCTCCATTACTGTGCCTGATTATCATCCCCGCTTTCACGCACATATGTGTGTATACATATGTACACACACACATATAATTTTCAATAGGATTCCTGACAGATTAAATGTTATGTTTTTTTATAACTATATTTATACTACTTCTTATGTACAAACAAGTTTTCTTAAACTCATGTTTTTAATTCTCTAAATAAAACTGAAGAATAAAACTGAGACTGTGGATTTATGATATATTTACAATTATTTTTAGACATGACTGCATTTTTTCCCATCTTACTTTTTCAGCTTGCAGTTGCCCTCTTCAAACTGTGCTGAACAAACCAGTCAATAAAAGCTAAAATATATTTCTCAGAATAGGAGTGTCTTCTAAAATGTGAAAAAAGAAAAAAAAAAAAGAATATAAAAAAAGAAAATGGTTGTGCCCCCTTTTTTTGGATGGCTCTACTTCTCACCATTTTGGCTCTACTTTCATGTCTCACTGAGGTCCAGTAGGGCATTCAGGTCTTTCATTTTAAATGTAGGAAGCAAATGGCTCATATTCCAGCAGCTGCTTTTTAGATTCTCATCTCTGCTCTGACCTTACTTTCTTGCCTCTGTTATTGGCATCAATTGTTGTTTAACAGAATGAGAAAGTTCCACAGTTAATTATTTTGCCATCCAGTCCCCCTTTAAGTTTGTCTTCTAATAACAAAACATGGGATCAGACATGCATGTGAATGCTGACTTCATTCCTCAGCTGGAATACCATGCTTTATCTGGCTGAGGGTGGGATTTCCAAAGGAGACTAAGAGGGTTAGGGGGCTGAGTCTCACTGAGATTTAACAGCCAGTTCCTGAAACAAACAAACAAACAAACAAACAACAACAAAAAAAACCCCAAAAACAAAAACCAAAACCAAAACAAAACAAAAAAAACCCCAAACCAAAGCAAACCAAAAAACCCCCACATTTTAAACCTTAAATCATGTGGAAACATTCTGCTCTCAGAAAAAAAAAAATCCTTTAAAGGCTAAGTCTGATTAAAGTTTTTGACTACACTCATGGACCACTGGGGCCCTATTCGAAGTGTTATTCTTCATATAGACAGCCCAAGACTGTGAAAAACCAGTAAAAGGCATAAATAGGACATGAGGGCTGGAGAAAAAGTTCGTACTTGTTTTTCTAACCATGGCATTAAAAGCAATGAAAGTCTGTTCCTTTTCTCTTCACCTCTACTAATGACTCTCCTTCAAATAGTTGATGGAGGCCTTTAGAAAGGTTCCATAGGAAAAAGAGAACCTACATGGCAACCCTTGGAGCAAAAGCAGGTTTCCCCATTCTGTCTGTCTGTCTGATGTCTGGTAAACATCCCTAAAAAGAGATCAGAGGGGACACTGTGGCAGTCAAAACTTTTGGAAAATAGGGTTCAGATAAATAAATATCAATTGATTGAAGTCAGGTGATCAGATGCTCACACTGTGCACATGTGTTTGTGGTTTGCTTTTATTTTTTGAGATGCATTGGCCTCAGTTCTAAGGCTGGAAAGTACATATGGAATTTTAATTGCCACTCCTTCTCAAAAATCACATTCTTGAGCAAACCTGGCTTACTGAAGAGGTTAATTTAATGTATAGACATAAAAAACAAGGCATTATTTTCCAAAGTTCTTATTTGGAATATGCTTGGCAAGCATGATCCAAAATTTTCATTCTTTCCTGCTAAGCATCCCACTACTACCCCAGCAATCCCACCACAGCTGAGGAAAACTAAGCTTAAGAAACAGGCATAAGGCCAAAGAATGATATTTAGCCACTAGCCTGAATAGGAGGCAATGCAAAGTCACCCTGTCTGGTGGGAGTTCTGGAGAGGGCTAGGAGTTTAAGCAGAACAAGTGCTGTTCTTTAGTGACATAGAGGGAACGGGTGGGGATGAGAGGCTGAAGAGCTGGTGTCTTCCTGTTTTCCTTGGTATGACTGTGGCTCCCAGGGAAGCTGGGGGACCAGGACAGAGGTGACTCCTGAGATGGTGAGGCGGCAGCACGTAGGGCTGGAAATGGAGGAGCTGCACTCCTGGCACTTGGGAAGACACTGCTCGACTCAGGAGTATTTAAAGTAGCTTTCTCCTCCTGCTTATTCTGATGTTTGTGCTTCCTCCAATCATGGGAAGTCTTGCATATATGCCTGTCTAGTATGTTTTCATAGTGGTCTGAATTAAAATACTTTTATATCATGAGTTGTTCTGAAAAAGAAGCAAACGGGTGCTGGTGTAGCTCCTAATAGTGCCTATTTTAGCATTAATGCCAGCTAACAGCAGCAGGAGAAGACTGTGAACCTTGAGAAGGTGGCAAGAAATCCTGCTCAGAAAGAAATTGCCTTGGTTTCACTTGCTAGATATCTCAAAAAGCTGAGCTGGTAGAAGAGGAATTTTACCAAAGCTAGTATTTGAGTAAGCAGCAGCAGCTAACATCTGCTTGTCCCTCTCTGAAGCAGTGACAGCTGTGTCTTAGGTAAAATCCACAAAACCCTCGGTGTACTTTGGGGAAACATGATCATCCCAGACCAAGAACATAAGAAAGCATTTGTCAGCACTATCATTTCATTGGACCTCAGCTCCAACACCATTGTGTGGGGTAGAGAGACTGGAGTGAGGGAGAGAAGCATGAAGAAGGACAGGGAAAGGCCACCCATGGAAGTAGGAGTCTCACAGAGTTCTGCTCAGTGTTCCTCCAGTGAACTCATCTGCCAACCACCCTGACCTGGAGTCAAACACCTGGCATGCACCAGGGGGGAGTCTGTGCCCCTGCACCTCGCTGTGAGCAGGTGTTTCACTTTAAAGCTGCTCCCGGTTGGCAGTTGGGATTTTTATGAAGGGATTATGAACAGTTGTTTCACAAACAGAGAAAAAACACTGTGCAGAAGCACAGGGGCTGCCCTTGATGTTATCATTACCTTGCCCACCACATCCTCTGATGTAATTTACAGAGGCAGATGTGCACAACACTGACCTCTTTGTCCTGCCACCGGCACCTGACACAGTGCTGGCAGACCTGAGCTTTATCCTTTCTTCAGGGCTGGAAATGACTCCTAGGCCCCCCATAACCTCTTTTCCAGCCTGCATTTCCCTACTGTGTCTCGTTTGCCAGTGGCTGTGTGTCACCCCCCGCTCTACCCTGCTGTGTGCACAGCTGAGAAACAGCTGCAGAGGTGGAAACACTGCGGCCAGATGCTGCTGACAGAGAGAGGAGAGGAAAGGGAGAGCTGCTGAGCATCTGCCAATACAGAAGCAGCACAGAGAAGCTTCATCGAAATGCCACAGTGAGAACTATGTGAAAAAAAAGTCATTTAAACCTTTTAGAAATGAACCCTGTTACCATGGGTGTGTGGCAGTTTTCAGAGTCTGCTCTCTATAATTTCTCCTTTCATTTGGAATTATCTTTACATTCATATCCATGCAACTGCATTTTGGAGCAAATTTGTAGTTTCTGAAGAACTTGCTGGTCTTTAGCTACAACAGAATCTAGGGATGTTGGCCCCAGCTCCTCTTCCCTGGGACAGGAGTCTGGAAAATGTGAAGCCATCTTTCCAGACCCAGAGTTTGCCTCGGCTCTGTGGTCATGAAGTGCTCCCATCAGTCTGCCTGACTGCCCATTAAGTAGGCAGTATGAGCAAAGACGAGCTTGTGTGCCAATTTACGTGTCTGACTTCGCCTCAGGAGGGCATCCACCAGGTATTACAGTGGGGAAAGCAAGCTCAGAGAATTGTCATCCTTCCATTTAGCATATAATTAAGGTGGAATTTTTACCATCCAGGTACACTGGTGAGCCAGATGAACATCAGCAGAAAATGTTTTAGTCCTCAGGCGTAGGATCTGGAACATAGAGATTTTACACCCAGCTTTGTTACTCATTGGATCTATAAAGCCAGTCCTGTTTTCCTGTTTCATGAGAGCAGAGTGTCTTGAAAGCAAAGACAATTTCTTCTTACTATAGGATATGCGATAATATTACAAATGAGCTCAGCTGAGACACTCCAGCAATCAAATTAAGAGAAATCAATGTTAATGTGAGGACCATGAGACAAGATGAGGAAGAAACAGCCTGAAGACCCTGACTGTTTTTTGTTTTTTGGGTTTTGGGGTTTTTCGAGTGAATTCTTAGTGTATCTATTTGTTTTGCTAAAATTGTAACTAACCATTGTCTTTATTCTTCTATAGTTGCTGCTGTCACCGTTTCTATGGTTCATTTTGTTTCCTGGGAGTTCAAAGACTGTATATATCAAACAGTATTTTCAATTACATCAAACAGTGATGATAAAGTTGGAGCTGTATATGGGGGGGATTTTTTCCTCCCTTGATTTCCAGAGACCTTGTTCTTGTAAACTGAAGATGAGAAAAATTATTGGAGGAAGAATAAACTTCTTCTAGACTATGAATTTTTCTCACTCCAGTAAAATGAGTGTCTGCTGATGTAATAAATTAGGAATTCAGATAGGAAAACATTTCCATAAATTTATGGTTCTGGAGGATAATCCAAGAAGTAAGAGTCTATAAAATGGCCTAAAGTTCATGTATTTATACAATTGACTTCTTAGTACATGGATGGTGAGATTGTAGTGATTTTGTATTTATACTCTTTCTTCTTCAGTATATGTTATGTTATATGATGTCTTATATTTTAGTCTTTAATGAATATATAAACACACACATATGCACACATACGTTCATGCATGTGTATATATTTGTATATAAGCATTCATAGACACATATATGTAATTCCTGCATTTGACTAGAATATGCCATAAATTGTTTTGCTATATTTATTTGATCATGGATTCTATAATTTCTAGGACAAAACATGCTGATAGAGCTTCTTTCCAACCTGGTAAACTGCCAGTGGGGGTTTGTGGAGAGGCAGAGTTACAGGCATGGCTGGACACCAAGCCCGGTGTCCAGGTTGCAGAGGCAGGCTCAGATTTCATAGGAAGGCTGTGTCACTGCTGGCAGGTTCTTGGCTCATGTTGCCACAGGCAAACCATCACTGCTGTTGGTTTTACACCTCAGTCTTCCACGACGCCATGAACTTCTCCAGAGATTCACAGACTCGAAGACCGTGGGATGGTTTCAGTTGGAAGGCAACTTAAAGTTCATCCAGTTCCAACTTCCCTGCCTTAGACAGGGAGACCTTCCACCAGATCAGACTGCTCAAAGCCCCACACAGCCTGGCCTTGAACACGTAGAATAGAAGGAGCTTTGAGATCCGGCATATCTCATTTGTCTGGCTGGATATACATGCAATAGCTTCTCAAAAAATGAAGTTAAACAGATTCAGAGTTAAATTCCAGGTCAATACACAGAGATTTATTATTGTTGTTGTTATTGTTATTTGCACTTTAGGTGACACTACCCAATAACTCCATTTATCTGGTTAGACATTTATAAATATTTTGTGTTAGCTATTGTACACATACATTAAAGAAAATTCCTGCTCCGAATAGCTTACATAAATTTCACACCCCTAATTCATTCAACAAACTTTCTGAAATCTTTCCAAATAAAAATGCTGTTGCTGGTGTAGGATCAATAATTTTCTAGCAGTTGATACTCAGTATGGAGATTGTGTATTTTAAAGGGTGGGGAAGATAATGCACATTTTCCTCCTTTTCTGATTTTTTTCTCATCTTTGCACTGCTTTTAGAAATTTGCTTTTGAGGGTCTGTTTCAATTAAGGTTATATCCTCTTCTCTGTAAGCACTCATCCCTTTGACCTGGACATACATTTTCTTTTGTACTCTGAGCAAAAACAGAGTATTTATGATAGGTGTAAAATGAGATGCAAACTGACAACATATGCAGCACTGCCTTCATAGCACCATCCAAGCAACACCCTCCTTCCCTCTTGCTCCAAACCTGCCACGTGTCCTAGGAAGCAGGATTCAAAGGTCTGTCTTCTCAGTTTTGTCAGGTGGTTTTGAAAAGGAGCTGGTCTGTATTAATCAGCCAGGGGGTCTGGAGCAGGGAACAACAAGAAACATGGTCTCACTCCCAGCATTTTCTCCCTGCTTCAATTCAATCTCTTGTTTTCTGAATTTGGCTTCTTAACTACTGTCTACCAGCTGTATAGGGTTTCCTGCATCTGTCTGTTGCTTCTACAGGGAAATCTGGGGAGGAAAATATATAAGATCAGAAAGAAGAAAATATTTCATGGAAAAGTGACATTTTAAGCATGCAAGGTTTTTTATCTCCATACATAAGGAAAGTATCACCCTGGTAATTAAAGCTAACTAACTTTTTTTAGAAGGAGAGTCCCCCTTTCACATTCAACTCCCCTTGCACTGTCCTTCCATCCCAAACCAAAACACTAGGTAAGAGCACTTGGGATAAAGGTCCTATATTTTTCTGTGGTTTTATATTCTTTTGCAGTGCTAATGAAGCTTTGTACTATTGTAATGGTATGTGTCCTCATGCATAGTTACAGAAATATTTACATATATATATATACACACAGAGATACTTTATACAGATTACACAAATAGTTGGTATCAAGGTTCAAAACCTACAGATGACTTTGAAGACACCAAAAATGAGGCTATGTCTGTGTCAGGATTTTTGCTTTATGGATACCCAAAGAAAAAGCAAAGGTAAAAGAAAAAAGGAGTCTTTCAAAAATCAGAGTGAAGTGAAAATGAAACAAATTTTAAAGAAGTTTAGACATGAGGCACTCAAAGGAAGAGATTTTTTTCTCCAGAACAGTTCTGCAAAATACCACTTGACACCCTGCCTCCCTTTCAAAATTGCATCAATTAATCACTGGGTTTACCCCATAGGCTAGGGCAAACCATATTAAACGGAATATTTCAGTATTTAGGACCTTACAGAAAAATGTTAACTCTTCCACACATTTTCCTCCCAGCAGTGAGTTTGTCTCCTGGGCTGCTGGGTGAATCCACCCAGGCTGCCAGAGAGGAGCGGAGCCTTCCACACTGGGGGGGTTTGCACAAGGCACTGCCAGGCTGTTCCTGTTGAAAAGAACTGAAGGATTTCAAAACAGGAATAAAGGCAGCAAGCTGGGAAACCCAAGAGGAGACATGTTGATTTTAGGTTTTACATCCTTAAATCAAAATGGTTTTTCTTCCAGCAATGCCGGTGATCTACAGCTTCTATGGGTTGATGGTTTTCTTCCCTCCCTTCTCTCACATCAACTTTTTCCTCCTCAGTCTTAACAATTTTTACAGCTTAAAGGTGAATATACATCTACAGATAATCTACCCACTTATGGCTGTCACCATTAAGAAGCTGGTAGTAGGGTTTTTTTTCTTTTTATCTGTTGACAATATTTTAAGAACTTATAGTAAATGTTGACTTTGTAATATCAGCCAATATAGGTATCCATCACAATATAAGACTTGACCTTCTCAATAACTCGGCCAGACCTAGCTAAATGACATAAAAATCATGAATAATACCAATGGATGATTTTTTTTTTTGTTATTCTGAATAAAATTGCTAACCACTACATGTTGACATTATCATTTAACTTAGATTTACCTTGAAACCTGAAACAAAGGTCACCAAAGGCTGGAGTGGGCAAACTTTAGTTTTACTGTTGCAAATACAGTGCTAGGTGGTGTCCCCAAAAACAAATATCAAATCACACTCTTTAAAACCAGTTGAACCAAGTTGCACTTGAATTATGCAGGAAATTTGTGAACAATTGCTGCTCAATGAAAGAGAACATCTAGTGATTTCTGACCCTAGTGCTCAGTCTTTTCACTTGAAGAGCCCTGTTGAAACAGAGAAAATTGCACATTGTTTTTAAGTGCAGATGTAGGGAACTACAATATATTAGTATATCAGGGCTTTGTGTACCTGTAACCTTAGAAATACAGTCAGCCCGTCCTGAATTAAGTGCTCATTGGCTTTTCTTCTGTTTTGAGAACTGACTATTTCAAAGGAGAATTTTATGTAATTATTAATTTCTCTTTGCAAGATTTAATAGAGTTGACCATGTCTCATGTCTTCCTTTTTCCCTTGCACAATACTGTAGATGCACAATACATGCTTTTTAGGCAATTCTGCAGTAAGAAATATTCAAAGAGAAACTGATGTGACATCTATGATTTTTACTCCAGGAGATTTTTCCAGAAAAATTTTTTAAAAAATGGCAAACTCCATAAGCCTTCACACAGTTCACATTTGCAGACCAACAGCAACATTCAGATCTCAACAATGTAGAGTTAAACCTCTCTTTTTCATTTGCATTAGAGACATTGAAGAGGAAAAAGAGTAGGGTAAAGGGGAAAAAAGGGAATCCAAATTGTCTGTCTGGGAATGATGAGATAAAATGCAAGAACCTCACTGCTGTTTAATAATAACTTCAGAGAGAAAATATTTCTCTTGCTTGCCATACTACCAAGAAGAATGTTTTATTCGACTGAAACCTTTTGCAAACAAGTAGTGTGCTATTGAATATGTGGCTGCAATGTCACGGGACTAGGACTTTAAGATCGGGACCACCTAGGAATGCAGAAGAGGATTTCTAATCCAACCATTTCAAATCAGTAAATGGTAAATTCAAGACTGCTTCATCTTCTTTTTTTTTTTTTTTTTACTTAGCATCAACTTTTCCTTCCCCTGCCCTGAATAAAAAGTGCTATTCAGCCTGCAGCCATATGTGAGCAATCACAGCTTGACACAGGGTACTAATAACACCTACTCCAGCCCTCTACTCTTAAATTGGAGGGTTGCCATTGATGTGTGCTGGAGATTGCTCTGGTTTATGTAAGTTGCACGTGAGCGGCCGCGGGCACCGCGGGGGCCGAGCAGCGAGCCCCGGCCGCGAGGCCGTCGGAGCTTCCAGCACATGGAGCACGGAAAGCGGAGCGAGGGCAGAGATCACCCCTCGGTCTGATTTCGTAAGTGGCCCTAATGTGCTCCAGAAGGATGGATCAGCAAAGAGAGCCTGAGTCAGACCTCAGATTAACATTTGTTTTCATTTTTCGGTGGCTTCAGAACACACGGGGTCATTGAACTGTTCATGCTGACGCTATTTAGCATTCATGGTCTGGAGGAAAATAAAGTCCTAACCTCTGACCTTCCATTAGAGTAGAGCACACAGGGGGTTAGAGGTGAGGGGGAAGAAAAAGGAGGGGGAAACAGTGTTATTCTCCCTCAGAAAATAAGTGGCTCCTGTTCATGCTGCGGTTCTGGCCTGTCATTAGCACAGTACTGTATTTGCTAATACGTAAAGTTACAATGTTCTGAGGTACAGTGAAGTACCTCAGAAGATAATTTTCCTTGAGCGTAGCTGCAGTAGCCCCTTCCTCTGAGTTTAACACACATTGAGAAGAACAACAGTATGGCCTGACACGATGACGGTCTGTGCTGGAGAGGGGCACAAATCCCAGACATGTAAGCTGTTAGTTTTACTGATGACTCCAGTGTTCCTGAACATCTAATTCTGAAATTACTTTCATTTTATTTACATTAGCCACTTCCTAAGATTTGGGTTTTTTCTATCTATTTTTTTCCTCGTGAAAACCAGGCTATTTTTACAACTCAGATGCCTGTGCTCCCTCTGAGAAAACATGGATTGTTTTCACCCAGCATCATTAAAATAAATACCATCCATAAATCTCAGTTGATGCCATATGAACTTCACTGCTGTGTACTGGAATGAGGGAGCGGGCTCGTGCATCCTTCTGCAAGCCAGCAGACAGATGAGAGCAGCTTCAAAACACTTCACATGCACTAATCCATACCACCAAACTATTTCAAGGAAAGACCTGATTTTCCAGTGCTTTCCCCAGTATAGTAATTGATACTGATGTAAACTGTCGATAAACTACAGCTCCTGGCTCAAGTCTAATGATACACTTGCTCTTTCCATGGTTTAAATGCATGCACACGGTGCAAGGCAGCGCAAAGGACGGGAACAGATCGGCAGACCGAGAAAACATCTGTGTGTCTTATACCTCCTCCTCCTCCTCCTATGAACGAGCAGAAAACTAAACCCACATCCCCAAAATACTTCAGAGCCTGAGGCTGGGAAGGTTATCCCTGGAAAGGACTCTGCTTCTGAAACTTCCCCCAGGGCTTGCCGGCTCCCTGCTGCTTCCCTCCCCAATGTGAGCCTTCTGGGCCAGAAACAGCAAATTCGCTCCCCTCTGTACCTGTATGTACTTAGACATTTAGGCACAACTCCAAGGAGAACAGGGCAGATATCCAGAGAAATTTAAACCTGAAGCATGCTGCTAGAAATCCTTTGCCAAAATGAATCTTGCCTAAAACCCATCAGGATGCCATTCCTGATGGCTCCTGTAATATTTCAGAGTTGTTTCACGAAGAGTAGGAGTGCGTTTGTGAGATTGGTTAGGTTTAGTGGGAGCTCAAAACCCCTCTGAATTAGGTAGAAATATGTAAGTTTGGTTTGACAGAAGGATATTTGGATGGAGCTGAAGCTGTAGCTTGCTGCCAAGTTGTTTAGAGGTAGAGAGATCTGTGCAAGTTTCCCCGGACTCAGTCGGACCTCCCTCCTTCTACTGATGCAGTTATACTGAGGAATCAATCAGTCTTGCCTGTGGCACATGTTTTAAAGCACCCAGCCATACTAGCTCAAAGAAGCAGTGCATTTGTTGTATAGCTTGTCAATTGCAACATTTAGGATATTCCAGTTTGAAAAGTTAAGTTTTTCAACTAAGTATGTACACTGTGTTTGTTAATTATGTCATATTGTTTCCTTCCCTCTTTTGGTGGTCAAAGTAGTAAGTCAATAGAAAAGAAATTTTGAAATCCATATCTGGGTGTAGCATGAAAATTTCACTCTGCCATGGTGACACTGCTATATTGTGCAATGAGGAACAAAAGCAAAACAGTGTGATTTATGTAACTATGCCCACGGAGAACTGTGAATTATAAATGCAGAAATTAAATTCTCTGTTGGAATTGTTAATGTCTGCAGTTGGGTTACAGCACACCTCAAATTTGCTGAGGGTGAGGGAGGTAGGAAGAATTTTATTCTGTGGATTTTCTTGCTGGGGAACTTGAGTTTGCAAGGATTTGTCTGAAACAATAATGAAAGATTTGTAGAAACCTTCACCAAGAATTCAACTTTGTATTAGTGCAAATATTTGAAATGAAGTTTCTTCTCCCAGCTATTTCTTGAGCTGTAACATAGAGAACGGGAGAGCTGGTGAAGGCTGAGATGTGTTTGTGTAGGTATTTTGAGCAGATAATCCACAGCTCAGTTGTGGTACCTAAACAAATAGTGGTGGAAATTGTGAGTATTGTAATGGTGTACCAATGGTAAAATTGAGTGTGTACCACGGAACTACTCTTAGCCTTCACCCTGGGTTACCTGAGGATGTAACTGAGATACTGCTCAGCTCAGTGTCAAGGTGTGGCTTCCCAGAGTGAATTTCTGAGGGTGCATGGGTGCTAACAGAGTTTAATTTACAGTTGTCAAATCTTTCTAAGTACTGAAGAGCCCCAGACCCGTAGGCATGAGGAGGTACGAGAAATCAATATTCAGGAAAGTGCGTGGTGCAAAGCAAAGAGCAAACTGCAGCACTGAAGGAGGGACGCTGTGTAACCTTGCCTCTGGAGGAAGGAACGTGAGAGAAGCTACAGACAAATGGTTCCCCCAGGAGCACTGCCACTGGTTAATTCCCAACCTCCATACAGTTATTCTGTGTCAGCTTTTCCTTCCTGCATTAAACTTGTGGTCATCATCTGGAGGAACCTAAGGAATAACACAATTGTAACATTGTATACATAATTTAGAGATGGTGTAAAATAGCATGAACATAGATACAAGTTTTTCCAAGGTCTGACCTCACTATTTAAACACAAGACATGCTCTTAACTGAGTTTCCAAAAACACCTTCTTGAAGCCAGCTGGGTCCTTAGAGGGAGTTATGTTAGGGAAAGCTTTTCTGAATCACACCTGGTTGTGAACTGTAGTTAGCCTTCTCATTGTTTAGGAAGGGCAAAGAGGCACCTATCAAATTTGGATCCATGGCTGAAAAAAGATGGATATGGGAACATATGCTGAGCTAAAGTACCTTTCTTTGTTGCTTTAGACTATTTTGAGTACAAGTTACATAGTATTTACTGTGAGCACACAGCTATTACAGGTCAACTTGAGCTATGCAAATGTGACTGTAAGAAAAGGCAGAACATCTATGTCCCTTTTTGAGGAAAAGAGAGGTGTCAGAGCTTTTTTTTTTTTTTTTTCCCTTAGAGGAAAGGAAAAACCAAGAAATTTGGGGCAAAATTTAAAAATTTGCCTTTATGAAAATGAAACATATTCCTATAAGAACAAAAAGGTCTGCTGATTTAGCAAGATAAATACACTTAGCACTTTAAAAAGTATTAATATATAAAATAAATGCACAAAGGTACCTTACTTTTGAATAATAATGATTGTACCAAATGCTGAGGGTGGTGCTTCCCTACACACCTCAGTGTATTTGCTACTTGTTGAGATATCTCTAGGATATTAAGTAAAAATTAAATCTTGAAAATAGACAACAAGAGTGGTGGTGACTTCTACATGAAACAAGAACTCAGGTGAATGTGTCTTTCAAAGAGAAACTCAGGCAGGAAAGCTCATTTCCAGAAACAGAATCACAGAATATGCTGCATTGGAAGGGACCCACACGGATCATCAAGTCCAGCTCCTGGCCCTGCACAGGCCCATCCCCAAGGGTCACACCATGCAATATTTTCCTTACATTGCAGTGCCCCAACCTGCCCCACTATTGCAGCTGAGGCTGCCCCAGTGCAGAGCAGAGCGGGACAATCCCCTCCTGATGCCCCCCA
>JAWWEU010000081.1:59458816-59469640 GCA_035583155.1 Acropternis orthonyx | reverse complement strand
TGGCCACTGACCAGGACCCCCAGGGCCCTTTCCTGGCACTGCTTTCCAGCATCTCATTCCCAGTCTGTCCATCCATCCATCCATCCATCCAGGGTTATCCCATCCCAGGGGCAGAATCCAGCACTTCCCCTTGTTGGACTTGCCATGGTTGCCCAGCCCTCTGATTTGGTAAGTGACCATGGACATCCTTTCTCAAGACAGGATTTCTGTCTACCTGAGTCCAGACACTGCCTCGACTGCTCCTTGGCCGGGTCGAGCAACCTTTTGACATATTCTGGCCTAATTTTAAACCTGTAGAATATTTTATCCCTTTTCTTTGAATGGAAAGGAGGCATCAGACCTGACCTGGCTGTTACAGAAAGATGCTTGTGAACTTCAAAATTAAACTAAGTCAGGTCATCCACACTTACACAGGCTGTCAACCTCACAGTGGGTTTCCAGGAACAGACATAATTTCTCCAATCTGGTCAGGATCCCACATCTGTACCAGCCAGAAACCCAGGCTCGGGTTTCTGTTTTATAAACTGGATTTTACGACATGTCTGCTGTATTTTATCTTACCTGACTGGCCCAGATTTCCGCCCCAGCCCTATTCCCAGCCCTAACCTTGCTACAAATGTAAAAATTCTGGAGATGCTGCAAGTTTGAAAAGCAAATATTTTCCTTGGAAAGTACAGAGGGTGAGAGATGGAAGGAGATGTTCAGAAAAAATATCCATTTAGGGAAAAATTTCAGTATCATTGTAAACATTACTTTAAACATTCTTTCACTGTTCATTCTGAGACAGATCAGCTCACATGGAAACCTCCCTTTTTGGCTCCCCCAGCTTCTCCCTGCCAGACCCAGGGAAAAAAAACCTTCCAGTACTAACATTTCTGTATACATTTCCACAATTTTTTTTCCAGATCTGAAGTTTCTAAACATGTTTTAGGCCCCAAACTTGCAAATATGTATGTTGTATGACACATGAAAGTCTGAGTCACTGGAGGGAGTGGTTGTACCCACAATGTGCTAACTCTCTGGGAAAAAACCCTTCCTTCCTGTGTAAACGTGGGAAGAGCTCTCCCAGACAGTTTCAGACCTGGAAAAAGACTGGTGTGTCCAAAAGCTTTCCTGGATTTCTCCACCCAGTTCTGTCAGTTTTTCTCTTGATAGATGCTGCTTCATCTTACCTACTTTCTTGCACTTATTCCTAGACCAAGATCCGAGCAATTCTTTGCAGAAATGATGGAGAGTTACTTATCAAGGAGCATGGTGTTTGCCATTTCATAACAGCGCAGCTGGTAAGTATCTGGGTATGTAGGGGTGCATACTGGCAGGCATCCATGCATGCATTCATAAGTGTATCCATCTAAATGCATCCAGGGAGCACAGCTCACACACCCAACAGAAAACACTGTCAGCTTTTTCTTTACCTGCTCTTTAGGGCTCTGCTCTGTTTTCCTCAGCGTCTCCCCAAGTCGCCAGTAGAGTGCTTTACCTGATGACTGATGGCCCTGATTTATGCAGCTGAGATGTGGACTCACACTGCTGCTCCTGCTGCCTGAGCGCTTCACCGTGCTGTCAGGGGTTCATTATAATGAAGAGATACAGGACGGAGCCTGTCAGCCCGAGGGCACGGTCTGTGCTGCAAGCCAGAATGCATATGGCACGCTGGAAGCTGCCACTGGCAGAGTGAAGGCTGCTCTCCCCAGCTCTGACATGCATACAGCCAAACACACACACAGACATTTATATGAAGTCACAGTCAGCCCTATAGACAGGGGAGAAGAGATATGGATAAGAATAAATATTCTGTACATGGCAGAATTCAGCTTGAACTGCCTACTTAGATATTTCAGGCTTTCTACTAACACCTCCTGCAGAAAAAGCGAAGTGTAGAACCTGAAAATGGTTTCTATATCCATCTTTATTTTATGCATTATTTTGCACTTCTGCTAAGTCAACATTTCTATTCTTCCAAAGCACAACTGGTTTATTGATTTAAGATTTCTAAAAACCCACTACTTTAACAACTGCATTAGAGGAGAGAGGAGGGGGGAAATAGCAACAAACTACCTTCAAAACACTGTGTGATGTTTTGAATGATTACAGACCTGTCTTTCCTGCCTGCATTCCTTTTTCTACAGTGCTTACACGTTTTGCTGGGAGATACATGGTCCAGTCAGCTCCATCAAGTCTTTGACGTGCAGCTTGGCTACCCAGACAGCCGGCTGGGGAAGGGCACCCATGGCCAGGCAGCAGCATCACGGTCAGGGAGGTGATGGGTCATCTCAGAGCTTCGGGGTGGCTGTCGGGGCCTCGCCAACACCTGGGAGCTAGAGGATGTATAATTGGCTATAGTATTTCATTAGAGTGCCTATCAAACCATTTGACCAGCAGCGAAGCTCTTTGTTGCCCTCTGCAGGGACAGGAATTGGGAATCTTATTCATCAGATACCGAAAAGAAAAAGGGAAAACGTAAGGGGGAAAAAATTAAAAAGGTGGTTTGAAAAGTCTTGAAAGAATATACGTCCATGGCAGTAAATCCTGATACATTTCTGGTTCTTTGGGAGCTCTTCCATTGTTCAGTGATTTATACATCTTAGCTGTATTTTAAAGACCTGACATTTAATGTTTTCAAAAGGTAAGGGTTTTATGCTCAAGAAAAAGGGAAGTGTGTGTCCCTTTCAACATTACTTTTTCTGTTTTTCTGGAAGATATAGTGTGATGTTTATTGGAAATTATGTTAGTTTTGCATATGTGTCCAAAATATATGTTATCCATCATTCAGATATTCATAACTGCTTCATTCCTGCTGCCCAAATCAGGATACTCGATCCTGTGAAACCAGAGCAGGGAAGAAAAAACAACTCCAACTTCTTTAAAAAGGCAGTACTGTCTGGAAGGAGGCTATAAGGAAGGTTCTGATCCATTCTTCTTAAAGGATCACTAGAAACACAAAGTATTTTATTCTGTATTATAGTTATTTTTAAATTGCAAAGTAGCTGAAATAACTAAAAGGTAGAAGGAAAATCAGTAAGTACAAAGCAAAAATAGAACCAGAGCTCCATTAGCAAAGTACCTTTCTCTGCTGTGTCAGCTTTTCAAGGCTGATGGGATGACAGCTTCTTGTTTAAATTTTCACAGATTTCTTTACAGGCACATAACCCATGAACTTGTGACTGAGATATATACATTATACATGCATTCATAAATGAACATCATTCAGGTTTTGGAATACTTGATGATGAACTCATGCTTCTTAGGTTTCTTGAATATTAACACCATCTTACCAAATCCTGTACATTCAGATATACCTTATGTTTTACAGTGCATTTCTGGCTTCTGCCATTCAAAGATCTCATAATCATAGAATCTATGCTGAATAAGGAGATCAGGTGGCTACCCTTAGGAGCTGGAGTAGAGATTTCATTTAGATTAATACACTAGATTAACATCCTGCCTTGGAACATAAGGAGGAAAAAACATGATAAATAGAGGGGGAAAAAACTTTACCACCAGACTTTCAGTTTTTCTCTGATCCTATGCCCTGGCAGCTGACTGCAGAGCTCCCATTGCCTTCAGTGGGTCTACATGGGAAGAGTAGAAAAGAGTTGCCAAAGGTTTTAGGTCTATATTTTGGTTTTATGACAGGTTTCAATGGATGGCAAGGATGAAAATGCTCCAGTGTTCACTGTAGCTAAGTCTAGGCTGTAGGTACACGTGTCCCCTGAGCTGCAGGCAGGACACATCACTCTCTCACGCTGTATGCGCTCGGACTGGTCTGGCCAAAGAATCTCTCCCTTCCCACACACATTAAATACTACTCCCAGTCCTGCCTTGAGCAATCCCTTCGAGGTGCTTCCTGCTTCCCTGGGAGAGCAGAAGACAGGATGGAAGCTTGCCAGCCTGATGGCAGCTGCTTTGAGGGAAAGGAGAAGGCTGTGTCTCTGCCTGACAGAGAGTGCACCACCAGCATCCACCCTTCATCTTTCTGCTGGGTTGCGAGTGTAGATGAGCCATCTGGGTGGCACCTGCTTCTTGAAAGGCTTTTCCTGGGCTCCTCTGGGAAAAGAGAACAAGCCAGGTGGAAGTGCTCTATTGACCAGATCTGGCACATTGGCTGCCAGTCAATATCGATGTGTAAGAATGGCTGTCTTGCTCAGCCCAGAGGGCTCCATGGAGCAGTATCCTGTGTCTGGAGGTACCTGAGGACAGACGTGTCAAGGTTACAAGAGCAGACAGGGGTTTAGCCATGCTGTCCTGGTACGCTTTACCCCCCTCCCATGGCTCAGGGATGTCCTACAACTGTGGCTGAGCCTCTGTGCTCAGAAGCCTTTTGTTAACTTTTCTCCTGTTATCTTGTCTAATCACTTCTTGGAGCTCTGCAAGTCTTTGGCATCTGTAGCGTCCTGTGGTAATGAATTTCCATGGTGTAATGGGTTAAAAATATGTACTTCCTTTTGTTTGCTTTAGACTTACCACCTGCTAATTTCATTTGACTCCCCTAGCTCCGGTGTTGTGACAGGCTTAATCCCTGTGTACCTTCTCTGTGGTGTTCTCAATGACACAGAACTCCGTGGGTCCCTTCTGATTATTAACTCTTAGTTTTAGAAAAGCTGTCCCTTACCAGGTGGTGTGGGCCTTGCAAATGGTTTTAGCCTTACTGATACAAAAAATTATTGATGCTTTAAATAGCCAACAGGTGTTGCAACATGTCTCTCAAATGCTGTCTTTTTTTCTCTTTAGCAATTTAATCTCATCATATTCCAGGTGGCATCAGTTGCAAGTCTTCTACTGTCTTGAACTTTCCACTGGCTGGTTGTAAATATGTAACAATAACACAGCACATTTTACAGATACGAAACAATATGAACATATATGTGATCTATCACTACTGTAGCTAATTTCTCTTACACTTAGCTAATCCTCGGTCACAATAACTCTTAATTAACATGAAAAAAGTCACCTTGCTTCATATTTTTAATATGTGAAATAGCTTCAAAGATGAACATGCAGAAACTTGCAGTTGCATGAAGCATCTGCTGCAGGGGAACACTTTAAATTTAGTGTCTTCTGTATTTTAAATCAGTACAACATCCAGGTCTGCAAGCGACAGGGAGAGGTAAACTTGATAAATTGCTGGTTATGGAAGGTGAATAAAATTACAGGGACCTACAGAACTATAGCAGAGCTTTGCTGGGAGGGGGAAGGGAGCTGAGCATTTGACTGGCTCCTTCTCTTCTGCTTAAAGCTGCTGTTCAGTCTCTAAAGTTGCCAGCTCGTCTGTTTGATGACTTGGCAGGGCTCTGCTGGGAAATGTGCAAATTGCAGCTTGTGGGAACAGGGGAAAAACACAGAAACTAGACTAATGTGGAAGAATCGCATCTAACCTCACAAAATCAGTTTTTAACCTGGAACTGCCAGGCCTGGTTAACGAGAAGGATTGGTTTCTTGTAACTTTAATTACATTTGAAGTAGTTAGCCTATTAAGCCTTGTTTATTCCATGATTCTATTAGCAGCTTTGATCCATGTCTGCAGCTCTTCCCCACATTAGGGGATGTAAAATGTGTGGCTGCACAAAAAGGAGTGGGAGGAAACGCTTTGCACAGTGCTGCAATAAAATAGCCACCTCGTGTGTGGTTCAGGGGGACTCATGAAGCATTGCCCTACTCTGAGCATACATGCCCCTGGGAAAATGACAGCAATCTCTGAGGAAGAGGATGGGCAGAGGAAATAAGCATTGCTTGCCTGGGTATGGTAGTCACACCTCTTAAATAACCATTCTGGAAGAACAGACCTCAGTAAGCCAATGGTCAGGGAAAGCAGTAATGTCCTTGGTTTAGTTGGGGCAGAAATATTGCAAGAACAGGAATATATGAGGCATTTTGATGCTTCTGCTGTCAAAGCTTTGCAGGGCAGAGGTATGGGAATCTGCAAAAGAAACCAGACTGAACTTTTGATCTAAAAAAACCCCCAAACAAACATGTCACTTTCTTAATCCAAACCCACAGGCTTCAACTTTATGAGGACACTCATATTTTTCCTTTTTCTGTGGTTAGACTGCCAGGGCAAAATTGAAGGTTTCTGCTTATGCTAGACAAGTTCCAATTTAATACCTATTAAATACTCTGTAGATGGTTGAAAAAGTGCTCTGGATTCAAATTGTCTTGTTTCATGGTGAATATATTTATTTTCATTCTTCTTTCAATCACTCAGCAGTCTGAAGTCTTTCACAACTATGCAAATGACTATCCTGCTGTTCTCTTCAAAGTTTTACCGGAGCCAGGCAATTTAACTGCCAGCCATTCCCCCTGTGTAATGCAAGTACAGATACATAAGCACACGTCTGTAGCAGATACAGTTACTTTATCAGATTCTGCTCTAATTTGCAGATCAGATTCTGCCCTGACAAATTGAACACACTGTGACACCGAGCTCAAGAAGAGGGTTTTGTGGGGCAAGAGAGAGCTGTGGCATACCCAGGATCTTCTCTCATGTGTCCTTTCGGCTAAGAGCTAAAGCACAACTTCATAGTTAATGAAGTAACATTTTATATTGGGCCTCAAAGTGGGCAGGAGCTGATCCTGGCATCCAAAAGCCTACATTCTGTTTCTCTGTTACCTCATCTGTGGTGTCAGTGAATGATACTTACCACCTAAAGGTTCAAAGGCTTTGCTGATAAAAGCTTTTCTCAGCCCAAGGCTGTTACTCTTCTTGGGTTCTCTCCCATCCACAGCTCTTCCATGAAGTTGTGAGTCTGCTGACAAGAGTCGAGTCTTATGTCTTGGGAAGCAAGAACCATAGTATTGTCTACCACTGCTGTCAGCAAATTGAAGAGTGATCTTCCTGCTCTCTGGGCATTCATCTCTCTGTGTCCTTCAGGTCTTTGTCTTGCTGACTCATTGCTCTCCTTCTAGTCCTTGTGCCATTCCCATGATTTTTCTATTCTTTATCTCCAGCAGTCAGTTTGTCTTGGGTTGTTTGTTGTTTGGGGATTTTTCCTGCGGGCGGGAGAGGTGGGAGGGGAGGTGATATTTCGTGGGTTTTTTTTATTTGATTTTGGTTTTATTTTTAATTACTCCTGAACTGTAGATTCACATGTGACATTAAAAGCCTGGGAGCTACTGCTCCAGGATGACACAAAAAAGCTGACTCCATGAGACAAGAGTCATGAATATTATGAAATCAGAATATGGACAGAAAGCATATTTCATCTAACTCTTGCCTTGAAGCAGAGGTATCCCAAGGCAGACCTCCCATGTGGTCCACCACTCACTGCCCTCACGACTGGAATTTTTTGGTCGTATCATTCACACAAAGGAAATCCTGCTTCACTTTAGTCAACTTGAACAACTGATCACCATCTGCTTTACAACATTTCTTTTCTATATCTTTGAAGATTTTCCATCTGCTGTACTCCTACCTAGTTGATGTCTGTATCTTCAAAAGATGTTGTGGAGAATAGCGATGTACTTTTCCTTGTAAAAGCAGCATTATAAATATCTGTAACATGGAGCTACCACTGTATGGGTGGGTGAGGGTAGTGGGTGTGTAGATGGTGACAGAGGACATGCTAGTGTCAAATATTTAGAGAATTTATGTGTACTTATGTATCTCTGAGGACTCAACAGTGAAAAAAAAAGTTTTAAATTATTTTTATGTAAAAAACCTAATTCAAACAAGTTTTGGTAAACGTTTCATCTCTTGAAAAATTTTGTGCCAATATTCTGACAGGATTGGGCAATTTTGCTATGGCTGTATTACTTTACATAGAGCACTCTACCTTCAAAAAGTAAGTCTATTGTCATAAAGCTGATGATACGCTCCTACTAAATCTGATTACAAAAATTCTCATCATGTTGCTTTGGAAATAACCCTGCTGGTATATTTGCCTTCCACAGCAGGATTCAAGAAGACAGAGCCAGGCTTAACAGTGCTGTGTAGTGGGGAGATGAAGCCACAGCCTTCGGTGAAAATAAGAGGGGATCAGAGTGTATATAAGGAGAAACTGCTTCCCCATGCAGACAGTCAGGCAATGGAGCACAAGCCCAGGAAGAACGTATAGTTTTCACACCCACCCCGGATAAAAACCTGGGCAACCTGGTCTGGTCCTGCACTTGATTCCACTTTAGGTAGAAAGTTTGGTTAGAGACACCCAAGGTCCCTTCCAGCCTAAACAGGTCTGATCTTGTGATCCTGCGACTCTTGGACATGAAACCAGGACATAGAAAATAAGACATAGAAACAAACAAAGGTTTTTGACAAGTTTTGCAAACCTTTCCTGAGTCAGAGCTCTTCACTCCTAGCACTCACTTTCTTCCAGGAATTAGTCAGAAAGGCAATCTACTACAGTGGTTTTCCCAAGCACACATATGAATGATACTTATGATAATTTTATTAAAATAAGCTTTTAATTTGGCTGAAGTCCCGAGAATAAGTCTCTGTCTGCTTGGGTGTTCTTGGTTTCTGGTGTTCCTGGGCTTCCTCAGAAGAAGAATAGACCATCTGCCTTCCTGTCTAAGACTTCCAGTTAGGCTCCACTATTCTGTAGAGAGCACCAAGCAGAGCCGTGTTACCCAGGCCTTTGTTTCGGCTCAATGGTAAAAGCTTCTGGACTCTCTTTTGCTCAGTTTGGTTCTACTTCAAAAAGCTGAATTGTCTGTGTGTGTGCCCATGCAAGCACATAAAGCTTATTCTGTAACCACCCTGCGCTGGATGCAAACATTTTTGGTTCTGCTTTTCATATGTGTGGGCCAGTTGGCAAGTTTGTCAAGCGATTCAACAATCAAAAGTGGCAATGCCTAAACACTGCTCTGTTTTCAGAATGTTTCAAATGAATGTCTTCCAGGGCCAGGTGCTGACACTCACAAAGAGTACTCGAACAGTTCTTCACTCTTGCAAGTCTGTTTTGGTCAATGATAGAGTTGGTTAAAAAGTAAGAGTTGACTCATTGTGAGTAAAGGCATCAGTATCTGGCCTTAAGTTAGCAGTAGGTAGAGGTAAAAGATAACATATCAGCTATTATGTTCCCTGCATGTATTTGGTTTTTCATAATTTTTTTAAGAAGAAAATTATATGTATTCTGGTTACAGCTTTTATTTTTAATTGTTGTCTTCCCCCCCCAGTAGTAAAAAGAAACTTTGTCTACAGTACATAGGAAAAATGTCTCAGATTTGATAGATTTCAAATCTGAAAGATGGATTTTTAACTCCTGTGATAGAAAACTGCTTTTTGCAACACATTTGAGGCTTGGGGTATGATTTCCATGAAAGTCTAACCAAAATTTCCCACTGCAACTTAGGTTTATTAATTCCGCAACTGCATCCCTTCCTCCTCCTCCTCAGAAATTCTTTCCTCTCTGTGTGCAGCCATGAGTTGTTATGGATGATTACGAAGTGGAATATAGAGGTTGGTTTGCCAAATACTAGGCTGAACTTTTCCCTTCAATTAATAATTTCAGCTTTATGGAGAACAGGAGAACCCTGAGGCCCTGCAGCCTGCTCCTGCAGCTTAGGAAGTTGTCCCTAGTACGTGCTTGAGATTCTGATGGTAGCTTTGTGTTGTTAGCAACGCTGAGTGAAACTTATTTTCTTATCCATCCACAGTCTGAAATGTAATCCTTTAAATGCACGAAGACTTTTTCTCTTCTCTCTTTCTTTAGAAGCGCAGTTTTCCTTATAAATCTCATCCACTGTTACAATTAAGTGGTCTCTATTTACAGTGTATATGCAAGACAAAAGATTATTTTTATAATGGAGCATGGAAAATCTTCACAGAAGGCATCTCTCTGCTTTACAAAGGAATGTAATGTGCAGGACCAAACCTGTCAGCTCTCACTTATTTCAGCTGAGACTTGTACACTTTCAAACAGCTTTTTACAGCACACTGTCTCACTCCAGCAAGGAGAAAATTTTGCAGTGTGATTCAGTGAGACTTCTCACTCATTTAGCTGTCATCGTGTGAGAATTCCTGTCTTGTGAGCAGAGGTAACAGTAAGGTGCTGTTTGTGAGACCTCTCAGTTTTGTGAGTTTTTCAACATCCAGTGAATGATCAGAGAAAATTCTGCTCTAAGATAAAGAATCTCTTCTCCAAGTCAGCAGGAACTTCTCCATTTTCATCAATGGGAGTAATACTATAGTCCAGCTGTAAAATAAGTACACTTGTAAGAAAATATCCCCACAGTAGTGCAGGTCTGTAGCAGGCTGGGATCCGAGAAAATATGGATGATTTTGCCTTTGTCAGTCCTTCATATTCCTGCTGTCAATAAATGACATCTTTTGAGCAAAATGTGCTCAACTGTCTAAGTGTGATGTTAAGAATTTATCAGGAAAGAAAGTATTTATCTATGTAGTCCTATTGTGTCTGGACGAATTAGAATTAGGTCCAATTCACCAACCAAAGAACAAAGTAATGAAATAAAAATTTAGTCTAGGATAATAACATACATGGCATGGCATAAAGTAGTACAGAAGTCTGTTCAATAATAATAATAGTAAAAGAAAGCACAAAAAAGAAGGCAAAAGCAAGCTAGTTTTACAGGGCAATGCAATCAGAGGCCAGGGAGCCTTTTATAGTTCCAAGTATCTCTGTTAAACATCCTTATACCTTACTAGTAACTCAGAAACATGGCCTGTGTTACCCAAACAGCAATATATCCTACCACGGCTGTGACCTGTGGCAACCACTTTTACAACAGAGCTGTTACTCAGCAGAGTCAAGCTCAGAACTTTTGTGCAGCCACCAAATTTTTCAGTAGCCATCTGTGCTGGTTCTGGCTGGGGCAGAGTCAGTTTCCTTCCCCGTGGCTGGTACAGGGCTGGTTTGGATTTGTGCTGAA
>JAWWEU010000081.1:59415630-59456770 GCA_035583155.1 Acropternis orthonyx | reverse complement strand
AGAGATGGTTTTGTTATTGCTGAGCAGGGCTCACACAGAGCCAAGGCATTTCTGCACTGCCACGCTGGCAAGGAATTGGGGGTGCAGGGGGGGTTGGCAGGAGACACAGCCGGGACAGGAGACCAAACCTGACCAAAGGACAATATAGTCTGAAAGTGTTCAGAGAAAAGAGGAAGAACTGTGTGCATGATCACAAATACAGCAGCTATGTACCTGTAAGGATGGCTGTGTCAGGGAGTGTGCTGTCATCTTCCCAGTGAGAAGGACTCTCATGTTCTGATATGGAAGGTGAGAATTTATCCCATCATATTGAGAAATTACCCCAACCAAAACTTCAGCCATCAACATAATACCAGAAACATAATCAATCTTAGCCAGTAAATCATAGCAACCCAATGTTTTAGGCAACACAAACCTTTTATTATGTTAAAACATTATTGAATATTGACAGTAGGATAGGATTTATGAGGCCTCTCATGATAGATCTCTTTCTATTTAAATAGCTCATAAACTACAGTCTGAGGAGTTACAATATGCCTGTTGATTAAAAGCAGGTATGTTTTAGACAGATTCCTACACTTTTTGTACTTGGAGATTTGACACCTGAGCTATAACCCACACACGATCAGGAATATAAACTCTTCTTTCACAGATCAGGTAAGACGGATACTGTATTCATACTTACTTGCCTTTATTTCTGAGCATATAGCAGATCTCCAGTTTGGGTGGGTTTTCTGAGTTACAATTACTTACTTTTCTCCACAGCATTTTTTTTTTTTCACTTTTATGCAATTTTTAGTTTTTCACTTGTCAAATAACAACTTTTTAGATAATAAGCATCTTTTTTTTTTTTTTTCTAACTTGTCTTCTCTGTGAGGTAACCATAACAACTGATAGTTACAAAAACCAGACATGGACAGTTGTACAGTGTCTCAGACTAGAAAGTGTGCATTCTTTCAGCTGGATGCAAAATACAAGTTAAAAAACCCTGTCCTCTCAATTGCTCTGACTTCTATATCCCAGGTGAATGGAAAGCAATATCTTGGCCTGTCCCAGAGCTGGTCCCTCTAGCATCAGCTTTCTGTGATGCTGCAGTTGCTCCATTCCTCCATGCAAGACTGCCAGACATCAAAGAACATACCCCATAAATTCCTCAGCTGTGTATCCTCACCTGCAAATATATCACATTGATGCTGCTGCTGCCAGGACAAGTTAGAGCAAGAAAACCATTTCAGGAAAGGTAGTGTAAACTTCTATTGGAAGAATGGAACTGTGCTCCTCTGCAGAAGTGTGCACCTCAACCCGTGCTTGGCTTACCAAGGATAATTTACTAGTTTGGCTGTTGGTGGACAAAAGGCAGTATTGTAGCAGGGCCATCTTGTCTTGGAAAAGGCTGAGATGGTTTACAGGCCTGGCAATGAAAGCTCTGCATGCTGAACTGAGGCCCAGCCCTCTTGATAAGCTCAGCATCTGGTCAGCAGCTTGTGTTGAATGTACTGGTGAACTTAATTCAACTTATTGTGTCAAATGTACATTGCACTGTAACAGCCTCTTTCCACAGTAAAGGACTGAAGACACAGCAAATTAATCTGTCCTTCAGCCCTGTGTGTTTCCTGCTGTGCACTCACTGAAGTATGTGCTGACAAACATGTGTTTGACAGTATGAAGGACTCACCTCCAGAGTATGATTTCTAAAGTCCTCCTCCACTACTGTGCAGAATTGTCTTCTTCAGCTGAACCAGTCTGAGAAAAAGGTCAGAAAGCTTCCTGAGACAAATCCCTGAAAGTGGGAGAGAAGAGCAAGTGCAAAGCTATACTCTGGGACTGGGGAGTTGAGGAAGTCATAGTAGTAGAAGGCTGTTCAGGAGGACAGGTCAAATTCAGACAGAAAAGACAAACATGTCAAAGTTTTGGTGTCTCTTCACTTTGATATTGCAGCTTAGATTTAAACTGAAATGGTACTACACTGTAAGAAGGGTGTGCTTTGCTGTGCTCCTTGGCAATCTCAAACTGCTCGAAGCAGATTTGAGCAGAGTGAGGGATGTGTGAGGACACTAAGCTCAGTCCTTTGCAGCTGCAGGAAGCCACTCTCTGTGGTCTCCCTCAGAAACACATCTGATTCTGCCTCGAAGACACTGAGAAACAGTCTGCTGCTCCCTGTGCTGAGATCCCGGTCAAGAGTAGGAGCCAGAGCAAGCCTGATAAGGGCCTGCCCAGGGAGGTTTGCCTGTGAGGAGGTCAAGGTGGGTGATGATGTCAAGAGCTTCACTCAGAGCAGCCAGAGAAGGTCACAGGTGTGGAACCAGCATCTCAATAGCAAGCTCCTCCTGTCAGGAAAAGCTGTTTCAACACCTTCGAAACCACTTGATCACGGGGACATTGCCCACCTCACAGGGTTCCTTGCACTGGGGGCTGCAGGAACGGCAGGAGCACGGCTGGAGGACACACACCTCACAGCACAGGAATGTCTGGCAGGTTTAAAAGTTTCCAAAGAGGGAGGTTCTCAAAACAGATGGTGCTTTCTGCTGTTTGAGACCCAAACATTACTGCACTGTGCTCTCACACAAGAACCAGAACATGACAGGGGGCAAGTATACGTTTGCCTTATTCTCATTTTCTGAGAACAGAATTGTGCCAAAATAAACAAATGGTGGCCATCTAGCAGGATTTAAAATTAATTTTAAAAATAATCTATGTATTAGTGATAAAATTTGCGTGTCTACATAGGCACATGGTCCCTTTCTATTTTTGCCCTTTAACATTTTTTATAGTAATTTTCCCTGAAGGAAGATATTACTATATTATATGTGTGCGAATAATTTTTTATTCTGCTCAAAGGATTGTAATTTGTAATTTGTGTTGAAAGCAAAAGAAGACAAACATATCCTATATCAAAATGCAGGCTTTTTGATTTGCATATTATTTAATCCCACATTTAATCCCTCAGACCTCTTAGAGTTTACTGTTAACCAAAGTTGTCCCATTTACACTTCAGGACAAATTTGTTTGAAATACAATCCTAAACTTCATTCCAGACTGCCGGAAAACATGCATCCACATCTGAAGAGGATTAAAATCAAGCTCTCCAAAGCCCTGTCTATCTATCAGCAACCCTAAAAAGCCTATCACTGTAGTGTCTAGACACTGAGATAACCCTCCTGACGGAAGCAGATGGTAAAGACCTCTCCACATCGTGGATTTCCATGAAAGATATAATGACACAAGGTTAAATTAACAGAGTCTTGGCACAGCTTTTCATAGGAAAAAGGCACTACCATATTTAGATACATAGAACAGGAGGAAGTAAATTGTGGGGTTTTTTTAAATTCACCCAGGCTGAAAATACATGAACCTGAGCCTGGATTGTAGAAATAAATGAGGACCAGAAAAGGAAAAAAGAGAGAAAAGAAAAAGCTGTGGCAGGGATTTCAGAGTAGATTTATATCTCAGGAAATGAAATCAAGGAAACCAAAGAATCAAAAATGGTTTAATAATCCTTGAAATAAACACATATGGGAATGTTTTTATTCTGGTGAAAGAATTCTTCCTGAATAGTGGATGCAAGAAGAGTAAGGTGCTCATTTAAGACATAGTAAGAGTAAAATTTAAGACCTTCTTGAGCCAAGATGTGTACAGAGTGGAATTATTAATAGCTCTAGATCCCAAATATTCTGAAACTCCCTACTTACTCAGGCAAGGTTCCCTTGACTCAAGCAGTTTTGACACAGTGCAGCTCTTGGGACTTTGCTCTCCAAGTCCCCAGGTGAGCACAGTCCTCCAGTCAGAATCCTCCCTAGAAGAAGAAATCGGACTGTGATAAATCTGTACTTTCCTTCAGCATGTTCTCAACACCCTGCTTATCCCACTGATCCTGGGCAATAGTCTGGCTTTGTCCTCACCCATTTGAATGCACCGTTTCTCAATGGGATGCCCAAAGTACCTTCCAATACAAAGACTATCTGTGCAGCAGTGCTGGGAGCAGGGCAGACTATTGTAACTTGAAGAACACTGCATCTGATGCCCTTCAGACTCTCCTAAGACTTCATGTCTGAGTAGGAGACATCCAGTTCAAAATGGGTGTGGAGAAGGCCTTCCTGAAATGGACTGCACTAACAGTGACCAAACCTGAATGGAAAAGCATGATTTTTTTAGCAAGGCAAAATTGAGGGGTGCTGTGTCTTCTCAAATATCTTAGGAGGAGAGAGAACTATCATCAATAATAATTTTTAAAATCAGGGAAAATATTGACATGATAACAAGCAGAATGTAACTGTGTTGGAATAGACTTTTACAAGTAAAATAACCTGAAAGACCCAGACTGGCTTTATTTCTTGGTGAGGGACTTATTGCTGTTGTGCCAACATTGACACAGCTGGCATGCCTCACTGAAGTATTTATTGTAATTTATTTTAGGTTCCTCTAAAAGTTGATCACAGAATGCAATATATAACTTAAATGAAATAAATTTCCCTGGAGACCTTCCTTTCAACAACAAGTTATATAAAAATTGAGTATCAAGTATTATTAATTTGTTGTAATATATTTTCAGGATACTTTACTGCACAACTGAAAAGAGATGTTTTTGCTGCAGTTGGCAACTTTAAGGTTAAAAGAGCCTTCTTATCTAAGAGCAGAGCATCAGCCTGTTGGCAGAGTGACTTCAGAGGCAGAGACCCGCGGAACAATTGCTCACCCATTTTTCCTGTCTAGACTGACCTTCCCTATCCCTTCCCCTCAGTCAGCACAATACAGCTATGCTTTGATTCTTTCTTACCAAGGCAAACACGAGGTTGGGCCCTCCAAGATTAAAGGCAGGGTAAGCCTCATACCTTACACTGGCCAGCCAGGAAGTCTTTATGGGACAAAACCTGATGGCTCAAATTCTTCCCTTGGTTGTTATTTACATAGAAATTAGTTGGAGGCTTACCTGAGCTCAGAGCCACAGTGCACCAAGCACTGTGTGAACACACAGAGCTTCCCTCCAGGGTGTGAATAAGCTGAAAAAATCCCAGATGGACAAGATGAGTACAATAAAACAAAAAGAAGAAATTATTTATTCAAGCCATGCCCTGCATTAACAAAATAAAAAAAAAATCTGGGAAAGGAACCTAGGAAAAGAACTCCCATATTGCAGCCTTATGCATTATGGAGCAAATAATACTGATCTGGATGTGCAATAGTCTCTGGACTGTGATTAAGCAGAATCTTTAGCTACACACATAGATTCCTTACCAGCCTGTATATACAGAGACTTCAATAGTTTATTTCCTCTTCTAACTAAAAAAATACCAGTAATTTATCAATTTATTATAATTTTCCCATTAGACTCCTTTTGGTGCAATAGAAGTAGCAAAGTTTTGCCTTTGTATGGTTCTTGAGGAAGGTATTACCTGATCTTGCATGAAGAAATAATGTGGGCAGAGAAGAAACCAACAGCATGAGGAATGCAGGCCTATGTGCACTAACGTGAAAGGGAAGACAACAGCACAGCACATTTTTTTCTCTCAGGGGTAAAAAAGACAGTTACAGAGATCTGGGGATAGGGATAATCAAGGGAACATCCCTTCAAAGCATGCCAATAGAAATGTGCTATTTCAAAAGAGACATGTGGAAGGGAGGAGAGGAAGCAGCCATGACATGGGTAACAAATCAACAAAGGACAGACTCTTGAAATTTACTGCTTTCCCTAATGGCAGACACTCGCCAGTGCTGGATTGGAAATGGCAGTAACTCACATCAGGAAACGGTCTCCCCATCTGTGCAGTTAACACTGGTGTGTAAGGATGCAGGTACATGACAGGAGCTTAATGGGTGGGACCATCATGGGGCTTGGAACAAAGACCTTAGCATCTCTGGGGGTAACAGTGAAGTTCAGCATGTTCCTCACAGCTGACTGTGACAGACACCCAGGACGAAAGGACGTGCAAACCCATGGCTGTGTGTTAGGGCAGGGCTGAGTCACCAGTGGTGAAGAATACTGTATGCAAGAGGTTACACTGCAGTGATATTCTATCATTTCCCTTTTCAAGGAACAACATGAGTCTTTACAAAAATTGGACTTAGAGCTTTTCTTAATTTCTTCCCCTCTGGTTGACCTCCATTCTTTAAAATACCATGTACGTACAATGCTTTCTTTAAGCAAGTTGGCCCTGGTAGATGCAGAAGAGCTTGCTTGTTCACACTTTCCTGCACAGGTTGTGGTCTTGCAATGTTCTATAGTGGTATTTGGCTTTGGGACAGATACTGAAAGCTCAACATTAGGGACAATATTGGGTGAAAGTGGTGGGAAGAAAAGGAAGGTGACCACATCTTCAGTGGCTTGATAAGAAAGGAAAAAAAAGTATCTATATCCACAGCACAACAAATTTTACTTTGGATGGGAAGGAGGAGGGGAGACTGTGGGGCCTTGAACAAGCTGTGCTGACTGCCTTAGCACATGGTTTAGCTCTGCTATCGTCTTTAGAAACATTCTCCATGCAAGATATAATGAGATTCACATCTCTACTTCACTGCTTGTGTTATACTAAGGAGATGGCAGTATCACAGAGGGCTGAAACAGAACTGTTTTCCTAGCATATTGTTGGAAAGAAGGGTGAGTAAAAAGAGGGGGTGGATGGTGAAGAAATGGAAGAGAAATCTTGTAAAAGCTCTCTCACAACTGTAAAAATTGTATGTAATTTGATCCTTTCTGAAGATTTTCCTAATATCTAAATAGGGGGATAATCTTCAGCTCAACTTAAAGTGTTTGAGGGGATTAGCTATCCTTCCTGGTCAGACAGGTAGCGATAATTCACACTTCACAAGTCTCCCAGTAGCTAGTCTTTAATAACTTCAGTAGGGTTAATAATTATCCTATAAAATTACCTGGCACTTGAACTGGCAACCGGTTTTACTGCCTGAAGGTGACTGTTAAACAATCTGTGTCTATTGGCAAGCAGCACTGCACGAACACCCTTGCAAACCCCTTTCCCCAAGATAGGCATGTGAAATTGCATGGCACATGCTGATTACTTATTTTTTGTACCCTGCATGTGTTCATCCCCTCGGATACCAGCAGGTATATGAAGTGCGTCTTCCAAGGCAACGTCCACTCCAGCTTGCACCATAAGCAGAAATAGGTCATTGGTACCTGTGAGTTTGTCAAAGGCAGATGAGGTCAAACAGTATAAACCTGGGCCTTAAACCATAGCCATAAGGAAGATGTCCATCACTGCTGTTTTAGGCACCTCTGTGCTATGTCCTGGTTCAAAACTCGCTTTTGACACATCCCAGCTGTGAGCTTATGCCATGTGTTGTACAGTCTTGATCACATTGCCTCAGAAGCCAATGGCAGGAACACCAGGTGAGAAAGTGCATGGGATTTGCAAGAGACAGACATTGTTTTATTTGAGAGGTTTGGATGTGTTCCAAAAGGGGCATTAATTATTAGTGATGGTGTGACTGACACTGGTTTGCTTTACTAGCTAGGAAGACCATGATTAGATTTTGAATAAATAGGCCAATGTTGCTCAAGCAGGTGATAAATCCCCCACACCTCTAGTGGCAAAACCATGAGCACAGACAGCTCACACATTCCATAGGCTGAAATCTGAGTGTGTGGATTTTCCAGTATTCATTCTGGTACGCATAATTCTGTTCACCACAGGCTTTTTCCACATATGGCTTATCACTGCTCCAAGAGATCTCTCAGCATCAGGGAATGCCTGGGGCTGACCTTTGCAAAACAGGAATCAGGCTAATAAGCCATCTCAGTTTTGATGTTCTAGCTTCCCCACTACATTCAATGTCCAGATTTAGGGTTGTCATTTCAATAGACTCAAAAGAACAGAAAAGAAGAGAGAACAGTTCCAGGGAAGCTCATAATTACTGAGTACCCAGTGGGAAAAACTTGCCTGTGGGAATATTAGCCCATAGCAGCACAGACTCAACAAGAGGAAAGAATGAACTATTCTCAGTATATTTGCTATATTTTATTGTCCTTGTTGCATATTTATGAAGGGCCTATTTAGTAATGTGGTTCTCTAAACTGCAGTCAAATACACGTTGACATACAGTGATAGTGTTTGGTCACATCCCCATGTTCATATAAATCCAGGTCCAGGATTATATACAAGGGATGAGCTATACCCTAAAGGTGTTGTCTGACTGATGTTATGATATTCTTCTGAGAAGACTTAGCTACAAACAGAACTCAAAACACATTTTAATCTGGAGTTTCACCATTTTATTTGGATTTAGTCCTAATTTTTAATACTGGGGCAGAAAAAGGACTCTGTGGCCATGTCTTTGTGTCAAGAATAAGTAGGAATTAAACAATATTAATCTCAAAATTTGGTTAGTCTACAAACCCTCTACAGGATTTGAATGATCAAGAGTCCTTGCTCAAGGGCCAGTTGCACTGGCACAACTAAACATTCGTGTGTTTCCCTTGTCATTCTGCACGTATGTGAAGACAAGCTCATAGTTTGGGGCTGCCAAATGTGAGTCAGCCAAATAGTGTACATTTGCCTCTGTGTGTAGAGACAGTCTCATAGTGAAAATTTACATCTGAAATTAATTTCCTTTCTTTTATTCATCTAACTTGGAGATTTTTTTGTGTCAGCTGAAGACATCTTTTAGTACTTCTGACTACTACCTTCTTGGTAGGAACTTTTTTACTTCAACAAAAGGTTTTTCTTGTGCAAAAGTGCTTGAGGGAGAGTTTCAATGGTAAATTTGCAGTATGAATGTGTTAGGATGCCAGCTGCCTCCAAGGGATCTCCAGCAGTCCGTAGGATTATGGAAACAGGCAGGTTAGCTGCTATTCCTGTCTTTCTAGGTATTCTGTTCTTTTTTTGAAGGAAAACCCACTTAAACTCTGTTCCTCAGTTAACTTACAACAGATGAAGAAGGATGTCTGCTTTTCTGGGGCTGTGCAGGAGAGCACCCAGGAAAGTCAGGATAAAACCTCCAGTTTGAGAAGTCTGAATTTTTCTGTATTGTAATGAGAAACTTCAAAACTTAACAGTTTTGAGCCCTCCAAGACCCAGATGTTGTTCTGGCCTAACAGAAGTAAGGACAGTGCAAACCAAACCCTAACAAAGAGCATCGCAATTTGGCTTGGCACCATCATCGAATAGGTCAAGGCAGAAGTTGTAATCACTGGTGTTTCTTCCCTAGGGAACAAACCAACAGGGGATTTGGGCCCCAGGATGAAAACACACCCAGCGTATTCAGACGTCTTTAAAAAATGTATTGCTTGTCTCCCCTTGCTACAAAATTAAAAAGAATGTCAGACATTTCTGAAAAGAGAGTGGGTGAGTTGTCAAATGTAACAAAGGGAGAAAATAATTTCAGAAAGAAAGTCTATGTAAATTATAATACCCATCCTCTTTTACACTAAACCAGAGCTATGATAATTTTAAGTGATTTTTCTATGGAATTTTAAAATGAAATGTGATTCTCTTGTTCATTCTCTGGCAATATGCCGTGAAATATTCCATTAAGTGTTTTCAATTACATGCCAGTCCCAATAGGATCTCAGTAAGAGGTTTTAAAAAGGTATCTTATCTAGTACATTATCTAATGCAGTTTGAATTCTATCAATGTTGCAATAAATAAAAATAAATTAAGTAATACAAAAAAGATCTTGTAGCTTTGAATCAATAGGCTGGATAGCAGCTGAGGAGATGCACATATGTACTCTTCTCCTTAAATAAAGGTTTCAGGACTTGGCACCAGAGCAAGCATTTTTATCTCATTTTATCTCATTTCCACCACCTTATATCATATCATCATTTCAGGAATGAAAACAGAATGAAACCTAAACTACATTATTATTTCTGAAAGCTTAGATGAGTGCATTTTTGAAACATATGGAGGTATATTATCTTCCTTATGACACAAATTACTGCTCAAAGGCTGAGTTGGAAGAGGCTGCTAAGACATGAACTAATAGCACACTTGAGTGCTTGGCTTTGCCATGCAGCGCCAGAGCAGAAGGGCATGCACACATGTGTGCCCCTGTGTGTGCACATGTTAATGTGCTGGCCACTGGAACTGCTACCAGTGAAGCTGGATATGTTGCTCATTTATTGGACAATTTTATCCCAGTCTTTCAAATAATTGAGCAGGTACTTAATTTTACTGATATGAAGTCTCATGTTTCAACAAAGGCAACTTTATCAATGTAAATTGTTTTTACTTCTTGTTCCAAACTGCTCACAATAACCATGGTGTTTAGCTTGACTGTGAGTGTGAATCCACTGCTGTCTGGAATGGAGGTGTGGAACAGCTTGTGTCATACGATACGGCATTACTTCTGTCCTCTCACTTGATGACTTGAACATTAAACCTCAGTAGGAAATCCTCTTAGAATGCTTATTTTTAAATTCCTATAGTAATCTGGCATAGAAATGGTGTGAACAAGCAACCCAGCTCATTTTGAGATGGGACTTATTTGCTTGTGAATGTAACTGCTTGATATGGTGGTGCTGGGTATGTTGACTCTACAGTCACTTCCTGGGCCCGTGACTTATGTCTGTATCAGGATCTTGGGATCAGTTTGCTCTCCTCTGTCTTTCTCACGGACTGACTATGATCCCTCAAAGCCCATCCTCACAACCCTCTGTCCTGGGAGCCCCTTAGCCCCCACAGTGAGAAGCTGTGAAAAACCATCACTGTTTTCATATTTGATGACAGGCTGGCTGTTGGGAAATGAAGGTAAAGAAAGGAGAGCTCCATCACTGTCCAATTTGCTTTGTTACAAGCTTCTTAGCTTCGTGTCATATTTTAACAAAGATTTATAACGTGCTGACTGGCTCAGGCCCCAGGGTTCCTGAAAGTAAAGGCTGAGGGGAGGGAACAAAAGCTGCTAATAAAAACGTAACATTACATTATGGTAATTAGCATGAAATGTGAATGTTTTTATAAATTGCTTATCTGTTTTAATTATTCTTGAGACATCTGTAATATTAATGCACGGATAAAGAACAGTTAATTGGAAAATAAATGAGAGATCTAAATGTATTTTTCCCCCCTGTGTATATAAAGGGAAGCCTGGATATTAAATCTTGAACTTCCAAATTCTTTTTGTTATATTGTATAAAAGTACAAATTAATCAAACATTTATTATATAAAACAAGCCTTGACAAATCCCAGTTCTGGTGGATTAACTAGTGAACTAATGCTGAGAAGCTGGTGCAGTTTGCTTCATTTTTTTAAACAATTCCTTTGTCACCACTGTCACCAGCAAAATCTCTCTGTAAGTATCCCTAAGTGAAATTTCCCTTGTTTTCTTCTACATTTCACATATGTGATTCTGCCATATAGACAATAGCATGTTTCAAGCATGAAAAAACAGACTATAGGATGACAGTGATTTTCCGTTAGGTTTTCTTGGGAGCTACTACAAAGCAAAACTATATGTATGTCCCCACTGCTTGCATATATTAATGTGTTATGTACATATGGGCATACTTCATCTTTGAAGAATAAATACAAAAGGCAATTAACCATATGGGTAATCCGAGAGATAAAATTGAAAAGATATGAGGAGAATAAAACTTGAGAAATGTAGCAGATAGAAAGATAAACATCTTTAAATCAAAAGTAGGACTTAGAGTTTCTGCTCTGCTGCAGTTTCATGTTTATTAAAAGGATTTATTCTCGAATCATCAAGATCGAGGCCACTAGTTGTTCATTTCTCCTCCATTTATCTTATTGATTTCCAAGTTACGGGGATTACAAAATCCAGTCATGCAAACCCCCCTCCAAAGCATTTTGCAGACTCCATGAAAAATACATTCTGCAAACAACATGGAGTTCACTCTTCCTTCTCTCCTACTTCCAACCCTCCCCTCCTCTCAAATTTTTCTTGCACTAGAATGAGGGCACAGCTAATGTTAATCAGGCAATGTTTCTCTTACATAAACACTATTCCTTCTTCTGTGAATTTCTTTTATTTTTCTTCCCTTTTCACTTTTTCTTTTCCCCCTTTTTCCTGATCAGGGTTGGAAGGGCAATATAGAGAAAATTCTCAGAAGAGCAAAGAGATTAACACATGGTTAAATGTATATGCTGACATGTGTGGAGCCTGTTAACTGCAGGATATAAAATTGCCAATCACTCAAGTGCGAGTTCTGCTTTCTGATTGATGCATTCCTGAGTTTTGTTTCAGAAATAGTTTTCTTTAGTGAGTCATTTTAAGGAAGCAGCCCAGTCACCATGACCTAACTGGTCTTAAAAGAACCAGTTATACATAACATGTAGATATATGAATACAAACTGTATTTTGGATCATATTTACAGATTTTATGTTATGGGCATTCCTATCTCTTTCACACCTCTTACACCCTAATGAATGTCCTTTATATATGCTATTTGTGTAGCAACATTTTTCATGCAAAAATGGCAAATACCTTAGAGGAATGATTCCCCCAAAATGAAATCTGGTAACAAGACTTACTAGCACTAAGCCCAGTCTTCACTGATCTTAATTTTCCAGTGTTGTATAAAGTGGACCACTTTACATAACAGGTAAGTGTAACAAACATCTTACACGGGACTTGGAAAGGAAGGAGTGAATGTATTTCCTTCCAGCTTTCTGCTACCTGTCTGCTGGGATACCTCCTCGGGGTGAGATGCAAGTATGACTGAAGCCCTGAAATGAAGTCTGATTCATGGCAAGTGGCTACTTCAGACACCTGGGAACACGCTGGATAGGATGCCTGTCTGCAGGTGAAAAGACATGATGTGAAATCTTCTGTTCAAACCTCTCCCTTGCCCTGGATTTTGTGTAGGAAGAAACCAGATCAATAAAAGATGCCCGCACAGATCCAATGTTGTTTCAAGTCATGGATGGAGCCAACAGGTGGAGGCAATCTGGCTTCTCCCAGTCCATGTGACACCAGGGCTCAGAAAGTGGGCAGTGACCAAGGAGCAGGGTCGAAAGAGAAACCCTCATCTGTGGCAGGTTTGTATGCTGAACAACCTCCATGGGCACCATTTTTCTGTTGGATGAGTGTGGTTTAATAGGCAGTGCAAAACAGAAGATCCTGTATGTACAGACCTAATGCAGTAGGGGAGACACATTTGAAATACTGTTATTAATTATATCCAAAGCATCTGAGCAAGAAAGCAAACTTAAAATTGCAATTTAATGAAATAGTGAGAGATGTGCTACCTAGCTAGATATTTGAATAAAGAATGCAAATAAGTGGGAGATTTGAGCAGTGGCTTATGAAAGTCTATTCTTTCTTTTTTCCATGTGGCTACTTTTGGTTTGCTTGCCTGTGTTTTTCCAGGGTTAGCCTAATTATTTTTATTCCCACGTGTAAGATATTGTACATGCATACAGAGGATGTAGCACAGATCATATGTATATGTTTGCTTGTGCATAGAAATATACTGAATTCACTCATGTATACATATGTATGGGCTCTTTATTTTTGTGTTTGTGTGGATACATATACACATGCTCTCAGTATGTCCAATATTTTAAGCCCCTCGAGATTTGATTTAAGTGCACATATTTTCCAGAATGATTCCTTCAGCTATCATCCATGGTAGTAAGGCTTCTTCTCCCTGCTCTCTCCTGATAAAGCTGCCCTGCCATCACTGACCTGAAATCTCAGGAAGCTGATGGGTAGATCTTGTTTCTGATATGCATTTTGATGAGCCTTCAGTACAAATCCAATCTGGGTTGCACGCTAGCTGATGCATGGCTGGCCTTCTGTTCCTTATTTAACACAACCATATTTTCCTTATTCCATATACCAAATTCTGTTTAAGGGCCTCTGTTCAGCCTAAATTTGAAAACAAAATATACTTCAGCTGATATGAGGAATCTGTACACAAGAGCAAGTGAAAAGAAAGAGCGGCACACGTTTTCGGCCATAATTCAGTACACAGATGGTAACGATAGGAGGTGTTGGTTGCAAGAAATGAGTTGTTCAGGAAGATTCGCTCAGCTGAATTTTGATTTTCTTTCCAGCAGACCTCCTCACATGGTATTGTTTATGCAAATACACCCTCTTTTCAAAAAGCGTCTGGCTTCAGAAAAGCCCTGGCAGTAGAGCACAAAAGCGAAGTTGTACAGCAGCCACCAGAGCTGAAAAGACAGGCTGAATGGAGCAATGGATGCAATATGCAGGCGGCCAGACAAACAGAAGAACCATTCTTTTCTGGGTACCAGTGGTGTGTGGAGAAGGCAGCCTGCCCCAGAGGGAGGAAGAAAAGGCCCTGAGATGGGGGTAACTGCCCTGATCTATAGAAAGAAATAAAAGGCTAAAGGGACCAGAGCCAAGCATTAGAGATGCAACTATGGTTAAGACTTAAAACTGCTTTAACCCACTTTTAGGACCTTTTGTGGTGCTGCTAACTTTGCCAAGAGATACTAGTTGGAAATTTAAGTTGCTTGTAAGTAGGAGAGATGACATGAGAAAAGAAGAAGAGTTCTTACAACAGCTTTCTAACCTCTAGTAAAGCATGAAGAGGGTATTTCTGTTTTGATTTTTTGTTTGCTTTTTTTTTTTGTTAGCTTTAGCATATAAGGACACTAGTAAATATTTTTCCAACAGCCAAAATTTAGCTGAGATGAATTCTCTGTACAGAAACGCAATGACATGTGAAATTGCAGGAATGCAATCACACATGGACAGAGAGAGCAATTGCACACTAGTACAAGGATGTTCCATGCACAATATGCACATAATAGGAAATACTGGTTTCTTTATATATATATATACGTATGTATGTATGCATATAGTCACTTGTCACCCAGCAAGTATTGTATTTCGGCCCGTAATCTAAAAGCTTGGTACAATCCAACAATTATGCAGTGAAACACCATTTATTTGTATAAAACATTATATTATAACTTCAGCATTACCTCATTATTTGTTAAAAATACTATTGTTGGTGTAAAATAACTTTGTATACCTCCTCAAATATTTGAAATAATACTTCACAACACACATTCTTCCCCCCATGTTTTTAAGCAAAAAGGTGTTAGTTTTCTAATAGATTCACATTTTGCCTAAATTTTTTCAAGTGTTGTGCTGCATATAAGTACAGCAGGTGTGTTTAGCACACAAAACACATACAACCTCAGAAAATTCCAGTGTCATGTTTTATGCTAACTGCAAATTCAGCTGCAGATACATTTAATCTATTTCATTTGGTATTTTCAAGGCATTTCATATGTTATGAAGAAACCATCAGCTCTGCTGAGTGAAATTTTTTGTCTGGTCATTCCTATGCTGAATATATGAATAATGTATTTTTAATTTCAGTATTTCTGGTTGCCTGTCTTTTAAATGAAAGAACAAGCCTAGAATAGTTGTTTTAAAGGCCAGTCAGAGATAGCATGAGCAGCACAGAGAAAGCACCTTGAATTGCAGTTCTGCAAAATCCGGTCATTAATTCAACCTTATTCTTTTTATGCCAGAAAATCTGAAAACTGAGTGCAAGAGAGAATGGCTTCATCTGCATTTCAGTGGTCTGCCTTCAATATAAAAGCTAACTTCTTATCTCTCTTTTTTGTCCCCCTACAAGAACTGTAGCAGAGACAAGTCTTTTTTTGGAGGGTTTGGTGTTAGAGTGAGGGGTTATTTGCCATCTGCCATCAGCTTGTAGTTTGCATATCAATAAAAAAAATTAATAAACTAATTTCAAGCATATATGCTACAGTTAATGTAGAAGGTCCATTGTTAGGGGAGAAATAGTATATTCTTATCAGTGGCTTTAAACTGCTATTCATCATTTCTAAAGGGCAATTATTTGGAATCTATTAAGCTAGAATTCATAATACCCCTGCATACTGAATTTTAAATAGAAATCTGTATTTAGATGAAGGAATACATTAGTATAAGTCATTAGAGCATTGAAAATCCATGACTTGTTCATTTTTCACTTACTTTTTTCTTTTTTTTCTTCCAGAGAATATGGAGTACTGAAGATCTGAGCATTTAAAGAAAACTTCCCAAAGCCTGTCCTTCTGGGGGGAAGTTTGGATAACAACATCTTCAACCCTATGTTCACTTTGTTTCAGATGTTGCAAGTTACTGCTGAGAAAGCAAACTACCCAGGGAAAATGTTTCAGTAAGCAAAGAGAAGGTAAATAGCTAGGTAGGTAGGTAGACACATAGATTGATGGGTTCATCTGTATCAAGATGTTGGGCAGCCCAGGATAAAGGACTTGGCTCCAAAATGTTTGCCTAGAATAGGAAGGAAACACATGAAAGGGCAGGGGACAGATATTTCTTATAAACTGTTTTCTAGTGGGTGTTTCATTTTATTGTGTTGGTTATTCAAAGTTGGTTTTGCAAGCCTGATTATCAATGAATAAAAATAATTGATTAAAAAAAAGTAATAGAAAATTATAACAGAAATGGAGAATAGAGACTGTTTATCATCTCAGTGAATGCTAATGAATCTCCTACCAGAGGCTCACAAACAAGTAAAGCAAGGCAAAAATCCAAGTCCCAGTAGAGGTAAATAGATAAGCTAAAAATCACCATCTCATACTGCACATATTTTCACAGCAAATCTGGTTTAAGAGATAAAAAAGCACAGCATATGGGTAACTTACATCTGCTTTGGAATGGTGTGAGCACCATTTACTCCAGCACACACACTGTTAAAACATCACTTCTAACAGGGAGCTGTTCAGCACACATGTGCACACCTTATGTCTGTGCACACCCATACGTGAGTGTGCATGCACACACATTTGTTCCAAGACATTTCCTACTGGGGGCTCAGTCTACTGAATTCGATATACAGTAAGCAATTAACCAATAGCTGAGAATAAGAACTTCATATCTATCTGCTCCTCTTTATGATCCTCCTACTCATTAACATATAGCCGCAATAAAATAACTGTTTGGAAGCGAAGGTCATACTTCAGCCTCATGCTTTCTTATCTCTGTGAGGATGATGTTGACATTCTGTTTCTGTAAAAACAGAAAGGAATTGCACACAAACAGGGAGGTATTACGTAAGCTTTCTGGGCTCCCAGTTGCAGCACTGTGGGTGGGTGGAGAGGACAGACATTGCATATTTCATGCCATGGGTGGGCATCATCCCCAGCAGACCCCCCACAGGGAGAGCATGGCTTCCCCATGGGACCAGGCAACTGCCAGCCCTTGGGAGCATTTCAGCGCAGAGGATGGAATGGGCTGAAACTTAGGGGAAAATTTCATATTCCCTGAGAAAACTAAGGAGTTAATTTATTACAAGCTTTTTTTATTGCCTTGTTAATACAGCTCTTCACTGTGGCTTTAGAGAAGGAGACTTACTTGTCACTTGCCCTCTGTGGTTTTGGGTTGGGCAGACGATGCTAGATGCTCTTAAGCAAGAATGCATTTTTGTCACAAAGAACTTCCCTGAACTGATTTTCTGTGTTGTGGGCTATGTTTCTTTTCTCTGTAGGAAGCACAGGGTCACCAATGTGTCATTTGTAGGTGCAGGGCTGTGTTACAATCTTGCCAGTGCATTCATAAACTAGACTTCAGATAAAATAGATTACGTTAGGTCAGGCTCCCCAGAGCTGGGTTTGTGCTAAGTTTGGCCACCTGTTACCCTCTCTGTGATGGCATTACTGATACATGATACATGATCACAGGGTGCATTGATCTAAGATGAGATGAGAAACTTGCATGAACTTGGCATAAATGGGTCCTAGAAGTTTGTTATGAGAAGTGTGAACTAGCTGCTGTGAACTGTTTGATAACATTTGAGCTCATATTTTAATTACAAACTTGAAACACATCAAGAAAGTCCTGTTTTCCACTCTTTGTCGTCTTGTTAAGTTTAATGCATTAATGACTTCTCTGTCTTATGCAGTGTTTAGCACATCAGAGTCAGTATCACTGCAGAACCATCTATCCTGCCAGCAGTACAATTTGTGGAATGAACTGTTAGCAAATTTAAATTTAGGTATCAGGAAAGAATATACTGTTCAAGAGAACACAAAAGTAAAACAACACTCCATGGCTGTGTGGTATGCAACTACAAGCAATCACAACTTAACAAACACAAGTAGACTGGTGAATAGGCAGAGGTCCTGCACTTGATCACAATTGGCTGAAGATCAAGGATCTAAATATACCTGATATAACACAACAAATAATCAAATAGTCAAGTGAATTTGAACACTGGAACAAATTCCGGAATCTCCCTGTTGCAAAAACATGTTTCAGAAGACAAATGGCTTGTCCACTTGTACTACAGTGATAAAGAATGAAAGGAATGGGTTTCCAGTAGCAGAAGATAATAAAATATTCTTCTCCCTTCCCATGCATTTTTATTCCAGCTCCAGGTAAATTTATGTGTAGATAGATAGATAGATAGACAGATAGATATGGACATGGATACTTTTTTCTCAGAGGGAAAAATGCATATATATATATATATATGTGTGTGTGTGTGTGTGTGTGTGTGTGTGTGTGTGTGTGTGTATCTATAGAGACATAAAAATAAGTCATCTTAGTTATGATATAGTTGAGAGATGTTGGTTTTCTCTGCACTTTGCCTTATTTCATACATGAATCCCTGCCTGCAGATCACACAGCACAAAGGACTGGTGAGTGACAGGGCCATTCTGTACCAACAGTGGAATCAGGAGGTGTCTGCACTGTGCAGAAAATGTACTCACTTCATCCCCTTCCTGATTTTGGGATCTTATTTCTAGAGGGTTTGTTGAAAGGATTTTATGTGTGGCACAGATGTAAAACTCCACTTAAATTCAGGGAGATGTTTTACTAATCAACTCCCTGCTTTCATCCTCCTCCAAACCCAAGAAGTGAGGATAAAGCAGCCTGACAGGTTGCATTCTTACTGTATTATGACTCAAACCCTTATAAAGAGAAAAAGCTGTGTCATAATTAATACATGAGGTAGTTGAAGATATTATTGATTTTTTAAATTGGAGTATAAACTGCTGTTAAAATATTTTTATCCCTCTGTCTTTATTATTGTATAGTCATAACCAGCTATTTTGGATAGAGTATGGGAAAAGGAGTATAAGTCTTCCTGAAGTTTACAGTGAAGAGAATAATGCAGCATCGAGTTTTCTCCTGCTCCTGGAATTCTAATAATTAATACTGTATTATGCTATTGCTCAATTGCACAGTGGCATTTACTGTTTACCACAGTAAAGGCATTTGGCAGAATATTGAAGGTTACCCAGGTAACTTTCTTCTAAACTTTCGGGTTCCTTACAGACATTCTTTGGGGGGATTGTAGAAGACATTACTCTGCACATTCTCTTTTTGCTGAAAATTGCAATATATTTCTCAAGAAAAACAAAAACAACTAAAAAAAAAAAATCCAGAAATAATAACAAACTTTTGCTAACAAGAATGACCCCTATACCCTGACAGATGCATTTGCATATGAATGTTGGATATTGATATTTCCACATTTGAAGGAACATACATATTCCTTTTTAGGTATCACTCCAGGCTTAGGTAGTGAAACTGTGCTCATGTTCCTTTTGTGGAAGGGGATGCACAGGTCAATCTGTGACTGACACCAGTGGGACTCTTTGCAAGTGTCTTCACAAAGAGATGCATCAGGCTGATAACGTGTCATAAAAAATACCTCCTTTCCTGTCTGACTTTGGAGATTTCATTTTACATCCTTTAAGTGAAAGTGGATGACTCTGCTGTGCTTTGCAGATGACAGATGCCCGCATGTTTGTGTTACGCCAAACCCTGCATCCAAATCATCTTAGCAAATCGATCATCTGCACGGTAGGTCCGATGTGTTTGACATGCCCTGTTCTTAACGAGAACAAACATTTGGTTTCCATAGCACAAGCCTTGGTAGGTTGCACGTGTCATAGGTAAACCACAAAAAAGGAGAGGTCCTGGGACCTGCTTTTTTTCCCAGGAATTCTCAGATGGAAATCTGGGAGCACTACCTGAAACTGATGGAGGAAAATTCATAGCAATTTTGTGGCCACTTCTTTCAAATTAATTTTCATAGCACTCTAAAAAGGAACTTCTTCCTTTGTTACAGGCCAGGCTGGATAGTTTGTGTAGTCACTGAAGGGAAAATAAAGCAAATCTGTCCTGCAAGAAACAAAAGCAAAAGTTGTGGTCGGGTCAATGTTTTTCTTAATACATGCAGAAAGATGTATAATCCACATGTCTATTTAGCCAAGTGTATCTTGCTAATGTCAATAGATAAACACTGTCTAATTCTTTTTCATTAATATGGATTGTGTAATTTTTAAAAGATTTTGTACTTTTTTGTGCTGTCCCAAAAGAAGGTAAATAGAGTTTTCAAGTAGTAATTTCAGTCATTAAAAAAAAAGAAAAAAAGTAGAAGAAAGAAGGGCAGAGCATTCCTTATACCACACATAATAAGAAAACCTAGTCACCTACATGGCATTATGGTTTGTTACTGGGTAGGAAAGACTTGAAAGTTTCATGAAGAGCTGTTTGAAAGAAAAACAACAAAGGACAGCAAATAGAAATCCCCCCATTATTAGCTAATATAATTATATGAATTTCAGCATGTGGAATGGACTACAGATAGTCATGGTTTATTGTTACAGTGAATTAATAACTTTGTCACAATGGATAACATCACATATTCTGCCTATTCAAGTGATAGGAAGGCCATTAGCATTTCATGGTAACAGAGCAGTTTTAACAGAGAAATAAAGCCATAAAATAACTTGGATGGGGGAGGAGAGGAGGGGGGGGTAAACCAAAACAAAATAAAGAAACAAAGCAGAAAACCCAAACCTACCACCACCAAGTTCTTGAGGGATGAGCCGTGTAACCCTCAGTACACACTGTGTTTGTAGGAGACACATGCTTTGTACGCGCATCTTAGTGGATTTTACTCTTGCTGATTGTATTTAGGGTGGATACTAAAAACCAAACTCATCACTTTCTCTGCACTTGATATTTTCAGCAGAAGGAGCACTAGAGAGTGCAATATCTCCTCCACCCTGAATAAAAAACAAGCCATGGCACCACTCCATTTGCTTTAGGTTTTCATCAGTACCTACAGAACTTACCCTGACTTGGTTTGACTTTCTTCATCACCTCTGAAACTGATCTTCCACATCCGTGTCTTCAATAATGCATGCCATCTTTCCAAGATACAGATGATCTTCTAAATACCAAAAGGATTGTTTCTCAAGGGGTAACCTAGATTCCTTTTCACAACTTACAAATTAGTGAGACAAGGTTAGTTAATTTAAGTAACTTTAGTCAACTAAGGGATTTGTCATCTGCCAGACTTCTAGTGTTTATGGATTCTTCTGTGAGAAAAAGCGGATCCTTTAATTTCTTTGAGGAGAAAAAAATCCAAAAAGACAAAGAATGAAAATGAACATTTTCTGGTGAAATATCTATTGATTAAACTTTAATTACTACTTTAAGAAGATAGAAAGGACTTAAACTAATGTGCTTATTCCATAGGAGTAATACTTTGTATAGTTATTATATTAGTAATTATAAACACTTTCAAGCAATAATAAACTTATTCAGCATTATCACAATGCATTCAGCACTGTATTGCTATCCACGCTGAAGACATCCTAATGGCATTATACTTTTTGTCTACTGATGTGTCTTTCACATACACATCATTAAAATACTGAAAGTAATAGAAATACATTCAACATACTGACACAGGAGCAAGAAATTCAGGACTTGTACCAGCTTTAGGTGACAAATAAACAGGATTTAAAGCTGGAATTCAGATACAAAACCCACACATTAAAAAAACCAAATAAACACAGGTCTTGGAATAATATGATATCATCATGGTTTTACCATAGAGACTGTGGAATCGCCATCGTGGAGAATTTCAAAGCTCAGCTGAGCAAAGCCCTGAGCCACCTACTCCAGCTTGGGGGACAGCCCTGCTTGGAGCAGGGGGATCCACCACCTGACAGTGAGACTTCCCTTCCAGCTTCATTTATCCTATTAATCACTGAGCAGTTGAGCCAATACAGTATTAAGAAACAATTAAAAATTCCGTATCTAAGCCTACAATATAAAAGAACTGAAAAAATCAAATTATGTGTATTTTGAAATATAATACCCCCTTAAAATTTTCTATAGAACTATTTTGATGAATTGAAGTGGACAAGGAGTAATATCAATTTACACATTCCTAAAAGAGAACTCGGTGTTGTCATTGACAGAAAATATTTCATGCAAAACTTTCTAAACCCCATCTTTCACTTTTCTCCCTTTCCTATAGCAAATCTCAAAGTTGTTTTTGCTGTACAGTTTCAGTGGTGTTCTTTGCTGAACATTAAGCCACTAATTCACACCAACTTTTAATAACACTGAATTTGATCCAATATTACACAGGCTACTTTACAACATACATTCTTTTTTACTTTTGAAAGTAAATGAAATGCGTCCCTTTCCCTGTGAAACATGCTGATTATTTGTTTGTCATTCCTTTGTTTCTTTGCAGAAAGCTTCATGAAAAACCTTAATTCCTATGAATATCTGGAATTCATTGCATTAAAAAACTGCTGTTGGTTTAGGCAATGGAATATGCAGCACTGAATTAAGAATATTCCCCTTAGAAATAATTTGCTATCATTGCACTGAAAAAGAAGCAAAAACATTAAGCCCCTTTACTGCCAAGGGTGCTTGCAATCTCCAAAGACACTTTTTTATTAACAGTTTTCAAACTCTGACTAAGAGTGCCACTTCCCTTTGGTGTTCTTTAGTAAATTACACATTATTTTTCTTTTCATAAGATTCATAGTATTTTCATAGGTGTTTAAGCATCTTACATCCATATGAAATGTACGAAATGTATTAAAGATTGTCAAAGAATGTAAACAAGTTGAGAAAACCAATCCTATATAATCCTGAATCATGGGGGAAAGTACAGTGGATTTTTTAATTCAATATTTACCTTTTGTGTCCTGTGTACACGTATGGGAGACGCCCTGGAGGCAGTCACAAACAAAATATTTGTATTGCAGCTGACTTCTTATGCAGAACTGATGAAAACAGCAAGCTGTATATACCTTTTCACTGATTAACTTGTTTATGTATTTTAAGATTTTTTTACTGGAGGCTCATCAGTCTGTCCACAAGCCCTGCTGATACTGAGAACCACTCAAGTGTACTTTTCTAGGCTGTGGTATGACATTCATAATACTGAAGAAGAGTAAGAATAAGAATGCTCAGAAAAGTCTGCATTGTATTTTGGTAGCAAACAATTTGTCCTGCAGTCTGTTTCTTAATTGAAATATTCCCCAAGAACAAAGAGGTGCCAAGTTAACTTAATGAGACCAATGAGGCCCAGTTAACCTAACAAAAATGCAAGGATGTAAACAGCTGCAGTCTTTCTTTTTGCCTTTCAGAGAGTGTAAAGGCACATAGTGCTTCTGGTGAGTGGGTTGGCTGAGAAGGCAGGCAAACACCTACGTGGTCTTAGAGGTATGATGGTGTTTAATGTGAAGGCAAGGTTGTACAAAGAAAAAATCTCACATTTTGTGGGGAATGTGAAAGCAAAAGATGCTGTTACAGCTGCTCGTGCATTTACATAACATTTCTGCCACTTATTGTGAAAACCACTAATGTTACAGTTAATTATCTCATATTGTGGCTTGCCTGTAAATATTTGAGTAGCTACCTTTGTGAAGATTGGAAGAAGCATTTAGGCAATGCTCTCAGGACATGGTGTGATTCCTGGGGCTGTCCTGTATAGGGCCAGGAGTTGGACTTCGATGATCCTTGTGAGCCCCTTCCAACTCAGAATATTCTGTGACTCTGTGAAATGTCCATTTTAGGCAGTATATTCATTATTTTCTGTCAGTGTAACTCCATGCACAGCTATTACAATAACTGATCCCCAACATACTTGAAAAATGTGGATCTATACCTCGGGAGTGGAGGCATAAAGGCTAGTTGTGCTCCGCTCTGCCTGTTACATTTTTGTGCACCAAGCTTCTTCTTCCTAGTGGGGCCCTTTCAAGTTCTGTCCCAGTTAAGAGTCTCGAACTTGGAGTCATTCCTGTTATCAATGCTTCAGATTTTTAGGGCATCTCTAGCACATCTGGGTGCATCTATATGGTATGTAAGACTGGCTGGCTTTGGAATGTCATTTACCCTTCAAACCTTCAGTGATCACCCAAGTAAGGGCTGTATAGCAATCACAGCATGCCTTCAGTGTCTACACTGTGCTGGTTTCAAGACCCACCACATAACAAAATACTGAATTCGTATTGCTCAGACTCCTCTAAATCAAAATGTTACCAGTGAGGTTTTGAAAGAAAGCTTAAAAAAAAAAAAAAAAAAAAAACAGGAGGAAAACTTATGGGCAAAGAGGACCACATCATCTTCCAGACCATGCCACCTTGAGTGACACTTGAAAGCGGGCCAGAAATCTTCTGAAACACAGCTGCCAAGCCCAGTTTTGCTAGTTCATGGTAGTCATGTCTTTGCCTAATGGCTACTAGAGAACTGCTAGTTTACAGGTGTGCTTTTGTGTCATTTCTTAAGAAGCAAGTACTACGTCAAAGAGGCAGAATCTTTGTTGCACTGTACAGCTAACGGACATAGCAATTTCTGCACTGGACAGTTCATTTGTGTGAGAGCTGTGACACAGCCCATTAGCTGTGGGACAGTGCTCTCATTAGCTGCCTTATCATGGCTGTGTGCTGTTTGTGATAGCCCTGTACCCACTGGAGCTCCCCAGGGAACAGAGTGCACGACTGCTTTGGGTCTATCCCTGAGACAAATACACCTGAGGTCTATTTGAGGGAGCCGTGCCTTCAGTGCAGTCACAGAGGATATCATGCCATGCCTGGTCCGTGACCTGTGCGACCTGCTCTAGGTGAACCTGCTTTAGCAGGGGTTTGAACTAGATGATCTCCAGAGCCCCTTCTAACCCCAGTCATTCTGTGATTATGTGATTCCCTGATAATTGCTGTCTATCAGTTCCTCAAGGTAAACTTCAGTAGCATGAGAATGGTCATCTCCTCTGCCATCAGTGTGTCCCATTTGCATGTGGTCTGACAAGTATTAATTCAAGGTGTTCTTCAGCTGTATGATCAACTCCTGGTGAGCTTAGGCAGCTCAGAATTTGTTCACAAATGCCTTCAAGATTGCTTTCACAATAGATAATGTCCACTAAAACTCAGTTAACTGAGGACAAGATAAAACATCCACTGTGAATACATCTAAGAAAGTAGCATCTCTGGAAGCCTGTCCTGCAGGTCAACTCTGAAACAGCATGTATTAGCTAGCATGTTCACACATCCATATGCATCTGTAAATATAGATTCCTCTATTCATATACAGTGACTGTGACTCCATTTACCTCTGCCTTGCTTTAGATAAAAATAATAAATCATTGGTTCCCAAGGCTTGATTGAATCTCACTTTCAGATTCGCCCACATAAACCACTAAACATCTTGCATTCTCTTAAAATTCCTAACCAATAGCTGGATTTTTTAAATTATTATTTTTTATTTAGCGACAAACTGACTGAGTACATATGAGAGAGGGAAGTAGAAGCTAGTGTGGATCTGCCATTTCACTGTTTTGCTGCCACAGTGCTTAGATATGAGAACTGAGACCCCAGAGACTGCTCTTGCTGCTGCAATGAGCACTAAAGGATGAGGAAGGAAGAAAGAAAGGAAGCAAAGATAGAATGATAAATTAGACTAGGGGAAAAAACAAAAGGGAAGAGAAACAAGAGAGGGGGACAGAGGGGAAGGAGAAAAGATGGCAAACGACAATGTGAGGTCAAGTTGTCATAATACAAAACAGATCAGAGATTTGTGGCATAAAGTCTGTGAATAAAGGGTCTGAATTAAATTTTCCAGACCTATTTAATTTTTCGTTGTTTTAAATGTTGGAATTTGAAGTCCCAGTGCTTGGTGTTTAACCTTACTTTTCCTTTAACTCAATCTTTGCAGCAAGTATACCATATAAACTCAGTGTTAGCCATGAAAAGTCTTGCCCAAAACCTGAACTGAACATTTCTGATATCCTGGTTCAGACAGTTCAAGATGTTGGTCTATATGACTGTTGTTTAATTAATTATAAAAGGAGATGGAGCAAGTTGATTACAATATCTGGAGAGCTGAAATGCATAGTAAGTCTTCAGTGACTTGCTCCATGTTTTGGCTAACAGAAGTAGGTTTTTAGTCAAAACCAATGAATTATAAAAGCAAGTATGATCTTTTCACTTGCTATGGATAGAAGAAAATAAATTATCACATTGTACAAATAATATTATCTCAGAGGGTATAATAGTAATACCTGTAAGGGAACCAAACTTTCATCATTAAAAAACACCTTTTTTTTTCCTCTGAAAATACATCTCTTCTCTTCAGCATTTATCTTTTAGCAGCTGTCTATTGCACAGGTGCAACATTCAGTTTCATTGAAATTACCTCTGAAATTGAATCATAAATGTGGGAGAGATCTGTAACATAAAAGGCGAGTTAGGTGTTACTCTGAACAAGCTGGATATTCAGTTCCTGTCTCTGCTGACTGTTTCATTCATTAAAAAGGAAACAGAGCTCCAGTATAAATGCACTCTTCTCATGGAAGGTTCTGAGCACCAGGTGTTCCCATGGCCACCTAAATACCTTCTGCTCAGGACAACTCAGACCCACGGCACAGCATACTGGGGAGTTTATCCTTGGCTCATACTTAGTACAGTGTTTTGGCAGAAGAGCACTCTGGAAATTCAATCTATGTTTTGTAACTTCAACATCATCAAGAAATACAGTTGTTGTCTCTGGTTTTTGAGTCTTAGATACTCAAATCAAGGAATTCTATTATCCATGAACTCATGATATCCATGAACATGAATATGTGTTACAGAATGATTTACAGCTCCTCATGATTTTCTTAAATGTTCTGCAAATCTCTCCAGTATTAGATCCATCTCCAAAGCCAAAGACACATAGCATTACTCCTCCTTTGGGAGCTTCAATATGCTGCTATTTGATTAGAAAGTTCTGGTGGGTGGATTTTAACCACCTCATCATATGTGCTCACTCATGTTTCCTACGTATCTCTTTTTGCCCACTGTTGGATACAGGGTACTGAACTACATGACCCTCTGATTCAATCCACTACAGCTATTGACAGTTTCTTAGGTATCCATAGATAATGATTAATTACCATTTTTAATAATAAAAATTCAGTTATTAACATGATCACTAAATAAAGTGGCGTATCTTAAAAATTATTTGTTTCACATTATGCCTTAAAAAGTTAACTACAAAACTCTGCCTTATCTATAGCATGTCCCTTGCTTCTGACAGAATTGCACACTCTTCAGGTAGTCTGTACTTGCCACTATGCTTGGAAGTGGTTCTCACATCCTCAAAGTGATACATAAAGGAAGATCTGGGTGCACAGCTCTGTTTCCTCCATTGTGTCATCCTTATAAATCCCTTTTATCAGCTAAACTAGGACTCAACATGCCATAGATATTATAAAAGATGCAAAATTTATTTGTAAATAAACTAATTTTATTCTGGGGATAGGTACAGCTGAAGTCTGCAACAGGTTCACCTCCCTGGAAGTAAAGGTACAGTAAGGAGTGAATAACTCACACCAAGCAAAAGCTTTTACTGTCTGAACAGTGCCATTGAAGAGGTGGGGAAGGGGACAAAGTGCAGTTGGAACACTACTTTTTCTGTTTCTTGAATGCTGTATTTCAGCCTAGGCTCTCACACATAATTTCTGCACATATACATACAGAAATCTAAACCCCAGATATGAAAAATTATACCAATGTACACATATCAAAACTTAGTGGACCTAGAGAACCACGCTATGCCAAGAGAGCTAATGAGAAAGCACACCTATGAAAAAATGCTGACTTTCATTTAGATTAGGAAGCTGTACTGAAGAAACACTGTGTAATTAGAAATGTACACCAAGTTGTCTCTTCTTTTGTTTTACCAAAGAAGGGTGCTTTGACTAAGGCTGCAGTCTGGCTGGACGAATCAGCTTGCAGGAAAAATGGCTGTGACATGACTGGTCCTCACTGACAGCTCTCCTGATTGTTGTCCCTCTCAGCATTCTGCATCAGTCTAAACTTTGACAGTGTCTCAGTTGCAGGCATCTATCCTTTGATAAGTGGGTTTTGCGAAACCATTATTTTAGGTAATGTTTCCAGTAATCCCAGATATCAACTCATGAGCTTGTCTGACCTCTCTGCGCTGGATGAAGGCGTAATTCCAACTCCTATTTCTTTTCTAGCTATAAAATGGCACCTCTCCCTTGTATCCCCTTAATGTAGGATGAGATGGGGGAAGAGAGAAGCCAAAAGGATGTTCACTGTCTCTTACATGTTACAAAGTACAGATCATCGCAAGAACAAGTAACAAGGCTTAAATACACGCTCCAGGGCATCTCTTAACTTCCATTTTAAATTCAGCCTTCTTCACTGCCTGGGGAATCACTGAGGGAAAGCCAGGAGGTAGAAGTTATGTGAAAGTCAAGCACTTTTTGTCCCCCCTGTGAAAGAAGGCAGAAGCTGTGTGCAGTTTTTATTGTTCCTTTGTGCTGGGTTTCACCTCCTGTTTTCTCACACCTCAGGGACTGCCTTAGCAGCCTTCTGTGAAAAAAAGAGCCTTTACAGCAAGCATCACCCCTCCAGCCAAATGCTGTAAAGGAAATTCACCCTCCCAAGGCTGAGCCTGCTCCCACATCCTCTGATTAGTGGGTTTGCTGTTAACCAGGTGAGATGGGTGAAGGACCAACCCTGGGAAAACTCTTTGGGTTTTTTGTGGGGTACCAGATTTGGGATGGCAGATCTCTGTCAGGGATGAATATCATTACTCTAGCTATTTTAAAAACACTCCCTAGCCTTTCTTTAAAGTGGAGCACATCCAATTTTGAATCAGATTGGTATGCAGGGGAAAAAATGCAGTTACACCGTTTATTAATAAATAAAAATGTATTTCTTTCATATTTTCTTCAAGTTCATTATAGGCCCAGAGGTCTGCTGACCCTTAACCCTGGAATCCACAGCGGAGAAGAGAAACTTGTTTCTCCTAGTAGAAACTTGTTTTCTCCAAGGAAAAGAGGAGTGCTAGAGCTTAATGGCACTGTTTAGCAAGGCAAATTGTACTAAGAGTTCAGGTGTGCTTCCCAGACTGGAAAGCAGCAGCTGACATTGTACCATTAAAGCAGTACCTCAAAACTAAAGGAGCATTGCTACTATATAGCTGCTCTGCACAAAATCTGGCTTAATGCTGACATGTTGTATGGCTGAGCAAGATCTCATATATGAAGATGGAATTCCTACTGCTCAGGGCTCATTGTAGGCTTGGGGCTTCTGTTACTGCATTTCTAGACATGTTGGCTGCAGGCCTGCTCACCAGCGTGGTAAAATGTCCAAACTTTTCAGCAGCAGCAGAATCAGACCAACTGTAAGGGCTAGTTAAAAGCAAAATAAACCATCCCCTTCCCCCCACAAAAACATTGCAGAATATACCAGGCAAAGTGTTAATAAAAAATACAAAACAATGATTAGTTTTCCACATAAACATTTCATCACATCCTTTCTCAATACCAATCATTATGACAGTCTATGACAATATAGACGATGACATGTCTGAGGTGCTCTAATCCATCCAGTTTGTACTGCTGTACTTGTTAAGAAAAAAACAAAAACCCTGGATAAAACCTCTAACCAAAACAAAACTCCGCTATCCCACATATGTTACCAATGCTTTCTAAAAACAGCCACTCAGCAAGCTAGGATCCATACCATGACTTCAAATTAAACCATATGTTCATTTATAAAATGAAAAACTTCTGGGGTGAATGAGCTTTGGAGATGGAAATCATGATTTCCAGAATGATTTTCTAGAGGGGAGACCTTGGGGTGATTTGTATGCCCATTACACAAGTTGCTGGATGCTTATGATACTGTACCTTGAATGTTGGCGTCCTCATAAAGGTCCTCTGTTTCACAAAGAAGGGCTCAGTGTGTGGACTGATGGCTTGATTTTTTTCCATTTTGACATTAGTTAAAAACAACCTACGACATAATCAGTCTCAGAAACTTTGTGGGCATTCTGCAGAAAATCTCTGGCATACCTAGCCTGCAGCTCACACCTTTCACTGAGGTCCAGACTAACCCTGACTGTGAGAGGAGGTTGTGGAACGTAACTAGACAAAATCTCACTCGGCTCAAAGACAAAACTTTCATTATATTTAGCTCTTAAATAAATAGGAATAATGAAACCAATGTGGAATTACAAGGAGAGTAAATCAACAAACAAATATTTAAATGGTACACTAGCTTGGTCTCCACAGCTCTCCTCTGAACCACACATTCACGGTCCACAGGAGCTAAAGTAGGAACATTTCTCCTTCTGTCACTTTGACTCCCATGAAATTCAAACTGGGGCCAGACCCATGAAGTGAATTGTCCCTGTGTGGAGGTGAGCACAATGTTTTTCTGGTCTGGGGGCAGGAGGTGGTATGAGAAGGCAGGGCAGACAGTGTGGATGGCGGGAGTGTGCAGTGCATGGATACCTGTGGAAGGTTGACTCCTTTTCATTACTCTTCTCCCAGGCACTCTTCATATCTCCATGATGGGACCTATTTCCACCACACCACCACTTCCCTCAACCTAATGCGTAACACAGGGCAAGCTGTGGAAAGATAAAAAAGGTGCCAGAGAACAAAAGGAGGACATTTGCAGCCCTGAGCAGACCTGGGCTGGACTTCCTGGGGTGGCACTGCAGCAGCATCGCAGACACTGAGCTGGCACCGATACGTGGGTTTGGCTTTGCTTGGTATTGCCTATAGTTACATTCACAACACAGCAGTGCCGTGAAGGGAACACATACCCAGGCTTAAGGGTAGAGCAAAAGCCCACTGCAGCACAAGCAGAAGAACAAACACTCTCACTTTTTGATCTACCTTGCATCTTACAGAGGTTGCTTACTCTCAGCACTTTGGGGCCATTTTGGCAGTGATAATAAATTCTGTTTTCATCACCAGTGTTCCACATTTCATAGCACAATGTGATATCCTTACAGAATATTATCCATATTGTTCTAACAAAAGGGAATTGCATATTTCACTGCAATATGCTACAAAAGTGGGAAGGTGGTGCTAAATATCATCACCTGCATATTTTCCACTTCTAACAAGCCACTTACTAAGGATGGCAAATGCTGTGGGATGCAAATGTGTTTGTAGTACAACCTGTAAGTGTGGGACTTTTTCTTTCTTAGCTGAAACCTTCTACTGCCTCTGAATTTCCTCAGCCTCAGGGCCGCTCTAATTTCCAATTGGGTGCTCATGACCTCAGAGGCTTGCTCTTGTTGGGTTTTGCTGGAGACAGCACATCCACACCCTGCACGTCAGACTGAGAGCTTGAGGAACTAAGATGATGGCCCTGTAAAGTACATAGGTTACTCAACCTTAATTTAAAAAAATAATAGGGTAATAGTGCTGCTATACCACAAGGATAAAAAGCTGATCATTGGTGAAAAGCAGACACTGCTGCTGCAGCCTCAGGCTGAAAAGATAGGCAGGGAGCAGGAGAAGCACAGCTAGTGTTGAGAGCCAGCCCTCCACGAGTTGTTTACGTGGTGGCAAAGGCTAAAGAGTGACCGTAGGAAACAGGTTTGTTTTTTAAAACCTGGACATGCTCCGGTGGCAAGCCAGCCTGACCCATCCACGGGGTGAAGTTTCTTCACTCTCCACCACCTGAGTCCACAGGTTCACCCGGGACCACGGCTGACTCATCGTCTGGGAATCTGGAGTAGGCATGGCCTTTGTGAAAAAGCAATGCTAAAAGCTTGCTGTGCCAGATAAACAAGGAAAACACACTCCTTGGCACACAGGCGGTTCAGATGTTGACTATTGTGTTCTGCTGGAGTTAATCATCGCTGGCCAGGCTCCCCTTTACGGTGGGAGGTGAGCTGTGGCCGCTCGCTCGGCCCTGAGGAAGCAGGTGCAGCGACAGCTCATTGTTACAACAGTGTTTTGATAATTGGGAAAGCTGATATATTTTTTTGCCCTGCCTTGGGGAAGTGGGGCAAAGCTGGGCAGTGCTGGCGCAGGTGGCACAGCTGGAGGAGGGCAGGGCAGGGCTCGCATGTGCGGCTGCCTTGCCTAAAGGCACCAAGTTTTTTCTTGCACCTGTGTTTTCCCTCGCTGCCTTGGAGGCTGACCTTGATCCCTGTTGGAGGAACAGGCCCTCTCCCCAGCCTGGTCACACATGCCTGCCAGCTTGGGGTCACCACCATGGTCATTAGTCCTTACTCTAATTACAAGCTCACCTTCTAGGGCATGTCCTGCAGATTCCCTTAAGGAGTCACTCAGGCAGTGTCTCGCAGGCTCCCTGGGCAGTAAGCCAGCCAAGGGCAGGCTCCCTGAGGTGCCCTGTATCCAGAGGCTGTGTGTGCATCTACCACCAGGTACATCCCAGCATGCTGGCATTGTGCACCTTCACCCAAGAGACACATTTCTCACTTCATTTCTCACTTCATTTCTCCTCCTTCTCACCCTCCATTCCTCAGTCCTTTCACATAATGAAGTTAATTACAATCTGCTTACTAGACCTCATCTTACTGGCTGCTTTTTGCAGCACTGGCTGTGTGAGGAAGCTTGTCAACAGGAGACCTTCCACCACTCTTGATCCCAGTCTGCAGGGGCTGAAGGTGATAATAACTTGATAGTTGCTTTCTGGTCTATCTGAAACAGGCATGTTTGCATTTAATCCTCATTTCTAAGGGACCGATGGGTGTGTTCTGTTAACTCTTGCTACTTTGGCTAACCTATCTGGCAGTGCATGAGGAAAGTCACAGGGGACTCAACTTGTCACACAAAGATGAGTGGGCAGGACCAAGAGACATGTTAGTGAGTTAGTGACACTGATAACCCTCTTCTGTGGCTGTACAAAGGGCTTAATTTCCCAAATCTCCTTTTTTGCACTCCTCTGGAATAGCAGTGCTATAACAATGTTTTAAGGAGAAAAAAATAACACAAAGAGCAAGATGGTTTTTCAGTCTCTTATGGATTTTTAGCTCTTATCTAAATGATTTTCTGGTAAGTCTTTTTGTCCTTACTTCCTTGCCAAGATAATAAAGTGGCTGTGTGTGTACACACACATACACACACACACACACACGCACATTTATATTAGAGGGATTTCTGGAAAACTTAGCACGTATAACTAGAGGGAAAAAGTACATATTGACTTCAAAAATTTTTGGGTTTGGGATTGTAAAAATATATTATTTGGCGGGTAAGTCCTTCATACAACTCTTCATAGTTCGTGAAAAAAAAAAGCAAAGAGAGGAAAGCATTAATTTTGACCCAAAACCTTTACATAAGATTTTAATCTCTGTGACTATACAAAACTAGGGGATAGAACATTGCCTCTGTAAGTAGGAAAATAAATGGCCAAGATGAAAGATTAATACACAACTATGACATGGACATCATTGGTCAAGAATGGCTGGTAATGTAGTACAAAAAGGAGAGGTGCTGTAGGACTTTTCTGTGTTTTCTTTACCAGAAGAAGACATGGAACTTTTCCTGTTTAATTTCTTGCTGTACTGATTCAGATGTCTGTGATTCTGTGATTCAGTCTGGACTCAGCTCTTTGATGAGAGTTCACCTCAGTGCAAGTTCCTCAGAGACCTTTAGGTGGTCCTGAAGTGAAGGTCAGAGTAACCTCCTTCATGTGTCCTATCTGTTAGTAATTCAAACAACCTTATAAAGGATTCAGAACTCAAGGCAAAAACTTGTCATATGAAACACTACACCCTGTTGTACACAATAGCCTTGCAGGTTGCAAAGCTAAAGTGTTGCAACCTTGTAAGGAGCTCTACAATAATTTGTCTGTTAATGTAAAAGAAGGGAAGGAATGAAAATATTTAACTCTGTTAAAATATTTTTTTCTATTAGTCATTTATTAAGATATTTCAGGCATGTCATTTCTGTAGATACAGCAAATTCTACAAAATAGATAACAGGGCTGGAATAAAATCCTCACTGTAAAAGGGACGGCAAAAGCATGGAGCACAGCAACATGGAACATGTCAGTATTTCACATGGTTACATGCAACATGACAACAGGTAGATTTTCTGTTAATTCAAAATCTCAGGGCCACGAAGTACCAGCATCTTCTGCTAATTTAGCCACTCTGTAGATGCTGAAAGTCCTTTAGGATTTGGCCCTACGCTTCCAATTCTTTTTGTACCTTTTTTTTCTTCTTTTTGTGCAATGTGAAGGTCAATACTTTTATTTTCCTTCTCTCAGCCCATGCTGATTGAAGTGTCTGCATTTAGACAAAAATCTCAGGCAAGCTTTGTTCACTGAAATCAGTTAAAGTAACTTTTTGTTTTCAATGCACAGTCATTTAAGCAATTGGAATTTTATTGGAAATTGTCCCAAAGTCAATAAAAAGTTTGCTGAACTTTCGTTGTTGTCATCACTAGATAGTCTTCTTAAAATAGAATTTGTTTGAGGGTAGAGAAGATGGAAAAATCTAATCCTTTAGATTTGCCTTTTCAGGTACAAATCAAAGTTTGAGGCTGGTGAGATAGAATTTGTGTTTAAAGATACCTGTTAACCTTAAAATAGATTTCTTCTACTTTCCTGCTCTCTTTTCTTTCGAGGTTTTGCAGCCCGGAAGAAGGGAAGTAGACTGCCTGTTTTTGTTAAGTCGTTGTTCTTTCCTTCTTCATTAACAGAAATTACACAGTCTTCTGAAAGAAATTTTTTTATACATTTTGAAAAAGAAATATCTGAAGAAGTTGAGCTTATAACGCAGAAGGGAAAAGGGTGTAAATGTAGATCTGATGAAGTTCTTTGATATTTGGCAGATGTAGATCTGGAAAAAACAGGCAGAAAAAACATTTATCCAAGGAAGCAAATCAAGACTGAATTCTCTATAAGATTCAAAGAGGTTCAGATGCAAGTTTCCAGTTTCAGTCCTTCTCAATTTAAAACTTATTAACAAAAAACTGTGTGAACTTACCTGGTATGTCCTATACACTGTAAGTATGAAAAATTTAAGTATTCCCTACTCTGTATATTACAGCATTCTGCTACACTTCCAAGAAGAAAATAATAAGAAAAAACAACTGTAGTAAATAATGAAAAACTCTCAGCCCAACACCCAATACAATGTAATGTTATCCATGTACAGATAAGGGTCAGGATGAGTCCTCAGCTCCTCTTCAACCTTGTCTGTGACCTGAACAGAAGTATTGTGCTTCCTCTGGGATCAGAGTTACAGAGATCAATCAGCTGATCACACAATGAAACAGAGAAATTGATACCAACATGACTGATGGGCCACCTTCAATAGATGATCCAGCGCTGGCTGTTGCAGCCTCTTTCTGGAGTGTTTCTTGACCTGACTGGAAGAAGACCCATGACTGCCTACACACTCTGTCCTTTCTTAAAACTATGTAGGTGACAGTTATCTTAATCAAGGAAAGTATCTAGTTCCACAGCAAGCTAATCTCCTTTCACTCTTCCCGCGCAGTCTTGCCATGGGTTCACAGCCTTCTCGCAGGCATCCACCTGCTCCCTGAGCCCCTGTTGACCTCCATGGGCTGCAGGGGGACAGCAGCTTCACCATGGCCTTCCCCATGGGCTGCAAGGGCATCTTGGCCCCGGTGTCTGGAGCACCTTCTCCTCCTCTGACCTTGGTGTCTGCATGGTTGTTCCTCTCACATGTTCTTACTCTGCTCTTCTCTGAGTGCAATACTTACTTCCCAGTACTTACTCCCCAATACTTTTTTCCCTTCTTAAATATGCTATCACAGAGGCAGTGCTACCTTCTCTGAATGGCTTGGTTTTGACCAGCAGTGAGTCCATCCTGGAGCCAAATGGCATTGGCTCTACCAGACATGGGGAAAGCTTCTAGAAGCTTCTCACAGAATCCACCTTTGTAGTTCCCCACTGCTCCCCAAAACCTGGCCATGCAAACCCATTACACTGCTGTAACTTGCATGTGCAGTGCTTTTAATGTCCTTTGGATTGTGTTGTTCTGCTTTTACTGTATCGTTACAAAGACTGTCATTTTCTAAATGCCTTCAGATGCTGTACTGGAGCTGTTACCTTATAGAATTCTTCTCTGTTTTCTATTTTGTGTGTGTATTTTGGTTTGCAGCATATAAACTGAGCACTCAAAAATGGTAGTAGTAGGAATATTTCACATCAGCCTTCCAAAGCAAAGAGCTGACAATAGGAAGAAATAATTCACACTGTGCAATGACAAACCATTTGTGGATTACTTTATACATCTTAGCAGGGAAAACAAATCTGTAAACTCAAGACCAAGTCCTGAGACAAAGACAGGATGTAAATTCCTGCTTGGTACTTGTTTGTGATGAGCTATATCAGATTGCTGCTAATGGTATTTCCTTCAGAAAAGACATGGGGGAGCTGTGCAATTACCTCCAACACTTCAATTTAAAGTGGTGCTGACCAAAACTGTTACTGTGTAAATTATGAAAATTTTTTGTGGGTGAAATTTAGTGTAAATCAAAAGCTACATTCTTAGTCCACACTTGTTCTTTGTCAATTTGCTAACAGCTCAGGGAATTTAGAATAGTCACTTAACTTTGAATGTGTATTCAGAGACATGTATTTTCTCACATACCTCCTTAAGTGATCCAAGTTGTTTGAACTGGACTATTTCAGTTAATTCACCTGCTGTTAAAGACTAGAAAATCTCTCTCCCGGTAAGCTTAACTGAAAAATTAGAAAGTTTAATTTTAAAAAAATGTCATAATGTTTTGTCTTTCTGCTCCTGATATTTATTTTTCCTGCCTTAACGAATTTGGTGAGAGTCATTCACCAAAGTAAATGCAGAGTATTCACTTTTCTGACAAGTCAACTGTTTTGAATACCCTCCCTTCCAAAAAAATTATACTGGCCACCAAAATGGAACAGAAATGCCCACTTCCACTCATGAATAAATACATTGGAGTGGAGGGTGTAAGATCCCATAATTTCTCAAAATGGTGTGTGAGTCCTGAAGCAGACATGGATGAAGGCAGCAGAGAGAGCACCTGTCTGTGCTGCAGAGAGTACAATGTTACTGCAGTGCTGTCTCCCAAACATAAAATGTTTGGGCTGAAGGCTGATCTAGACCTTTGTGTCATCTTGTTCCAGTTATCAAGTGACTATATTACACTATAGAACACAGTGACAGTTTTAATTGTCTCCATTAAGAAGTCTTCTTACCATTATGGAGCTGTATTTTGGGCTGTATGATGAAATGTGATAGTGGCATTCTGCTGGGGGATTGCTTGTAGAGCTTCAGATACAGAGTCTTTTCATCATGCTTTTTGCTGCTTCATCTCCACAGTGCATTGCACAGAACACTCAGCTGTTTAAAAACATATAATACAACTGTGGCTATAGGGAAAGAATGTGTTAAGAGTATACATATAAAATAAAATTTAATCACATAGAAATTATTACAATTTGATATTGTACAGAAGTAATCCATCTCCCTTGAAATTAAGTAAAAATTATTTAAAATCTCAATAAGTAATCAAAATCAAAACGACTTTATAAAATGATATTTTAATTTAAATTGCTTAAATGGAATACTTTAGTGTATTCAACTGGCAGACAGGCACAGTCCCAGTACTTGTATAATAAGCTACTTCAGCTAGACAGCAATTAACTTTTTAAATTCAGTATTACAAATTGTCAATTTTTTTCTGAAAAAGAGTGTCTAGAGAGGAGATCAGGTACTTCTGACTGACTGTAAGAAAAATGTACTAGTATTAACTAATCCTGGAAGATCACCTATATTCAAAGCCAACGCTTTTAAATTTTAGTGATAGACTATAGCTCCCTGTAATTTTTATAATGGTATTTAAATTCGATGATGAATTGTGGCTAAATTTTGCATATCGTTTAGGCTGAACAACTTTTCTGCAAACTGCTATATGAATAGATAACTGTCTCCCTTTGATTTATAATCCAAAAGGGAACGGAAAGCAAAGGCAATTAAAAAAACACCTCACGGAGCTGTTGAACAGGTGCATTTAGAAGTAGCTTGAGAAGATTCGGAAAATGCCATCAACCTTCAGGGACATTATGTTCCTAAATATCTTTGTATCCTTTGAAGATCTCAGCTTTGGTACTCTTTTGGAATAGAACATGTTGCAAATGGGAGAACAGAGAGAGACTTGTAGGAGAAGAACTTCTCACAGAACTGATACAAAGGGCTTTTAAAGGTAACAGTGATTCCTGCAAACTTCACTAGGTTACTTTCCTGGCAGGCACAGAGTCTCTTCTGCACTCACTGTGCCTGGGAATGGGTTACATTACACTAATTTAAACCTCTGTGCCATCCCTATTTTGCAGGACTGTTGGTCTGAGTCCTCACTGATAGCTGCTAGCATGTGAAAGGGGACAACCCATTACCAAAAAAATAATGCTAAAGCATTTACTGGGTGTGATTAGAAAGAGAGAGACTCTGACTCTGTAGGGTTTTTTTCCCTATAAAACCAATGGAAAACTCAAGTGTATTGACTAATGTGAACAGTTCCAAAATACAGGTATTCTGTTCTGTGTTGGCTTGTGACTCTGTGTCAGCAGCAAGATGGAAAGGTCATCATCTCAAAGAGGCGGACTTCCCTCCTCAGTACCTGCTTGGTTGCTCAAAGTACCAAGTGTGTACCTTCCCCACATGCCATTAGCATTCCTGCACACACTGAAGCCAACTGCCCGGAGAAAGTTTTATTTGTCTAAATATTCCTTAATCTGGTAAGCAATGGAATAAGTGTTCTCACTTGCGTAACACTGCCGAGTTGGCAAACTGAAAGCGTTTTACATACATTACCCTTTCACGCAGAAACATTGGGAAAGAGCAGTTGGTCAGGGTGTTATAACAAACATGCCGGTGGCAGAAGAGAGTCCTGGAGAGCCTATGAAGCAAAGGGAGCAGGGGGATGCTGCAGGCAGGCTGGGGAGGTAGCCAAGAGAAGGGATGCAAAGGTAGAACTGGGGTGCAGGCTGGCATTCTGTCAGGAGTGCAAGCTGTGCTGAAAGGCAGAGTGCTGCATAGGTAGGTGATGTACAATAAGGAAAAAGCATATATTGAAAGAAGGCAGATGAAAAAAGTTCCAGCCTCCAGGATTCACATGGCTTGCCAATAGCTGTCTGTAAAAGTGTGTGAAACAAGCATGGCTAAGGGTCTGTTTCAGTCCTGCAAGGAATTCCAGTAACGCAGATTATCAGGCATTTTGCTCCCTTCTTTCTCTGTATATCTTGAATACTTTTGCAAGTCCCTGAATAGAGTGCAAACAAAACACTGGGTGGTTGACATATTTTTGGAGCAAACATTTCTTTTAGAAGCAGAGACAAAAGGTCAGTGCTGTCCTTGGAAGTTTAAAAATCCTCAAAAACAGAGAGGAAAACTTTTTCGTTTGTTTAAATACATTATATATATATATTTATTTAGGCGTAAAGTTTTATACACAGTAGTGGCAACAAAAAGTCAGATAAAGGCAGGTTGATCTCACCAGTTTCTTTTATCAGATTCTTCAGAATTTTACATGGAGAACATTAATTTTAAGGAATAATAAGAAAGAAGAGAGGGAAAAAAAGTAAAAAGAAATAATTATGCATGTGTGCCATTTCAAGTATTAATTTTGTTTGTTGGTTTTTTCCCAAGAGAGAAACATCTATTTTATGATTAATTGGGGAAACAATTTGGTGATTTGTCCTGTGAAAGCATAATTTTCACATTTTCAGGAAAAAAGGACATCTGTATGCCAAAAAGCTGAAAATGAGTTTATTGTCTACTGTAAGTAACTTTCTGAAACCTGTAGCTGTCCTTTGTTTTTTTCAAATACCATTTCAACATATACATAAGTGAAATGAGGTGAGGATACAGAATCACGGAATCATTAAGACTGGAGAAGAACTCCAAGATCATCGAGGCCAGCCTTTGACCAATCACCACCTTCTCAAGTAGATCATAGGACTAAGTGCCACATCCAGTTGTTTCTTGAACACCTCCAGGGATGGGCACTCTACCACCACCCTGGGGAGCCCCTTCCAGTGCTTAACAAGCCTTTCTGTGATTAAATTCTTCCTGATGTTCAACCTGAACTTTCCTTGGTGGATCTTGAGATTATCTCCTCTCATCCAGTTGCTAGTTGCTTGGGAGAAGAGACTGACCCCCACCTTTGTTTCAGGTAGTTGTAGAGAGTAAGAAAGTCCCTCCTGAGACTCCTTTTCTCCAGGCTAAACAACCCCAGCTCCCTCAGCTGCTCCTCATATGACTTTTTCTCTAGACCCTTCACCAGCTTCATTGCCCTTCTCTGGACACGCTCCAGCAGTTCAATGTCCCTCTTCCTGCGAGAGGCTCAAAACTGAACACCAGACTCAAGGTGCAGCCTCACCAGTTCCAAGCATGGAGGGACAATCACTACCTTGATGCTGCTGACCACACTATTACTGATATAATCCAGGATGCCATTGGCCTTCTTGGCCACCTGGGCACACACTGAGTCCTGTTCAGCTGGCTGTCAACCAGTACCCCCAGGTGCTTTTCCACTGGGCATCTTTCCAGCCACTCTTCCCCCAGCCTGTGGAGCTGCTGGGGGTTGGGTTGTTGTGACCAAAGTGCAGGACTCAGCACATGAGCCCAACCTCATACTGTTAGTCTCAGGCTATCCATCCAGCCTGTCCAGCTCTGCAGAGCCTTTCTACTCTCCAGCAAATCAACACTCCCATCCAGTTTAGTGCCATCTGTGAACTGTCTGAGGGTACACTCAATCACCTCATTCAGATTATCAATAAAAATATTAAACAGGACTGGCCCCAAAACTGAGCCCATCCACTAACTGGATGTGGCACCATTATCTGCCCCTGGCCATCCAGCCAGTTTTTAACCCAGCAAAGAGTGCACCTGTGGAGTGTGAGTGTGCTCATTCATGTGGAGGTATAAAGGAAGAAACTCCTTCCCTTCAAAAATTGTAAAGGTGGACTTCCCTGTGGTGTCACTGCCTGAGAAGCAGGAATGAACATCAGTGGACTTCACACTTATCTGAGCAACATCAGTGTCCAAATAACCATTTAGGGCACAATTTTAAGGTCTAGTTGAGTCACATTTTTGGGAGAAGATGATGGCAATTATATATATATATATAATTATTATATTATTA
>JAWWEU010000081.1:59376507-59415530 GCA_035583155.1 Acropternis orthonyx | reverse complement strand
TATTATTATATATTATTTATATACATATATGTATATAAATTCTTAGTCTTTTCAGGATAGATTGTCTTTCTGTTGGGTCCTAATATGACCTGCTTTTAATGAAATAGTTTTACATTATACCTGCCTTTTAAATGCCACCCTACTCAAGTACAGCATGTCCGAATTCTTGCCTAGTACCGTTCAAAGCAGTAGTGCTTTGGGAGTGAAAAGAGAGGTGTTCTTAGCACATGTTTAGGGATCACAAATGTAAGCATACACAGTTCCTTGAGAAAAGACCTGGCTGCTATTTTTTTGAGATACCCACCACTAATTTATACCTTCTGGTTACCCCCAGCTGATGTCAGGTGTGTTCAGAACAGCTCTTCTTATGGGTTACTTTAAGAATTCTTTTACCTATTGTGGGTATTTTGGTTTTCTGTTTGTTTTCAATTAAAAAGTTGTCCTATAAAAAAGAGAGGAAAACCCCTGTCCAGACAAGAAAAATCTTCCTTTAATGGCAGATCTATCCTGTGTTTCAAATTTTCATTGCACACAGCATTGTATTATGCCATCAGTAGTCTTGCTGACAATACCATGACCTCGTTCTTTGTGATGACTAATTCAACTTTTTAGTGAAAACCCTGCTTGACAACCCTTACCGCCATAGTAAGACAAAATAAAAAAAAATTTCTGTTGAGAAATCTTGTGCTACTCCTCTTTATTTTCACCTGCAGAAAACCTGCCTGCTGGTATGGAGCAGATGGACATTTCACTTTGTTTCATGATCACTAATTCTCTAGAAGTGAATCTTCTTTACCCTTTTAGTTTCTAATTGGAATACTGCAGTAATAGTTGGGGGGCTGCAGCAATTTTTACAAACACGCTGTGTAAACAAATAAGATGATAGAAAATGCAGCCCCACAAAGACCCTGCCTACTGAAAGAAAATTCTCTTGCTTGCTAGCCTTCATTTTTTTCAGCATACAGAGATTCAATCAGATAAGCTGCTTAGTTAAAGGTCAAAATTGAACTTTTCCCCATCCTTTTTCATTTTTTCAAGCCAAATATTTTATTGGCTCTAGTACACTGAAAAGAAAGGGAGGGTGGTGGGGGTGAGGACTATATAACCTGACTAAATTAAAGGTTATTTCTCTCATTTTTAAATAACTGTGAAACTTTTTCAGCACTCTTACTTTTTAATAAATCAATCAGGTTAATTCACATATTTTAATTGTATCTGAATTTCCACTGTTTATGTTACAGAGGCAACCAGGACTGACTTGACTTTGGAGAAGGGTAAGACCAATTTTGCACTGACTTACACACCTTACAATTTCACTGAAACCAATATTTGTGCATATCTGCAGAACACAGTCCAGCCAATCACTACGTGCTTTCTTTGAACAAATACATGTATGCATGCACATATTTTTAGTCCTTTGAAGGTTTTTCTTTCAAGGTCTCACTTAATTTCAAGTTACAGCAAATCTATCCTATTTCAGTATATTTATCATCAATCCACCTCAGTCTGCATAAGGTGTGTGGGGCCAATAGCACCAGCAGAGTGAGTCTGCCTGGGTGCTGGAGATGAAAGGTCAGGAACAGAATGCTCTTCCTGATAATGAAATCTGTTGCTGCTCCTTCCATGTCTCTGCAAAAAGCTGTGTATCTTTCAGCATGGTGTGTTCAGACTGGTAGAGGCCACCTGCTCTTTAAATGATAAGGAGAAATAAATGAACTTCATACTGACAGCTTGTTAATCCAATAGCTGCTGGCCACTGCACTGAGGCCTGATCACAATTTACAAAAACTCATGTTTAGTTACCTGAAGCCTTATTTAGTAATATCTGTGCAATCTATGGATGAATCCAGCCTAGAGTCACATATAATAATCATAATGGGATTAACTGCAGATATTAGCTCTCACCTTCTGACAATCCAAGGAAAGGTTTATCCCGTTATTCTTTCCAACATGGTAACTAATATTAATGTGTGGCAGAAAAGTAATACTTTTTCTTGTTCTTGGAATTGGAACACACAATTTCATCCAAATGGGCAATTCCTTGGTATTTATAGATTACACTTAATTGTGAGCACTAGAACTAGTGGTGAGAGCTAAACTTTTTTTCCCTCATCCATTTTTTTAATACTGTTTGTATTGTTAACTACAAGGTGTTTTATAGACAGATAACATTTTACTATAGGTACCTGCAGTTATTTTACATCCATTTGTCAGCAAAACTTTTCTGGCTAAATTCTAAGGCTTTAGCTTACTGCACAGGACCTGTGAATTTAAGTTATGTGAAAAAAAGAGTATGTATTACTCAACTTGAGGAAGATCCCTGATTTTGACCAAATCACTGCAAACACCAGATTCTCAAAGATAATTGATTGGCAAGCGAAGACTTTCTAGGGACCAGGGTTGCCTTGTTGGTGCCGCCAGCTGGTGGTCAGAGCCCAAGGTCGACCAGGAAGCCATCCAGCCATTAGAATGGTGCATGGCTAGTGAGCCTCTTGCCAGGACCGGCCCGTTTGGGCACAGTGCTGTGCAGAGTTTGCCATAAGAGACGATGGTCAGCCTCTGACCTGGGACCTGCTGCCCATGGAGCAGAGGAGCACATGAAGGACAACGTCTCTGCTTGCATTCCTGGCAGTGGATGTGTGGCTTGTGTCTCAGGTACCTGATGATTCTACCAGTCACCTCTGGTGGAGCCAGGAGGGGATCCCCCATTCCCGTTGCCTGCATGCTTGGTTTTTGCATAAGTACTCCTCTCCTCTTTCCACATAAGTGCCAGTTATGGAACAGGGAGGAACCAGCTGACAAAAACACTGAGAATCATAGAGTTGCTTAGGTTTGAAAAGATCTTTAAGTTCATTGAGTCCAATCACTAACATGGCACTGCTGAGCCCACCACTGAAACAGGTCCCTAAATGCCATGTCTGCACGTCTTTTAAATTCTTTTCAGGAGTGGTGATTCAATCACTTCCCTGGGCAGCCTGTTCCAGTGCTTTGCAATATGGCTGGTGAAGAGACTTTTCTTAATGTCGGGTTTAAACCTTCCCTGGGACAACTTGAGGCTATTTCCTTTTGTCCTATCATTTGTTTCTTGGGTAAAAGAGAACAACTCCTACCTGACTACATCTTCCTTTCAGGTAGTTGTAGAGAGTGAAAAGGTCCCTCCTGAGCCTCCCTTTCTCCAGGCTAAAAAATCAAGCTCCCTCAGCTGCTCCTCAAAGGACTTGTGCTCCAGACCCTTCACCAGCTCCACTGCCCTCAAGAAGCTGCATCTGAACCATCCAGAGCCACTGTGTTCATTACAGTGTTTTGGCTCTCACAACACTGAAATACCCGCCCCAGGGAACTGCCAGTACCTTTGAATATCAAATATTTGGCATGTTGCATTGCTTCTCTGAATCACATGCTTTTCCATATCCCTAATATTTTATATCTTATAAGAAGGGCAGAAAGGTAGGTCACATATAATGGAACTAAATAAATTTGTTTTGGAGGTTGTATGATGAAATCACATCTTTTAGATAAATACTTTTAAAACACACTAACTTCAGCACAAATCATGAAAAATTGAGCCCTTTTGGGTCATAAAATGGGTGCAAATAAACAGTTTGTTGTTGTGCTTTTTTCTCTCCAAACCTGAATAATCCGAAATGACCTTCTGATTGAAAGTGTGAGTCACAAAGACTTCCTACCACTGCAACCACTGTCAAGAACAGGTCAGATTGACCCCATGTGATTCAGTGTGGGGTTTTAAAAGGAAAAAAGGTACAATTACCAGATGCCTGGAGCTCATTTTGCATTGCTAAGTTGTTATGTCTCTGTTTCTGCTGCTTATGCCTGCTGTGTGAGAATAACAGTGCTGTTTCATGAGTACTTACATGCAAAGTGCCTTTAAAACCCTCTCTGCTCTTCTTTTCAGTGCCAAAACTGAGATAAACATTTACCTTTTTTACAAATCAGAAAAACAAGGAATCAACCCCCTGCCTCTACCCCCCACCATGTGACAGTCTGTATGAGGGGGTACAGAACCTCATCAGGCAAAGATTGCTTAGGAAAATGGTCCCACAACAGCCCAAGGAGACTCGCGACCTCCGTTTGCTGTGGTCACACACCAGCAGCAGGCATCTGCCTTCTGTGGGCAAAAGGGGGATCTGGCACCGTGTGGCAAGCAAGAAGGGAAGGAAAGTTTGTAGTGTGTAACCAGTAACTGCTGATGGCACATTAGTCTGGCACCAGTAAAATCCCCCTTGGAAGTGAATTTTACTTGTGCCTGCTTTTCTCTCATCCTTTTGTTGGACTGCGTGCTGACTGACTACGGAAACCAGAACAAGGGGGGAAAGCAGAAGGATTGGCTTTTCCTTCCATCTTATTGTGTGAAAGAATGAACCTGACTGCATGTAAGGAGAAGTCCACGGGTGACAGGGAGAAGGGTGTGTTGGACAGCCAAGGGATACCCTGCCTCTGAGAGGCATCTCTCCTTCTGACTTCCCAGCTAATAATTAACTGTCCTTGCTGGGCTGCAGCCTCTCTTTACCTAACTTGGGCTGTCTTTCCTCAGCAAGCAGCAGCAATGGTTTTAACAGATGCTGGGACTAGAAGTGCAATATTCAGTAATTTTATGGAATATATAATTTTATCTCATTGGCCAAGGGCCAGGATAGGGCAGCTTCCAGCAGAAAAGGACACATGAAATGTCACTGATGGATTTTCTGATGAGGGAAATGTCTAAGAAGCATTCTCAGTGTGGCCCCCATGTGAAGGGTGCCCTCTAATTCCCACAGCGGACACTTTAAAACCTGCTGTCTTTGCAATTAACTCTGGTTAAAATGCGCAAGGATGATTTTCATTTGAAAATATTCCCTGAGAAGAACAAAGGGGGAATAAAACCAAATTATTAATTTGCAGTGAGGCCTCACTGAAGTTGCCATTTTTTTCTACTGTAATATTCATGTCAATCAGTTTTCTTTACAGCTTCACACAGTTCCATCAGGTAATGTGCTGTAAACAAAAAGAATGCAATTTCAGCACCGAAGACTTTTTCTGTGATTATCCAAATCCTATTAACAATGCCCAAGGAAGAGGTTTACTATTGGGTTTTGCTGCTGTAATGTCTATGTGCATGCTTGGGGCACACATTTGAAATTCTCCAATTTGTGTGAGCTCTAGCACTATTCAAGGTACAACCAGATCAAAGAGACTAGTCCCAGTAGCTGTTTAACATTCAGCAGCCAATAAGTTTACAGTATCTTTCCAGGTAATTTGCCAATACTGCATTGAATAACTGACTTTTCTCGCTATATTACTCTTTTGATACTGTCCTAGCACACACATGACATAAGATTTCAGAGATCTGAAGTATGGTTTTAGCCACACAGTTCACTTGAATGTCTATAGCATAAAATCGTAAGGCCACTCTAAATTGCATACTCCTTTAATTTGATGTTATATTCTGCCAATAAAATTGGTCTCAAAAATAACTGAGGCAGTCTCTAGTTTATCTGGGTTTTTTTCAGTTCTTTCTGTTCCTGTTTATGCCTGCCACTGACATCTTCTGTTGCACTGATGAGCTCAGAGAATCAGTCTGTGAGGATACTACTGAGAAGCTGGAGCAGTCATCATCTTGTTAATTACTTTTCTCTTCATTTTTCTCCCCTTTCATTTCACTGCCATTCACAGAAGGGCTGAAGCAGAGAGGGTAAAAGTTCAAGAGAAAGGAAGCACTGCCGGGAAAGAAGATGTCACAATAGCCTGAGTGTATGGAAAAAAATTAGGGAGGGAGTAGTTCATAACAGGGTCTCTGTTCCTGTGAAGTCCATGCAGAAAGCTGTTTAGCAGTTCAGTATGCTATATGCACCTGGAATAATGTATACAGCAAGTGTATGCACATATATGTGTATTTTATATGAATATTTTCTAGCCTCATTTGTATTCTGGCTTTGGCATTGTTTGACAGCAAAGCACATAATGGAGACTAGAAGAAGAAGAAGAATTTATATTGCTCTCCAGTCTGAGTAATTGACTTGCAGTTGTTTTTGTGGGACCTATATGGGAGTAGTAGAAGGAAATGTAGATGCAGTAGAAGAGCTGATTTTAGTTTAGGTTCCATAAGATACTGTAAATGCACTGCAAAAATGCTTGGAACTTGAGTAGAAGTCTTAATGATATAAAAGTGGGTTTTTGTTTACCTACTTAACTATTTGAAATTATTATTACACAGCTCAGAACTGACAACAGTATAGCTATGCAGGCCAAAGCTGAAGCTCGTCAATGTTGTTCCATAGCCAAGCAAATAACTACCACAATCGAGAATCATACTATCAGGACCACATGCATAAAAATAAAAGTGTAGTGTGTACAATACTGTGCTGAAAAAAACTGCACCTGGGATCAGTAGAGAAGCAAGTCACGCACTTGAGGTAAAATGGCATTTTAAAATTTGATATTCGTCAAAACGTTTCCATCAATTAGACTCATGAGCCATGCTTGACATTTCTAAAATCACTGTTAAAATCACAGTCATACTGAGATCAAAGTCTGAGTCTGTTCCAACTCCAGTGAGGCCAAGATTTCATTTCTTGATGTCAGCATCCTTGAATATCTACATCCCAGATTCAGTTGTGTGAGTTATCACAGCAGTCCCAGTGCATTTTCAAGCATTGGATCTGAAGGTTGCTCTGTCCTGAGGTAAATCAGTTTGTCTGTCATCTCTAGAAAAACAGCAAAAGTCTCTGACACCCTTGAACATCATTGTGGATATGTCCTGTGCTGTCACACTAATGTTTCTCCTTCCTTTGAGAATGACAGCAGAGTAGTGAGGAACTCAGTAAATGGAAGTGAATGTGCATATATATATTCCCTGTGCAACACTTGAAAGACTGGAGGCATTCATTGTGGATTGCAAATCATCTGTGTCTCTATACCTCATGTTTACACTGGCAGTTTAACCAAAGTGCTTTAGATTGTTTCCACATTTTCTAATTAAAAAGATGGTTTCAAGGATCCAGCAGTGCTGACCACAGGGGGAAGATCACTACCTCAGTCCTGCTGGCCACACTATTCCTGATACAGGCCTGGAAGTCACTGGCCACCTTGGCCACCTTGGCCACCTGGGCACGCTGCTGGCTCATGGTCAGCCGTCATCCAGCATCCCCAGGTCCTCTTCTGCCAGGCAGCTTTCCGACCATGCCCCGCCCCCTGCCTGTGGTGCTGCCTGGGGTTGTTGTGACCCAAGTGCAGGACCCAGCACTTTGCCTTATAGAACCTCAGTTCATTGGCCTCCACCCATCGATCCAGCCTGACCAGATCCCGCTGTGGAGCCTTTCCACCCTCTCCCAGACCAAGACTCCCACTCAGTCAGTTTGGCGGTATCTGCAAACTGACTGAAGGTGCCCTTGATCCCCTTGTCCAGATCACTGACAAAGCTATTAAACAGGACTGGCCCAAGCACTGAGCCCTGTGGAACACCACTTGTGACCAGCCATCAGCAGGATGTAACTCCATTCACCACCACCTCTGGGCTCAGCCATCCAGCCACATTTTTCCCAGTGAGAAGTGCACCTGTCCAAGCCACGAACTGCCAGTTTCTCCAGGAGAATGCTGTGGGAAATGGTGGCAAGGCTTAACTAAAGTTCAAGCAGACCACATGTACAGCCTCATGCACTAAACAAGTCACCTTGTCACAGCAGGAAATCAGGTCACTGAACCTAAAAACACTCCTTTGGAATGTGAGATAAATAATGGCCATGATAGATATGATAGCTGCACTCATAAACTGGACAATCATATATATAACTTCTATGTGATGTAGCAATAAGTGCAATACTCAGCACTTCCCCCCCAAAAAAAACTCCGACAATGCAATTGTAGTAACCTGTACTGTTGTACAGTAATAACAGTCTTGCTGACTCTCAGACCTGACAAAGGCTCAGCACCTCAGGCTCAGTAAGATAAGGGATTGTTGAAAAGAAAACCAACATTTCCTTTGAAAATCAAGTAGTGTTGAATTGAGAGTATTTCCTGGGTACTGTCAATGGCCTTCTAGACAATGTTGGAAGACTCCACATGAGACACTGTGTACAGTTTTGATGCTCCATGATGAGGAAAGACGTACTGAGATAAAAGAGGAATAGATGCAGAAGAAGAATGAATAGGGCAATGGTAAGAAAGCCTAACCCACTTGGCTTGTTTTGTCCTAGCAAAATGAAAACTGAGAGAAGACATACAATGATGGCACAAAAATAAGTAAATACAGACGGCTGAATGAATTTGGGGTTGAAAGTGGAAACAGAAGTCCCATCCAAGAAATTATGTTCTAGAGCAGAATCTTATTACCACAAATATGGGCAAAAATTGTAACTTGTATTTTATTAGATTTGATCTGTTTCCATGGGAATGCCTTGCTTTTCACAGAACCTATAAATCTTACTAGCAGTGTGATACAGTGAAAGGATTCATTTCAGAACGTGACCACTGTAGACAGAGGATCCATTTTCTTCAATGGTCAGCTGCATACAATGCAGTGACAAATTGAACTGTCACTTCACCATCTCTAAAAAGGGGCTGTATTCCATGGACTCATGTTTTGGTTTTTCATATATTCTCTTAGTTAAAATGCAGACAGTGGTGTCCTTATGGATCTCCATTTTGGAAGGAAAATCAGAGTATTAAACAATCGCTTTTGCAGTGAAAATGGGAATATTCCATGACATTTCCCACGTTCAAACTACAATGGCTCTGTAACTTTGCCTCAATTAATTACTGTTGTAAATACAAAAATAAATTTCCAGTTAATCCTGCCCTGTGGTGCCCTCGTAATACTCACAAATGTAAGTTCTATAGACACACAATACGAGAGATTAAAAAGGCCTTCAAATTGTTAAAACTAGAAGCACTCACAAAACAAATGCTAGTTATTTCTGCTCTTCTTTTCTGAAGAAGATCCCCCAGTCCAGTTATCGGTCCACATGACTACAATCAGAAGTCATGTGTATGTGCTTTGTACAGAGATATGTGCACATTATTAAATATTCAAATGCTGCACACACATATGTATGAATTGGGCAAGTTTTATCTGGGAGAGTGGGACAGAAAAATGCAAACGTATCCAAATGACAAAATTATATGGAGTTTGCAAAGTTATTACTGAGGGAAGTCCATTACTACAGAACAGTCAAGCCCTTTGGCATACACCTGTGTCCCACACTAAGCCCACCTCTATCTGCATCTGAACCTTTGCACCTTTTCTTCCTCCAGTTCCCAATATTACGGGATAGAATTATCTCTTCTTGTAAAATCAGTTTCCAAAGATAGCTCAACTCCTCATCCATTAGGTTAAGATGCCAATTTAGGAAGACGAAGGCAAAAGTCACTGCAAATCAGTCACCGCAGTGTCTTGCATGTTGGTCCCTTGTTAGCCCCCAGATCTGTTTGGTTCTCTGCAGTGATGTGTCTTTTTCATTAAATATTTCAGCACAATTGATTTTACTCTATATTAAAGCAAAGCAAAAAATTAATTTCCATAACTTTCAGTAAATATATTTGCATTTTATGCAGATTTTATATGGGTGCTTGTACACATACAACTGCAATTGCAAACAAAACCTGCAGTTTGGACATCACTAACTTTTATATAAATGGAGCAAACAAACCCAGTCGGGCTGCATTTATGTCAGGTGTCAACTATCAGATCACTCATGAAATTGGTCAACTTTAGGTCTCTGTTGCAATCAGAGTTGGTGATCTGAAAAGTACATTGATTCTTTGATCTTTCCTTTAAAAAAAGTTCACTATAGCTGTCCTTTCATATTTAAATGCCCCGATCTCCCTCTTTTTTTTTTTTTCCCTAATGTCTAATTTTGATAAGCTGTGGCTTTTCAGTGCTCTTCTGACACAACCTGTGGACTGCCACACTGGGGAAAAGAACAGTTTCTTTCAGATTGCAAGAACACTTCAGCTGATTCTTAGACACGTTTCAGTTGTGTCAATTATCAGGTTAAAGAAGTGCTCATGTAGAACATGGCACTGGCACAGCCCTGACAAATATAGACTGCTATTTTATTTTTGGAAAATCTGCCTAGGGCTAATGTGGCTGGCTTGCTGACAGACATCGTGTGTTGCTATTCCAACAGAGAAATGTTAAATATAAAATCAACTCACCCAAGGGTTTGGAATTATACTTAAATTTTTAATAAGTTGTCAAAATCCCCCTTTATAGCATTCATTTAAAATTGGACTGAGCAGCCCCACTGTCACTTAATAAGCACTTACCCACTGGAAACACCAGCAAGCAGGGTGGCAGGTCTGCAAACCTCCTCTATGAAAAGAACTCTGACTGGTTAATTCCATGTCCTTTTGACTGGTTAGGCATATCTGCCCCAGGTGGCCACATGGGATTGCAATATGGATTTCCCATCCGTGCCCTCCATCTGGTGTTCAGCTCCTTTCAGTGTACTCGTGTGATCCAGCCACTGGTTGCCATACCATAGTATGGTGGCATGGCTGCATTTTCTTTACCTCTCTTCACTCTCATTTCTCCATGGATCTTTCCTGCACCCTCAAACACTGACTGCTTTGAATGGTATCATTTCATCCCTCCCCTCAGCGAAGCTTACAGAGCACCCCCTGTGTGTTATAAATGGTTTCTTTCACACATGTGACCCTAAGCAGGTATGGCAATTAACCAGATGACATGGGAGCTGTTACACTTTTTACAGCACTTTGTTAAAAGGCCCAGTGAAAACAATGATAAGTTCTTCAAAGACAAAGATGTAGGAGATGTAGGGAATGTAAATGGAAAACAACAATTGATGCTTTTGACCTCTCTACCAATATACCTGTAAGAACCACATCCTAATGTGTTTGTCACAGTTTGTGTTTTTTTCTTCCCCAGGAATGAAGGCTGCTCTCAAAATTGACTTCTTCACTCAATCTAACAAGCAGTTCTAAAGCAGCATGCTTAGTCCGTGGTTTACTGTTCAATGTGGCACTCAAATTATGACAACACTCAGCAGTGAGATTAAGGACCTCTAGAATCTGGAGCTGAAAACCCCACCTGACATGCACACATTTCTCTCTAAAGGACCTTGTTGCTAAAAACGTTCTAATCCTTTAGACTGTGCTTTCTGTCTTTTATACATGGATAGTGATGATTATATGCAGTTACATATTATCAATACAAAGATTGATTATTTTCATTAACGTTGCTGTGAAATGAAGTCATGCAACAGTTCTGTGATAAAGTATTTTATTGCCAAAGCAGAAATCATGGAATCAATAGAAGAAACATCCCAAACTCTTTTTAAAAAACATATAACAATGTGTTGTGTAATTATTTTCTGCTGTAGTATCTGTAAACTCTTTATTGCCTTTATCAGCCATTCTCTTTATTTGGAGTCTGTTGTGTGGGAAGACATTTGTGTGACTGGTGCCAGTACTCACTGGTTCTAAACTTCTACTTTAAAACAGCCATTAGGACCTAATTATCTAAAAAGCCTTCTATAAGTCTAATATTGAGAGAAGGCTACACTTGCCAGATGTTCTGGAGACAAAGCTGGGCAGTGACTTCTCCAGCCCTATAGACATTACTGGGTCTGTCTCCAAGCCTGAGTGCTGTAAAAAAAAAGGATTTGGTCAGGATTCACCTTAAGATAAATCCTAGCCTGAAGCATGAACAGACCACACCAGTCTTCGCAACCTGACAGTATTGTTCTTTGTTTTGAATAAGAAACATGCCCTGACAAAGGAAAAGCTAAATCTTTCTGTTTCATTATTATATCTGTGTCTTACTGTCCATCTGACTGTCTATCATCAACATGTCTGTTAATCAAAATGAGCTGCCTAAAAAATGTATGATGCAGCATTATTTGTGAACAGAGATATAACAAACATTAAGGGAAAATGTGCAGGAGAAGGGGTATGGCTGGATGTTCAAATAAAGATTTGTAACTACCTGATTTTAGAACCTGTGAGTCTTAACTTCAGCAAGTTGGGTTTTGGCGTTTCTTTTTTGTTTGTTTCTTTGTTTGTTTTTAATGCAATTTCTTAATACTGAAAATAAGAGCAGTGGCTCCTCCACTTGGCATTTTTCCCTCCTTTGAGGAGGAACCTCGGGAGTGCAGTGTGTCCTGGGACTCTTAGTGCATGACTTTCACATCTATGACATGTTTGAAGCAAACAACAGGAGCCCAAATCAGAAGACATAGCCTGATTTTTCTCCCTTGCTCTCCAAAAGGTGCAGATAACTGAGTGTGTCCAAGAAGGGAACAACAGTGGAAACACCTTCAGTTGGGAAGAACTTGGTGGGAAGGGAAAGGGTGGGCTGACAGCCAAAGCCCAGCAAGCAAGGAGGCATCCAGAAACACAAATAGCAAGAGATGCTTCAGCAGGGGGTTGCAAAGAGGAAGAGGGCTGGTAAAATTGGGGCACGAGTGTGTGTGCAAGTGAGGAGACAGTGATGAAAAGATTCATCCCCTAAAACAGCTGGTAATCATTGCTGTGCGTCAGCTGTCAGAGAGCGCACAGAAGCAAGTCCCTGCCTTGCAAACTCTAAGTCCACACAGGAACTGGGCACAATTTGACTGTACCAATAAAACAGTGAAACAATAAAGATCACTTTTACTGCTCCTGTCTTGCCCATCCCATGTTAAATTTTACCTGTGAAAAATACATTATCTACATAGCCATAATCATTCACACACTGATGGCTCTTTTTGATAAATTCTCTCCTCATGGAGACTGTCCAACAGAAGATTCAATAATACCTTAACCCCTAGGTTGTTTCCACACTGATTATTTCCATTATCTGCTTAGGAATCTGTAGTTATTAAAATGTAACCCAGATTTTTTCTATTTCTTGATAAGGAAAGTATGTTTTTTGTTAACTACATTTTTTAATTACTTTTTCTTTAAAAACACTGCAAAAAAAATCAGCTGCAGGTAGGGAACAACACTGAATAAAATGGCTCTTTAAAGGTGAATGCCTCAAAAAATGATGAGATACTGAAGGAAGAAGAGGTGACATCTGGATACTATTAAGGGTCACAGCAAATCAGAGGAGGGAAGAAATTAAAGTCTGTATGTAGGCTCCTGAAGGCAATAGCCAGTATCCAGCCCTTGGGATAAGCCATTACCAGATTTTTGTGATTGTGGCTTTTGTCATCTCCTTTTTTTTAATTGCTTCTTTCTCTCTTTAAATCTTGACCTGTTAAGCAACAGAAAACATAAAAAGAATCAGACTTAAGAGATTTGCAAACAGCTGGAGTATTTGCTAAAATGCAGTCAAGCTGTGTGTCACAGCAGTGATGTTTAACTTTTCCTTGCGGCACTGAACTATCTGTTGTGTCAGGTCTACAGTCTCAGGCAACGCAAAAGAGAGCAGAAGAGGGAAAGGTGAGCTAAAGAATCTTATGCCAAGTAATAACAGCTGGTGGTAAAACATCCTGGTTTTAGCATGTATCTGTAAAGAAGAAAGAACAAAGGTGCTGGAACAACTTGCTGCCCATTCTTTTGAAATTTGAAAAGAGGAATTGAAGTTATCCCAGAAAAATACTCAGCCCCTGATTCCCACCTGACAGCCATGAAAACAGTGATGTGCTAACAGAGGAGCTCCTGGTAATACTCTGCCACCCAATATGAGTGAAAAATTGGGGTGAATTCTTGGTCTCTGGTGTTGATCATTCCTCCCAATAGGTATAATCTCAGAAGGTCATTAAAAATACTTCAGAGAAATCACCCCTTTTTTCATATAGTGAATGTAAATAAATCTTTCAGGGAAAGAAGCAAGAAACGCTCAGGCTGCTGGAGAGTAGAGAAGGAGGCTTTCCTACACACACACCTTCACTCATTGCAGAAAGTAAGTGCAACAAGTGGCCTTGACAGAGGCAATGACCTACAGTCTCTTGATGTTTACGGAAAACTATTTGCCCGTCCCCAGAAAAGCCATTTCTCAAGCACAAGAATGCCCTGCAAGCACTGATGAGTGTGCAGGAACCAGTGATATTACCAAGACCAAGGACACCAGAGACTACCTCAGGTATTTTATGGAGAAGCACCTCCTACTCCAGGCAGAATTGAGGTCCTCTGGCCGTGCAGGCTGATGGACAGTGCTGTCAGAGACAAGGCTATGCATGCAGGTGGTGAAAGGTACCATCCCCGTCAAAGGACATTTGGGTCAGTGGAGCTCTTTTGGCTCTTTTGAGCCAATGTTTTTTCTTGCAACCCTAAATTTGAGTTGAGTAGCTGTAATTACTGCCTGTATGTTAGACCTCCCAAATTTATTTTGCTTTTCGTCAGAAATTGTGTTAGTGAGCATTATCTGTTTTGTTGGCTCTGTCTCACAGTCCAGGGCTCTGTAAGCTCAGGGTGATGTCAAAGAGATAAATTCATGTTGACTCAGCCAGGTCTTCTGCAGATGAAAAGCTAGCCTCTGCAGTAAGAAGAGAAAAAGGGGACACTTCTAGCACCTGGGAAACTCCCCCTTGTTCAGACTCCTTACATTCTGCAGACCATGCTCCCAGACAACACTGTGGAAAACCATCAACCTTCTATCAGTTGCTTTACATAACCTACACACAGGAGACTTCTGGTACATCAGACATGTGAGACTCAGAATTTTAAGGGCCTTCATGCATTGCCTAAAGGAAAAATAAATCATGTCTCCAGACTGATCCTTTCTATCTCACCAAATGGGCTGCCTTATTGATCAGAAAATTACTTGTCTTTTTTTGGTTATTGCATCGTGTTACATCTGTTATATTGCATTCAACCATTATTCACTGCACAGCATGACAAGCCAGAGTGATACAATCTGCATGTGAGCCAAAAAATGAATCAATAGGACAATACCAGACATGCAAAAAAGTCATTGATCATACAAACCAAAAGTCTGCACATGAGAGTGTGAGAGCACTTTGAATTGTGGCCAAACACAAGGAATTAGTCTGTATCTATGACTTAATTGGGAATCCACCTTCATGGAGCAATGGACTGGGGATAACACAAACTACTGAGCCATAATACCCACAGAGGGCTTCATGCACCTCTTAGTATCAAATACTGAGACTCCTTTCCTACATTATCGTACTTCTGAATTATTGCAGACGGAGAGAAAAAAATGAACACATACGTCCAGGTAGGTTTATATTGCAGTTGTGTGTTCTGTCTTTACATCTCTTTATTGCTGAAACTGGTTTTTCATTCTATTTTTGTTCTTATCTGTCCCTGTGGACACATTGCTTCTGAATGTGTAGGGTGCAATGATTAAAATGAAGGACTAGGTGTAAGGTGGAAATGTTATGGAACTTGTAGTGGGGGAGTGATGCTCTACTGTTTGAACCTCAAGTCATTCACAGATAGCTACATCACCTCTTCATTGTTTCTAACTGGTAAAGACCACCTGCTCTTGCAGTACTCAGACTTTCTTGAGCCAAAATGGAATTGCAATAAAGCTGGTACTTTAAATTTTCATTCCAGGTTCTTCTTATTATTATCCATGATTTTCAGTTCTCTTTTACACTAAATATCACATACAATACATATTGTACATCACAGAGGATTGAGTCAGTAGGAGCTGAATTTCTGAGATGGAAAGACTGGGTAGAGAGCTGTGAAGATTCTTTGTGTTGTTAACCACTGGCTGCTTGATCTGGAGTCGGAATAAAGCAGATCTCTCGCAATTCACAAAGTGATCCCCAATCACAATGTGCATCATGAAATTATGTGAATGGTAGGTCATGAGCCAATGGCTTGAGCTACAGATCAAAGTAGATCAAAAAGATGCGAAAGTGTGAGGGTGAAGTGGAGAAAGTGGAGGATGATCAGGTAACAGAGAAACATATTGAGGCAAGGAACAGAAGCCCAAATCAGGAGACATCAATTTCAATATTCAATATTTCAGTATGAAGGCAATTATTCGGTGCTTCAATATAATTAACAAGTGGAAAATTCAAATAATATCTGAATTTTCTGGCATCTCCTCTTGTTTTTGTCCTCATCAATCATCTGCTTTATACTATACTACTCTTGTCAGCCCCTTTATCCCTCTCTACCCCCCTTATCCCTCTCTACTCCCCACTTCCTCCAAACCATTGCTCAAAGTGGAAAAACAGGGAACAACCTAAGAAGGAACTCAGCAGGGATCTGGATAAACTGGTTTATCAAAGAGGTCTTTACTTTTGACTTTCCTTCTCATTCTGTAACTCTAAAATACCATTTTCTTATGGAGTAACTGCAAGAGCAACACCACAGGAGGATCCTACATGTTAGAAAGCTCCAGGTGGAAGGCCACTATTCTAATAAAACCTGATTCAATAGGCAGTGTTATTCTTTTCCAGCTCTAAATGCTTTTCTCACCCTCCTGAAATTGGCCCTCTCAAAACTATGAACTCTCTGTGCTCTCAGATATCACCTGCATAGGTATTCCTCTAAGTCCATCAGACTTCAGAAAGTTTTCACGCAAGAAACCCCCTGGGTGATTGCTTAGCAGATTGCATGAGCTCACTGCTTTCATGGAGAGGATCATACTCCGATTAATCTACAGAGGTATCACAGCAGCATTCAGGATGCACCTCCTGTTCATCTACACTATCAGCCCCTGCAGCATTCACTGTGGAGATCCCAACGTTGCTGTTACTGGAACATTTTCATTCCATTATGCACGTGCTGGGAGGGTGACAGTGAGGGCCATATCATAATTGTGAGAAATCCACTGGCAAATGTGACATGCCAAATAGGAGCAAGGCACAGTACAGGTCACTCAGGAATGCATCCCAAAGTTCATTGTTTATTTTAGGTACCTCTGAAATATCCATATGGCCGTTCCAAAAGGCCCTCAGGATGCCCTATACAGTATGCCAACAGTTTCCAGTGTGTAGGTGGATTTTCTTTGTTCTTTTTCATAACGAAATGGCACTTTGTTTTTGATGGATTTCAAATGTCTTGAACTTTTCCTTCTTCACCCTCTCGGTATGGAGAAATAAAATCTATTAATAGTTTGGTCTTAGAGGGCTGCTATCCTTTTAAACTCAGTCCCATGATTTTTTTCCTCATATGATTTTTTTTAATTTTCCTCACAATGTTTTTCTCCAGAGTGTTTGCATTTAAAAGCAAGCAAGTCTGAGTGCTTCTGATTTGCTTGTGTTAAGGAAGAAAAAAGAATCATATTAAACTTTGAGGATTCTGTCACAAAACACTAAACTATTTTTCTAGATCCATAACCCATCAAATGGCTGAGTGATAGTATGTCATGAATGGCTCTAACATTCTGTGAAGGGCCGTGATATTAATTTGGGAGCAGAATCCAATACCTTGAAGATTTCTAACCTAAGGATATTTGTGCCTTCAAAGTTCATGAGCCGTGCTGCTGCTTAATGGAATAAACCTATTCTGTGTACTTTTTATGGATTTTATTAAAAAGAAGTAAGCTGAGCAATATATATATGTAGTAGATATATTTCTGCTTGTATCACAAATTTCCTAACCTTAGGTCATAACTCAAAAAAAATCTTTGAGTGAGCTGGATCTATTGTCAGATTAATACAACAGGTAATTAGTTCCAATTAAGAAGTTGTTTCTAGGAGAAAGAACTGTGCTTTCACTTTATACAGAATAAACTGTAGAGGAGAGCCCAGTTAGCAGCGATGGGAGGGTCTCCTGCACTGCAGAGTCATCGTTACAGTTGGCTGAGCTCTCTGATGAAGGGCATTCATATCTATAGGATGGAAATGCTCACAGGATCTAAATGTCCATTCTCATACTAGACCTCGTCAGATTAAATCACTCAAGCAGATAATACATGTTTTTTGACTCAGCTGAGAAAAGAGATAGCAATTTAAGGGATCACAGCACCTTCCATTTTAACTGTGGTGCCTTGTGATCACTTATTAGGTATTCTTAGTTTATTCTTATTTTTCTCAATAACTTCCTTATGATTAAATCAGTCCTCTCTTCTATTTATCAGTGCTTTATCTAGACACCCTTAAACAACATTAACCCCAGTGAAATTAATCCAATGAAAATGAAGGATAGCTGTGTTCAGTCCCACTACTAAAGGCATCAGTCCTCTTCCTTGATTTTTGCTGTAGACAAACATACGAATGTTAATCAAAGAAATTAGAAATAAAGATTTTCACTCTTAGAACATAGGAGAAAATGTAAGAAGAAAATCTGAGCTTCTGCTTCATTTCTTACTCTGTATAAGATACCTGATTGATTTGTTCAAACAGTGTAGGGTAGGCTTTGCTACAGTTTTCAGTCCACACAGTGTCTTGTGTCATGCTGCAGAATGGTGAGGCTTTGCTTCTTTCCAGAAGAAGCAGCTGCATGGTCCTGCATTGCCTTGGTGACATCAGGAAATGGAAGTGGTTTTCCCTCAGTGTGCTCCTTGCTTTCCCTGGAAGGGATCTTCAGTTGAGCTGCCTTCAAACCCTTTAGAGCCCAAGAGCACAGTGGAGATTTTTGCCACTGAACAGCTTTGATTTTGCCAGGTCAGCCAAAAGAGCAAAAAGAGCATCCACAAAAATTTGTAGTAAAAGCTAATAATCTCATGGACAAATTCATATTAATTGCACTTCAGAATCTGAACTTTTTACTGACAAGCATGGGTGAAATAATACTCATAAATGCATAGCAAGCCCTAGGGGAGTTTGATTGGAAGGGCAATCTGCTCTTACACTTACTCAGGATTACCTTTCCTTCTAATCTTCTCATGTCCACGTGGGTCATGAAAATAGGTGAAACCCCATCAAACGTGGGTCCTTATTTCTCAAAAGCTGTAGAAAATGTCACTGTCTGAAAGCTGTGCCTGTGTTCTTCCGGGCTAGACTTAAGGTATGGAGTCAAAAAGCTAAAGAGCAATATCCACCCAAGTGCAGATGGTCAAACTTCCAGAGTTGTAATTGACTGACATTTGAAATTACACTTGAGAAGTCGAGGCAAGGTTTTTACTTTATTAGGTGTTAAAGAGCCAGATACACAGATGTGAGACAACACAGAAGTGGTGTCAAGAAAACCATTTTAGCCCTAGGATCTGGCAGCTGAACACACCAAAAGCTTTTTTTTTTTTTCTTAAACAGCTAAAAGGCAGTTTTAAACAAGCCAGTGGATCATGGGTTCAACACATAGTGCAGGTGTAGACTTAAACATTCTCCACACAAGGTAATTGATTAAGGAAAGTCATTACTTATATCTCTGGAGTTTAATGGGAGACCCGAGGAGTTTAAAAGCATATCAGGTTTCTGAGAGACTGACTCTGGACTACATTTCAAAGTACATCAAATGCTTCTGTACCTTGCCTGGATATTTGATAGGCACTGTGCTGCAGAGAGGCAGGACCATGCTACAGCAGCCAGAGGAGGGGGGGAAGCACTCGCCCTGCACATTGCTGCTGTGGGGAGCTCGCTGTATTCTGCTCCTTGCTACTTCTGCTTTGAGTAACCAAGCAAAGCAGCCAGACAAGAGCCATCTGTGTTTGGGGTCACACTCTTCCTCTTCATTTACAGCAGCATCTTTAGTTCCAAAGCCCCATCCTGGGTGGGCTGCATCTGTCCCAAAAGGGGGAGGTGCAGCCTGCACCTGCCAAACTCAAAGTGCCAGCACAGTCCCAGCATAACTTTGAAAATCTCCAGTAGATTTAGCTTTTTTTGGTAATTGTGTTGGTGAGAGAACCCATGGAAGAGAAAGCTTTGAATTAAAAGCTAGATGTGGCAATATTTGGAGTGTAAGTGCATTAGTAAACTGCCTAGACTGGCCTTTCAGGAAATGGAAAAGACGATGCACTAATTATTTGTCATCTGTAATCTTTATTATGACCATCAATGCTCGAGGAAAGGCAAAGTTAGATGCTTCTGTTCAAATTATTTCATCTGGAAGAGTTAATGGTGATATTTAAATTGTCACAATTCAATGTTAGAGCCAATGCTCTTCTGAGACAAAGTTGTTCACAATTCTCTAGAAAGTATTACTCCCAACTGTCTGCTGTTTCTGTCAAACACCAAGCTATTAAATAAAGAGGCGACATCCATCTTCACGTAATATGACAAATTGGCAAAGCTTCCAGGAACAGAGGGCTCTGTTTTCACCTGATTATATTGGGAGATAAATGCATAAAACTTCACACATCAAGGTGCCATAATAGCTCTTACTAAGCTTAAGGCTAAACTAAATATCTGCTTTGATATGTATACCAACAAATACTTAAACTCAGCAGCATTTTTGTCCTAGGTATGTTTTCATCAGAGATTCATCTCTTCTCTATAGCTTTTAGTAGGAAGAAAGGGGAAATCAAGAAAAATACTGTGCAAATAATTCCACTCTGCCGGCTCCTCAGGTTTTCTTACAAGAAATAAAAAAAGCAGATCCTCATTAAGGTGGGGTCTTGCCTGACATTAGAATGATACCATGTCAGACATTCACAAAGACTGGCAATGCTTTAAGGGACAGAAAAAATGAACTATGGGATCCTAATTGCTTTTTTTTTTTTTTTTGTCCAGTATCCTATTTGCAGAAATTACTGACCCTAGTTGCTGTGAGGAAGAAGCAACCCCTGGCTCAGCCTTTTCCAGCAGACAGTTGTGATCCTATAGTCTTCTCCAAATAGCTGTCTTTCTATAAATGTCTTCTCCAGCAGCTAGAGAAGGACACCACACCCTTGCTTCTTAACTACCTTCTGATGCAACTTTTAAAAGCTTTAACTAATCTAGCTATGTATAGTCTTATTATCTATAGGAGTGCATTACCCTTCATGAAAAGAGGATATGGTGCTTGTTGACTTTGACTGTGGCTGTGCAGAGCATCCTGCTAACCCCGAGTGACCCACGACAACGAGAGCAAAGCAATGTGTCTGGCCCCTGGCCTGACCCGAGTTGAGGCACTCTCATGGACCTGCTCCGCTGCAGTGGGACCTGGAGGTGAGGCTCTTACAACAATGAGTCCCCAGGCATCTATCTGGCATTAAAAGTTTCCATCCCTTAAGGTCCTCTGGAATTTGGTGTTATGAAAGATGTATCTCATTCAGTTCTGTGTCAACAGACATAGAAAGATCTATGTCATTCAGTTTGTCACAGTGACCTCTCTTGTGGTCAAGAGAATTTTCTTGGCATACTTACCCTATATGTTATCTACCATCCTTTATAATTTTCCTTATGCTTTTTGGAAACCTTTCTAAAGCTTATGTTTGTGTTGAGATGACAAACACTGTACCCATTATTCTGCACAAGGCTGCATCACTGCCTTAGCTTGTGTACCAACTCCTGTTTCAGAGGTGAATATTGGAATTCTGCACTAATGAGGATTATAGATGGGAATGACTATAAAGGGCACCGATGTGCCTTTTTGTCTGTGTATGAAATTGATTAACAAGGAAACTGTAAAGGAAAGTACAGAACATGAACTACTAGTCCGTGGTTTTCTACAGGACCAGTAAATTTTATACTGCCTTGTGTGTAATTCCTTATTCAACATTATTCTGTAAATGTCACAGAATTACCAAACCCCTTCTCCAACTTACAAAATGTGACCCCCAAAAGTACATATGGTTTTCCTTTAGGCATCCAGCACTAGAAGATAGATAAAGCTTGAGACAGCTTTGATAGCATCGTGTATCAGTAGAACATAAAGGGATGGCAAAACACTGTATTAAATCTGTGGCAGAGGGGGTAGTCTATTAGCTAAAGCATTGAAATGAAATTAAAAGAAGTTTAAAAACCCCCATCTTGTGATTGGAGTAAACATGACATTGTGTAGGATGGTTGGGTTTTTCTAAATGTCATTCAGTTGTGTGTGAATGTAGCAAACCAATTAGACAAAATTAAATTTCAAGCCTGATTGACTTTTAAATATTCAATTTGAGCACTGCATTTTGTGTTTATTGCATTGCTCAGGAAACATCTAGAAATGGCTGTTGAATCAAGGAATTAAACGAAACTTGCTCTTTCAATAGCCTAGGTGGGGTTTCTGCAAGAGTGTGTTGGCAGTTCTGTTTGATACAAAGCCATTAAACACTGGATATCCATAGAACACAGAACTATAAGGCTGCTGGAGAGCTTTGGCACTTATAGCTGGATAGTACTGGCAGATAATGAGAAGTTTGATACCATGGAAATGATAACTATGAAATATGTAACAATATTAACCTATGAAGATGGAATATATATCATGAAATATTGGAGGATAATTCAAATCTGCACAGCAATCTGCTTTTCATTTCAAGTGTTGAGCTTATGTAAGCCATAACTTATCTAGGTATTACTCACATGGGAAATAACTACAAATTTAGTACAACTCATGGAACACATACACACAACAAGAAAACAAAACAAACCAAAACAAAAAACAAAAACAAAAAACCCTAGGGGGGGAAACAAACAAACAAACAAACAAAAAACACAGGGTAAGAACAGGAAGGATGTCATGTCCCCTCTCTCTCTCTCCACCCCGTCTGTCTGTGAGAAAGCAAAGAACTTCTCTTAGAAAAATAAGCTGACTACCAGCAGAACAAGTGGAAACCCTGTGACAGCTACAATGGGATCTGCCTGCTGGAGAGACACAGCCCAGCAGCATGAAGGGAGCTACCTCTTGCCACCTGCCCGAGAAAGAAGGAGCAGCAGCAGGCAGCTACCCCCTGGTCTCCCCTGTCCTCAGCACTCTTTGACCACCACAAGATAAAGCAGAGAGTGATGCTACAGCAAGTGCTTTATTATGGCCTGTATCATGTGAGGTTTCTTTCCTCTGAGGCAAAACTGTCATTACTGCCTTTCATGCTGCATTGAAGCTCTGGGGAATGGGCTTTGGACCAGAAAGAGAAGGGAGGAGAGGAAAGCTCTCTCAGGAATGAACGGTTGAAACAATATATCGTATTAATATTGTTTTTTTCGTGCTTTTTACAACAATCCAGCTCTCAATCAAAGGTCAGAGTTTCCCATTATCCTGTTTGAGCATTATCAAAGCCATGGTACAAAAATATCTGAATGAAAAGCTATTGATATCTTTTTTTCCCCACCTACTGATAAAATAGAGCAGTTCCAGGCAACAAAAAGAGAAAGGAAGAAGAGATAGGTCCCTTTCATTCTTTTATTTTGCACTTTTTTCTGTAGCAATCTTTATGCCAGCAACCTTTCTATTCTCCTGAGGCAATCACTTTTCTTATTCAAGCCCAAAGATATAAATGATGAATGACGTCACTGCAACTGGAACCTTCCCAAAATCATCTCTTTGTCTCCCTTTAGTCACCAAACTCAGAAATATTGACAACTGGAGGAAGCTATAGAAAGAGATATGGTGCATGCTGTTGTGCCTACCTGGAGAAGCATGAATCTGTCATTCAGTGTATTCACAGCAGGAGTTTTTTTAAGTAAAGAAAATTTAATGCCAGAAGTTTCAGGAAACTGGTATTTTATTTTTTTATTTTATTGCAAGAAAATGATGACTTTCTAACCTGACTATTTCTTCTTGACAGATTCTACAGACTATTTTATTTTCTTTGTTTCTACTGGTTAAATCTATGAAGTCTCATTAGAGATTCAAGTACAAAAGAACTGTATATTTTTCAATATAACTTGACTGTGAACCAGCCCTCAAAGGTGCCCTTCAAGGTAGCTCCTGCTAGATCACAGACAAAAAAGTTCACTTTGACAGACAAACTAAAGCCAGCCAAGCCTTTGGATCATTCCCAGAGCTCAGAATTAAATGTGTCTGTGAAACAACCCACTTTAGATAATGATATACAAATGAGTATAGAGTGCATCCAGCTTTGCCTTGGCAAGCATCCTGGACCGTGATTTCCTGCAGTGAAGATCCCACCCTCGGACGGGAGGAGCCAGGTACCCAGGGTGAGGAGCAGCTGGCTGGGTAGCTGTCCTGCAGAAGGCATCTGAAGTTGTGTTTCTAGACAGGCTTGAGCTGAGAAGTTGCTGTGAGAAAGGAAAAAGTCATCGTAAGGCAAGGAGTGAAGTCTTGCCTATGGAACACATGGAGCAATCCTTCTTGCTCTCCTCAGCTCTCCTACAGCTTCAGCTGAGATCTCTACTCCTTCAAGAAGGGTGTGGGTCAATTGAGTGGAGCACAAACGATTTAGTAGTCTCAATAACATGACCTGTGGATAGAATTGATCAAGCTGAAGTTTTTCAGTCTAGAGAGAAAACCAATGAAATAGCATCAGAACAGACTCCAGACAGGAGAAAGATTGCAGCAAAGAGGGATAAGAAAGTAGAAGGAAGAGGACAATAACTCAGTCTTAAATCACAGTGAAAAGAAAAAGTAGCAAAGAGGTTAAAAATATTTTCTGACAAGTGATCACTGAGCTAAATTGCCCTCAGAGAATCATCAGCATTAGAGAATTGTGGGGACACATTAGACAAATATTGATCAAGAATAAAAACAGATACCATCAATCCTTCCTTAGGGCAGGGATTTCGTAGATGGCCTGGATGTTACAAAATTTTCTGGCAAGGGATATTAATTCAGCCTCTGACCAGCCACAACCTCTACACATCCCACACCATCCAGATTACTTCCCTTGAGAACGTTTCCTGCATGGCCAGCCTGGCAGAGATACGTGCCCAGTGACTGCTCACCTCTGACACCTGTACCTGGCACTTGCGGCTGTTTCTGTGACTACTTTCACAGGGGTCCCACTGAGTGGCTTCTCAGTAGGAGTCGCTGAGGAAGCAGATGGCTTCCCCCAATAGCTGCCTCCATACCGTAGTAAGGATTTGAAGCTCCACTATGCCTCCTAGTTGGTGATTAGCAACTTCTCAGTTAACCCGAGTGCTTCATGGGATGGAACGGGGAAGTCTAGCACTCCATACAGGAAACGACTGAGTAATTCTGAGGGGAGACACAGGGCTTTTCATGAAGGACACATCCCAAGGTGAGCCAGTTTACATATGCCATGTGCCATCCAGCATCAGGGCTGCCTCTTCCCCTGCTGCCAGTATACCAGCCTGTACCTGAAGTCAGAGAAATGTCATGTCACTGTCAGATAATGCACAGGAGGCTGTAATGCAGCTGAGCAGCAGAAGAAAGGTGGCACACGCTTGACTGACAATGACAGCCTGACATTTGACAAGTGAGTTTTTGATGGAAGAATTTTTCTCTGTGCTGTGAAGCACTTTACAAACATTCACTAATCTTCATGGTACTTCTCATACTGTCTCCTTCTGACAAATGCAGAAGATAAAGTTCACCAATTACCTTAAGTCTTGGCAGAAACAAGAGACAGCTTTGTGCTAGCTGGACCCCGGTGATCACTGGCTGGTATTTTTACCACCCTGCCTTCAGAATGATGTCCTGAGCAGGTTTGGGTGACTTATCAGAACGTCCAGATGCTTTCAGCACTCCCTCCTGGCTGGGCTGACATTGTGCTCTGATGGCCAGCAAGCAGTTCTTCTATGCAAGCTGGGGAGCTTGCATGCACTTATCACACTTACTCTGGCAGAACAGAAACCCTGGATCAACTTCCAGAGCCCCATCCTCAGGCAGCTGGGAAGCACATGCATGCACTACCACAGCCATGCATCCATCACACTCACACATGTTCTCACAGGTCTGCAGAGTTGAAACAAAAATTACTTTGTTTGCATCTACCAAGTTAACACAGCTCTCCACCTTCGGTATAATTAAACACAGATGTGTCATCAGCTAGGGCAAGCCCCAGACCTGCCTGAATGATTGTACGACAGCAGTGGAGGCAGTGCATCCAAAATTAGAAACTTTGCTGTAATCACACACTGACTGTTTGTCACAGAGCCATTATTTTTGCCTTTTCTCCCTGTTGTTGGGTGTTTGCTTGTTTGTTTCACTGCGGCCTCACTGAAATTTTCACATGAATTTTGTTTGTTTGTTTGAGGGTGTTTCTGTGAAAGCCACTGAATTCCCAGACACCCAGGGATTTAATTTTATTTTTAAGTCTTTGGAGGCTCATCTACCCTTTCAGTGAATGCTTTGCCTCAGAATACATTCCTCCTGAGTGCTAAGCTGTGCATGATGGAGCAGCGGAGCTAGGCTAAGCACAGATCCAGTGGTGGCTGCTATTTTCTCTGCACTGTGACTGAGATCATGGCACCAACAAACTTCTGCATGTTGGCTGAAGAGAGCAAACCTCTGTGTCCCTCTCTTGCAGAAAGCCTGTAGTAGTGATGGTTTAATAACATAATATTCTTGCCAGGCTCCAAGTGTTTTATTCCAGCAGCAGGAATGGTCTTTGATAAATGATTCTGCTCTTCTGGAGTTACTGGCAGCTTCCCTGCCCAAACATCCCTCCTTCCACAACTCCAAGTCTCTGAGTGTAGGACTTCTCCCGGCAGGCACCAACTGAGCAGCCCACAGTAGTTGGCAGACCACAAGTAGTTTTAATTTTCCTTTCTCCCTATTTCTTGAGCGGCAGGCACTCCTCCCATTTTTAATCTGAATGTACAATGTGTGATCCACCCATAGTGGAATCCAGTTTAGAGAGAGACTCGGCTCTGGGCAGCTGATGAGCCATGCACCCACAGCAGAAGTCTGGTGTCCCTACACAGCAGCGGGATAGGCACAAGCAAAGCAAAGCTGGTGAAAAGCTGCAGCACTTCACCTGAGCAATGCTCTGGGATTAAGAAAAAACATCCACTGGTGTGGGCACCACCTGAGCTGTTAGGATGACTCCAGTGGCAAACATTGCTCCTGCACCATCACTACATTCAAGGCCATAAAAACGTTCACCAAGCAAAAATTCTGCATTCTCAGCAGTAGCATCATGACCATGGGAGAACAGCCCAGGTTTTGCAGGGTATCTGACTTCCAAGTCAGCATCATCAGTAGTCTGTACTTGGCTTCAACAGGCCCTCCCTAAAGCTGTAACATGGCTTGTTGACTTGGGAAAGAGTTTGAGTTCCTCAGTGATTTCCACAAAAATTGTGACACGCAACAAAAGAGGGAAAACCTGCATCTTGGTTTTTATCCATGGGCATGTAAAAAGGAACAATAAGAAGTAGTCATGGAGCACTTATGGTAGAGTAACTGGAGAACCAGCTATAGTTAGTGATACATTGGGTGCTACTGAGGGAAAATTTGGAAGCATTTTCCAAATGATGAGCTGATGTCATCATGTTAAGAGCAGACATGGTGATTTATCACTAGCTAGAAATCTCACCCTGTCGTGTGCCTCTGGTGGTGTTTTAGTTATGTACTTTTCTGACATTGCTTTTTAGGGCTCTACGTTTTACTGTATCAGCAGATATTGATCCCATGTCCCCAAAGCTCTCTAATCTACTACCTGAATGCAAAATGTGTCTGTGGCTCATTGTGAGACTGCAAAAACAGTGTGGTTTTATTTTTTTTTAGAGGGAGACTGTTCTCCTCATTTTTCTTAAATGCAGTTCTCACTGTACATTGTAACATATGGTCTTTATTTTGCAGGTGCTGAGCTTTTTTCCTCTTCTGGGTGTTTTTTCACTCTGCTGTCGTTACTTCTGGGCAGAACAAGGGGACTTACCTTCTCTGTGTATATGTTACTGACTTTTAAAACACAAGTTACATGATGGTTCTGTAGTGCCACCAGTTGTGTTTACTTGCATGAAACTGCAGTGTGCCCAGGTCCTGAGAGGTAAAATATGCCAAGCTTGTAGGAAAATATAACTTCAAATTATCACAAGTGCTTCTTCATTTCCTTAACTGCCAATTGCTGAGGTGATCTCCAGACCTACTGTGCAAAACTGTCATACATATATTTAGAAATTAATTTGATCCATTGGCCAACTTTTATTTTTAGAACTGATTCTCTAAACTCTGGCACCAGTATGTGATTTGAGTTGTACACTGTTGTAAATAAGTTCTATTGAATCAAACTTAACACACAAACAGAATTTTTAGAAGACAAGTTTCTGCAGAATCTAATGACAATCAAAGTATTTCTCTGTGGCTTATTATTCCAAGTTTGTATTTACTTTTAAACACAGGTAATAAGGAAGCAGTGTAAATGCTTGAAAACAAAGTAATGGTTTTTAGTGTTCAAAATAGATGGTGTCTTCTTGCTTCTTGTAGAAAGATGACTTTCCTGAGAAATGCCCTACTCTGAGGAGGAGGAATGCACTTGGCATGGATAAATTATTGTCTGTCTTGGGGTTGGGAGGCAGTGGTTCCAAAGAAGCTTCACTGACACCATCAGCAAGACTTCCTCTGTTTCGGGAATCCAAGATCTCACCTCCAGATTCTCATCTGAGCACGGCTGGTCACCTGTAACCCATCCTGTGCACATTCCAACTCTCTTGACCCCCATCACCTTTCTTCCATCCTTCCTCCTGTGATGAAGATTGCAAAGTACTGTGGGCTTGCTCAGAGCCTGCCACTATGAAAGCAATTCAGGGTGACACCAGGAACAGCCATCATGACTCCTGCCATTAAAAAGTGCTAAATAAATAATGAAATATTTAATTTTATTCACAGTTCATCTCTCTTAGATCAAAAGAAATATTCTAAATGGGAAGGAACTTACAAAATGAAGAGTGTGCTGTGAGGAAGTCTGTTTTAATTTTGTAGTATGAATATTAACCAGAACAATTCTAAATCACCATACAATTATTGGGGAAGAATTAAAAAAAAAAAAAAAAAAGAGGAACAATTCAGTGAGGTTGTAATTTTATGAAGCATACAAGCAGCCTGAGAACAGAATTTGCTGTGCCGTTTGTGCCCAGCACCCGGCCTTGGTTTCCCCTCATTTCCCTGCAATAATCCACACTCTTTGAATGGAAGATGGAGGTGGTTGTAACCCTGCAGTGTAAACCTGCCTTTCTGTTTCTATTCTGTGTGACAACAGTGTCACATTACTGTCACCGATACGCCATCTCAACAGTCAGTTCACAGCAGCAGTAAACCCACTGAATAGTGACTCTTGCCATGCAGAAATTCCCAGAAAAGTCTACTTTATGCTCTGGGAAATATGCATGGGCTTCTGAATGATTGAAAACACTTACTCTGAAAAACAACTTATAGGGAAATCAAAGCCTTTGACTTTTTTGGTTTTTTTAAGGATGCAAAAACTCAGGAATTACAAGTCCCGCCTTTAGCTGAAAGCATTAAATGCTCAGTAACTTTTCAGGGATCCAGTGTCCCTAAAATATTAAATACATATCAAATAACCTTGCCTTTCCCAACTGCACAAAGCCTGCCTCTCTCCTTAGACATCTCAAAGCAGATGTTTATTTACAGTCTCCAGTCAATGTTGAGTGTAGGACTGCCTTTCTCCCCACTTCGTTTTCCCTGCTTCCCCTTATCTCTCCCTCCCCTTCCTGATTTCCAGTCTCTCTGTACACTAGCAAGCAACATGCAAGGAAAACCATTCCAATGTCATTTCCATTCCAGTTTCACTCCCTCTCCTCTTTCTCTTTCCCTTCCTCTTCTTCTCTGCGAGGCATTTGCAGTATTTAGTTTGTTCACAATTTAAGTGTCCGCAGATGCCTTGGAATAACAGTGACACATAGTCTGGCTCAGCACAGAATAGATAGGGTTATGCAGCTGATGGGAGAGTTAGAACTGCTTTGAAGAAAAGCCAGCAGCACACAGGAGGGAAATGTGGGTTCCCTTGTCTAGAAATGTACTCCAGAAACAGGTGGGCTACTGGAGACAGGCCTCCCTTCTTGTGTTAAGAGCCTGCTAAGCGTGTGGGTGTTGCAACTGCCTGTGTGGCTTATTTTACGCTGCACTCAAAACAGCTCAGCATCTCCCCTGGGTCTCCATGGGGTGAGGCCACTGCTGGGACAGTAGGCTCAGCCAGGCGTGATGGCAGGACAAGGGGACCGACTGCAGCAAAAGGCTTTTGGATTGGGAAATACTCAGTCGGAGAAAGGGGAGAGGTTGGGAGAGGGCAGAGAGGGGAGAAGGAGGAGGAGAAGGGGCGCCGCACAAAGCGACTGGTGGGTATTCAAGGCATCCTAAACCCCTCAATAGGGCATTGTCCCCAGGCGGGGGTCCTGCTGGCAGTGGGGGAAGGGGCTGCTTCCCCCCGAGATGGCCAGCTGGAAGGTAGCCTGGGGGGCCCAAGGTGGCCCTGGAGGCGATGCCCCCCTGCAGCCAGGGAAACATGGAGCGTCTTCCCCAAAACTGGGGGTTGCTGGCCGTGTTTGTTCAGGCCCCAGCAGCCAGCTGTCAGCAGCCTGTGAATGACGAGAGACTTTTAATGATGGCGCTTTCAACCATAATGATCAGTTTGTGTTGCTTTCCATTTCCAAAGCTGTTTTTTAGCAAGGAAAAAGACTGAAACCTTCCTTTAACAAAATGCGAAGCCCAAGACCCTCCTTTGAATGTGTGCCCCTCTCCAGTCCCAGCGGAGGAGCTCATTATCATGGGCTTTTCAGGCCCACAAAGACGGGCTCTGCTAAAGCTCCACAGCACCTTTCACATGCTCATTCATGCCCTTTTTTTATTAATTTTTTTTTCCACTCTAGTTTCAGCAAACAATCTGGGGGCAGCATTTTTTATTTGGGCTTTAGGAGGGAGGAAAGGAGTAAGGCAGATTCGTCAGATCAAGGGAAGTGGTAAAGGTTTTACTTAACTACAAGCACATGAATATACCCACAGAAATCATGGGAAATGCAATATACCTATGTGGGGCTTTAGTTCTCTTCGCAGCTCAGTCATTCCACAGTCCAAGTACCACAATTCCCCACCTGTAAAATGTGGCAAGCAGCACATGCCTCCTTTGTGCAGCGTTAAGCACCTTAAAAAAGCCCATAGAAGCCAAGTAACATTACTATCTCTGTCCATAAACTCAGCAGTAAGTTCAAGCACTGTATGGCATGGATGTCCTTCAGCATGAGAAATGGGTAGAAAGGGAAAAAAGAAAAGAGAGTATAAATGAACCATTTAAAACATCAAATATGTTAAAATAATGAACTGAGTGTTCTGAATGTAAGCACTACTTTGATAGTATATTTTCAGCATGTTTGTTAACATAGGACCTCATCAGGAGACTGAAACTGAGGAAAGGGCTTCCAGTGATTTCAGACACCATTAAACAAGATTGGCAGAGCCCATTGCACCAAGATAGCAAAGTATTGGCATGTAGTTCAAAACTACCTGCTATGAGATGCACGAAGTCAGTGGCCATTTCCAACCCCAGGTCAATCTGGGTCAACAGGTCCATGCCTTTACTTTTATTTGAAGAAGTTCCCCAAAGTTCAGACTAGACAGCTTAGTGGTTAGTTCTGCAGCACCTTGACACCTTGTTCCTCCTGTGGCATCCAGACCAAAGTGTTAAGCACTTTAGTGTTACACCAGTAAAAGGAGAAGACAGGATTACCCAGGATAAGACCCATAACAGGGGAGCAGGGAGAAACCTAATGAGCAGGAAGAAAACAAAAAACAAACAAATAACCCCCCACAAACAAATTAAAAAAAAAAAAAAAAAGACAAGAAAAAGGCTGTGAAACACCAAGCAGGACAAGAACCTGACTTTCAGCTGAGGAGGTGTCGTCAGAAAAGTGCTTCTGTTGTTTAAAATAGGGGAGCTCAGGTGGACAACAATATGCCCATTGCTGTGCTTCTCCTATATGGTTTCATTTGACAGCTGTCAGTCAAAAGAAATCAAATCCTTCTTAGTAGCAGTCTTTTTAATTTACAAAAACCATTAATACTTTTCATAATAGCCAGATTATGTTGATCTGCTGGTCTCCATTACATAAATGAAGACTAATTAAACACTTGCTGAGGCAGAATGATTTTGTTTTGGATGCTCATGTGCTCAAAATTTGCTATCTGTTATTAGTTTGCTGAATTGCCATTGCATACAAAATGAACTGAGACAAAAGTTGCATCTGGCTGTCATCCCGCTTCCTTCTCTGTGGCCTTAGTACACATGCAGTGCAACTTAAGAACACTTGAATTTATGCAGATGAATTTAAGGCTGACTGAATTTAACAAAGCATTTTAGACACAAAAGTATTTTACACACATACCAAGTGTATCTTGTGCTCCAGTCACACTTCCTCTTCTCCTCCATCAAATCCCCAGTCACAAGCAGAACCTCCCTTACCATGCTGGTGCATGATAGAAAACAGGCATGTTATGCCAGAGAATTGAGGTTACTGGTTTTACACTACAAAAACTTTTCCACAGTTAGAGCTTTATTTTCCTAAGTAACAAGTCTTTCTCTTGCTTCCTTTTTTCTTTTTGCTATTTCTGTTGAGAGAAAAAAAAAAAAAAAGGATTACAGAAACTTGAAACATGGGCTGAACCTTTCTCTAGATGATCAAACTATGAAAAAAGTCACACTAAAACACAGAGAGAAGAAAATCAGATGCTGCACTCAGACAAAGAGAAGGATCTTCTGATTGATTAGACAGAAGGGTAGGACACAACAGTCACAGATGCTTTTGCTTATTATTTCTCCATAGAAAATGTCTGCATACAGAAGAATCCTCTAAATATAACAGCATGGGGCAGAAAACTCTCTTGGAAAAACAAAAAATTCCTGTCACCAATCTCCCAGATGAGATGCTGCAACAGTGAAATAAATTAATCTGGGCCCCACTGTTGCTTCTCAGTGAGCTATGGAGAGGAGACGGGGGAGGTAATGGGGGGCTCAGTAGGCTCGTGGGGAGATGGGGCCGCCAGGGCCATGCTGGGGAGCTCAGCCTGCTTTCCACCTCGGCATGGGTGATGGGAAACTCAATACCCTGGCTGGGGACTGCCTGAGCTTGTTTTTCCCTTGTGTGGAAAGCACAGAGGGCATGGTCTGTCCTGAAGAAATTAGAGACTGAGAAGACCAATTAAGTCATTCAGTTCAACTCCCTGAGGCCAATTCAAAGACTGTTCTTGCTACTGGATACTCTATTGCGGGTTTTTTCAGTGCAATTTTAAAAGTCCCAAGTGACAGTGCTTTCATTATTTCCCTGAGGACACTACTCCACAATCCAATATGTTTTACTGTCAAGAAGTTTTTCTTGAAATTCCTCTTAAAATTTTACCCCTAATTTCCTTCCATTTACTCAGTTGTACATTGACTATTAGTTATACTAAGAACTTAATCATTGTTTCTAAAATGTCAGTGGAATGTCACAATATCCTGTTTAGCCAGAATGAGTTTTATTGTGAATTTTTTTTTTTTTTTTTCAGTTCAGGCCTTTCTAAATTATGTCGATCCTCTCTGGGCACCTTCCTTATACACGGTGTATCTGCTATAGTGATCCAATCTTCCAGAGGATAGCTATCAAACTACCTTGATACATAAGATACTTTCCCTGTCTCTGCAACACACTGACTGTTGTGGGTGGGTTTGTTTAACTCATGGCACCTTGAAGTGCATGCCTAATTTCTCTGCCCATGCTCACCAATGGGTGTCTGCTGTTAGCACCAATCCCCAGCTATTTTTCCCTCTGTGTTTGGAATTATATTTCCTTGTGTCCATCAGACTACATGGTTTCTAAAATATCACAATTTTTGTTCATTTTTTTCTCTACTTGATTTCCCAGTATGAAGTAATGCATGTTTGTAAACTGTAACATCACTTAATTTTAATGGACAGGGTCTTTCTCTATGCCCATTGGTGTCATGCAGGATGTTAATAACTCCCTACTTCATTATTCATTGCTGTGCTTTACTACTGTCTTTTACAACTTTTGATATATGTTGCACAGGTTTTAGAAAAAGATTTCAGGAATGCATTTTGGAGCAGTCAAACAAATTCAAGTACATTCAAATAAAGCAATGAAAGTCCTTTTTAAACAGATCCTTTTTTTAATTCTTTTTTTTCCCAAATGTGAAGCATTTGTAAGGATCCCTCTTAATTTATTTTTTTTTTAAATAATTGTTATATGTATCACTCTGCTCAAGGTTTTTGCACATTCTCCCATCCCATGTTTATTTCAAGAGCAGCTGACATTTAAGTAGCAGCATTAATAGCTAATTCTATTATTATACTAAGCAATACTGTTATCCAGACTTGCAAACTTGGTGAGAATGATGTTTTCCTAGACTTTTTTTTTTATCCTGCATAGCAAATGTTGTGTTGAACAAAACTATTTTTCCCTACAAGTTTTATAAAGTCCATTCATATGCATTCATGCACAGAGTCAGTGCTGATCCTGTGAGCATCACAAGAGAAATCATATGTATAAAAGCAGTAGATGCCTGAATGATCCTGATTATTTGCACAAAACAATGCATCCATAAGTCACTGTTAAAAGTCCAAATGAAGGAACTGTCAGGAAAAAGATAAAGTCACCCAGATTTGCCAACCTATCTTATTTTAACAAAACCCGGCTTTGGCAGAATGTCTTTCTGGACAGTGGGATCGTAATCTCCTCTAACAGTCACTGGAGATAGACTGTGTCAGTATGAATGACTTTACCTTTTATAAATGCCAGCTGTATTATCAACGTTAATTTGAAGGTGACATAATTTTCTTGCAAAACCCATTAGGTTTTTATGCTCTTGGCAAGCAGCTCTGCTTTGATGATTAGATGTAGTAACTCTTCTTTTAAGCAAGGAACCTTAAATATTTGCCTCAGCTCTGTAACCAGACATGATTATACTTAAAATTGTGTTAATGATCTGACACGTCTTTCTACATTTAGCTATTTAAACACAACACTTTAATTATGGCTATATAATCATCAATATCTATAATGACACATGTGGGTAATGCTGTCAAACAGGATAAGCATGCTCCTACTCTTTCAAAGCCTTTGTGATCACACAGTCCTTGTTATACAGCATCTTTCATTCCTCGCTTAATTACACTAAACTCTCTCACTTTGACATCTCTTCCTATCAGATGAAATGCTTGTTAAAAAAAGAAAAAAAAAAAAAAAACAAAACACACCACCAAAACTTTGAAACTCCACTGTATGTTTTCCTGGTGTTGGATACTTTTGTTTCCAAAAAATAACTGTTATGATGGTCACTACAATAAATCCCCAAACAACTTCAAAGGGATGAAGGCTAAATCTGCAAGGGAATTTAAGTGCCCCAAAGGTTCAATATTCTAATGCCTAGGTGAGAGCATGGGGGTACATTCCGTTTCTTAATGGACACAGATTTCAGATGTCTCCAGCTCTAGGCAACACTTGTGAGAACATGCTGAGGTCTCATATTTTAATACAGCCACTTAAATTTCACTTTGGGTAGCTAATTTCTTTTATGGCTTTGGCCCTGGTTGACTAATTACACAAGACAGAGGACGGAAGTATTACTCTTATTTTACAAATGAGGAATCCACTATAGAGAGATTAAATGCTTGCCTAAGGAAATGTAAGAAACTTGAGGCAGAGTCAGGAAGGCCCATTTAAGCTGTTCTTCAGATCTAGATCTCCTTAGTCTCTGATTCCAGTGTCTTAACAAAAAGGCATTTCTTCCTCACTGCTCTCAGCTATGTCAGCTCAAAAATGCTACTAAACTGGACATGTTGAGACCATAAATCCATTTGCTTCCTTGTTTGCTTGGGATTTTGGGGGGCTTTTTTTGCATTTTCTGGTGAAACAGCTAATTCTTCCCTTTTGTGTAGGTTTTTGTACCGTGACAGTCTCCTGGTTTGTAAGTGCCATTTAGTAAAACCTTCAGCAACAGAGATAACACCTGTCAGAGGCTGTTTGCACCTTCACTGCCTCCCCAGGGAAGGAGCGTTGTGTCGGCATGATTCTTGCAAGCGTGCGTGCTGCCAGGTATTTGTGTTGGAGGAGGCAGGCAAGGGTGGCAGTGCACCTTGCACTGCCAGCCGTGGTGGTTGGGTTGTGATGGTCTCTGCTCTCCTGAGAAGCTTGTTGTGGGCAGTGCTGGCTCAAACCTTCATGGCAGCACATGCAAAACCTTGTGTGTCTCTCCTGAGTCATCCCTTGGACCTGGGATGCTCCAGGTATGGGAAGGGAAGGCAAGGAGAGCGGAGTTGGGAAGCAGATCCAAAGGAGGCCACAGAGGGCTGGGATATGTCCTTAGAGAGATGTGTCGGGGAACAGGGAGCAGGTTGCTGGTCTAGCCCTCCGGCAGCAATTTTGACCTCCCGTGGGTGTGGCACAGAGTGGGCAGCATGGCCATAGTCACTTTGCTGCCAGTCACCTGCCGCTCCAGGCAGTGGCCAGGGCCGCCGTCCCCCCAGCCATCCTGGTCCAACCTTGCCTGGACTCCAAGCCAGATGAAGCCAATCACTTCCAGCACATCAAGACAGGTGGGACTGCCACGTCCCAGATGGGACAAAGGGCTGTGGGGCCACAAATCTCGGCAGCCACAGGTTTACAGGCTCACTCATGGAACCTGCAGGATCCAGACTCTGGAGCCACTGGCCTCGGGCTTTTAGGTGTCAGAGTTTAGGAAACACATTTAGGTAGGGCTGGAAATGTGGACTCTTCAGAACCCAGTGCACCCCATCAAGTGCAGTATCTCAGAGGCCCACTGACCATGCACACAGAACTTGGCCAAGATCGATCGCTTTTCATAGAATATGTCAGGTTCAGTTATAGGGTACTTTCTTCTGAAATAGAGATTTATTTTAAAAATATCCATCCACCTGTGTCTTGGCCTGACCCCTTCTCTGAGGCTGCCTCCACCAGACCCAAAGCTGGCTTTTGCTAGTTCTGGGTGAACTCAGAGCTATGATGCTGGATGCCAGCTGGCCAGAAATGAGGTCTACAGTGAAGATTTCCTCAGCATGGACTAACAGATGGCCAGAGATGGGAGGCCCCTCTGTTTGAGTATTGCATTGGCAGCTGCCCTAAGGAGTGGCACCAGCTGTTAAGCATTTTCTTTCCCAGGCCGAGGAGGGGCAGAGGCCACTTCTCAGCACTCAGGTTGTGGCTTCTTGAGGGATGAACAAAAGTACTGAATTCAGGGGACGTAGATGGGCTGCTGTTCTTCGCTCGGTGGGACGGCGCTGATCTGTGCTGCTTGGAAATCGCCATGAATACGTGTGATCTTGCTAGCAAAGCACAAGTAACCCCTTGGTGGTTTGTCTATCATTCAGCTTGGTTGCATGCCATGGCCTTCCAAGTCTGAAGAAGTATTTTTTCAGGGTATACAGCAATCTCAGGTGGGATTCAACAGTGTCTTTAGAGGTCAACACGAAGTCTCTCTTGGCTTATTGACATTCTTGTTAATACTTTCCTTCCTGCCCTCCTGGTTCTGTTCTCCAGCTGTGACTTCTCTCAGACCTTCAGTGTAAGCATGTCGAGGGTGTGCAATGAGGAGACACAAATATGCCATAGCTGATCCCAAATTTTATTGTTTTGTTGCTGTGTAGGAACATCTTACAAATGCCTGTAAGCCCGTTGAAAATGGTAGTCTCCACAGTTCTACCTTCTTCATAATTCAAATAGATCAAATAAATCTCAGCAGACTGTTTTTGAACCGAAGAAGAGGTCTACAGGATTAATGTTGTGATGACCCAAATTTTTTCTTTCCATTTGTTAGGAAAAAGGTACACTGATGTTTCCGCGACAGATAAATCAGCCCAGGTGCTCCTCCTAATATGAATTACATCAAAGCTAGGTACAGAAAATATGCTGTCTCCATGACATAATTTAAAACAAGAAGAAAAGAAAAAAAAAACTGAGGCAAAGATTTTTAATTAAAAAAAGTCCACACAGCAACATTGTTCATCATTCCTTGTAGAACCCTCAAGCTGATACTTGAAAGATAAAAGCAGGTGATAAAGAGTCTGAACTGCATTCCACTCTAACCAGTAGCGAGCCTGATGCTGACTTGGGTGGTATGTCAGGAATACTTCTGCAGACTGTCCTTGAAGAGCAGTGGTTTCCTCAGAAGGCTGTGGTAAGGGAACTTTCATGTCAAAAATCAGTTATGCTTTGAGAAACACAATAGCCAATTTTCAAATAAGCTCAAATAAATACTTAATAAATACTCAATTAATTTTTCACTTCTTTCACCATTGTAATTTGCAAAATATAAGTAAATTCTAAGGTCCCAGTGATTCAGAAGCTGACAGGTCCATTAGCATGGCAGAAATCTATCCCATAGGCACTTCCTTCTCTTTTCCTGTTTATTCCTGTCACCTCTGCCATCAGAATCAGATACTCTCCAAATTGAAAACAGGTATCTGATCCAGAAGAGTGCATGTCCCATTAAATGCAATGAATCCTGATAGAACCTGACTGGACAAAAATGAACTGCAGAAAATGAAAGAAAAAGGGCCAGTTTTCAATGTAGGTGCAGTCCTTTAACACGTCTAACTGCAGACACAGGTGGCAAAAAAGCCAATCAACTACTATTTCTGCAAGTGCTCAACAAACCTAAATATATTCCAGAATCTCCATCGTTAAGTCAGAGGAATCTAGATCAGAATGAATTCTTTACTGAAACTGTTGTTTTAATAAGTACTGACACTTGTTCAGATGAGAGTTTGCTTTTTTTTTTTCTTTTTGAACAACATTTCTGCTCTGTATTATGAGCTTGACCCAGTTACCACTGAGAGCAGTAAAAGTCAACCATAGCTGTGCTGAATTCAAGAGATATGCTTGTGCCCAGGAGAGGTAGATGGGAGTTGGATCAGGCCCCATGTGTGTGACAACAGGCCACAGAAAATCTATTGCTTTAATTGCCTCCTAAAAGATTGACACGATCTAATTTGCTTATGGTTAAACACGATAATTTATGATGAATAGAATGATTACCTTAAACATTCAGCACCAATTAATAAGCCTTTCCTCCCCACCCCCAAATATTATTTTACTTATTTCTCTTCATAACAACAGGAACATTCTCAATGAGAAAATCCCTTTGCTTGAAAAAAATAATTGTTAGCTAAGCTAATTTCTGGGCAAACCTCTATATTTCTTCCCAGATGTACGTCCTATATTGAGGTGCAGAGCTAAGCCTCTGGCCATCACAGCAATGTACTGGTTTTAATGGTTGGAATATTTCACCTCCCTGTTAAATATCCCTTTGCCCTTTGTTAAGTTTGTTGCCTAGTAAATTGCATGTCTAGCTTTGAAGCTTATGTTGCTGCACCCCTGCTGCTTTAGCTCCTTATCTCCATAGGATTTGCTGTAGCACACACAGCCACTGGATGAATTTGCACATATTTGTAGTGCCGAGCCTTGACTTTTACTGCTTGCATGTAA
>JAWWEU010000081.1:59334644-59367534 GCA_035583155.1 Acropternis orthonyx | reverse complement strand
TCAAATTTTCATTAGATAATATACCTATTTCCACCCACCCCCCCCCCCCCCCCCCCTCCAATGTGCAGTGTATAAGTTTGGCTTTGTGATTCTTCCACTGTAGCAGTTTCCAGATTTATTATAGCCTACATATGTCTCAGTACACAGTTTAAGAACTTCCTAAATATGGAGATTCTTAGGGAAACCAGACCTGCTTTCTGATGGCTTTGTACGACTCTGGATAGGATCATGATCAGTGGGCCTGCAGTGGCTGCAGAGACGAAGTGTCAAGGTCAGGCATGATACTAACTGCATGCCCTGAAGTTAGACCTTCCTAAAATGGAATGAGCCTTGAATGTTTTGGGGTTTTTTATCAATTCTCCAAGACTCCTAACATTTTCCTGCACCTACTGTGTTTGAACAGTGATTAAGTGTGGTGATGGCATCCATTAAAACTCAAACTCCGCCACATGTTAAAGAAATTCAAGATAGAGCCAATCCAGGGCTGTAAACCAGAAGATGACACAGGTCTTATTTTACTGTTTTTTAATAGGCTAATAAACAATTAATAGACGCTATCCATTGGGAATTTTCAAACTCATTGTATATCTATTCATATGTGTTCTTGACAGGGCCTCCAACATAGCAGCAAGTTTACAACTCACTGTTTTGAACACTGCACCCACAGCTGGTATCACAGGGAGAGCTAATGACATGCCCATGGCACTGATGGATTGGAGCAGGGGGTACTCTTTAGATTTTGAGTGCATGCAAGAAGGGGACTGCATCTACTGCAAGGAAAATTGCTTTTCATTGATTCTTTCCTCAGTGAGAAACTAGAATGTATCATTCTTTAAAAGCAATGGATAATAATCCCTGTTCTCCTAAATTCTACTTTTACACTAATTAGTTATGATAACTAAAACATTAAAGTGCAATTATGTATCCCCTGACCAAATGCATGAAAAGAGAGTTAGGTAGCCATAGGTATGCAATAACAGAAGAGCTCTAAGGTGGTCAGATCCGAACAATTCTATTATGAATTGTGAGGTATTATTTCTGACTCCATCCACAAGCCTCAAGCACAGAAAGCCTGAAAGCTCACGCAGTGTACATTAAACCACTCTGCTATTTTCTTCTTACCAGGAATTTATTAAAAGTGCACTCTTGTTTGAATTAAAGCAGATATATATGTCATCACAGTCTCAGTTACCAAAGATGAGCAGTCAATAGAACTGCTGAATGCCATAATTCCACCCTCTGATTCGAACAGAAGAGTGTGTTTTCCTGTTTCACATGACTTTAGGCCATTGTGTGTGCACTAACTTAAAGCTTTCATTTAGGTGTGGTGACATGAACACAAGAGCCCTGACCCTACAGAGTTTTGGAAGAGGGGACTAAGTCAGGTTGCACTACCTTCCCTTCTGGCTCACGTTGGAATAGTCTCCCTGTTTTCCTTCATTACAGAGTCCATCTCTTCCTCTTCTCATCCTGCACAGCGATTCCCTCCCCTTCGGTGTGGAAAGGGTAGTACCCCTGCAGCCGTGGCGACACGTCAGTCTTAGCTGCCATATCTAGTATGCAAAAGGGTTTTTGCCATTATTTTAGGACAGGTTCTCCACTCCCTGTGTAGTGAGTGTTAGGGGTCAAAATCCATCCAGTCGTGCTCAAGCCTATGACAACTTTTCTCCCCCTAGTTCAATGGCTCAGAAGTGCTAGCAAAGTTAAAGATCCAGATCTGAATTTTCTTTAAGAATCACTGAACTAACAATGATTCTCGTTTATTTTTCCTATGCCACTCAATGAGCTGGATCAGATCTTGTCTGGATCATTCCTGATTTATTGTGTATCTCCTTACAGAACAGATATAATTATTTCTGGGACACCTATATTGCACATTTTCTGTATTATGCTCAGTTGTAAATGGCCTAAAAAAAATTTGAATTTTTTTTTTCAAGATGAGTTACATTTAAGAGCTTCTGAGAAATATTAATATCCTTAGTAAAGGACAAAGCAGTGAGCTACAAACCTAAGTCACCCTCTAGGGATTTAACTATCTGCCTTTTTTTTTATTGCTAAAAATCTGTGCACTTTCCAACCTGAAGGTTACATTAACATTACACAGAGAAAGTCAATTAATTTAACAAATTATCAATTTGTGGAGCTTCTTGAACATGCAGTAACATGTACACAAAGCAGCTCTTTGTGATCCCAACAGATGTCCTGTCCTTAGTGAACAGCTTCATTAATCATGTGCTATGCAAGTTATTGTCTAAATTGCAGTGCCATTTGAGACATGGAAATCACCAGGAAAGAAATCTTGCTTACTCTTTGCATACCAGTAAAGATTAGAAATAACAAAAGACTGTCAAGTCAGTGATGTGATTAAATTTTATTCTTGAAACTGTTGGGATTCACCCAAAACAATATTTATTTTAGCTTAGTTTCTGTATTTCTAGAGCAAACTGAGCATATCCAGCACTAGATATCCAGTTCATGCAAGAAAAGCTGAAATTTGTAGTTACATCTCAGGAAGGCAAAGGTTTGCCCCTAGGTTTGGGTTCTGACTCCAGGAAATCTAGAAAATGCTCCTCCGGTTTTGTGTGTGTGGTTCTGTTCCAGTGATGCTGCACAAGATGATCTCTATCCCTAGTGCAGCACTGACACAGGCATTGGACTAAATTTACCTCCTTCCTAAAGAGCAAATGAAACTCAGCCAGGACAGAAGTACTTCTTCACAGAGATTTTTGCCACACCTGTGTTCTCACGGCCACTGCTAGGTGTGGTCTCCATTTTCTTATACCAGACAAACCTACAAACAGCTGGCTCTGTATAGAAGTCATGTCTGATCCCTACTGTGAGAGAGCCTTAGTAATTTGATATGAGTTGTGAGGACCCTGTCGGCTAATCCAAGGGTATCTGTTGCTCGAGGCTAGAATCTTCTCTGTAGCGCCAAGCTAGATGTCAGCACTTAAACAGCAGAGAGATTGTGACTTAAAATGTTTCCATTCCAACTACATCCCCAGCAGTCATCAGTCACTTGACCTGAATATTTCAAAATGGACTGTCGTCTAATGTATCCTGTCGGAAATTCCTTATGTAGCCTTACACAAAAGTAATTCCATGTTTCACAGATTCCATAATTTCTTTGCCTAACTACCTATGACCACTTAATTTAATGATATATTCAATTTGACAAATATAAGAAGGACCACATTTTTGTCTCTAAGAAGGTGGTGAGCAGTTTACAATTTGAAGTACAGGTAGAATTCAGAAAACTCAAGAGCAGAGGATAGCATGTATTTACTCAATTTACTGATACATGTAAATTCTCCAAAAAGCATCTGCCATTAAAAATGCTGGGATTCCTTCTACAATAGAGAAAAAATGTATGAATAAACTAATGAAATGAGGATATTAGCAAACAAAAACTCTAAGCAAAACTAAGAAAAAGCTGCTAAGAAGGGGTTCAAGGGAGAGAAGTCACAGATGTGGACAGAAAGACCTCTTATTCAATGCGGCCATAAAACCAGTACTACAGATATTCCTAGGGAAGGAATGCTACAGTGAGGGTCCTTGACCTGGAAAGGCCTCATTTTTACTTCAATCAAGATGAAAAGTAAGATCAGAAAGCAAAAAAATTGTTTGAAATCAAGAGTTTTGTTGGGTTGGAGAGTAAGGCAAAATCATTCAGCCACTACAAGCTACATGATGGAAGTGACTCTGTCAGTTCAACCCTCACTTCAGTCTAATGCCTGATCAGAAGATAGCACGAATTCACCAATATTTTGTGCTGCTGATATTCTTGCTTCTGTTCTGTACAGAGTGTGAGCAACCAAAGAGCGCATCTGGAGATCATCTCCCTATATTCTTGCTAATGATTCATCCAATGCCTGAAAACAGAGAGAGAGAGAGTTAAAATGAACCTCCTGCAAACAGCTCAGAGCACTGCAATTGTAATATTTTTGGGGAATTCTAGTAAAGCTCTGTGTCTAAAATATAAAAGCATGAGGCAATTTAACACTGCAGCTCCACCTGTACAAGAGAGGTTTGTGCATATCACAAGTGCCACAAATCCATGGACATGTCTCTGGATGCTACTTTTAACCTGTTGGAGGAGAAGGACCAGGAGTTAAACACAGGTTGCCTGTAGGTCACAACGATCCAGAAAGCTACACCTTTTCTTTTTATCCAGGGACTGTTAATGGAATTTGAGCTGAAACCTTTGTTTTCACAAATAAGGTATTTGCCAAAGAAATCCAAGTATGGGTTTAATTTATTGCTAGCTAAATTAGAACAGATATTGCATCATGAAATGAAATTTGGTAAATGTGAAATGTTTTGTTACTATTCAGATCACAGTAAACTTCCATTTTAAAATGCTGAACTTTTTGAATATGAGGGTGGTTTTTTTTTAAAGTCTAAAATTTTTAAGTTAGATAAGTCAATGGAAATGTTTCATGTCAAATCAACAATTCTGGGTGTGTGAACTTTTGTTCACTGAGCAAATAACTTGTCTTTCGCACCGTTGTGAAAGACTGAATTTGCTTTTTAAAAACTTTTTGTATGGTACTGTATGAAATTTTAAAAAAGTTCTTAGAAAAAAGACAAAGCTGAAACTTCACAGGAGAAAGTTTTTTCTGCAGTGAGTTTTCTTAATATGTTGCTCCTGTTTTCTCTGTTCTTTTTTCCACACAGTAACACCACTTGAGAAATTATTTGTACAAATCAGTGAATATGAAATACTTATTTTGTAGAGTATCTTTCCAGAGATTGTGACAAAATGTCTGAATAAAAAAAAATGCACATAAAAAAGGGATTTTCTAGTATTTTAAAAAAATAGTAAAGAATGACTTTTCACATGACACTGATGAAAATATTTTTGTTTCTTACTCAATGAACTGAATTAAATCCTTTAAAAATATATTAAAGTTCCTTTAACTGTTTAAAATTCATTTGACAACTTCTATTTGTTCATGTCCCTAAATTATCATTTAACTCTCATTTTAGCCACGTGCAATACAGAAAACTAATATTCACATATTTGAAGCCTGAAACGTGTGCATATGAAACACAACAAGCTGGCCTGGAACAGCAAATACCTTTTCAACACAGCACCGTGCCCACCTTTTTCTCACACATTTTTTCTAATGGATCCAAGAGTATGAGACAAAATATTACAGAGCTACAGCTCGTGGCAGGAGGGCAACCAACCCCAAACCCCAAACCCCCTGCATCAAAACCTTTAGTGGGTGTACCCATTAAGTATAATGTTTCTGAGCTAAATCCTACAGGGAAGAAAATATTAGGCATTGCTTTGCAATTTGCCAGATGTTCTCAGGTTATTTTTCTCTTTCCATCAGAGTGAAGTTAATCATGTTCAATAGGCCACCCTGCAACAAAAAGTAAAAATCACTTCCTTAGAGAGCTGCTTTGCATAGAGTGTTTGCTTTCAAGGAATTTTGTGCAGGTTGGAGATACTGGAAAGTAATAACAGAGTAAAAACTGGAGGTGGGGGGAGAATGTGCTCACATATCACCAGCCCTCCCTTTGTATCTTCCCACCACTCTAAAACAAACACAAACAAACAAACAAACAAATGAAAACATAAAAAGCTTTGTTTTAACCTTAGGGGAGTCTAAACCAAAATTCATTGGTGACATAAAAGTCAGCTTGAGCTCCTGTGAAATACTGTCACCACATCTTCCTTTGCAGCACTTAACAGCTCTCTGAGTAGGGATACTTTCTGAAAAGACCTTAACATGTATGTAGGGACAAAGTGATAGGAATGTCAAAAACAGGATATGCAATGCAGGGAGAAAAAGTACAGAGGCACTGGCTTAGCTCAGAGTGCAGGAACAGACCAGGCCTGTTTGATAATGGGCTTCTTTTATATTTTTAAGTGATTATATTTGTTCTCCTCCAACTACTTGAAAAAGTATGCCAAGGCACAGATTTCACATGGAGAGATTTGAGACAATTCAGCTGGCAAACACATTTCTTTCTGGGAAAAAAACCCACATGCATCAATATAAAAAATGCAGACATAATGCTAGCGTTGAAAACCTCCTCAGTTTTTATTGCATAATTATTGTTTTTAAAGAATCAGATTTTAAAAGGGCCTTACCAAAACTATGATTTTATGGCAAAGTAATGGGCTTTAAATTAGGCATCAGGAGTCCTCAGTATAACTGAGAATTTTTATGTTCACAGTCATATACTTTTCTAGTGTCTCAGACATCTGCTACATCTTAGGGAAGTTGACATTATTATAAGATTTTCATGACTTTATCTACTGAATGCAGCTTTTAAGATTATAGATGTCATACAGCACTCTGAGTTATAGATACCAAGGAATGTTTACTACATATACAGTAATTGCCATGCACAAGGAAACACAAACATGCATACATGTATGCAAAGAGGCACATGAGGCTTATAGGCATAAGTACACGTATATACTTGGAGGGGGGAGGTGATGGCATTAGATAGAGGCCATACATCTCTGAATTTAATTACAGTCCCTTCTGTAGATAGGTTTTAAATATGATCCCATTACACTGACTCAAAAAATTTTGCTAATACAGAGGATGTTGCACAAAATATACTAACATACATCGAATCAGTAAGACATGAAACATAGAATTTCTAGCTGCTCCAGTGGATACAGCTGGGTGGCAATTTTGTATTACTATTGTATTAATTATTAATTAATTCTTAAATATTCTGTTAAATGAATCATACTGAAACACAGATATATGCAATCTTTTTTTAAAATAAATATACCTACATCATCCATAAACACCATTGCAAAGGTCCACTTGAGAGCATCTTGCCCACCTCCAGCTGCCTCTGAATGAGGCAGACTCTTATGTTGGCAAGGCCTCCTGACACACCAGCTCTCAGACCACTTCAGATGCCTGTATTGAACAGAGCAAAAAGAATCAGACAGCCCTGGGGGGCACAGGAGCGGCCCTGATGGGACTGGCCAGCTTTTGCTGCAGCCTGCACAGATGCTGCCTTACCACAGCTGGAAGCAACAACCCACCACCAAAGGATGCAGCACCCAGGGGGAACATCGGGGACAAGTCTTCAAAAGAGAGATCGATTTTCAGCACTTGCCACTAGATTAGGATTCTGGACAATTCAAACTGTCCAGGTCTTTGGTTTTTAACCCAAATGAAATTACTTCGTGCATGTGTGTGCGTGTGTGTGTGTGTGTGTGTGTGTGTGTGTGTGTGTGTGTGTGTGTGTAGGAGCTTTTTGGTCTTCGTTGTGGTGCCGACTCTCAGAAAAGGTCTGGGCACATCCCCATGACCCACCTAGTGCTGAACGTGTTTTCAGTCTTTGTATACTTGGGAACCTTGGAACATTTTCCCATGGAAATGTAGGGCCGTAGGAATGAATATAAACCTCCTCATTACTTTCTGCAGATCTCTCATAGAAGAGCTGTACGAATAAGCATTTGAAAATGACTGCACTTTATCCCTTTTATCACACAGTCACCACGATTTACTTACTCCCTGGCAGGGACTCCAAGCTGTCTGCCTCCATAAATCAGCAGTAGTCACCTTAGCCTTCTCCCAGAGGGTTCAAGTTGAGGTGCATGCAGGTTGGGATGATTCATGGGAAACATGACAGGCCCCTTAAGGATTTTTTTATGACTTGATAAATGCACAGATGTGCCAAGGTATTTGTAGGTGAACGATACGTGGACATTTGCTGCTGAGAGATTATATTTTTATATAAATGTCCAGTCTGTCAAAAATGTGCATTTTTCAGGATATATTAACAAATGTAGCTCTTGCTTAAGACCACTGTCATATAGTTTTGCCTTTTTAATCTTAAAAGTAATACATGGACTAGAGCCTAGCATTCATTAAACTGATGTGGGAACAGACCAGACATTTATAAGTCTAGACCGTAAGCACATTTTCTCATGTTTGGTTTAATCTGATTGCAATTACTATGTGTTGGGAGAAGAACAGTAGGAGCAATACCCTTAGCAGAGCTCAGACCTGATTGGCTCTGAAAACGGCAGGTAGAAACCCTTGCATTTGGCAGAGCTACACAGACAGATCTTACACCAAATGAGCAACCTGATGAGCAGGTGTTCTTGCCCCCTGCCCACCCCCCATGCTTCACACACAGGATGGCCCACTGCCCTGCCCCTCACCTCTTCCCTTGGCACCCTGCCTTCCCTGGAAAGGTGTGGAGGTTCGCAAGCGAGGTGGGAACCTCACTGTGCTCCTGCCAGCATCTCAGTCTGGCACAGCCCAAATCACACCCCCAGGTCAGTGCAGATGCAGGCTCTATTTCTTTTCAGGAACAACGGATCAAGTGAGAGAAAAAAAAGAATCAAAAAAGGAGAGTTAAGGATATTGATTTGCTAAAGAACAGTGTTACTCAGAGCCTGAGCTGGGATAATAGGACTGTAGGACACGTCCTTACACAATGAGCAGCTATTCATGGCCCTCCTTGAGATGTATAGATTTAATGGCAGCTGTATCCCCTTCTAAAACTGCTTTGTGCTATGAGATATGGTATGTACAGTAAAAATAGCACTCTCCACACAGAAGGTTTCTATTATAGGATTAACCAATTGTGCCCACATTGTAAAATCCTGCTAACAACTAGCAAAGGCAAATCTCCCCAAAGCAGTCAGGCAATGAAAGTAAGACACAAACAAAAGACTAATGACCTAAAAATAAAATTCAAACCTGAAGGTACTACAGAAGATATTGCTTAAAAATCTAATGGTACAAAACTGTGTGAATTATACAACTTAACCAAACTAGCAACTTCCACTGTTTGTTTCCCTATGTCCTAGGCTTCTACTTCTGTTTATGCCTATGAGTTTGTAAAGGGGGAAAGGTTGCATGTAAAGCGTGTTTATTTACGAGCTCTGTGTTTAATGATTCTTCAGCTAAACAAGAAGAGGCGTGGGTGATTCTGACTGAAGTGGAAAGGTTATGTTAACAGCATTTTACAATCCCCCACCAGTCCCTGCAACAACTGAAGTTTTGCACAGCCCGTTTAGAGTAGATAACTCTGAAAGAAGTTAATTTTGTTCACTTCTAGAGTTGAACAGGTCATTCATTTAATTGAACTTCAGCAAGTATAAAAAATTTACTTTCAGTTCAAATGGTCTCATGTTATATCCTTTGTTAGCATATGGTACCAGGCAGATCGCCAGCCTTATATGGAAGAAAAAATTCAGCAATATGTTGCAATAAAGCTCTCTCCTGGCTCTTCAGTTAAAACTTACTTTCACCTGAAGTATTTTTTCTTGCCCTTTCTTATTTCTAGGATCTCAACATAAAGTCATCAGTATTCATGCTGTAAGATTAGATTTAATGTGTTTCTAAAGCCACCCATTAACCTTTCAGAACGTCTGACATTTCCTGACTCACCAGACAACTAAGTCTTTTTCTATCGGGGTAGACAGTCTCTTCTCAAATCACTTGCATGTGTCAATAATGACTCCTTTCTTCCCCCACAAGCTGGAGGAGAGTGGGGCCCCAACTTCCCTGACTGAGGGGGATTGCTTTAACAAGGGCTTGTGCACAAGGAAAAGGCAGGGATGGAGAAATGATGTTAAGCAGCTTCACAGTCAAAAGCTTCTGCAGAAAGCCTCAAACCCAGACATAGGTGGATTGGGTAGTAGATAATTCTTTATTAAGGTACTGACAGGAATTTAGTCTTTCAGGATGCTTATGAGCCTAAGGAAAAGCTGTTATTATTCTTGAGTTTCCATTCCTGCTGAGCCAGCACCTGTTTGCACTTTTCCCTCATTCTGGTCAAGCTAAGATTCTCACTTAGCGTGTAATAAAATGTTGCTTTATTTTCCCTGTAAGCCAAACACATTGACATCATTGGGTGTGTGCCTGGATTATGGCATAAGGATTTGGCCTTTTATACATACACAATTATTTAGATGCCTTTTCCCCCTCCGCCCAGTCTCCCCCTCCACCCCTGCCCCCAGACTCAGGTTAAAACAGCAAGTTTCTCAGATCTAATTTTTAAGTTCATATTTGTGAGTGTCATGTGCTCACAGATCTATTTGATTTCTGTGAGGTATCTGGGTGTAGAACATTCTGTACTCTTTCACCATTAATTTATTTTACAAAATTAGAAATCACCCAGTTTTGATGAGCTGGCCACCCTAATTGTTCTCTCCTGCAATGACAAAACTAAAATATTTTCTATAACCTAAATACTGTGGGAGATCTTGACTGAGTTCACATTTGTCATATAGAGTGATTTAACATTTGACAATAGAGTCTCCACTGTACTATATTTTTGAGGAAGGAGAAAGGAAAATTTGGTCTTTTTTCCTTGATTTTGGGTTTCCTTCACACAAGCCAAGATTGCTCTCAGAAACATAAATAATTATGATTTTTCCCACAGATATTAAGCACAAGATATACCATGAGGAATTCAATGCCACTAAAGCTTTTGCTTGGGGGCCACACACAGCTCTTTTATGCAACTCATATGGTGGTTATTGCAAAGAGGAATTTCCTCCTTCTTTCCCCAGTGTCAACTCTAATGAAAACAGTTGACAGGAAACAGTGCCTTCTGCCTTATATGTGTTTATATACATCTACATGTCAATATAAATATAAAGTGATCTATGTCTATATGTATCAATATTGATATCTAGGTTGGTATGAGTTTAGGTATGCATTTATAGATATACATATATATAAATATGCATGTATGTTTCTATATTAGTAGTTCGCAGTAGGTATCAGTATCAATATGTATTTATAGATGTTAATATTTATTGATACAGACAGATCTTGATAGACACTGATCCTTTGTGATCTGCATATTGATATCTTGATTACTAGTACTACCTATGGATTTGAATACCTAATGATAGGTAACGATACCTATTGATAGGAGTTGACGTCAATACCTATTGATAATATTAAGACCTCAGTACTTATCAATACCTATATCAATGGACATTGATATGTATCAATATGGATATCTATGCATATTAATACCTAATCACTACTCATTGATACTATGAATACCTCTCAATCAGCATTGGTAATTTTTGCTGTCAATAGGCACTGATACCTACCAACATAGATCTCTTTCTGTCTCAATATGCATTGATAGGCCTCAATACTTATTGGTTTGCATACCTATTTATGATTATCAATATCAGGAGATATTTATACATATTGGTACCTCTGAATATCCATACCTATTGATAAGGATCAATACTGATTAATTTTGATATCTTTTGACAGTGATGGTTATCTGTGTCTGATTTTTTATATTGATTAGGATCTCAATATGAGAGCAATACCTTTTGATAATATTTATAAAAAATATTATGAACAGTGAGCTACTGAAGCTTATTAATGTCTATCAGCAAAAATATCTATTCATATTGGTAGGCATTGGTATCCACTGATACCTTCTTATATTGTAAACTATAAATAAGTATCAATACTCGCCTATTTTGCCTATCTTGATATCTATAAACAGGCAGCAGTACCAGTAGGTATGGTTACCTATCTATACCTCTCGATATCAATACTTGTTGAGAGGCATGTATACCTACCATTATTGAAATGTGTTTTCATCAATAACCACCTATATTGATAAGCATAAATATCTAATACCTATCATTTTTATATTGATTTTTGTATATGTAAGCTTCAATACCTAGCAATATCAATATATTTTTATATCAATAGTCATTGATAGACAGTCAACGCCTACCAATTTTGATGTCTATCAATTTTGTTACCTATCAATTGGAAATGATACGGATAGATATCAATAGGTGTTGACATCTATCCATATCAATAGGTATTTTTAGACATCCATACTTACTGGTTTCAATGCTGATTTCAATATTTATATGCATCAGTACCTATCAGTGTTGGTACCTCCTGATTTTGGTACCTGTTGATAACAAAAGGCATACATACCTGTGAACATCAGTGGAGTTAGTATTCATCATGCTGTAAAAGCTCCTTAAATTTCTAAAATGCAAAATGTACCTTTATTTATCCCATATTAATTCCTATATACAATCAATTTGTCTGACATGGAAAAACTCCACACTTTAAGAATTCCTTCTGAGTAGTTCTGCATTGAAGGCCTGATTTGCATGAGGGTCAAACTGTACTTCTTGGCAATGCTGTGTTGATAAGCCTTGATACAAGGAGGCCAGGAACACTCTGAGTTGACAAGGACAACTTCTGTGGAGTATTTTGATAATGCAATAGTGTGCTGGAATAAAACGACCTGATGGTCTGGCTCATATAGTGAAGAATAAATTATTGATATGGACCACATTTCTAAGACAGCTTCATGTAAAGACTTATGTGACAAATGCCTCCATGGAGATAACTCATGCATGACTAGCATATATTTTTCATTATTGATTTACTAAAAGGATAATATTGCTACTGCAAATGCAGGAAAATTGTCTCTATGGTTCAAATTCCATTTTAATGTTACTCCAAAGAAGGTAACAAATACACCAGGGATTTTTTTTTTTTTTAGCCTTCTCATCCAGTCCATCAGATGTACTCTAGTTTAGCTGGTGGTTTAACTTTTCCAAAACCATAGCCTAATAATACATTGTGAGCTGCACTAAATATCTCAAGAAGAGAATAATAAACAGAAAAGAGCCTACTCCAAACAACTTAAACCTTAACAAGCTGGCAAATCATGAAAGATGTTAAACTTTTCTTGATTGGTGAGCATTTTGGTGAAAACAAAAGAGTACAGAAGACAAAAACCCATGTAGGTGCTGAGACTGCACTAAGTGCAGAAAATTAACTGCTTTTTGCTAATTTGGATGCTATCCCATCTGAAGTGCAAGGGCCCAGCCCCAGTGTCCCAGTGAAGGAGAGGCACAAACCCACAGACTGTAGTCAAGTTCAGCCAAGAATCCAGACTCCTCCCCAGGGCCAGGGACGGACTGGGGATGGCCCATGGCTGGGCTGGTGTCAATGGCAGTGGCAGCCAGGCTGGGCGGGGGGCACAGGAAGACTGGCACTGCTGCGGCATCACTGCATCAGGGACGGATGGACCGAGAGGGCTGAAGTGGGGCTGTGAGCCATGGGCAGGATGGGAACACTGCCAGGAGTCTGGGTGGAGGTTGTCAGCTCTGGTGGTGCCCTTGAGGCCACAACAGCAAAGCAGCACTGCCAAAACTGTGCAGCTGTGCCTATACCTGATCTGTATCGTGCCAGGGTTCCCCTACCAGACTGTAGCAGTGTAATACATTGCTTTGGAGAACGCTTGCACACTTCTCTACCCACTCCTACAGAATCTGAACAATGCTAATAGAGTGTCCAAAGACCTCCCCAGCATGTTGGATGCACCATAAGATAAGGTAAGGGTAGAACTTCTGAAAACTTCTCTAAGAAAAGGTTATGCTCCAGCAGGAGCAGAGCAAGGTCAGAGCTGAGACTGCACAAAACTCCTACAGTGGTGTACACATGACACTCCTGGAAAGGAATCTGAGCTATACAACTTGTTTCTTTTCCGAGCATGAAATTTCTCAGCCCTTGAAAGGTTTAGATTCTGAAAAATCTAATGCTGGACCCATTATGGAGTGTGATAATCCAAGATGATGTAAGATATACAGAGTGCATTCAGAGTGCAAAGTGACACAGACATGAAGGAAATAAATGCCATCATATTTAAATTATATTTAAGCTGTTAATTGCCAGGTCTAAGTCTAAATACATGATTTTGAAATTTAAGCTATATAATCACATTTGAAAAGTCCATGGTCAGAATGATGTACTTATTAACTGTTCATTGCCAAATAAAGCAAATTATTATTTTCAAAAGTGATTAGCTATCTAAAAAAATCTATCTAGATTTTTTTCTGGTTTCATCCCAGTTATAATATATTACAATACATTAAAAGGTCTCAATAAATCTCTTATTTTTCCATGTGCCTAGGCCAATAGTTTTCTTTCTTTGGAAGCGCCATTTCTGAGGGTTCAAAAAAAGTAAACAAGAAAAGAAGACCTATTTCTAGAAGTTTTGTATTTGCTGTACAGAAGACACACACCTCACAGAAATCCAAAACCAGTAATACAGGTGCTAGGAGAATTCTTGTCATTAAACTATTGCATTGCTCCACAAGCATTTCCATATACAAACAAGTACATTTTTCTCCTAAGAGAATGTCAGAAGAAATACAGGGGCATTCTTGTTGGTGTTGAAGTGACCAGTTGCTCTGTCCATGCTAGCTAACATTGGCATCATCCATCATCTCTCTCTTCGACTGCCTTTCGCAGAGGCAGTAATTTCGGTGGTCAGATGTTTGACCAACCCGCAGCCTGTGCTGCTCTCAGCAGGTCTGTGTTCTGCACGAAGGTAACGCAGGTGTGAGTTGCCCCACAGGTCCCCTCTGTGGACAGTCAAGGGGCAGGGCTCCAGAGAGCCACAGGGCACCAACAGCTTGGTCTACATGAGACCTTCCTCTTCCAACTTTGTTTCTCCCTCTTTCTCATGGCAAGAGCCATTATGTTCTGCCAAGCCAGGGCCACAGGGAATGGGAACTACCTGGAGGCGGGATGCCTTAATAGCAACTGTGACCTCTCTAACCACTGTGCCAATATCACTAAGAGTGCACAGACAGACTTGACTAGTCATACTTTCTCCACATGGAAATGAACATGGGCCAGTCAATAAATCGACTTTTTCTTGGTAGGTGATTTCACACCATGGAGTGAAGGATGGCACATGAGCTCTTGCACTTTAAGCTACTACTACTAGTACAAGAAAAAAATTCCCCAGTCTAGGATTTTAACAGAATTTTTTGTAATTTTGGTACGAGAGAAGTGAAATAAAAATGAGAACTATTATTTTTTTATTTGTGTAGCTGCAGGTGCTTGATCCTTTGCACTTGAAATTACAAGTGGCTTAAGGTGAAAAGATGCTATAGGGCAGAAAGATGTTATTGGAGGAAGAAGACAGCAGGCTATGCTGTCAAGAGGGATCACAGCAGACCCTCTAGTCATTCTGCTATACTGAGGCAGGCTCAGGGGGGTGCCTGCCCTTTCAATTCTATTTCTGCATCCAAATCTCCTTCAGTTGCATATTTTATAAATAAATAAATATGTATACATGTATATATATATATATATAAACACATATGCACATTTAATACCCTTTCATTTTTTGTGGATTTTTGTTTTGTTTTTTTGTGGCTTTCTTTTGTTTGCTTTTGGGTTTTTTATTTAAAAAAAAAAAAAAGGAAAATACTTCCTTGCCAACAATCAATACACTATGGAATAGCAAATTAAACCATAAAGCCTCTTAGGCCTAGATGAATTTTATCTAATTTTAGGTACATAAATGAGACACACATTCTAGGCACAATGTCACATTAGGTACCTTCTGTTGTCAAGACAGAGAGACAGGATACCTCCAGAGGGCACCTAAGTATTAAAGCAGCTTGAGATCACTCTCAGAAAGTGCCTCTCTGTGTCAATTGGCAGTAGAAGGCAAGTGGAACAACCATAATCTGCATTTAGGTACCTTAATTAGATGCCTGGAGTTGGGTGAGTTGATTCCAGATTTATTTAAGCAGGAAGATTAATAGGGGACTTGTTAATGAAAAGCAAAAGGACAACAAATCAGTAATACAGTCAGCTTTTCTTTCTAGACTCTAAAGGTCAATTCAAAGCCACAGAGAGGAATAAATAATAACAATATTTTAAAAGGTTGAAGAAAAATAATTTATAAGATTCCTTCAAGCTAAAACATTTAAAATAAGGGTCAGAGAAAATCACTTCTGGTTTCCTTGCCTCTGCTTTGTGTGACAACCTCAAAAAGACACTTCAAAGTTCAAAAACAATAGTTTTTTAATGTTCGGTGGATGATTAAAGGTACTGCTAGTGGAATCAGACCTTTTGTCTCTCTCTAAAATAATGCAAATGTTTATTTGACAAGAATCACCTTTGGCATGACAGAAATCTCACTGAAAGTGATGGTAATTGTTCCAGTTAGACCCCAATATTCCATGTATTTCCACAGCTTTTAATTTAATTATGTTCCTTTTGAAGCTCTATTATTAAAGAAAATAAGCGCTACCTTTTCAAACACAGCTGGAGTAGTAACAAGGGACAGGGGGTCTCTGTAGCTTTAATTTTTAATGTATTTTCACTCTTAAGACTGACCTTCCATTTATTAGATAAAAGTACATTTGAGACACGGAGTATCCCTGAGTTATTAATAGCTTACTTAATTATACTTCTTTCCTTGGTGCTAATGCTTCAGAAGGCATTCAGGGAGGCTACATGAACACACTGTGTAATACTCAGAGCATGCATACATTCATTTTGTTTGTCCATTTCCCTTGATTTACCAACCTATTTTAAATATAATTTCCAGGCGCTATTGATGTCATTCGTTTTGTGGTGTAGAGGTGAAAAGATTACACGCTATACCCTGAGGCTAGCAGTGACAGAGATTACTCGGGGTCACATTTTCAAAGCAAAGTTAAACTTAGCAGAGCTCAGCTGTAAGTTAGTTGGGTACAAAGAGAGGGGTGATGGTGAAACAAAAGCTGTTCTGGATAATGTTGTAGCAAGCAAATGAATTTGCCCTACAATATTTTCATTTACCAAGAGAAACAGTTGGGGGTGGGGAAACAAATCAAAACCAGCTTTTAATTATTACTCCTTTGAAAAGGCACATGCATAGGAACTCATGCTGGAGTAATTTGGAATAATGCCGGCAGTCACAGCGCTGTCTTTAAAAGATCCACTGATACTTGTTCCAACAGCTCAGTCCATTTTCCTATTAAACTCCTTTAGCCACAGCCCAATACTGCCATTACATTCATGCTCCTAAAGCCATGGAAGCATTTTAGAGGCACACAGCTCAAAGTGTTCCAGACACCATCTTGGGGGGGAATCGGGCAAAGCAGCTTTAACACTCAAATTTGTTTTACAGTTTTGCAAAGGCTTTCCCTCTATCTAGACAGGCAGATACATTACCACTGTGGAAGGTCACTTTCAGAGCAGTGAGGAAGTTTCACTAGGATAAATCTGTACATAACAACAGATTACTACTTTCTCTAATTGAACTAATTCAATCCAATGGAAAGAGAAACCAAACTGGTTTGAAATAAAGTTTGTCTGAAAATTCTTCTACTTACTGTACAAGCCTAATATTTTCTTGACTGCTGTTTAGGAGAGGTATCACACTGAGATGCCTAATGAAGTTCAGATGCAAATTATCAAAATAATAAAGAGCAATCAGGTGGGAATTGAAAATTCATATTCATTCTGTGTTTGCTAAGATGTCATTATTAAAGAAAAAAAAAAATCAATCATTTCCACTGAGTTACTTGGTGACATTAAGCACCAGATGACAGAGAGTATTTACATTTCACTAGGATCTAGGGCAGACAGCCTCCCTAGTAAGAAATAGCCTCCCTATGGATGGACCTAAGCAAAGGGGAACTTGAGGCACATTGAGATGAGGTGCCCCAACAGATAACAAAAAACCAGAAAGCCATTAAACAAAATCTGATCAACTCAAACCTTTCAAAATCCCAGTCTAGTGCCCCAAATCATGACTGAGACTCCTCCATGCTATGACTGTAACCTCAGTCTAAATCATACAGCTTACACAATCTTTCCCCTTGATGTTGAGCAGCAGTTTCAACTTATCTTGTGCTATTTTTTTGTCCTTTGTACCCTACTGGTTGTGTGAATGTATTTGTTTGCCTCTCTACTCTGAGACTGGTTCCCCTTTCAGCTGCTCACCTCCTTGTTGGTTTTTTCAATCATGTATTTCAACATTCACGTTGTGGTCATTTTCTTCAGGCCTTGGTCCTAAGCACTGGGAAAGCCAGACTGGGAAGATTGTCCAAGGGAAGCTAATGTGGTCTCCTCTTCCAAGAAGCTGAGTAACATCTATTTTAGTAGCTTTCAGTGAAGGGGACATTCCCAGCATATTCCCAAGCTGCTCCACCCCAGCAGGATCAACTCATGTACAATGTACTGCTCTTGTTGCATGAGGTCAAGGCTGGTAATCTATTATTTTGTTGAAATTTGACCCCAAGAGATGCAAGAAACTAACACTGGAAAGTCTTATAATTTATATTTCACTCTCAATTCAGTGCGGAAAAAACAGGGTGCAGTGGAGTTTGAGACTTGAAAATTAAACCTGGGCACTGGGATTTATTTTTCTATGGTGGTTTTAAGAGACCAAAAAGAGTCTGCAGTAGGTGCAGGCCAAATACTGAGGCTGTGTCTGCTCAAGTTTTGATTGCAGTGAGAATGGGCTTGGACAAAAACCACAGGAGGACTTCAGGATCTGGCCCCATGTAGGGTGTTTAGGGGAGACTGGTTGTCAGCAATTGGGTCAAGCCAACAACTTCTGTCTACTTAAAATAAAGTCATTATTCTCAAACCCACAGCAGCGCCTGCTCCTGATGACTGCTGCAGTCACTGATTGAAACCAGAATTAGGCAAAGACTTTCTTGGTCCCTGCTTCTAATTTAACTTCCCAGCCTTGTTATTTCTGGCTGTAAACATTTTTATTTTTTCACTCTGAGAGACAGTTCAAAGTTTTTAGCTGATTGTGCCCAAGAAAGTTTTCCAGCCAGGAGCCTGCACCACTTCTTGAACTTGAAAATAATTGGTCCAGCCAGGGATTTCTTCATTATTGAGGCACACTGAAGAAAATGCTCTGTAGGCATTTCAGGGCTAATCATAGGCTAACCTGTCCCAGGATATTTAATCTGTTAGATTGTATTTAATATTTATCTCATGATAGTATCCAGAGGCCCCAGCAAGACCCCAGTGAGGCAGAAATTGTAGAAATGCAGATGTTTACATCGTCTCTTTCCTGAAAGCTAACAATCTAAAAGAAACCTATAAAACGCATATTTAGAGGAAAACAATAAACCTGGTGAAACGGTCACTGCAGTGAATAATCTTATTGCTCGTATTAAACTTACTTTATTCATCTGACCAGCAATATCTAGTTTCTCTCCAATCAACTAGCAAAGAAATGGATGTTTCTGTGCAAAACTCACAGGAAATCTTGCAACATCCCCTTTTTGCTATACTTTTGGATAGCTGCCATTATTCCCTGTTAAAACGATTAGTACTGTAAATGAATGAGATCACCTACTGAATAAAAGCACAGCCAAGCCACATTCATAACATGATCTCATGCAGACTTTTCTTCAAGAATGTCCCCCTGAGAGTTTTCTACAATTGTTCATCCAATTGTTGTATGTAACCTCTGTTCAGAAAGGAAATGTGGCTGACAAAATCAACTAAAAAAGAAACCACTGGTGCCAAAAAAAAATATTAAAAAGTGTTTGTGCCTGGGTACTTTAATATATATTCTTTTCTCATCACCGAAAAAGAATCCATTCATTTTAAACAAATCTACATAATGCTAATTTTTTGCATACAAGAACCATTCATTTACTTCAGAGCGGGGTCAGGAGACCAGGCTTTAAATAAGTTACACATGAGTATCTCCATGCCCTAGAGCCAAATATAGGAAAACATTCTCTCCTCTTATGGCACCCATATAGTGCAGCACTGTCTGCACAGCTCCAGCAGCAAAAATGTTTTGGTCTCTTCTGTAAGGCAAGAAATCACTATTTTTCAGAAGGGAAGGGAGGCACTGGGAGAAGAAAACATCGACCAGATGAAGAGCATTTTGGTGCTAAACAAGGTAGATGATTCCTTCTAAAATTTTCAGAATTCATCATACACTTGTGAAAAGTCCCTCATCTGCATAGATGTCCTAAAACCCTGAGGGTTGTAAGGGACTTGTTGAGACTTCACAGAGGAAGTGTGCAGCAGAGAGGGAACCTGAAGCAGGCCACCAAAGCCCCAGACTAACCTCATAATCATGAGCCCGTCCTTCTTCCCATTTCACTGCCAAGGAGGTCACCAGGAACTCAGACATTACACAGCATTGACTTTCTGTCTCTTCGAAAAAGAACTTTGATCCTTGCAGGCAAACATTTTCTGCCCAAGACAACTCATTGCATTAGTCTGTCCCCTTGACAGCTCTGCAGAGGCTAAAGAGAAACTTTGCTGCACAAGACACAGTGAAACGTGAAGACGTGATTAGAATGGGAAAGCATAAATGCTCAGAAGAGAAGAAATTATGGGGAAAACGGGAAGAGACGAAAACAGCCAAAAACAGATCGAGCCAAAAAGAGAGAAACAGACACTAGCTTGGTGGCATGGGTTTTGAAAGCCCTTCTGTGGGCACTAAATATATGGCATTATTGACATTTTAACAGCATTAAGAAAAGACTTTACAGTTGGGGAGCACCTTTGGACAGCAGGCAGACATGATACTGCAGATAACACATTTACCAATGGATTTCCAGTAAGTCCATTTAAGGGTCTTTTATTGTATGAGTCACAGATCCCATTGGCAAACTAGTGTGAACAGTCAGTGGTAGAGTGAGGCACCAGCTTGTTTGCACAAAATGCCACCAATGATACTGCACCTTTGAAGTACACAAATGAGGTTTTCATTCTGCTCAGTGGTTTTCTAGGCAAGGATAGTCTACCCACGCTGTCTGAAATGCAGATTTTCAGGGTATCACTAAAAATCAGGTTTTCTGAGAGTGCCACTGGCTTTTGAAGACCTCTTTTGGTTTTATTTTGATTATTGGCAGATAATGTCTACCACGTGTGCCCACACTTTTTTAAGGTTTCTGCTGTGTAGAGGCTACTTAATATCCATCCAGAGCATCTGACCCCCACAAAACTGAAGAACCATAAAAAGGGACAGGTACAAAACAGTGACACAGGAGGACCACAGTGCTGCAAGTCTCCAGTCGTGTTGGTTGGCCAGGCACAGTCCTGGCACAGGTAGCAGGAGGGTAAATGCACATGCTCAGTCTTCTAAAGCAAGCAAGGAGGTCTCCTAAGAGAGGCAACAAATGGAGCCAGGTGCTTCTTATTCTCTAATAGATGGTACGAAAAAAACTTATATGCAATGTCAGCATCTTTGTGCATGTGAGAGATAAAAAGTCTGAATTTATATTTAGCTTCATTTGAGCAGAACTGACTGCCGTTTTCCCTTCTTTTGTCCCCCAGGAAAGCCTGGGCTTGACTCTCAGCTGATGTAACCTGGCATCGTGCCACCCAAAGCAACGAAGTGCACAGGCACAGGGGAAAGAAGACAGTTTGGCCAGGGACCTTTGAGAAAGCCCTGCTTTTAAGTGCTACCACAGACTGATATCCATGCAAAGCAAACAGGATGTCCAATTTTAAATCGCCTAACAAGCCGCATCCTGTAAATTGCATTCTACTCAGCTGACCCAGGAGATAAAATGTGTTGGGACTGATCCCCAGCCACGATAAGGCTGGTTTGCTTAAAGTTCAGCTGAAAATCCCTTCTGAATGGAACTTTATTCTATTCCACCATCCCCACACCCCACTGCAGGCAGGCAAGGGATGACAAGAGAAGGTCGGAAGTGTGACTGTCACCCCAGCACAGCTCAGATGTTCCTGATGGTTGTGTCCAGGACAGCACCAGCCCCAGAGTAATCAGCAGTCTTACCCTTCACTGTACCTGATCTTCAGACAGATGAAAATTAAGGGTTTTTCCTACTAGGGAAAAAGAAAAGACCACTTAATTGCAAATGGATTTAAGAAGATTGCAAAACCTGCCAGCTCAAAGCTGTTGAAAGAGGCAGTTTGTTGGTCTTTCACTAGAATTCCACTCTTCATTCACAGCACATCTGCTATCGAGACTTTTAAAGCCCATTCAGGTTGTCTGTAGCAATCCTGGCTAAGAAATACACAAAACCTATTTGGGAACATGTGTTGCTTTCTTGTTTACAAACTCACATTGGTGATGCTGTAGTACTCTCAGGACTGGATTTTGTTCTTAATTTTTGTTCACCAGAATATTTGCAAGTGCAGACATGTGAAAATCTGCTAATCAGGGTCCACAGAGGCCAAATAATTTTGTGAGTGTATACATGTGTGTGGCTGTGCCTTGTGGACTAACAGCCATATACTTTTATGCTACAAACTTTGCCTATTATGTATATTAGGGGAGAGAAAACCTGACATTAATCCAAATGTGAGTAAAACTGAACAAGATGCATTTCTGGGGCTATTCCCCCAGATGCAATTTTATAACAACACAGTAAACACATACTTTATTGTTCACCTGCTTGCAGGACTGGCAGTACAGGCTAAAGGCTACTGCTGTACTCTGGCTCAGTCTGAAAGACATCCCTCTAGCAATGAGGATGCTGGCAGAAAATACTTGGTGAAGAGACAGTCCTGTTGGGAATGAGGGCAGAACAGCTCAGCAGAGACTCCTGACATCCCATCCCTGAGGTAGGCAGGCAAAGCAGGAAAGGGAGGATGAGGGAACAGGTTGAATTTTGCTGAAGTCTCATACTTGACTGCAGCCAACCCAACTCCTCAGACCATATGCCAGTCCCCAAGACAGACTGCACAGCATTACCTGTAAGTATACTTTAATTGTACAGTGACATGAGACTTATCCAGGACAGGTAAAGCAGGCCTTAGAGCAAAGTCCTGCTGCTGGATTAGTCTTACACCAGGCTGAGTTTGAGCAGCTTGGCTGATGGTTTGTCATGCTGCATTACTTTGTGTACTGCCCTATGAATTCATTCGTGGCAGACTGTGGGAGAATATGCCTGTCCTTCCTAGGCCCTTCTGTGCAAGTGCTCTCAGCTTGCCAGCACAGTAAATTAAACTGCTGGTGGAAAGACACAGATCCTGCTCTAGAAGATGAACTCTTCCAGCTGTTAATGCAAGTCAGATTTTGGGATAGGGAGCAAAAGGAAAAAAAAAGAGTCAGATGAAGGGTATGAGACTTGGTGGAAGGAATTTTGGCAGTGGGTTTTGCCCTGACAAGCAGCAGGGTGCCTTGCTAAGGCGATCACGCAGGCTGCATGCAGGCCTGAAGTCATGGAGACAGCTGATGAGAGTTTAGGCTTTGCCAGACATCAGTGTTGCAGCACACACACATCGAAAAACCCACCAGAGATGAGTGGAAAAGTAACTTTCTGGAAAATTCCCCTATAGAGTAGTTACTGAGCCTTCCCAGAGTGTGCTAGCAGAGGTGCAGACATGTGGACAGAGATTTCTTTTGCTGGGAATGATGCCACTGAGTACACTCTGCTGTAGCATTTTCCAGAGAGTCCACCACAAAGGTCTCATGGACACCTTAGCTCCTGAGCTGCTCTAGCGCTCCTGCCTATAAGCTTCTTGTTCAGTCATTCCCCAGAAACAGACATTTAATCCTTAGTGATGTTAACTACCATGGAGCAACAATACTTTGGGGACTGTACTGGACAACAGGAGTGCCCATTGTAGGAGGAACTGAGCATAGTCTAGAAATGGGTGCCCAAATTCTATCAAATAGCATTAATGTGAGGGGGTGTACATTGCTCTCCATTGCTTTTAAGTACACACCTTCAAAAACAGCCTAGCCTACTTTAGGAAAATCACTGCCAACAGTCTGAGGGACTAGATTGTTCTCCTCTGCTCAGCCCTGCTGAGACATATCTGTAATGCTAGGTCTAGTTCTAGGCTTGAAGTGAGACCTGGACATACTAGAGTGTGTTAGCAAAAAACCCACAAAGACTATTAAGGGACTGGAGCATCTGATATAAAAAGGAGAGGCTGAGAGAGCTGGGATGTCCAGCCTGGAGAAGGGAAGGCTCAAGAAGGAATTTTATCAAAGTGTATAAATATCTGAAGGGGAGGGCTTCCAGTAAAGAAGATGAAGCCAGGGTGTCTCAGTAGTTGCCCATTGATAGGACAAAGGGCAATGGACAGAAGCTGAAACACAAACAAGTCCAATTAGATAGAAAGCTTTTTTTACTGTATGGATGCTCAAGCATTGGAAGAGGTATCTTGGAGAGTTTTTGAAGTCTTCCACCTTGGAGATATTCAAAGCCCAACTTGATGTGGCCCTGAGCAACCTGCTGAATTTGACACTGTTGTGTGCAGCAAGGTCAGATGGTGATATCTTCTTCTCCTGCAGCTGTTCTGTGACATTCTGTCCTTTGAAATAAGGACAGCAGTGCTAAGCCAGCTTGTCCTTGCACAAGACTATTGAAGTACGAGTAAAAGTCTGTAAGTGTACGAATTTTTTCTTCATCATCTCTTGAAGTTGCAGTCAAAGAAAATTGGTGTCTTATACTTGGATCTTAGTGAGATGCATAACACCTTAGCTATCTCTATCAACTGCCTTTCAACACTAAAGCCAGCGTGCTTTATAGTCACTGGTGTTAGTAAACCTGTGCTAATGAAAAAGACATAATTGCAGAATTTTTCCAGTCTCAGCCCAGAGTCAGAATGTCCAAGACTGAATCTGTCTGAAAAGTAATTTCCTTCTGATATAAAAGACCTCCTCCTTTTAATTCTCTTTCCTGCAAATACCATTGCTTTCTTATTCACTAAATGTGGCCAAATATAAGCCAGCAGAAAGTGTCTAATGTGTCCCAAGGTAAGTATCAACTTCTACCCATTATGGAAAGCCTTATGCAAGTCTGTAGAAAATAAGTGGCCCTTAAGTGAATGTTTTCTAGAAACAAAATAAAAGCTCTCAGCAATGTCTTAAGATTTTCTATGGAAGGGAAAATGAAAAAAAATCCATGTCTATAATATCTCAGCTGAAGGTATGCTGCTACAGCAAAGGTTATTCTCTCCCTTCTTGTTCTGTTCTTATGCTTACATATCTAACCTTAGCATGGTACTGCAGGTAGTTTATTTATTCAAGGAAATTGCTGCTAGATGATTGTTGTGACTTGGAAAAGATTAGTGGAGAAAAACAGAGAAATTTACTAACATTCTTAGTAAAATGTGGTGTTTTAGCTGATACTTTTGTTATAGGCACAAGAACTCTTATATAGCAGAATAGGGCAGATTCAGAAGCATTCTGTGCATAAAGGAATCAGGGAATCATGTCCGTTTATTCCCTTTCTGCTCTCATAAATAGATGTCCTGTTGCAAAGCATCCAACTATGGGTCTGACAGCCAGATTGCCTCAATAGAGGTACCTGGCCCTGTAATGCTCTGTAATGCTTTCAGGTTGGCCTAAGCTCAGCCCAGCATTTCCTGGAAAGATGCTTCTCCTTCAGCTATTTTGCTCTGCAAACTGCTGGCATCATGCTCATGCCATGCCCGAGGACAGCACCACAGCCTAGAAAGAAGGCAAAGGTGCGAAGCCCTACTCTAACCAGCATCTGCTCCCTGTGAGCCCAAAGTGCCCTCTTTGCTTCAAAAGCCATTTGACACAAGGGGCTCTGAGAAGCCTCCAACCCTCCAGTAGGACTGCAAGTTGTGGTAATCATAGGGTCTGCACTTCTCTTTGTGCAGGCAGCAAAGAAGGAAGATACAAATGCAAATGAGGATGTCTTCTGTGACAAAGAAGACTAAGAGCACCCAATGTCTGGTTTTTACAAGGGATTATTAACACTTTTTTTGTGCACTTCCAAATGCAGAATAGTTGTTATTCACATAAATGAATGACAGTAAGGTTTTCTGCTTATTATTATATCATTCATGTCTAATACAAACTATGGAACATAGGATATAGGGAAATATTATGGGAAATGTTGCAAGCATACCAGAAAAGCAGATGAGCACTTCTTATATAGGAATATAGACTAATGGCAAGCATAATGAGTTTGAAAAGCCCCAGGTAGTGTGCAAAAGCCAATAAAATGCTACAAAAGTAATAAATCCACAAGGTTATTAGTACAAGGACAATGATGTAAATGGTTTGAAGACCCATTTGGCTTGGAGCATTTCCTTCTAGGTCAGTGACTCGAATAAGAGGTAGGCAAACACTGCAGAAGATTTGGTGTCAATATTTGTTTAATGTTTTTAATGAATTCACTTAGCTTGTGTTTATTTTTCACTAATATTGTAGCACAATGGTTCCCAATCTGCTTCATATTATAAAAAGCCTGATGCCATAAATAGGGACGATGGATCAGTCCCAGTCCATACACCCTTGTGAATGTGCTTTGTGGCAAGACAGTTCATGAATATAATTCATTTTAAATAAATATTGGCAAACTGGTCAAAGAAATCCAATTCTATATTTGTTCACATGAGAATTTGTACCATATGCTTTGGATACAGGAATAGCGTTTATTCTGTCCAGGAACAAGCTTGTACACTGAATCATCACTAAGCCTGGGAAATAGTATTTCAACTTCAAATATTCAGAAAAAAGAATTATTCACAGATATCTGTTCTGATTGCAAATTATTTCAAATAAATGTAAAAGCACCAATATTTTCACAAAATATTAGTGAAAGCAGAGATGCAAAATACATTTCACAGTTGAGGCACTATGGCTAACACATATTACATTTTATTTATTACTTTTAAAACACTTTGTTCAAAAATGGTCCCTAATACACAATGCCTGATGGCTATTCACAGGTGTCTATGGAAAGAGTTCATCTCAGCTTCTACAGGAATAGTCTTGCAAAAAGAACACTGCAAACACAATCTGCACTGCCTGGCAATATAGCAAAAAGAAGCCATGGGGAGGCAACAAATCTTACTTCAGTGTTTACTCCCTCCCTTTCATATGGCTGTTAAATAACACACTGCTAAAACACCAGTGTTAAGTATGACTTAGGAAGGAAGGAATACCCATAGCCATGTTCTAGCAGAGTGGTAATACGCCTTCTTTAAACATATTATGTTGTTCATAAAGGCTATTGCCAGGTTAATATATAATAAATTCTTCCCTTTTCCTAGGGTGGCACCATCCAAATCAGTCTCAGGTTTAGCAGTGTCCAAGCTTGTTACCCAACTTCATCCCACCACCTGTGCCGAGGATCCTTGCCCAACATATTTGCTTTTGGAATTTCATCTTTTCACTGCTCAGTGTGGTTAAGTTTTTGCTGCAAGGGGGATGTTTCTGTGGCTGGAAAGAAAAGGGTAGCAAAGCTCCTGCTAAAATAAATCTTGCAGAAGCCAAGGGTACTGGAAAATGAACGACTAATATCTAATCTATTTTGTTGGCCAAGATCTTGGGGAAAAGAGCTACAGGAACATCCAGAAAGCAATAACCTACATGATACAATTCCAATCAGGATTTTGGATGCAGAAACAGTAATAAAATTCACCCTCCCCATAATCATATGCAATCTATTAACCACAGTGTCTAAAGAAAGCCCTTTGTTTCTGGTGTTGTTACAAGAACTGCTGTGGTATAAGCACATATTTTAAAAGGCCATTAGTTCCTGCTAAAACATTGATTTCTCAAATAGAGGAATCCATCTCTCAAATCTATGAAACTATAACTACAGGAATTTCCCAAGTTTAAATAATATTTTCCCATACTAATAACAGATCTGATGATTGCCAAGATAAAAGAGCTCAGTCTATTTGGATGCTAGTGGTCAAGAAACAGATGACAAGATAAGGAACTAAGTACAGTACCCGTATCATAACTAATGTGCTTGCCACTCCTTACAGGAAAATCTGTAAATTATGTCCACCAAAAAGAAATCCTGGATCTTACTTTATTCTGATGTAAATCCAAGTACAAAACATATATGGATACAAATCAGTATGTTTTTGCTCATGCACAGCATTATGGAATTGATATGTGGGTCAAGGTGTATTTGGGCTTATAACTAGGAACAAACACGTGCACACACACGTGCATAAACCCAACATTTAAATACCTCGAGGTGTAATTTGGGAAATGCCAGAGTCAAGTTAATTTTAGAAATTCCAGATTTAAATTTCCTGCCAGGTCAGTAGGTAAAGCTACAACATTTCAGAAATTCCCTTCTCTGGAAGGCATACATATATGTGTTACTTTTAACTGGGAGGCAAGGGGGGGCCAAGAAAGAAAAAAAAAAAAAGGTACCTTTTGAATGAAAAATGCTGCATTTATTTCCTAACCTCAAGGGCTGTGAACGGAAGAATGCTACAGCACCACAGACCTTTCCAGACAGCTCTTCCCTCTTCTGGCCCCTGCCGATTCCTACCCAGATGTTTGAATCCTACCCTCCCACACATTGTCTCTCATCTTGGTAATGGTTTTCCTGCTTTCTGCCTTCTCACTCCCATTTCATTCCTCTGGGATCTGTCCAAGACAATTGCCTGATCTTCAGGCATAGCAGTCCTATGGTCCTTGCTCATCAGGTTGCTTTCCCTTTCTTTTTACCCCTAATTTTTGGTATAATTTCTCCAGCTCTGCAGGTTCTATGCTTTTCAGTCCTAGATCTACTCTTTTTCCTCACAAAATTTGTGGCATCTTCTGCCTTCTCCCCACTTTGTCTCTTTGAAATCTTTTCACACCTTATAGTCCAAGAGCATCTCAGATCTGCATTTCCCAACAGGTACTTGTCCCTTAGCCTCTGACTAAGTGCGCATTTCTTTTCCCAGGAGACCTAAGTCCCAGAGGTCCAAACTCTATATGTTCCTTCCTGCTAGACTGTTCCCTTGACCCACCCCCCATCTTCTGCACACTCCAGCATCTCTAGCATATTGCAGCACTGTGGTCACTAGACAAATGCCAGTCACCTACAGCTACCACTGGACTATAACTAACGTGGTTGGAAACTTCAAAAAAATTTATTTTCAGTAAGGACTCAGAAAAGCCTGTTTCAATTTTACCCACTAAATTTCCAAAGACATTTTGAGATGCAGGATGGCTTTACATGGAGGTGTGAAAAGGCAGATTGACTCAAAATTCTGCTCCATACCATAGCAATTTTTATAAGGAACACATGGGCAAAGCAGACAACACAATGAATTTTACCCTAGCCCTGTTCAGGGAAACTCCTGAACATTTTATTAGAATAATAATCACAACAAGTGATAATAATAGACTTTCTGATCCACTGAACATAGAAATTTCTAGCCCACAAACTGAAAATTTGAAAAAGTTGGTTACAAACAACAACAACAAGAAAGACTGTTTTGCCATGGAGAGAATGGCAAATTTACCAGCTTGGACAATGGTCATCACGTCTTTGTGTATAGAGAGTTTTTTCATTCCTTTTTCACACTTTGTTTTATTTATTTTAGCATGTGTTTCTTCTTATTATATATCACAGTACTGCTGGCATGATGGTAGGATGTTTAAAAGCTCCTCAGATCTCAATGTTCTTGGGAAGCCCACTGTTCTTCAGCTTGTGGGACATTGTCCTGGCCCTCTCAGGATCATGAGGAACTAGGCCACTGCCTCCTCACAGGACCACAGTTTCTGCTCTGGGGCTCAAATACAGCAGAAAACAGACAGTTTCATTGACATTGAAGAACGTGCTATCTGCTGCTTAGACTGAAGGTTCTTTCTTCTGCATTAATTAGGTTTGTACTGGTGTTTCTCATGAGTCCTTGGTATCTAGAGCTTTCTACAGAGTATACACACAACTATGCATAAGCTGTGAACCCACAGACTATGTTTCCTTTGCTCTGTCAAAGACAGTAGCCACCCATCTCCCTACAAAGATGATAAAACTCATTCTAGTGACAGATATAGAGAACTGTTCAACTTTTAGGAGAATTGCGTGGATTCTTGATGAGAAGGGTCAACAAGAATTTTGTCTAGACATGCTGTTTGATTCAGGAGCTGACTATGATATCAATTATCAGTTATGACTGAGGTTCAATTCTACCATTTCAGATACAATCACTAGCAGTCAGATCTGGCAGCTGTAGTGCATTCCTTTGCAGCAATATAGTTGTGTGCGAAATAATGATATTTTGGATTAACCAAGCAGCTGGACTACAACTCATAGCTGGAACTGAAGGCATATACATATCATTTAAAGCAAATCTGGCATTTCAAAGTATACAAAGACTTCAGCTTTAGTAGAGGTAACCAACATCCTGTTTCAGTACCAATTCTTTTCCTCTTGAAATAATTTCTGGGGTGCTGACAAATAGGTCATAATAACTTTATCAAATGTTCCCAAGAGACTTTGTAGCCAAAACCTTATTGAAAAACCAATGAGGCTGATATTTATCCACCACAAATGAGGCCTTCCTACAGGAAATTCTGTAAGTTTCCCACCATGACCAAATAATGTCTTGAAGTTAAAAACCCCTGGATAGAGTTGATTTGTCCAATGCTTGGCAGCTGTGGCTACATGGATCAGTTTTTTGGGGGGTGTTGTTCGGTTTTTGTTGACATATGGAAACCCTAGGTGTTGGAAATATTTGAGACTAGCCTCAACTGAAACATTGTGTTGAGGAATTCATTAGGTCATTTCAAAAGTTCTTATTACGGAGCATTTGGGATGCTGCAGGATATAATGAACTTAATAAGGCATCATTGCACAATGCCAATTTTAGGAGGTCATAGTCAAGAAGTCAACTTGTTTAAATGATAAAGCCAAGTAGCTCCTGGGAGATGTCTGTCTACACCAGTAACACGTAACAGGCACAGTAACAGGGTCATTGTGGAAAAAGGCCTCAAATCCACTTGCAGTTGCTTAGACTCAGCATTCCTGATGCAAAGCCAGTGGAGCCAGCTTTTCTTCCAGGCATTTCAGTGCAGTGGCTTTGAAAGGTGAGGAATGAAGCTATGCCACGGGCACAGCTGCTTTCTCTTACCAAAAACCAAAGCAGCTGCAGCGTCAGAGCAGGGGAACCACCAGGGACAGATCTGTCCCATTGTTATTTAAGTCTCAGGAAGAATGGCAAAAGTGGTGGGAGTAAAATATCCTTATGGGAGAGAGAGCAACCCACTTCATAACATTGCTTGAGCATTAGCAAGAAGCCGTGCTGTCATACTGCATGGAGAGCTCCCATGGGCAAAATGGGATGACAGTTCTTTGTCTACAGCCCATTCATCCTGGCAGCACATGTGCATCTGCTCCATGCACAGGAATTTTTATAGCAGCAGTTGTAAGGAGGATTAAATAGGTGTCTGGCTCTAAGACACATAGAAAGGACATCACAAGGTATAATGGTATAAAGTTAGCAGGGCAGCAATGTGAAAGGAATGAGAAAGGAAGAGGGGAAATACCGCTTTGCTCTGCAGGTCCTCTTTTCCTCTGAATTTAAAAGACATTATTCTGAGCTGGAGTCAGTGCCTGACAATGAAAATGAGAGAAGAAACAAAAATTGCCTACTCTGTGCAACATACATGGATCACTAGATAAAGACAGCATTTCCACTTTCTTGCAGGGTTTCAGATTTTCACTGAGGTGAAGATGTGCCACACACTTTCCTCTGTGGTTTTCCTATTGTATTTCAACATCAGGAGAAACCGAATTAAGCTCAAATGGAATTTAAAGCAATGGAAATTTGTCTAGACAGGATTTAACATCCATTAACTCAGTGGGATTTTCAGATAGCAAAATAACAGTTTGCAAATTCCCACAAAGAGGTACAAATGACAATTTTATAGGTGTTTGCAACTCTTCTACTTTTACAAACACTGAACAAGCAGAACACCTTTAGAAGTGAATACCTAGGTTAGTCAGAAAACATGAAGGTTGTTTCCTTCTTACAAAGAAAATTTTGATATGGAGTTAATTTTTTTTCTTTCTTACTTACATATTTTTATTTTTTTGGCCACAACCCCCTGCACTTTTTATTTTTAAACAAGTGGAAGAACTTTTGAAAATGTTTCAGATTTGTTTAACCATCTGCTTGGATATTGTATAGCTTTCCAAAACAACATAACTAGGCTTATAATAAGCAAGGGAATCTCCCCCACTTCTTCACAAAACTAAAAGGTCTAAGACACTTCTCAAGGAAGGCATTTCAAACTCTCTTTAACAACTATAATGATGCACTGATATCTATGAACTAGAAGCAGTGTGATTAAAATAATTGCATAAGCACAAAGGCTTAAGCAAAGTAGTCAGGAAAAATGGAATTTGTATAAGTGGAAAAATCTAAGAAACTCCATATTTAAAGAAAAGACACTTGTAGCAAACAAAGTAAGTTGAAAAACAGGCTCTGAAGGGAATGAAACTGCCACAGGAAGGCGAGTGACTTATTTGAAGGCACAGTTTCTCTTTACTTTTATTTTCTTATCTAAAACAAAGTTCATAGGGTAGGTTTTCCACTGGATTTATTTGAAGCTGAACCTTGATAAGACTTAGTGGGATGAGTACACTTTCTACACCAAAGATGCAAAGCGTAGTGTAGAACACAGGTTAGACTATAATGCAGCAGAATATGTTTCCAACATATCTCCACACATGCTGTAGATAAGGAAGGACAAAGATGAACAAGACACTGCTGAAATGTCCCTGGAAGCACTAGTGCTTTGGAGCTAGAATAGCAAGAAGAGGGGTTGAGTGCATCTCCTCTTCAAATGGGGATCACCAGGCTGACTCCTCCACTCACCATCACTTCTTGGACCTTGTCAGCAGCACCTGGTTGCTGGCCATGTCATACTTTGTTCATATAGCTCTGTGGTCACCTCCGTTCTTAAAGCAGAGCTTCAAACTGAGTCTGCACACCTCTGATGAATAACTCCACAGATTCATTTATCATCTGCCCTTGACTTGCTTCCCTCTGATGCCCCAAGTTGCCCGAGTTGTGCAAAATCTTGTAACATCCTTTCTCTCTTTGTTATGCTTAATTACATAGTTGTCAATCTTAAAACACACAAAAGAGGGAAATTTGAAAACATTCTGGGATTTGTATTATAGTGTTGAATGAACTGGTTTTTTTCCTATTGCATGGGAAAAAGATTTAAATGAACTTTGCACAGACAAAAAAATGGGTGACTCTTTAACAAGAAAGAAAAGAATTGGCAGGTGTATAATTATTTTATTGCTTCTGCTTTTGGTACTTTCCTTCCTTATTGTCAGCCTTCACCCTCTCCCCAATCCAGTTAATAATAATAATAATAATAATAATAATAATAATAATAATAATAATAATAATAATAATAATAATAATAATAATAA
>JAWWEU010000081.1:59188546-59334544 GCA_035583155.1 Acropternis orthonyx | reverse complement strand
ATAATAATAATAATAATAATAATAATAATAATAATAATAATAATAATAATAATAATAATAATGTCAACCCTCTTCTTTTTGTGCTAACTTTATGGGAAGAACTATGGTGTCCACACGCATATCCAAAGAGATCCTTTCTTTGAACAGAGTTACCTGCTGCTAACCACACATTTCTGGATACTCGTACTGGAGTTGAGGACTGCAACATGACTGAGCTAGAGATCAGTTAGAGCATCTTAACAAAGTTTTGCCTGTCAACAGACCTGACAAAATTTTCCAGCCCATACAGTTCCTCTACCCCTGATTCAAGGTAAAATGCATCAGCTTAAGTCATCATAAAGTGCATGCAGTACCCATTATGACTCCTCGCCTGACAAATTGTAACTGTTTATTCCACAGTAACTTGAGACATTGGCTGCTGTTAATCAACGGGAAAGAAGCTGCCAGGTATGCAACAACAGATCAGAGAAGAATAGCCTGCTGTTACTGCTGATGAAGAGAGAGACAACTGAAGAAAAGAGAAAAAGCCTATTTAGCCTGTTCTGCTGAAGTCAGACCTGAGCAATATCTGCTTGCTTGGAGGCTTGGATACTACCATGAAGAACACAGCCTGACAGAGGAGGAGCACATGAATAGGAATGTGCACAGCAGGACCACAAAGAGACTGAACTAAACCCAGTCATACCATCAGATCAGCGCTGCTGCTCAGCATGCAACGCCCACAACAAGCAGAGTCATGCAGCTTTCAAAACACAGGAGGCACAACATGACAGAGGGACAGTACGGAGCCCTGTGGCACCAGTGATTGTGGAGAAACTGGTAAAATGAGCAGAAACACTATTTCTAACATTTATGTTAGCATTTCCAATGTCTAATAGCTGATCCCTTCAGAAACAAATCTCTTATGAGGACATGTTTTCTAAGTCCAGTCCTAAAAATATCAATAGGAAGAGTTTTAATCCCTGTAAACACAAGTTTTCATTGTCTGAATGCTGTTGATATGAGGGACCTTAACATATAACCAGGTGCTCACATGTAGTGTGCTTTAGATGCCCTGAAGATACAGCACTTCATGTTGCATTAACAAAATGTGCAGGAAGGAAGGTGCAAGTGGTAACCTTGACCTGTTGGATGAAAGTTACTATCTTGTGGTTTTAGGCTGGAGGATACAGCAAAACACCCCGGACAGTTTTCCCTTTCCTTCAGACTCATCTGCATGTGTGAAGGGAACTGAACATAAACCATAAATGCTCAGACCTTATGACCTTCACGATGATGCTGTAACATCTCAGAGTCTATGAAAACCAGGCGTTCATTTAAGGAAACATTTTACATGATGATTTGGTGTTTCCCTTCAGCAAATCCCTTCTCTATGCCTGGGACAGGCTGTAAACTGGATCTCAGCTTTCAAAATGTTAAACTACTAATGTCTTCTTTGAGGAACTCCTTGAAAGCTCATTCTTAAGGCCTTGATTTGTTGCTTTTTAAACATAACCAGCATGTGTTTGTTGTGAGATAGGTAGTCTGTTTAAAACCATGCCCCCTCTTGGGAGTAGTTGTAAATAAGGCATAATTGCAAAGGAGCTGTCATCCAGAAATCTTGCCCTGAACCTTTCCAGATAATAAAAATACCATTTCCAAGATGTGAAGGACAGAGATGACTTAAAAGAAATATATACAGCCCCGAGAATGACTCAGAGAAGGCAGAATCAAGGCCCCAAAGCAGACAGCACTGCGGTGGGTTTACTTTGTCCCTCAGTCATGAAGAGACAACACCTTCCCAGGCTTTATAGTCCATGTCTCCAGCTATTCTGGCCTCCTCTGAGCAGACCAGAACTGACATATAACTCCTTTTAAAGTGCCTAGCTCAAATATTGGTTCTGGAAGTTATTCCATCAACAAATTGATAACTGTAACAACATCATTGTGGTTACCCGTTGCTTTCTGTTTACAAGGCTGTCATCAGTCATCACTTTCTGGAACTAAGGATTCACAGTTTACCCCTGCAAGGCTCTCAGGCTTGGTCTGAAGCCTATTCTTCAGATGTCCCCACACACCCTGAAACCACTGCTACCTAAGCAATACTAAAGCTCCTTTTTCTCCCCTCCCAGGAGGCTGTGTTCCCCACACCAGTGGTTTCATTCACCCACACAACATCCCTTCTCAAATAACATCGAGGTAGATTTGAAGGATGGTGCTGAGCCACTCTGCCTGTGCCTTTGCTTTGCAGCATTACATGCCTCGCTGTCTCTTGCAGCACACTTAAATGGCAGCTGTGATGCGACAACCAAAACCCTTATCCAAGTCTGTCATCAGGTATTTTTGTACCTCTGCAGAGAATTTCACAGGATCACTCATAAAGAGCAGTTTAGTTGAGGTATACCTGATTCACCTTGGAACTTTTTGTGAGGCACTGAGTTGTGAATTTGTTTTGTTTTAGCTAACTGCTTTGAAGATAAAAACCACTCTAGAGTCCTTAGCTCTGCTAAGTTTACTGAATTAATATAGATATATAGATAGATATATATGTGTACATATATACACACATAATACAGTACAGTGTGTATATATAATATATATATAGTATATGTATGTATCACGTTCCCTTGCAGTTTACTGTAACAAAGACTTGGTTCTTCCATATCTCTGAGACAGATCAAACTTCTGTGGGTTTGGGGGTTTTTTTTAATTTTTTTTCCCATAAAGGAAGGGGAATATCTGTGTATATATCCACATTTCTGCTGCCCACTTCACTGAGTAATTGCTGATATCCTCTCATATACAGCATATAGAACTGTACTACCTAGAAAAAACCACAGCAAACATAGAATTTGGAGGAGTGAGTAGTGGGGTCATCTATTGGGAAATAAAAGCTCTGCCTACAAAATCATAATAAGTGTATGGATCCATTGTCAAAAGAGAGAAAGAAATCAGATTTACACCGTTTTGTGTTCTTCCAGTGGAAATACTGAGCTGATTGAGCATGAACATCTAAAAATAAATTTGAGCAAATCCCACCAGCATTGTTACAGACAGACTCCAACTTCTGTAAAGAAACTGCTGGCTTTTCAGTCCCCCATATTTCATAATCTGTCTCCCCGTGGGTGGGAAACACTGTGCTTACAGTGGCGCCTCCCGTACTATGGCAAAGCTGCCAGCTGTCTCAATGTATGCAAATGAAACGATGCACTGAAGCTTTCAGCGCCCTTTGCCGGGGAGGGGGCTGCTCTTCGGCTGCGAACTGCCCCTCACTTCCATCGACACAGCAGGCACAAAGCCTTGCAAACTTGCCAGCAGCCTTACCAAGTCGCTTTTGATTAGAGAACACACAGACCTACCAAAGCCTATTCCTATATGAAACCTGTCTGATGTATCATTTCACCAATGCAGCTGGGCCTACAGTGTGGAAAACTCGTCTTGCTTAAGGAAAGTTTATCATTCAGCAACACTTTGCCATGGAAATAATGAGGCTCTGTCTCATTAGTTACTGAGGTAGAACGGAGGCACAACACTTGGACACAACTAGCCAAGGACCAACCTAAATATGATAAAGCTGGTTGCAGAATGAAGCTGGTTTATGTCTCTCCTGTACTTCGTACACTAAGGCATGCAGTCTAGGAAAGTTAAATTTACTTCTTTTCTCTCAGACGCTTTCATACTGTTCATCAATTCCACAGAGGAACATAGCATAAGTAGGTGTTCACTGCATTCTACTTGTCCTCATGAACACTAGTCATGTCTTTATCTAAGTGAAAACCAGGTGCACTTTTTAAGTGCACAATTTTAAGTGCACAATTTTAAGAAGTCTTTTCAAGTCTTTTTAAGAAGTCTGCCCAGATTAGAAATTCATGTTCAGTTTATAGATTTACCACTCCCATGCCCTTCTGAAAAAAAAATGGATTTGTTTGCTTATAAACAATACATTAGGCAGAATATTAATATGCTTACAAGATTAGGCATGCAGAAAATAGCTGCAGAATTAAATTTGTCAATAAATACTTGGAGATCAAGAACAGGGCTTTGGCAATAAGTTGTCCTGGTGGATGTTAGTCACATTTGTACCTACACATGAAGGACAATGAAGGTGACCATCATATACATTGATTCAAAACTCAGGACTTTGTTAAAGTTACAACCTGTAATGGTATTGGAAACGAGCCTTCAAATGATCTCCCCTGCAGCCCAGTGGCACAGGAGCAATGAACCTGCTCTTGACACCACAGCCCCTCTCCAGGGCAAGCCAAGCTCTTGTGGAAAAACCCAACATGCTGCCATTTCTGGCTATATTTCAGAGTGTGCAGAAAGCCCTCCTTCCAAACCCATAATGGGGTAAAAGAGAAACCGTTCACATGCAGAGGCTGTGAGAGGAGCTGAGGCAGGTTGTGCAAAGACAGCTTCCTTCCGGCTGCCCACCAGGGCGTCCCGGAGGAGGCTCAGGCTTGTTTTCACTTCAGTGCACCACCAAACACAAATAATACAATGGTTCGGCATTTACATTCAAGTCTCTCTTTTCCACTTTGTCCAGAATGTTCTGACACTGTCTTTGGGGATGCAGAGTTCCACCTTTATGGCCATAAACTGGATTCTGTGTGTGTTACGGTGTGCATTAAGCAGGATTGTGTGCCCGTGCTTTTGCACAGGCCCTCTGGCAACTGCCATGAATTTAAATCCAAAAGCGAGCATCCCGTGATAAATCCATAGGCACACAGTGTATTTAAAAGAAAACCCACACAGGCTTGAGAAGCACTCCTTTAGGACTTCTTCTTCCCTGTACCTCCTGCTAAACATATTTTTTTCTTTTTTCCCCCCCAGCACTGACTAGCAATGAACTTTGCAACATTTGTCAGGCCTTAAAACCAAATTTTCAAAAAAATGTGCTAAAATTCTCAAAAATACTTGCCCTTGCTGCAGCATTGTCAGTACACTGACCATGATCTGTTTTATGGATGGGATGGCTCTATCTGTACTAATGCACATTGCCTGTGCTTTTACCTCCTTAAGGCTATAAAACCATGATCTTCACACCCCAGCTTTCTGTGAAAGTCTGAGGAGATATCCTTTTTCAAAATAGGCCTGTAACTTTTGAATATATCCTTTTGACTTAAAGCTAAATAAATCAGGTCATAAAGCAAGTAAAATGTAACTATTGGGCTCTCTTGCGCCAGCAGAGTACATGAGAGATAAAAGGCCTTTGCTTGAAGAGAACGGTGAATTTTTAGTGTACATCCCCAGTGACAGAGAAATGTCTCTCTGTGTATTCTGTTGGGAAGGTCTACCCAAGTCTCACCTCATTTAAAATTATCTGGATCTTGAAACTCAAATTGCCTGCCAAGAGAAGTGTAAAAGTTAGGATAAGAAGTGAAGCCCTCAGAGCTCCTTGAGAAAGTTTTAAGTATATGGAAAATAAACTAAACCCAAAAGATACAGACTCACTATAGAGCCCTGAGTAGGAATTATCTGAGGCCTTTCATCCTAAAAAGGTTTTCCTGGGCATCAGCCCCAGACACCTGACAGGAATTGTGCAAGCCTTTCAGAAAACACACAAAGGACCATGATGTCCATGGGACAAACTTATTTCTGTTTGAAACCAGGGTTGCCCCATCTGATGCTTGTCCCTGGTGCCATGATTTAGCACATATACAGCTACTGCAATTGATGCCTGCAAGCAACCAAAATGCATATGGAAATCAGTACAGGCCAGGTCCCTGATAGCCAAATTTGGAGAGAAATGTCTATCACTCATTGAGCCAATTGCTTTTCTTCTAAGACAAAATCCTGAAGGGTTGACAGTCCTTTCTCAGATAAATCTCTATCCTGAGATTATTAGAAGTTTTAACCAAAAGGTGATTTGACTTTTCAAATACAGGCAGCATAAAATCAACCAGCTCTTCAAGACCTGATGAAATACATTTGCCTTCATTGAGTCCGGATTTTGTTTCCATCTAATTCACAGATCATAGTGATATTTTTCATGCATTATCTTTTAGAGAATTGACAGATCTTGCCATTAGTAAGAAGGAGTTTAATGTAAAGCAATCTAAACAATGCTGCAGAGCTGAGCTAAAAGAAATGGTAATTAAAATGCATCTGCTATGATGGAATGAACTTTATTAAAGATTTTAATAATATTAGAAGTCATGCATGAAGTTTTATTTCTTATGCATGGAGTAACAGCAAAAATAATAAAAACACCTTGACAAAAATACAACACATGACATTTATAAGTCTGACAAAACTATAGCATTGAAAAAATTTTATTACAATGACAAGAAGAAAGAAAGATATCTCTCCTTGATAGCGTGTGTTTCATTTGAATCAATTTAGCTTGAATTTGCTTTTTCTTCTGTTAAAGGTCACCTTTTGTAAAGTGAGTTTTATAATTGTTGTCATTCTAGATCATTTATGTCAAATTTTGTCTAGATTAATCTTGAGAGGATCACTCTAATAGATGATTAGCTAATAGATTCATGTAACAATTCAGGCACACTACTCACCCAGATGACTGTCTACAGGATAAAACAAAAATTAAGCAGAACTTCCTGTCTTTAGGTGTGCAGATATCTATATGGATCTTTACTCCAAGGTTTTTTAATTTGAACGAGTGCTGTCACCCTACTGAATGATTCTGTCCAAAAATTATTCTCCACAGATATTTTACTTTGACTGTGTGTATCAGAAAAATGACATTCCTTGAATTGTTCTGGGAAGCAAGCAGGGACAAATGTTTCCACAAGGTTGAAATGGTCAGCAGGTCCTCTGAGCTGATTTCCTGTTTAAGTATTTAACCCACAACACAGCAAATAGGAACTCCAGGAAGGTGCATCGAAAAGCCAAACAAAATTAAATCAGTACACTCTGCCTGCCAGCTCTGTTCCTGACCTGTGTGTGTGTTTGGCAGAGTCTACCAAGTACAGTGGCTGAGTGTTCAGTATGAGATGTCAAACTGTTGTCTAAAAAAACTCTCCCTGGCTCTGAGAAAGAAAAGTGCCACAACACTATTCTCAGTTCTGCTACTTGCTCAGAAAAGGACTCTCAGAAACACATTCAGTCTGTCTGAGGCTCAACCTCTCATGCCATTTTTGACCGTGCCTGTGCCCAGATTTATCTGTACTAAGCCCTTGAAATCTCAGTTTCCGCAACGTTTCGTATCTCTTCTGAAGATGAAATCCTCCTATAATTAGTCACTATCTGGTAATTTCCCACTGCTTTAATTGCACTTCTGACATTCATCCAAGGTGAATACAGTGGGAAGTATCTTCAAAATTATCATTTCTTTTCCATGTGTAAAACCTGGAAATTAAAACTATTCCATTTTAATCTGCACAGGCAGATTTTACCAGTTTTCACTTGATTTCAGAGACAAACTAATCGGAAAAATGCAATTGCGTTTGCGTGGCAAGGCTTTGGTAACAGGAGAGCTGCTAGAGGGATGGCTTTTTTAAGAAGCCAGTAGAAGCTTCCCCCATGTCCGATGAAGCCAATGACAGCCTGCTCCAAGAGGGACCCACCACTGGCCGAGGCCAGTCCCATCAGGTATGGCAGTAGCATCTCTGGCATAACATTTAAGAAGGAGAGAAAACCTGTTCAACAGGAACTTCACCCAGAGAAAGGAGTGGGAATATATGAGAGAAACAACTCTGCAGACTCCAAGGTCCATGAAGAAAGAGGGGCAGTAGGGGCTCCAGGTGCCGGAGCAGAGATTCCCCTGCAGCCCATGGGGCAGCCCCATGGGGATGCTGCTGTACTCCCCAGCCCATGAGGACACTGCTGTGTCCCCCAACCCATGGGGAGGCTGCTGTGACCCCCCCCAGCCCATGGGGAGGCTGCTGTGCCCCCCCAGCCCATGAAGGTCCCTGGGGTAGCAGATCCACCTGAGCCCGTGGGGGACCCCACACGGGAGCAGGGGATGCCCAAAGGAGGCTGTGATCCCGTGGGAAGCCTGTGCTGGAGCAGGGACCTGGCAGGGACCTGTGGACCATGGAGAGAGAAACCCACACTGGAGCAGGTTTGCTGACAGGGCTTGTGACCCTGTGGGGGACTCACAGTGGAGCAGTCTGTGCCTGAAGGACTGCACCCTGCAGAAGGGTCCCACACTGAAGCAGTTTGTGGAGAACTGCAGCCTGTGCTATGGACTCACGTTGAAGAACTTTGTGGAGGACTCTTTCCTGTGGGATGGGCCCCATATTGGAGAATGGGGGGAGTCCTTCTCCTGAGGAGGAAGGAGCAGCAAAGACAAGTGATGAACTGACCACAGAGGAGGTAGAGAATTTGGGAGTGAAGTTGTGCCTGGGAAGAAGGGAGGGCTGTGGGCAAGTCATTTTTAGATTTGGGTTTAATTCTCTTAATCCTGCTCTGATTTGATTGGTAATAAATTAAATTAATTTTCCCCAGGTCAAGTATGCTTTGCTCATGACAGTAATTGGAGACTGATCTCCATCTGACCTTATCCCGACCCACAAGGGTTTTGCTCTATTTTCTGTCCCCTGCCCAGGTGACAGAGCAGCTATGGTGGGCATCTGCTGTCCAGCCAGGGTCAACCCACCACAAATAGGAAGACTGAAACTAATGTCCCATGGTTCTTTGGGTATTAAGGTATCAATTACTGACAACACGTAGAGTCCCTGTGGTGGCCATTAGTACAGTGTTCCTTATTGTAATCCATATCCACCTTACTCGATGAATCAAGTGCTAGCTGAAAGCAGTTTCATGTTTAAAAAAAAACCCAAAACACTGTTTAAGAACACTGATAACCTGATTTTGAGAGTTTTACCACCAAACTGCACTGGGCACTGGATTAATTCTTAAGCAAGTTAAGAGCTCAGTTCAGCAAGGACTTGAGCTGTAAATCAGCAAATAATCGCACTGAAGTGAACAGCACCATTTTGTGCTCATGGCTACACACTAAGCCAGGCACTTAATTCCACCCCTATCAGAGTACACACTGACATGCTTGGCTTTCTGTGCTGTGTCCAGCCTTCCCATCAGCAACATGCTATTGTCAATCAGTTCAGTTATGATGTATGACTTTTTGTTAACCTTATGAGGTGTCATTTTGATTTTTTCTAGTTTAAATTCAGTTATTCTTTCCACTCTGCATTCTGTTTCTTGACCATTGTGAGAGCATTTTCCTCATGTTTTTGACTTCTCCAGTAACCACAAGTGTTCAAATCATGCTATTTTTGGTGATGGTGGTGGTTAAGTGAAAGCAGGGTTCCTATGAAGTTTCCCACATTCAGAGGCTGGGGCTTTTAAGAAAAACAATTAATGCCAAAAAGCCTGTGATGAGATCATGAGAGCTGACAATACCGGGCGTGATAGCTGTGAAAACAGAGAGTTACCCCTGTCAAACTAGTATGAGATCAAATCCCAATAATTCATTAGGGACTGCATATTTCCTTGCTCAGTATTGCTAATGCAGATACCACAAAACTGCCCTCTAGCTTGCGGGGGAGCATGGGGTCTGTTTCTGATCCTTTGAGCAGCCATATTTTCTAGTTTATTTTTCACTCCCCTTCCTTCCCCTACCTACTTTGCCTGTTTCCCACATTTACATTAAGAAGACTGAGTTATCAAAACTTCACCTTCCTGCCTGTCTGTAACCGCATAAATTCATCAAGCCCATAAATTCAAGCCAGCAGTGTGCACATATTGCCTGCCTGTAAAGAGCTTTCAGCTTTCTGGACATGTAGATTGAGTTCATTTTCTTCTTTTCTTGTTTCTTTTTTGCTGGACTGAAGGACGTTGAAATGCTGCCACCTTCTGTTCGACACTTGCGCTGCCAACAGGCTGTAGAAGCGCATTCCCCCCCTTTCCTCCCGACTTGTAGGTTGATTTATACTGATCCTCAACTGCATTGCTGCAATATATAACATGACAAGTTAAACGCAGTGCCTGCCAAAAAATCTTGATAGGCTCAGCTTTTGTGCAGCGGCACTTGAAAAGACCATTACTGCTGCCATCCGACTAAAGTATGCTCAATATTTTTGACAGTGAATTATCTGAACAGCAGTTTATCTCAATGTTCACTTGGTGTTATAACAATGTAAGGCTTAAAAAGATGGAAGATAAAAAAAAAAAAAAAAAAAGAAATAGAAGGAAAACCTGCTTTTGTTCAAACTACCAAAAATTTGAATGACTTTTTCTTTGAATTTTAAATCCATTGTGTACTTGCTCCCAAATTAATTTCAGAGCACACAAATGGATTGATAATTAACACAGGTATAGATCACATTCAGATTTTTTTGTCAAGATCTTAGGTCTTAAAAAATCCACCTATGGGTTGTATCCCTCTCAGAGAGAGTTTGTGTGCGGTCTTCAAAGCAGTAACTTCAAAAAGCCAGTGAGGAATAGATCTACTCAGTTTCCCATCTCCCTCTCTGTAAGGCCTGTGTCTTGCTTCACTGCATCTCTTTAGAAGATATGAAATCAATAGCTGCATGACTGCTGCAGTGATAGGACCCAGAGCCCCATCTCAAGAAAGCACCATTTTCACTCGCTCCTGGTTTGCAGCTTTATGCTCAGGGGAGCAGAATACATTTTCCACCACTGTATTTCTGTAGCCCAGAAATCACCTCTGGGTGCACAGCCAAGACTTCCCTAAGACCACTCTCAAATCTGAGTCTGCCTTGATGACAAGAAGATCCTTTGCTTATTTAAGTGATCAAGTACTTGCATCTAAGTAAACTTATCTGCCTGAAATGTATGAATTAGGAGATAAGGATGAGTCAACTAAGATATTTTGCAAGCCCCTTTAGATTTCAGCAAATTATTTTGGCTCGATAATTACAATAATTGTAGAAATAATCCAAATATTTTGGACATATTCTAAACATAAGAGCTTTATCTTCAAATCCACAATTATTTGCTAATCTTAGTTATCAAACACTGCTAAAACCTCAGAAAGGAGATGTTACCTTTTAGGTTAAGCTGAAGTCTGCATTTAGCTTGATGCTATTTCTGTTTACTGAAATTCCAGCTGAACAAAAAAACCCTGTTGTTTCCTACTCAGCACTCAAAAGTACCTTAGCCAGCAGCTACCACAGATTAAGTGGCTTCAAGTTAAAAAAAAAAAAAACAAAAACAGCCAAAACACTCCTGAGCAAGTAATGTGCTACCAGCAGCATCCTCCTGTGCTCTCCCTGGTCAGTGCCACAAGCAGCGCGGTGCCTGAAAGCCCTGTGCTGGGACACGGGTCTAAACCAGAAACTGCGCTGTGCATTTGTAGTGTTCCTCAAGCCACTCCTAAAGGGTTTGTAAAACCCAAAGAGGAGACCGAGACCCATGTCATTTGGCTTAAGTTACTTAGACAGGATCTGCACCTCTATATTTAGGGGGCTGTAAATCAAAAGGAGCTGGAGCTTGCTGGCCTGAGTTATCTATTATGTTTAAATAGATGCCAATCACTTTGACATTTAAGCCAAGAGAGCTCAGCCTCATTTCATGCCGCAAAGTGTTTCTGGTGGGAAGAAAATGCTTCATGTGAGTTAAACAAAGCTCACTACACCAAACTCTGCCAGTGTCTTTACACATTCATACATTCACATTTCATTCCTTTAGCAGCCAAACACTTTCTTTTCTCTACCATTAACATTACTCTGTGATGTTATAATTCATTTCACTACTGTACTGGATAAAGTTGATTTTTTCTTCAAGTCACTTTTGTTTTTTTTCCCTATGTAGTGAGGTACTAACTACATCACCAGTGAAACAAGACAAGATTTCTGTGTACCACATTGGAATATACCACAGTGACCAAAAAACCACATTTCATGGCAGTGCAGCACAGAATGATTTTTGACCACGTGAGACATCTGAATTAGACTCCATATTCTGTCCTGGAGGAAAGCTTTCAGCATGAACTGAGCAGGAGTCCTGTCGGCAGCTACAGAGAACTCAAAGCAAAATCCTCTGATTCATTTTAGAATGTTGTGTCACCAGAGATGAAGGCACCTATTTGAGTCCAGAAGAAAAAGACAAAAGAAAGTAAGTGAGGCATATTTACTTGAACGAGTACTGGAAGAAGTAGGGACTTCTGTATTCTGATCCAATCCACTAGACTTTGTAAGTATGTGTTCAAAATAAAAGTCAGTGATTACAGTTTTATGGATATAAAACCATCTTGCCAGCAATGTGTAGGCATGATAAAATAGGTCAAGCTTTCCTTTGCTGTCTGCAGGCAGTGGCAATTCTTTGGGGTCAGCGGAGAAGGGGAGACCCTTTTGTGTCAATACTCAAAGTCATTTCTGAATTGCCCTCCGATTAGACAAACAGCGCATTTTAGAAAAAACAGTGGATATTCCACTGCAAACCATATGACATTTTAGAACTGTCATTTGATATGAGTCTTTCTTTTAAGGGCAAGTTCCTACTTCTGCTAATGGCGGGGAGAAATTCCCACCCATGTCATTTAGTATTATCCTATCAGTTCCACCTTCCAGATTCTTAGACACCTTGGTACTGCTGGCAGTGATGTATGCTACTGTGACCTACAGAGCTTCTCCAAAGTCAGTGTAAAAATCAGGCAAGAAACATCCCTGGTTTTTGGAGAAATATTTTAATTAACTCGATCAAAAGGGCCACAATCTTTCTCTGCCTTAATCGAACCATGTTACAAATTATTCTCCACCCTACTACTGATCAGGCTAAGCCAGAGAGATAAGCATCACCAAGGCTTTGTGCTCATTTTGAACTGAGATGCCAGCCTCTGACTGCCTCAGGGATGCCTTCTCCCCCATCACCCCTCAGGAAGTATCCACAGAGGGATTCACATCCTACAGGCAATTCCTCTCTTTGCAATCTGGAGATGCAAACACCTTCTCCTCTTCCCCAGGTAGTTCAGATCCACGTCTTGTCACTTCATTCCTCTGTTACTGCTTCAGCCTGTAGTGAATTGATTTTTCTGGAGTTGTTGTGTTCTCTTTTTTTTTTCTTTTTTTTAATTAGGATTTGTGGTTCCTTCCTTCACCCTTCTTGCACAGCAGCCATTAGCTACAGTTTAGCTCTCTCCTAACTCCATATATCACTTCATTACAAGAGGTTTCTTAGAAATCAACCTTAGCACTCTGACTGAAAACACAACCCGGCCTTTGATTTCTGGGAAGTGTTGGTCTATGGGATGTCAGAGGATCACAGCAATGAGCTGCTGTGTGATTTGTAGCTGGCCTTTGCTGGGTGCCTTGAGCAATATTAGCTCTGTTTTCTGAATTCTCACTTGGACTCACTTTGGATACTGCATTTCTCAGATGCTGGAACATGTTGCTGGAGTGTAAACATTGTAATATCAAAATCAGCTGCTCTTCCATCTGTAACTATCATTTAAACATCCCATTCTCGATATGCAAGAAGAAGAAACATTAACAGATTAGAGGGGCATCATTAGCAATGCGCTGTTGATAAGAACCTCGTGCATATTTCAGCCAGAGTTGGGAGAGCACGCTCCAGTGAGAGGTCCCTTCCCACAGCCACAGTTTCTGCAGGCGTCAGCCCACGACATCATTTCAGCTCTGAGCTTTTTTGATTTGGATTTTTTTTTGTATGTTTGGGGATTTTTTTTAATTAGGACACACTCTGCTGAGAGTTCATACTTCAGAAAAATATAAATCAAAGCCACTGTGGCTTCTAGAAATTCGATATGCAGTCACCACCACTCAGCATTGACCTCAGCTGTTACTGGACACAGGCGAACCTGGAGCTACCCTCACAGTCTGTGTGCAGAGGGCCATGGTTTCACCGGCAGAGTCAAATTGTGAACCAGGTGGTTCCCAACACCAGCAGTCTGTTTTCAGAAATCAAAGTAGTCATTAACCCTTGCTCCTCAGTGCCTTCTCTGCACATGGAGTGTATTAGTCCCTTACTGCCCTTACTGTAAGAGGAAAGTTGTAATTATTCAAGGTGTTATGCTGAAGATAGCCATGAAAGTAGGTAGGGAGATAATATCCAGATGTTGACTTTCTGTCAGAAAACAGAATAGAACTGCAAATACCATTCAGGACAAAATGCTGTCCATATTGACAGAAAAGAACTTTAGAAATAAAACTTTTATAAAGAATATTTTAAACTTAACTTCTGTTTTAGGTGTGTATGGGAAGAGAGATATTTTTCTTTCTCTGATTTAAAAAAGATCATATTAAAATCTTATAAGAAGCTGTTACAGTATTTCCTAAATCAAACATTTTAACTCTTTCATTTGTGCAAATTTTACAAAACAGTAGACTATCCTGCCAGATGTGTTCCTGTCATAAAACTCACTACTACTTTTTTTATTTGTCTATAAGTGGTCTTTAATAAAACTGAGGAGGTTCTACCAAATTTTAACTGAAACAAATAAAACTTTCACTTGAAAAATATGGGGGGAAATGGGGAAAAAATACTTGAAAGAGCCATTCATCCATGCCTATGCAAACCTTCACTCCATCAACATTAACAAGCAAGAGGATGCCAATATAGAAGCCCAGACACTTGGCTCTAAGGTGACTGAAACCAAGGGGACAGGCAGTTTTTGTGAGGAGAAGACTGCTCACGAGAGATTTCTGTAGTGGAGAGGCCTATGCCTGCTAGATGGAACAGTAAGCATCTGAGCTTATTTGAACAGCAGTAAGGTAAATATGAAAGCAATAAGATAAAATACTGCTAGCTTTCCCCTGCTTTCCCCTCTCTTCTATTGAACTTCACTTTTCATTTTCTATTAAGGTCAACTGGGCAAGCTTTTTTGAAACTCCTATATGTTGAAATGTAAACAAAATAAAACAAGCAGGAGGGAGATGAAAAGAAACGACTGGTCCTAATGAGTGTAAGTTTATACTCTGTACCACAGAGCTGACAGGAACATCCCACAGGCAGGGTCAAATAGTGAGAGAGGTGTTTACAGCTGCACAGACGTCAGCTGAGGGCCCAGCCCTGGATATTTAACCTGGTTTCTAGCATGGCAGTAAGCGTCAGAACGCTGCCTTTTGGTGGCTCTTTGGCAGCTGCTGAGCAGAGACTCACATCTGTGCAGGGGTGGCTCCAGTGCTTTCCCTTCTCCATCCCTCCTGTGAGGCAGCACCCGAAAGGCTCAAGAGGAAAAGATGCATGTGGCTGCCCTCTTCCTTCATCAGGCAACGAGGGAGGAGGGGGGAGAAAGGAGAGGAAAAACCAGTCAGCCCCATGCGTTTCTCCCAGCAGCTGATGGGGAGCTGCCGCCAGCCTTCCCATTAGAAGTTTACAGAAAAGGTGAGCTCATCTCATTTGATTAGGACTGTCACCATCAGACAGTGTTTGCAATTAGTCCACGCCAACCTTATTCAGGCTTTGGATGCCTTTCAGCGGCGAAAAAGGGAACACTTGAGCTCCATTGAATTGGAGCGTGGCATCTGCTGCATGCTGGGGGGAGAGGTTGGGGGTCAGCGCTTGATTTTGATAAAGCGTGCCAGATTAATTGTCTTCAGTAATCCTGTTTGTCATGGTAGATGTGCAGAGAAGTCTTTGTGGCACAGCCTGACATATGGGCTGGCCGGCTGCTTGCCTATTCAGTCCCTCCCAGCACATGCTCTTCACAGTTGGCCTAGTTCCCAGCGCCTTGTTTTCCCGGGGAGCCAGCCTCCTGCGCCTATTCAGCTGGCCCCCTGCTCCACAAACAGGCTCCCTAATCTTCAGGCCTGTCTGGGCTATTCAAAGTGATTGCATTATTCAGAGATCAAGAAAGAGAACAGGGCGGGAGGGGTAGGCGCGAGAGGGGGAAAGAGAGCGGTGCAATTTGGAAAAGAAATAAGCAGCCATGTACTTCAGGCAGAGCTCTTCAGGAGGCTGATTATAGTCCCTCTCCAAATCTGAATCAATCACTAAATTATACCCTGCCTCTTTTGTAAAATAAATGCTAATAAGAGGTAATTTGGACCCTGCTGATTATTAATTTCAATGGAGATGGTCTTTTCCCCCCGTGTTTTTGTTATGTATTCTTGGATTTTCCCCACAAGCACACTCCCCATTAGAACTCACTCAACAGCAAAAGAAGAAACAGAAGTGTTAAAGAGCAGGACAAACGTGGTACAACAGTTGATAGGTGAGCATCTACCTGGACAGCGTGGTCTGGAGTTAGAGGGACCAAAAGTGCATCAGTGTCCCAAGCATGGGCTCGGGGGTGACCCAGCACACTCACACTCCCATGGCTTAAGTGCAGACCCTGTCCTGCATCTGCACAGCCACATCACAGTAAGCTGCTTCCCCAGGGAAGGGGAGCAGGGAGACCAGTCTCAGCTGATGGGAAAAGGAAACAGAAAGAAGTACCTAGAACTATCCTTATGTGGGTTCCTTAAGTGCTATTGGATTGTGCATTTAACTACATGTCCATAAACATTGCAAGAGATCTTAGGATACAGAGTTCTTCAGTGTAAAATGGGAATAGCTTTGAAAATATGCTAATTCAGTATGTCAGCCAAGACCTTGACTTCTACGGGCCATAACCTAAGCTATTTCAAACTCTGTCTTAACTTGGCTAGAGTAATGTTTTCTGCCACAGAGCTCTCTAGGTTTATGGGTACCAAGTCAATAGTAAAAATAATAAGAAGAAAACAACAAAAATAAAGCACACAGAATTTCCCTCACTACATTTGTGCCCTTTTCCTATTCAGAGAAGCAGCAAGAAAGAAAAATGTTCTGTATGAACATGCAGAGAATGTACTGTGTCCCAGTCATGAACTGCCCTGAACCAGAGTATATATGTACACCAGTTATTTCCAGTACCAAAATTTTGGTGCTATTAGTGTGGTGTGATTTCCATGTGCTCTACGGTCATCTGACACATCTTTACAGTCTTCTGATTGCGCATCACATTTCAGCCCATTTTGAAGGACTATCCAAACCTTCACCTGATGCAGTATTAAATTTTGTTGTAGTGTCCCATAAGGAAACAACCAAAGCACTGAAGAATGACAGGGAGAATCTAAGACAGGTTCAAAGCTCTTCCTTTCATATTTTGTTTAAGCTATCTTGCTCCAATTTTATCTCTTTATGCTGCTCCCATAATGTCTTTAACATCATCCTCGATCCTTGTCCAGAAGTTTCTGTTTAACAGTCTGACACATCAGTCCGTGGCTTCTCCTGAGTCCCAGAACTTCCCCTCAGCAAGCTCATCACAGACATCTGCAAAGGCTCAGCACCACCCATTTTAAATCCAAGTTAACATTAAGGAGGTCAGAGTTTGTTTGCCCCACCTTTCTTGTGATTACAACTCAGAAGTTACCCATGCTTATATCAGCTGTCAAAATACTGTTTAAGTACTGTTTTAATCTCTGCCTGAGAGATCAAATCTTAGACTGTGTTTTAAATAAAGCATCCATGAGCTTTTTAAGAGGTAGAATTGTGTGGTTTTGAAATCAGTGAGGAAGAACATTCCCATGTCAAACCCTGATAAAATGCCTTATCTCTAACAAAGTCATTGTGCATATTTATTTGACTATCACCTCTGCTATTTCTGCTGCTGATGCTCTCACTGAGATTTATTTGCCGTACTGCCCCACATACTGAAATAGATACTGTATTGTAAGCACAAGGAAAAGAATGTAGGAGAACCAACATTTCTTAGGTGTCCTCTTCCAGGTGGATGTGTAGCCTGAAAGACAGTTGCAAAACAGAATTACCATCCTCTGTTCAGGCCTGTGTTTTCCTACTGTTTCTGCTGGATAATTGATTTTCCATATTAAGATAAAAGGTAATTTCTGACACTACTGTTCTTCTAGCCGGGACCAGAAAAGACAAGTTAGCTAGACAAACACAGCAAACTGGAATTGCCATGGGGCTGACCAGGCATCTCTTCTCCTGGCATGAAGCTTTGAGGCTTTCAGGCTGTGGTTGGGTGTGGGCTGAAGGACAGTGGTGATATGCTCAAGTCAGTAATCTCATTTTTAACCAGAGTTTTGTCCTTGTAGGGGAAGGATAGCTCCATTCATTTTTGCAACAATGTCGGTATATCTCTTAAAGACATACAAATCTTTGTCTTTGAAGAGTGCCATTTTTACAGTCAAATGAAAAAAAAATGGATTTTTATAACTATGCAGTTATTGATTTATATATCTACAATGATATACTTCTTTTTCTTCACAAACAAAGCCTCAGAGATTCCATTTGTTGCAGACAGATCTAATGGAAAGAGGACAAACTTTATAAGCTCTAATACTCACCTCATGTATTTTCCAATTCCCTGAGGAGCTGAAGGTTTCAACTATCCTTGGAAAAATAACCTGATCTAAGATATGTCCATAAAGACAGTTAGCAGAGAAATGAGTAGAATATCAGCATTTGGTTGTAATACTTCACATCAAGAAGGTCATTCAGGAAATAAAGTTTTACATGACTGTTGCTTTTCTTTCACAAAGTCTGAGAAGAATGAGAAAAAATGTCAGTAAATAATCTAAACTGAATTGCTATCATTCAGTGCAGATAAGTCAGGGTGCAGTGGTCACGGCAGAAAGCCTTCCAGGGTTCAAGAAGCGTTTGGACAATGCTCTCATGCACATGCTGAGATTCTTGGGGTGGTCCTGGGCAGGGCCAGGAGAGCATTTATTTCAACGGTCTTTTTGGGGCCCTGCCTACTCATAATAGTCTAAGGAATTTTAGCTATTTGAATTATCACATTTGTGTTTTAAATAAAAGCAAGTTATTCAAAGAATACTTTAAGACTTTCTTAAGAAAGAAGGAGGAAGCCTGTTTCCTGCAGTGTCTCTGTAAGTTGGCCGTAGAAAAGTGTCAGCAACAAAGAGGAGTTTCAATATCAGCTACACCTGGTGCACGTACATCTCGCCTTTCCCCTTGTTTAAATCCACTAAGATTTCTGAGGAATCAAACAACTTCTTGCTTTAGGAATAGTTTGAAGGATTTAAGTATTTTTAGCTACTGTATACACAGGGACAGATCCTTCAAAGATAAAAACAAAATAAAAACTTGAACCTTCCAGGTGAATTCACTAAAATCCTTTAATATATTTTGAGTAATGCTTGCCATGTATTTTGATGGAAACCAAGGGTAAACTTCTGACTTACTCTGTGACTAGTACAGCCCATATAGAAAATAGCAGAGAAGAAAGAGAATGGGTTCATTGGTGCCCTCTGACTTGCAAGTTAAAGCCAAACATGAGACATGAACAGATGTGAATGTGCTGTATTGAGTTATATTTCACCCGCATTAGGCAGCTCTTGTAAGAAGATTGTTGGTTTGTATGAGATCACCTCTCAAAACAAAGTTGTTCTCAGTGGATAAGTAGGTCATAAGAAGTGTGTTCATGCCATCATCATCTCAATAATACTGTGCTCCTTTTGTTATATTACCTTTTGCAAAACTAATTTTTGTATTTCTGCAGGGAATAAACTAGGTTCCTGATCCCTCCTGGTTTCTTAGGCTTATTAGTTACTAAAACCATCAAAAAATAATACGTGCATGTATTTATGTTGTATGACACAGTCATACCTGTAGTAAATTGAAAGCTGGAACATATGCAGTAACATGTAACTGGCTAAAAGAAAGCCTTATGTTACTAGAGGTACAGCTACTATTTGCCAGTTTTTTTCAGTACATATCTACAATTCTGTGTCTCTGGAGTCTTTGATAAACCCAAAGGCAAAACAGAAATTGAAATTAATCAAGTCATTACATGTTGCATTGCATCTTTTACTTTTTGACATTAATACTCAAGTATCACACCAAAGGAAAAAAAAAAAAGATATTCCAGACTTACAACAACTAAGTGAAGGGAAGAACTAGTCATTTCCATCTCACAGCCTCCAATGAAGACACAAGTAACCTCCTGTATTAAAAACTGATTATATTTTCTGTATTTTCATGAAAGCAATGTAATGTTATAGATTAATTATATATATATTGTATGTATTTTCACATGAAGGAATAAATTTGGACTGACACAATTCTTCAACAGTGTGACTCTATATCCCTTTGAGTAGCCAAGAGAAGTGCAGCTATCCTGATTTAGGACCATTCACCACATTCCTGCTTTGAAGACTGACTATATTTCTGTCCCTTATTGTCCCACACTCTTAAGGTCTTGTGCTGAGTTGGGGAATGAAACAGACAAAATTAAAGTAGGACAATCAGAAAGCAAGAGAAGTTTTTGCTAAGCAGGAAATGTCCCTTCTTTTGTATCACTCACAAGATTACTGAGTTACAGAGGAGTAAATTAATCTTATCATGCTGTTTTACATTCTTGTTAATGCCTCCATTTTAAGGTCAAAAAGGTCCCAGTCATGTCACCGAGATATCAGGAGTGAGACCAAGCCCAGGGCTATAAGGACACAAACCTTTGAGAAGTTGCAGGGTTGCTTTGGCTGAGGGTCCCACCTTCTGCTCTACCCCTGTGGCAGCAGTGCTGCCTGATCAGTAACTTCAGGGTAACCCTGAGTGTTGCAGCACTTAAAAGAAATATATCAGAATGTTTTAAAAAACACAAAGAATAAAGCAAAGATCCAAAAAACTATGATACACCCAGTGAATGTCAGCCTAATGTTCTGCCATACCTTTTTTTTTTTTTAAAATAATACTGGGACAGAAGCATGTGTTTTGGGTTGGAATTCAAGTAATTTCACTTAAATAACCTAAAAGTCAAGTGCCTAACTAGATCTCAGTTTTACAGCACACGGCATACCAAAGAGAAGAAACTGTCTTCCCTAGAGGCAATTCATCTTGTGCTTAAATAATCTAATCTCAGGATTAGCCTCTGGAGTTACGCTTTCTGCATTAGATACAGGGGGAGGCAGAATGGGTGGTGTCGTTCAGACAGCTAAATGTTAATTCAGTGAAAACCTCCTTTAGTGTTACCAGCTTTCAGGCAAAAGGCGTTAGGACTTTTTCCAACTGTTGTTATTACCCACCCCTGTCATGCAGTTGGACCATAATACTCTCTGTGCTTCACAGAATAGAACATTATTATGCCTAATAAAGACTTGATATTTTCATGAGTGATGCAGGTTTTACTTTAAAGTAAAGAATCAAGTAAATTTCCATGCACTTTTGTTATTTGCTAGAAAATAAAATTATTCTCCACAGAAATGGAGTAACCTTTTTAGTATGCTCTGGTTTATTAAAACAGCTTGCACCATTCAAAGTAGCATTTCAGATAAACTGACCAGCCATTGTAAATGCTGTCCAAGGGAAAGAAGTGAGAACAGAGAGGCTCCACAAGTCAGAAAGTAATGCTAAATCCTCTCTGCAAGACTATGGAATCTGCATCACCATAAAGTCCAAAGTGCAATTGATGTGACTGAACACACCATTGAATATCATTCTTTCCCCAAACCGTCCTAGTACTGGAGTAGGCAATAGTCTTCACTGAGTCAGAAGAAAAAGTTGCCCATTTATTGCCAAATTGTGCAAGAAATACACAGAGTGCATATAGACTCTGTCCAAGCTAAGGGGGATCATATGTAGAACAAATCTTACCACTGATCAAGGAATCTGAAAAAAGGAATTTATCAGACTTTTCTGGATAGGAGCTCTTTTAGCCCCTAATCCTTTTCTTTCTGCCTTCTCTATTTCCCCTTCCCCCAGTCCCTCCAAAGCTTCCAACCACTGTTATCATTTCCCATGTTTGCAAATGGATAAGTACAGGGTTCTGCTTCTCAGCAATCCCCTGTGATCAGCTGGCTTACTCCACCTCCCCACCCCCAGCCCACTCCTCTCCCCCTCCACTGTGACAGGTGGTTGCTGCTTTCTGTAATTCTGGATACAGCTCCAGTCAGACCCAGTGGCCTGTAAAAAAACCTAGAGCTTATGAAGAGAAAAAGCTCTGGCTCTGAAAGTGCTGAGACAGGCTGGTACGGGGACTCAGTACAAAAAGCATTCAGCACAAAAAGCCAAACCCAAATGAAAAGAACTGCTGCCAGGATCATCACGAGGTCCTCTGCTGCACAGATGTCTACTGAACTAAGCTGAAACTGATGAGTCTTTTATCACAGCCCCCCTCCCCTGTAGATACCCACAGCAAGACTCAGCTGCCTGGCTCAATTATTATTATTATTCCAAGGGACACAGTATATGTGATAGACATATGACACTCAAAGAATGAAGCTCAGATAAGACTGGCTGGCAGACTTCCTCTCTCTTCTTTTTTTTTTTTTTTTTTTTTTTCTTTTTTTTCCTAGTCACAGCAAAAAGCTGATTAGTTAGTTTACAGGAATGGAAAGGATTTGGGTGCACTATAGCAGCATTTTAACAAATTAATTGCTTTCAGTATACTCAAGCAGGAGTCAGCTAACAAGGTGACCTCTGCAAGGTGGTACTTATATGGATGCTCCATATTTTATTGCCTCAGTTGCAGAATTTTGCCTTTCCAGTTAACGAGAAACAGGACTGTTAACTGTGTGTTAATGTGCTCAGTCTGATCTATCCACAACATTTTATCTCTTCACCTTGTTCTGTGCCTGCTACTTTATTACAGTTTCTTCCCATGTATTATAAAATGCGTTTATAAATTATGAACCAGTTGCAAGTTTGTGATGGGCTATATCTTAAACGTAGTTCAATACCTAAAAGCCCTTTGCTCTCCAAAGCTCAGCTGATGTTCCCCTTTCAGTAAGTCTGAAGCACACACTTACTTTCATTGTCTTGATATCAAATATGGAACATACAATTTGTTATGTCAGAGCTCCTGTCAAAAGTGTTAATGTCTCTGAAAGCAGCAGGCATATAAAGCAAGCAAGGGTGATGGAAACTGGGCGCTCAGCACCTTATGGACCTTGGCTATAGAGCAGAGAAGTGAGTGAAAGAGAGCTGCCTCTGGTTACTGCAGGTGCTGCAGTTTGCTGAAGAACAATTTTCAAGAAATGTTGAACAGGCAAAACATAAAGATCCCATTGTTTGTATATTAGAATGGATAGCCTGAGGGGTTTTTCCTTTAACCATCTGCCTTCTAACTTTTATATAAAAATTCTGTTCCCTAATAAATGTTTTAACACATTAGGATGCATATCTTGCTGGAAAGAAACCAAACCAAACTCCTTCTACTTCACAAGGATAAATTAGCAAGTAAAAAGCAAGACTCTCCAAAACCTCTTTTATATGAATACAATCATTTAACTTAGAACCTGGAAAGTTTAAGGTCTAGTCACTAATCTCTGACTCCATCACAGAAGGGTGAATTTAATTTAGGAACTGCTGGCTCCAGCACTGCATTTAGTTATACCAACTTGAAGAAATTTATGTGATAATCCTTTTTATCAACATGTCAATTCTCTTTTTTGAGCCAAACAGCAGATCAACCAAACAAAATATGTACTTTACTATCTAATAGGTTAACTGGCTATCTTTTTTGGCTGGACTGTTCCCTGCTTTATCTTCAGTGGATGATGAGACACATAAATCAGTGTCTACGCAGAGAGGTGACATGCTGTTTACACAGCAGGGTTATATTATCATAGCAATCATACATGGGTAATAAATTAAACTGTATCAAGGAGCCAAAGATTTGCTCCATTAGAGGAAGTTCTTTTTTCTTATTGTGTTACCAAGAGCCCGATAGAATATACAGACCTTTCCTGTAAACTGTACCAAAGCACTCAGGTGTGACAAAGTTAAACTTGCAAACGTAAAGAATTTCTCTGCTCTATTTGAACTGGTCAGGTTGGAAAGTTTAAAGCTTGCATATAGCTCTGAGCTGGCTACATGCATCCACATCACCTTGCAAACAGCTGCTACCTTTGCAGGCAGGAACAAGGAAAGACTTTTTGACAATTTGCCCACCCAACAAAGGCCCCAGGACTTTACTGGCAGGGCAGTGGGGAAACACGAAAGCAGCTGGACAAGACCAGTGCACCCAGATCTGCTCTAAAGAGGAGGCTTACTCCAAGGATTGCCTAGGTGGTCGGTGATGTTGGTTCAGTAAGGCCTGAGCTCATGGATTGTGCTACAGGATGCAAGTGTAGCCACTGTGTCCGTATCATCTATTTCTTGACACTCACAAGTCAGTCCTCAGAGCCGAACGCTCAACAGCCTGGGAGCCTTTTCTCACAGATGGCTACTTGTCTCCTGCTTCCAATTCTGGCACTGATTTTGTTGGGCAAAACCTACAGAATCTCCATGAAGAGAAGAAAATTGTCCTTTTACAGTGTCTTAAGAGCTTTGTATTATGAAAAAAAAACCAAAAAACACACAAAAAACAGAGTGGAATTTAATAGTTCAGCAAATAACAGCATGTAACTATACTTTCACCTCAAATACAAATATTGTGAGGTTTTACCTGTCTTATTTTTTTACTTTAGACCACTACAACAGAAAGAACTTCAACAAATGCAGTGTCTTTCTGATTCAGCACAAGCATTTTGTTGTTTAGATACCTCCTTTGCAAACAATGCTTGAAGACATTGGGCCAAATTTATCCCTGGATTAACTGCACTGACGTCAATGCAATTACAGTAGGAATTAATTTGCCTTGCTGATATCATTTGCTGGATCCTATATCTACTTCCAAAATGCAATTAGAATCCAATTTCCTCAATATTTTATTTTGGAAACAGTCAGCTTGAGTTTCTCCACAAAGATACTGGGTTAACACAAAACGTAACTATTTCCTGGTCATTTAGCTGATCACTGCCATTGGTACCAGCATGACAGAGAGCAGGCTCAGCGGTTTACATGGAAGACATTTGCCCCTTATCATTGCAGTGTAAACCCAGCCTGGGAGATCCGCAGTCTTGGTTTAACTCCCTTTAGTTTCTTTTCATTCCATCTGACAAAACACAACAAAGCAATTGATTTTGCTGTGAATTTACTGTGTGTCTCTACACTATGAATTTGTTGTATAGTAATGCCATTACTTGAAAAATATTGACTTGCTGTACGCCATTACAAAGGATTACTGAATCAGACATTATTGAGCAAATGTTTATTGTATTAGGTTTTAACAGTGACTTCATTAGTCAATGCACCAGCTGTCTCACCACTGGCACCAGACTCAGCTACAGGTTACCTAAAGATAAACTTTTTAAACAGTGTATCTTGTTACTGTCTAAAAGCTTCTGTATCAAACTCAGTAATTTGCTTGTACACAAAAAAAATATACAGAATGCATTAATAAACCTTCAAAATACTACAAAAAAAAAGGGATAAGGGTGTTTCAAAGTAATTATTGAGGAGGCCCATATAGGCAGGCATAAATTTGCCACCTATTACAGCAATTGACAGGTCTGAATGTGTTTTCTTGGTGGAAAATGTGCTGAACTACAGCAAAACACACTATTGTTAATGCTCAGAGAAGCTTGAACTGAGATATTGCTCACTACTTCATGGCACCATTCATATTTATTTGCCAGGAGTTGAAATACTAAACACAATAAACCCTCTCTTCTTCATAAAGGTGTTCTATATCTCCTTGCTTCTGGCTGTCATGCATAAAAGTGTAGCAATCAAAAGTGGAAGTATTGTAAACAGTAGGAAGAAAAGTATGACACGACACACAGAAGGATAGGGCAGGAGAAGACAACATGGAGCAGGGGCAAAAGCTAGATGAAAAATGAAATATGAACAATTATTTCAGAGCTAGAACAATCTGTTAGACATAGCTCACAGCAGATTTGACCAACTCCAGGAAAACACAGGAACAGATTGCACTCACTTCTCTGTCTCACAGACCACATTTACTATACCCAAGCCACTCCCATGCAATCTATACCAGCCAATTTCCCATGAGCAAAGGGCAGCCATGCACTAGGCCATCCTGGTCTGTGAAGCCCCAAGTGCAGCAGCTGGAGAAGGGGCAGAACTCCTCCAAAAGAGGGGTTGCATAGGTCAGTCGCAGGGGCTTGAGCCAAGATCAGCTCTTGAGGCACAGCTGTATCGGCTGGTTGAAATTCCCTCATGGTATAGATTAAAGAAATGCTGATGTGTACATTAAGGAGAAATGTTTAGCACTGTTCAAAAAACCCTTGGCATATCTAAGTTTTAGCAGTCCTGTAGATTTGCCTTGCAGTTTTATCCTTGAGTCTTTTATACATGGGGCAAGGCTTCCTGTTCTAAGAAACCAAGGAGAATGCATATTCCCCAAATCTTTCTCAGATGTTTCTGTATCCTGGCTCAGTGTTTCTCTAGATAAGGGGATAAGAAAGTAAAGCACATTGGAGCAATCTAAATAAATGCAGTTTTCTTTATACATAATATGCCTCTTTTCCAGGCACCAAACCAGATTTTAGAGAAATCATCCTCCTTCTTTCCTCCAGGTCATACTCCAGCTGTAAACATCCTTCACATGGGGGAACCGTGGCTGGCACAAGACCTAGCCAAATCACAGAACAATTTATATAAAAGTTTGGACCTGAACAGTCTCATGGAGGAAAAACTACTTAATCATCACAGAGCTCAGAACTGAAATAAAATTTCCTGGCCCAGTTTTTGGAGGTTACTCTAGGGCTCTGGTTAAAAGTTAGTCATTAATTTGTTGAATGTGCAGCCAGTGTGCCAGGGAGAGCTCTCTGGATAACATCGAGTTTCAGCATGGAGATTTTTTGCCTTCTCTTGAAGTGTAAGTTAAAACTGACACTAGACAAGTAATATAGTAATATCTGCTTTCCCTGACAAACAGCCTCTTAAGCCATGAACAACTCTCTGGGAATCAAGACCTTCACCCCACAATGGTGAGACAAAAAACCTTCTCCCTGTCTCCTGCTCCCTTCCTGTTCTCTTTCTGAGCAGTTTATAAAACAAAGAGGGAGACTCCCGGAGTTGTCTTCCACTCCTGCAGAGTTTCCATGGGCACTGGTTGTCTAAATAGCTTTTTGTGTCTTAAGAGAGAAAAAATATCTCCTGGTCTATTTCAGGGGTTTCATTCCTTTGAATGAAATCCCTGTACAGCCTCACAGAAAAGATTACTGGAACGCACCAGAAAGATAATAAAATTGAGAACTTGTTTACTTGTCTGAAGTAGGAGCAGCAAACTGCTTGACTGGAATACAGAAAGCTCCATGAAGTCACTAGGACAATGTCAAAAGTAGTAATATATAAATTGATTTTGTGGTTTGGTTGGGGGTTTATTGTTTGTTTGGTTTGTTTGGTTTGGGTTGGGTTTGGGGTTTTTTGTTTTGATTTAGTTTTTTGGGTTTGTTTTTGTTAGTTTGTTTTGTTTTGTTTTGTTTTGTGGGGGAGTTTTTTGTGCTTTGATTGGGTTGGGGGGCTTTTTTGTGGTTTGTTTGTTTTGTGGTGTTTTGTTTTGTTTTGTATTGTTTGTGTTATACCCTGTAAGTATGCTATACAAGGTAGATTATGTACTTTTTAACAGCACCTCATCTTAGGGCAGATTTTGGAACATTTTTCTGTTATTATTCATTGCATGAACTGCAGTAAGTTATATGAGTGGCAACCAAAGTAAGAACTGTATAGACACATAATCAACAGGTCTTCTGTAGTGAGATAGCTCACATTTTAGATGAGATGAGATACTTCTACACTTTTTAGTACTTAATTTGATTGTCGATGTCTTACTGATCAAAATTTACTGATTGTTACTCAATACTAATAATTTGCACAACTCTGTTGCTCAGAGGTGTGTAAATTGAGGAAGCTTTTGAACAGGCACATTAGAATTTGACAACTTTTGCCAGCAATTGCTCTGCCCACAAATTAGATGCATGGATATGTTCCACTTTAACTGTATTTGACATCTGTTGAGTGCTTTGGGGATACTGGCAATGGGAAGAGAGGCATAAGGTTAGGGTCATTGCTTAAGGGCAGCTTTAGTGCATGTTATTTCTTTGATCACATATTTATGCTTTGAGAGAACATAAAGGAGTCTATTCTCCACTTGATATACATATCTAAGTGTCATTAATGCTAAAGGACTCAGATTACTAGTTACAGATTTGCACCACAGTCCTTTTTGTGTATTAATTAGTTGGAGCATTGCATAAGGGTACTTTGATAGGGATGCTTAAAAAGTAGCCTATATTACAACCAAAATCCTGTCTGCTTCCATGGGAGCGCTGCCTTCTGTCAACATTTTGCCGGAGGATGAACCAAAGGACTTTCTCACTCCACCCTTTACAGAGCTTCCATCACCTCCACTTTATGTTTAAAAACCATCCCAGACTCTTGGCAAGGTAAGATGAAAGGCCAGGCAAGGCAGACTAATACAGAGTTTGTATTAACATTTTGACTCAGTCTAGGTTTTTATGATGGTAAAGGCTCTGATCCTGAAACGCTATAGCAGAGGAAAACTGCACTGAGTTGTAAACAGAACTGCACACAAGTCTCAGAATTTGCTTTACAGACTTTGCTTATCTGTTAAGTAAGCAGGAAATTATGTCATTAATGCAAACAGAAAGGCAAGATTTATTCCCAGAGTGATGGGCTGTGGAAGGCCATTCATACAGAGTTGTCACCCCTGGGACTCCCAGACCGATGCAATATTTTCACCCTCCACCACACCCGGGCAGACGTTTTCCTGATGACTTCTCTACTGCTTATATATTTTGACTTCTGAAGGCTTTTAAGATTGGTGATAAATACACACATATCATATCCACAAATGTAGCATATATGTCAAATATTACAAGAGCATTAAATTTACCTATCCGGCCTCTGGGTTCATGTCAGCCCTTTTCACTCCTGTTTGCCCTCTCGGTGCTGTTTCCTGGCCCGGCGCAATTAAAGGACAGATCCATCCCTGCGTGCGTGCTGGGGGCCCTAATGAAGTCAGCTGTCAAACTCCCATCATGCAGCTGCCTGGCTGCAGTATCTGATGGCCACTTGTCAGCTGCTTCACCCAGTCAAACCCGGACAAAGGCCCCTTTGATGGGCTGCCTTTCTCCGATCAATCTACACCTTCTTCTCTTGGACCTCAACATCTGCTTCAGTGTAATTTGATTTTATATTCAGTGTAGCCTGACCCTATTGATAAATTAAATCTATCTGAACCTGATATCCTCATGACAACATGGGGTAAATGACTTGCTGTTTAATTTTGGCTTTTGCCAGATGTGACGTGGTATCAATACTGATTCTTTTTTTGTATGTTTGGGTCAATTATTTGACTAATTTGGGCTCCAGATCACAATTAGGCTGGGGGGAAAGGAAGAGAGAGAATTTTTCAGAAGTATGTGCAAAAAAGTAAATCAGAATAATTCCTTCTAGGATTTTATTATTGCTTTCTGTAATTATGGTTTTTTTCCTGATAATCACATTTTATTGCTCTGCCTTCCAGGTGTATTTGACACACACACACACAAAAATCCACCCTTAAACAAACAAACAAGTAATATTAATTTATAAAATAACTAGAATAACTACTCACTAAAGTCTGTGTTCTATGTAGACTGAAATGGAAAATTCTTCTCATGTGTACATAGTTTCTATTTTTAAACAAATAAATTCACACATACAAAAACAACAAATGAAAAATGTCCTGGAAATGTACCTATGTTATTTGATATCTTTGCAATGCTTCAAAGTTTAGATAAATATAATATTTCAGCCCCACAACATCCTATTCTATACCTAGGAAAATTTAGGAGTCTACATTTCTAGGAACTCCAGCACTTTCCCCTCAAACTATTGACATTTTATAGATTTATGAATTTTTTTTCTTTTAAAGCAGCCTGAAAACCCTGTGAGTTATGCCACCTCCACACGTACATGCCTCCTTCATCAAAGATTTGTAGATCCCACCTTCACTTAATAAGCCTCCTCCTTCTCTTTTCCCAGACCAGAACAACCACCTACAATCATCACCCTGCTCAGGTCTGGGGAAAGTTCCAGGACAGTGGGAAACAGAGTTTGTAAATAAATGTATGCATGGAGAACACTCTGAGAGGTTTTTTTCTTTTTTTTCTTTTGATGAAGGAGAAAAGTCTTTTCTTCTCTTTTCACTGCATTAATCTAGATGGGTTTTCAGAAAAAAAACCTTATCATTTCACTAGTTTTTAGGGTGTCCTGAGGAAGGTAGGAGTGTGCAGAGCAGAGACCCTTGGAGAGCGCCTGGCTGGTGACACTGATAAGAGGAAGGCATCCAGAACAGCAGGTGCTGGGCTTTCCTGATATTGTGGACCATGGACTGGCCTGGGCCATGGCATGACCATTTCCCAGCACAGGGAGTGGTTGCCTGAAGGACAGTAGGGCTGCAGACTGTCCGTGCACCTCTCACCTGCCCTTTGCCTGCCGTGTGTTGCCCTAAGGCTGCTGTTTGAAGACACCCAGTGCACCAATTCATCACTACATAACAAACTGGGTTCCCCAGTCATAAATAATATTGCTCAGCATCCCCTGTTATAAGACTCTGTTCTCTGGCAACTAACAAGTATTATAAAATTTTTAAGTGGGATAAAATTTTTCATGTGGTGTTATCTGGTCTGGGATTTCTCTTCCTTTTAAAACAGTTTGAGTTAAAAGATGGAGTGTCCCTTGGTGCTCACCTCAGTTTCCTCACCCAAGAAGGCAGGAAAAAATCCTTTGCTTAACTCCTGCTTATACTCTGAGGAACCAGGGCGTGCCAGTTCTACCATCACAGGAGAGCATCCTGCTGAGCCACTTGTCCATGTTGAATCTCCTAATTTTCTTGAAACCAGAGTGCCTCTTGCCAAGGATGCTTTATGCAAGGGTGGTTTACAAGCAGTGTCTCACTCCTCTGCTCTCTGCCTGTGTCTGCAGCGTGTTTGCAGACATGGCAGCTCTAGCTGCTGTCAGCTTTCTCATATGGTGCCTGACTCAGACACCAAAGTCTCTGAGGAGTTTTTTCCAAAGTAATGGCAGAGCTGTGGTTTTGAACTTCAATCTAAACCTAACAGTTTAGTTTGGATTGGTTTTTATTGTTTACTTTGCTATCTGAAATATAAACTTTTATCCACTTTAACTGAAGAGAAAATGTCAAATTAATGGTGTATCCATGAAGAAAAGCACCCTTTTTTATTTGTGTTTGAGATCTAATTACTCAAAGACTTTTCTCAGCTGTTGTGTGCTAGCTCTACAGTGTCTTCAGAGTCGTTTGAAATTAGAGTTTCTTTTCAGGAAAGAAAACACTCTAGACTACAATCTGTTCCAATCACTGATGTTCCTTAGGCCTTTATAAAGGACTGAGGCTTTTACAAAAAACCAGAAAGTAATCAGTGACCACTATCAGGATTACACTATTTCAAAGAAACGCCTGCAGGCATATTTAAACCAGGGCAGCAAAATGACAAAATATGCACTTACTATTCCAATTACATTTAGTCCTTCCTTACAATGGTGTAAAGTGGAATGAAGTGCACAGATGCACTAGTCCAGGAGAAAAGCTGTGATCTGTCTTCCACCATGCGAAGTTTTATCTACTTTATCCCACTCTAAGAAACCTTAAAAGTTTCCCACAGAAAAGTGAAGAGGGCAAAGCCAGGTCCCTATTTACCACATAAAGTGGCCAAAAAACAACACTCCCATGTGAAATCAGCTATGTTGATTGAGAGGACTAGGGTACACATCCACCCATGAATGCACCTGCACACAATCTGTGAACTTCCTTAAACCAAAGCTACTCAGCTTTGACTGCACCCCAACAAAATGACCTTAGGAGCTGATATTAAATCCTTGTTGAACTCAATTGTACCTCTTGACCCATATTTTGGAAACAGTAGTTTTGGTCCAATATTTGAGTGGTTTGCTATGATTGTGCGTGCCCACGAACAGGCTGTCTCACAGTGGTAGCCTCACTGCAGCCAGCCTGGGGGCTGGGTCCTTAGCACCACAGAAGATGTTTACCCTGTCCCTGGGAGAGTTGCTTTCAGAAAAGTTATAACCACTCTGTTTGTGTCTGTTTTCATTTCTACAAGCTACAGTTTGAGTGTTTTTTTTATTTCAGAATGTGAAGAAACTTCAGCAAGCCAGTATAAACTATTTTGGATTTGGGCATTATTGGCTCTGTCTTTCCATTCAAGCCTCATCTTTGCTGTGACCTAATGCAACATCTTAGCAAGTCTGGAGTATAACAAGCTTCTCCAAAGAAAACAAGCTTCTCCACAGAACTCCTGCACCCACAAGTCTTGTCCAGAATGAGGATAAAAATAAAGAGCCAAGGGGTATAAACTCATCTGCCCACTTGGAGTGGCACAAAGGAACGGAGCATGTTCAGAGGGCACCACAGCAGTGCCAGTTCCAGCTGCAGTTGCAGCTGCACACAGAGAAACTGTTAGAAATCCTATCCTTCCTAAACCTCTGTGATGCTCCGTAATTGGCTTGAGATTTTGGGAGGGACAGTAACTGTTACTCACAATATTCAGTTTATATATATATATGAAATACATATAAAAATTTAATTGAATAGAAATTATTTTATAAAAAGCTTAACTACTATATCAGTGACAACACTGAAAGGGAGAAAATACTTCCTTCTGGGTGCAAACACAATTTGTGTAAAGCTGCTGCTGTTAAATAAATTTTGACAGCTGTCAGAACTGACAGCCAGTGATGTTTCCACTATTGCTGCTATGAATCTATAGAAGCCTTTAAAAATCGAAGTATCCTCTTCCAGCTGTTGTAGTTAGGATAAAATTACAGTTTGTACATTCTTCAACTCTTAGTTCTCCCATTTATGTTGCATATTCATGCAGGGATTACAATGTGACAAAATTGCTTAGAAAACTATTGAAGTGGTTAATTACGTCCACTGGTAGTTACTCTGAAAGTCCACACACTTAATGGGAGGTAATTTCAATTTCAAGTTGACCTCCATTCTTTCAGTTATAGGAAGTAAAATCTTTATAAAAACTCAAACTCTTGCTCAAAGTCCCATTATTAAGATGATTTGTAGAAAGGTTTGGGTTGGAAGGGATCTTAAAGATCTAGTTCTAACCATCCAGCCATGGGCAGGAACACCTTCCACTAGACCAGGCTGCTCAATGCCCCATCCAACCTGGCCCTGAACACTTACAGGGATGAGGCATAACCCAGGGGTTATGTTTGCCCTTTTTGCAGCTCCTGGGAAACTTCTACCCTTGGTTTTGACTGGGATAGGGTTAGTTTTATTGATAATAGCTTGTATGAGGCTGTGTTTTCGATTTGGGCTTAAAACTCTGCTGATAATGTAGAGATGTTTCCATTACTGCTGAGCAGTGCTCACACAGAGCCTTTTCTGACCCTCACACCATCTCACCAGCAATAGGCTGGGGGGGCGGGCCATGAGAAGTGGGGAGAGGACACAATGAGGACAGCTGACCCCAAATGACCAAAGGGATATTCCATATCATAGGACATCATGTTCAGCCATAAAAAACCAGATGAAGAAGAAGGGAGATGACATTTGGAGTGATGGCATTTTGACTTCCTTAGTAACCATTACGCATGATGTAATCCTGCTTTCCTGAAAATGGCTGAACATCTGCCCTCTGCCCATGGGAAGTGGTGAATTAATTTCTTGTTTTGGTCTGCTTGTGTATGTGGCTTTCACTTTCCCTATTACTATGAGTTTTTCTCACCTTTACCCTTCCAGTTCTCTCCCCCGTAGCACCAGGGGAAAGTGAGTGAGTGGCTAAATGGTGCTTAGTTTCCAGCTGGGGTTAAGCCATGACAAAACTTCACAGTCTGTCATGACTCTTCAGATACGATAGAATGGCTTCATAACTTCATCTGCCAGTTCCCTCAAGACTCTTGGATGTATCTCATCAGGTCTCATGCATCTGTGCACGTTCTTTAGATGGTCTTGAATCTGATTTTCTCCTATGGGGGACAGTACTTGCCATGAACACAGCACATAGATCTCAAAGTTAAGTGTTATCCCTTCACAGGACGAGTAACTTTCACTCACTATTCAATGCAAGATGTCTTTGTTTACAGCAGTACGATATCTAGAAGGCACTGTGCTCATACAGCAAGGAAAAGTAGTGATGTCTGTGGAAAAAGTTTTACTTCTTTTCTAAGAGAAGAAAAAATCCATATCCAAAACCCAGCCAACCAGAGCTACTATAATAAGTCAGGTGTTGTGCATACACAGCTTAAAAGGAAATCGATGATAATCTCACTTCTGAAAATCTGACCTTGCTCACTGAAGCACAGCTGAATTGCATCAACCCCACCAAGCCCAGTCATCCTCATATATTTGACCATATCAGTGGAACTAAGCAAACAGTTAAAGACAAAAATACACTTATGAGTCTTTTTTAATAAAGGTGGTTATCTGTCCTTAGTCTAAAGAGCAGTTTATTTTATATCTGCTGATAATTATCCATGAACTCAGATGCTATACTGAGAGCATGCCTAAACTAGACTGAAAGTTACTTCTTTTATATTAAAAAAGGGAAAAGTATCTGTTAATTATTTTCAAGACATTGCAGAGGAAACCGATGCCCTCATTGTGCTCTTACACTGGAACAAATCATTCATTCCTTTTATTGTTTCACTGAGGTTTTACTTTTTTACTGTTATCTCTCCTGCCACTTCTGTTTTACAATGGACAGTATTTCCCAATATTGGGCAACGTGAATGTGAGTGTGGGAATGGGTGGCAAGAAATGCTCTCCAGAGTTGAGCCATTTCTCTATTATGATGAGGCACACATTTTGTGACTGCCTTCCCTATGCCTTAATAGCCCTCCTCACTCCACTCACACATCTCTAACTTACGTCTCCTCTTTTATGTTAAAAAAATCCATCTTGATTTAGTAGTTAGGAGGTTTAAGACAAAGTACCACGTTTCAACAGGCGAGAAAAGCTTGGACATGCAATGACCTAGAACTATGATATGAAAACATTAAATAGCAACTAACTCATTTTCTTTTTTCATTACATTCAATTTGTTGCTGTTTTTCTGAGATATATTCTTCATTTGTTTCTATTTATTTAGCTCCAGAGGTATTCTTTGTACCATCTAGTGGTATAAGTGGCCACTGGTATTTTTCGTGACTCTTTTATCTGATAAGAGCTATCAAACTACTAGAATCGTTAGCCAAACTACTCTTTAACCAGAGAGAAATTCAACCAGCACTTATGCAAAATTGTGGTGTGCCCACCAGTTGCAAGTGTGCCCCATTTACAGAGAGTACAAAGTTGACCTAACTTCGAAAGAGACTCATTGAATCAGTGAACCTCTTCCTGGCAGCAATAAATGATGCTCTCAGGTGGACATAACTGTTGAGGCTTGCCTTTCTCATTTGTTCTCTTCAGATAACTATTAACTCAGCATAATTTAAGATTCTGTGAGATGCAAAAAAAGATTTACTAAAGGATTTATGTAAGAAAAATTACAGACATTTTCTTAGTGAGTCATTTCATTGATGCAGTCAAGCTAGTTTGTCATATCAAAAAATCAAGAGAGATGGGAAATCTTCCTCCTCCGTAGCTTGCTGGGTTTCCCTGCTTTACACGGCTGATTTTTAGCAATGTGCACTTCACTTCTAATGGCAACAGAAGGTTTAAGTGCAATGAACAGACAAGACAACTTTCTTGTCTCTTTTATTTTACTCTATGTGCATTTTATTTTAACACCTTACTGTATGTTACCAGCAGATCAGGTTATTTCAAAACTCCTTTATTATATTTGTTCTCTATTGTGAAGTTTTCTACTGAAATTACTCAAGGTCTGTCTGTCTCAATCTATTTGCTAGTGTATAGTGTAAGAGCCACAATTATAGAACAAAACTGCAAACAAAATACAGAGGAGAAATTCAACCCCTAAAAAGAAAGGAGAAAAGAAAGTCAATGTAACCATGATATAGATCACTTTCTACACAAATTTTGCTATCTGTTTGGGAACAATTTGCTCATTATGTAAAGTTATTCAGCTACACTTTTCTTGTAAAGAGCTGGTAAGATTTCAGCTCTTGTGACTGCTCATGAAGGTCATTGGGGATGACTGCCCCATTATGGTTAAAGGCTCTTGACAGGTAGCTCGCATCCTACAAACACTCTGAAACACTATTTCATGGCTGGTTGTTCTATCAATCATTCCTGCTAGGAAAACACTTTTTTTTCATAAAAAAACTACCATAAAAACTTACAGACAATGCAAAACTGAATTTTTGTTTGGTTTTTTGAGGGTTTTGTTTTAGCATTGTGTAGCTGGTTTAAAAAGAGGCTTCAACATCAATCCAGCTCTACAGGGGGTACACACTTCCTTGTCCTACAAACATTTCCGTCCTTTTCTGGTTTGTAGCCTATTGTAACTAGTTCTACAGCAGCCACAGCATGCGAGGATCAAACTTGGGTTTGCTTGTCCAACAGCAAAATATCATGCAACAGCAATGTAGTGGTCTGCTATGCAAATCAATGGAATATGACATAGTAGCTGGTGTTGGCAAAAGGAACAACTGTGAGAATCAAAAACATCAACACCTGATATGAAAGTTTCGTACTCATATGAAGTATTCATTTCGTATTCCTTCACTCCTTAGATCAATACCTTTGCTAGGCTAATTTTAAGTGTTAAAAGCTAAGTAAAGCAATCTGTTTCAATAATTTTATTTTTGATTTTAGCAGGCATATTCAGTTAGAAACTTGCATGCAAAAGGCACCAGACACTGTTGAATAGGTCAGCGATGCTTAGCGTGATGTTATACATGAAGGGAAACAAGGAGAGCAAGGGAGAGGTGGTGAGAGGGGGCTGCCTGGGAGATAACTTACCCAAAACAGCCTGGGAAGAAGCACAGGTCAGGGCCTGGGACCAGGGCGGAGCGGTGACTTCAGTCCTCGTAGCCCTAGGCTTAGGTGAGTGTATTCGCTGTGAGAATTAGCAGTTGTTGCTCTGCAGGTTCATGAAAAGCACAGCATACCAAATTCATACTTGACTCTAATGCTTCAGTTTGCTCAGCCCCAAGTTTCAATAGCACTTTAAACAAACCTCAGACTTGCTGCAAGATGAAAAGAAGGAAGCTTGGAAATACTTGCTGTAGGGACTTGCTGTTATGTACATTTAAAACAGGGAATGTTTTCATAAAACAAGCAAGCAAACAACAACTTGTTGGACTAAATAAGTTCAAGGGTCCCTCTGCATTTATCTAATTCCCTCTCTATTTTTGCAGTGGAATATTTATCAATGGGACTGATTCTGAACGTCTTCCATTAAATGGGGCAACACTTACAAGAGAGGCAGGCAGGTGGAGCCTTTGAGGAGAAATCTTAATTCCACAATTCACAGGAAAACATGACAAGTTGTCATGTTAAATAGCACACACTCTTAAAAAAAAAAAAAAGGCAGGATGAAGACTAATTTATCTGTGTTACTGAGGTGTAACGTAATGGGACACATGCCAAAGGTTATTTTAAAACAAGATACATCACATTCCAAAACCTGTGAATACACAGGTTTGCCACTTCATATGCCAGAATGACATTCTTGAAGACAACCAATGTATCTTTTTTTTCCCCCAGAGGATTTCTTATGTATTTATGTGCTGTACATATATTCCTGTGTATCAGCTGTCTCTTGTATTGGGACAAATACCACACCACCAAACACAGTCAAAAAGAAAAAAGAAAAGAGAGGGGGGAAAAAAAAGATGAAAGGTATATGAGTATTCTTGCCACAAAACTAGATGCGAGTGTAAAGAGAAGAGTAATAAAAATTAGAGATGCAAGCATTCTTCTGCGTGACTGAGTCGATGAGGTGCCTGCAATCAGAAAAACAAGTATCTTTGGTTACCAGTTGGTTTGTCCTAGGCAGAGGGAGTCATCTGCCATCATTCTGCAGCAGTGACAGTCTGTGGGGCCATGGGGTCCCCCAAAGCACTGCCAGGCAGGAAGGCAAAGCCTGCTGTCACGTCTTTGGTGTTTCAGGGCAATACAGGACACAGTGACAGACTGGAGACTTCAGACTTTTTCCTCTATCCTCTCTTGCTTCTGTCTCTGCTTTGGGTCATATCTTTGTTCATAGACAGATAACTTCAAAAATAAGGGAAAGGAAAAGTGCAAAAAGCCCCAAATCGCACTTAGACAATCTATGCTTGCATTCAACCGTTTATGAAACTCTGCTATCCACATCATTCAGCATCTGATTGAGACTGTGTTTCAGATGGTGCCTCCTATTGTTTCAGATTATATTACTCCAAAAGGGGCTTAATTGCTTCTTCTGTTTATTTGAACAAAAAGTAGCATCCCATCTGCATACCAGATGCAACAGGACTGAACCCAACTTTTCAACAGTGTTTTAAATGAAGTGCTCGTTTGCTGGTAGCTGACAGCCTGTAGCAGCAGACTTAAATTCTGGGAAGATAAATGAAATAACTCAATTGCCCCCTGCCAATTATGCTCTGCAAAAGTGCACACGACGAAAGGGAGAAAAATTAGCCCAATCCATCCCTAAACTGAATGCAAATTCAAGATCTAATTAAGCGCATCGGTTTTCTGGTGTGGGTGTTTCCTTCCTGTGCTCGGATTGATTCTAAGCGAAACAACATTTCTAAATAGTCATTACAACTCCACAGGCTTTCTTTCCCAGTAACTAATTTTGGAATAATTATTCTTATGAAAGTTGTCTGTCGGTGTCCATCTTTCCCTCTATATTTGTGTTCATAGATTGCATCATTACACAGACTGGCCAGTAAATACTCTCTTTTGGGAGTAAATTTGAGTAAAAGAAAATACCTCCCTCCTGCAACTTGATCATAAAGAAGCATGCATTTTCTGTGTCCATTTATAATCAAAATATTTCAATGTATCATCAGGTTCATTAGAGAAATGTACCTAGTCATCGTGGCAAACAAGGTTTTCCCTGTGAAAAATTCAAATCTAACAGACACAGCCTAGGAGGAGAACATCTGTTTAGTCTTTTCTGCCTGAGCCGAAAGCTACAACAGGATTCTGTTGCAGCAATTGACTCTGATCTAACAGCCAAAATTCAGAGCTTTCCAAATAAAAATTTTAATAAACCCCAGCAGGTTATCATGCCACCTTCAATTTTGGTGGACAGGCATTTTCTAAGAAAAATGTCACTTTAACCCTTTCTGTTTGGAGTTTCATGGCTCTTACAGCTCAAACTACAACAAAGTTACTTGCTCTGAAACTGAACTTACAGTATATACTCAGAAATGTGTGGGGGTTTTCTTCCATGAAAGTAGTCACACTGATGACTATAAATAAATAAGAGCATTAGGAGCTGACTTGTTCTTCCCAAAGAAGAAAAAAACTCTGCCCCAGCTGTCCCAGTAGATAGACTTGAGTCTCATTTGGAAACCTATTTCAGGACTCCGTTGCAACAAATGACATTAGTAAATGCTTTGTTAAGCAATATCTGTTTAAATAAGCTAAACAGACCAGCCTCTTCTAAGAGGCATGAAAGTCAAGGGTTTTGAGAAGTCCAGCCTAGTAAATGGAAACACACTTGGAAATCTTTTTATGCTTTGTCAACAGAAAAGAATGCAAAGGAAAAAGAAATATAAATAAAACATCTCAAACACTCATGGCAACTACAGCAAGTCAAAATCACCTTAGTCCCACCACAGGGATAAAATTTACCCTAGTCCTACCTTAGTGCTACCAGGTAGGGTTTGCAGGGTTTGTACAGAACTCTTAAACTCAAGTCCTACTACTCAGGTGACAGCAATGCTGTTAACCAAGTTTAACTCTCCAATTAGGAAGTGGAGACCATTTTTTGAAGAAGAATTCTGCCCCAGTCAGGAACAGTTTACAGACACCTCTACTTTCCATAAAACTCCACCTTATTTACATTTCTAGCATTTCTGGATACAATTCCCTTGCCCTTAGGAATTCCTCAAACCAAAAGTCTGTAGTGTTCTAAACAAAAGCTGTACAGAGAACAGAGTCTATTTTCATCCCTGACTTTAGATTTAAATTGATTTCCTAAAAATGGTGTTTAACTCCTGTAATGCTGGATTGATTGGCCTTAAGGATTGACAGGTTTCCTCAGTGTAAAAAGGAATTCTGCTGCTGGAGATGTTACACACTTTCTGACAGAGCTTCTTCACCAGGAAAATGTCGGATTATTAAAAGTGGAACTTTAATTGTGATGGGAAAGAAAGAAAAGGAGGTGCTACTAACAATAAACTTCTAATTTCTTAAGGAAAATGCAGGAGAGAGGAAGGAATAAGATGAATATGCACACAACTCGATTTGTGGGTGGAAGATGCTCACGAATCTCCATCTCCCAACTTCCTTATAATTGCAGGAAGGAGATCTATTCTTAGATGGTTTCTCCAGAATCCACAGCCTCACCCAAGGCACAGTTACCTTAACTCGTATTATATCCCTGCAGGTCAAGGCTGCAAATATCCAGCTCACTGTCCCTGGAGTCTCAGCCCAGAATTACACCCTGCTTTCCCAAACACTGAACACCATAACCATTGTGGTATTTTCTATTCTAACAGTACAAAAGAAAATAAAGAGAGGTAGAAATGTCTCATCCTAGTGAGAAGTCAGCTTCCTGCCTACATTTTACTTACACTCCAGCTTCTGAGGAGATGCTTTTAAGTAACAGAGACACACAGGACATTTCTGTTGCCTGAAATACTAAGGACTCTCTGAAAATTGTTTTCTGGGCCATATCTTTATCATCTTTACAAAATACGATACTAACCACAAGAATATGGATTTACTTTTTGCCACAAATGTCACAGTTTTGGGTTCAATTTTATTGAGAAAAGTTCTCTCCACTTCATCCTGAAGGATACTAAAAGCAGCAGAAGGTAAGATATACAGGCTAGCAGGGACTTATCCTCACTGAAGCCACACACATACTCTTTCAGCAGTGCTCCTAATGATGGGAAAAGGCTGTGTGACTAGGACCTAGTCATGGTTTCTGGACGCAAGGTTCTTCCTTCTCTTCCCACTCCAATTAAGATTCCTTTCTCAGTAACAGGGGCCCAAGATCCTTCCTGGTTTTAAAATGTGAATGTTTCTAAGTCCATAAAGGTGTAAAATATTTGGAGAAGGAGGAAAATAGAGATTAGATCTTCACCTGTATGTAAATTAAGGAACAGCCTTGCAACCTGAAGCAACATCTGCTGGGTGAACTACTTATTTTTGCCATCTAACAATATTAGATCTGCCTGTACAGGCACAGAACCTCCCTCGTCATTGTGATCCCATTGCACTGTGGTTGGACCTGAACTAGAAAAACAATTGCTAATTAAATTAAAGAGAACACATGGAGCCAGAGTATGTGGTGCACATTCATCACTCGGACTCACGGACAAAGGTGCTCCTAGATGTTATAAAACATGTTGCAAACCGATGATTAACTCACATGTCAGAACCTTGACAGATGTTTTCTGAGCACCTGATCCTGGGGCAGCAGCAATCATCTGTTGGAGCTTCAAATCCTGTCCTGGCCCTTTCTTGGAAGACCTATTAAAAAATTAATTTCTAAAATACAGGACACCTCATTATTATTTCCCTTTTGCTTTTTAAACAAACCATAAATCTACATGCAGCCATTCAGGTTACTGCTTTGTTTGCCTGCAGTGTTCTGCAGGGCTCTGCAAGCTTCATTAACTGTTTTGAATAGTTACATTTTGCTATCTGATTGCATGTCCTGAATACCTAAAGGCTGCAGAGTAATTTTTCACTTCAATGCTAGGTGCATCAAGAACTCAGTCACCAGCTAGATGGGATGTCTTATGCACATGGGAAGACAATGCAGAATTGCAATTTTATTCAAGAAACGTTAACACAGAAACTAAAAAAAAAAAAATAGTGATCCCTATGCTACCAGTGGTCAGTGAACAATACCGGGGACAATGAAGACATTCCATTTCCATATGACTTTATCACCTTGTAAATCTCATTTCACAATGCCAGGACAGAGGAAGCTCGTGGCTTGCTTTTGCACAGCAGCTCCAATACTTCCTTGTTAAGGTTCCATCATTTTGAATACAATTATAGAAGAAGAGAAACAGACCTAGCAGCTCCACTCATAGTTCTCCCCATTCTGGGTGCTCAGAAGCAATTTGCCTTTTATTTGCCCCCTTGATCTTTTGTCCTCAGTGTCAACTCTCCCAAGCCCTCCCAAACCTTTTTTGGGAACAAAGAAACAAACCAAAACCACACAAAAAACCCAAAATACAAACAAACAAACAAAAACCCCAAACTGTTTTTTTTCCCCTTTAACTATTTCTGATACAGGTCCCCCAAACATGGCATACTAATTAGAATAAAGTTTTATCATGATAAATGGCAGCTAAGTGTGGCCTGTTATTATTAAAAATAAAAATTTGACCTCTTTTCTGAAGATAACAGGCAAATAGATGTGGAATCTGGAAAAGCAAAAACTTCACCCAGTAGCTTGAATGTTTTTACAAAATCTAATGGGAATTACCTAAATAATCCCAGAATGTATTGTGCTTTCACAATCACAATAAAAAGGCAATACCCAGATATGATTTTAAAAGTACAAAACATTAATAAAATATCAGTATTTGAATTGTGAGCCACTGCAGGACACAATAAAGTTTTAAAAATGACTCATTTCTCAACCAACAAGTCCATTCTGAGGATAGCTCCAATCGACAGTCCCACTGTCCCATACTTGGTTTACTAACAGGACTTTCTAAAACATATGCAGGTGCCAAAGATTAAATAAACTTATGTGGGTAAATATTTTAAAATTTCAGCTTATGTTATTACACTTTTTTTTTTGCAGCCCAGAATAATTATACTCATCTACAGAAGAAGTTTTAAATCCAACTGAATAAACATATGTGCAATGCACCATTAAAGTACACTCCATCACATAATAGCATAATGCAGTTTTTGAAATGGATCTGTAGAAAGGATTCATTAAGATAAAGTCTCAGCATTCCACCTGAGGCCAATAAAAATTCTGTGCAAACCTCTTCAAATTAAATTTTCTTCTTGAACATATCCTGTCTAATTATGTTTAGTATTATCCTCCTTTAGGAATTCTGATTCATCAGTGCTATTAAGGGAGGGAAAAGGAAAACCAGATGCTGTGGACCGGATACCCAGCTGGTAAGAAATCACTATAGTTTCACAAAAGCCAAAAGAGCTACAGTGATTTATATCAGCTATGGGTTTGGTATATACATAGGAACACACATGTGGACAGATGTACAGAGAATTATATTTATATCTGAAGTTACACCAGCAGAAATGTAAATCTGTGGAGTTACACCACCAGAGAATTTGACCCAAAAGCTCTAATAAGCTGAAGTTTATAAAAGAGCCACAGCTGTGCTGAGATTTCTTTGTCTTTCACTCTCTAGTACTGAAAAAAACCCATAAGAAACAGAAGTGCTCTAATTAGACATTTGGCTTTAAAAATCAGGAAGATAGCCAGCTAGTGTCTAAGCACTTTTTTGTTCTGTGGAGTTAGACTAACAAAGATATCATAATTACAATCATACTACATACAGATGAAGTGCACAGCACATACTGGTAAACCAAGCTGAGGGATTGAATTAGATTCCAGCTAAGTTGTTTCAATTTTAGCCTTTAATGAATACCATTTTTTTGTTGCTGCAGTCCATACAGTAAGCACAAATTTAGAGAGAGATTTCCAAATACATCTAACCAAGCTGTAAGATGAAAACCAAAATTTCTGGGCAGCTCCTGTGTTCTTCTATTCTGCTTAAATTTATATGTTATCACCCATCCACAGACACAGAAATGCCTGTGCCATGGACCAAAGAGGTGCTTGCCTCAGTTTCCAAGAGCCACATCTGCAGGTTCTTGATGTGCCTTTGGCTTTCCTCGTCCTGCCATCTACACCCCAAACACTTCTGCACCCCATTTCACCTCCCCATTTGTGAGACCTTTCTGACTTAAAGGCTGGAAGAGGACGTGTGGCTGTAAGATGCCCACTCTTTTGTCTTTACCAGATAACATTATATATAAAGGTGTAGTAGCTCTACTCCACACCACCTCTCCCTTCCCAGCACCTGCTCTGTGTTTGAAGGGGGCTTCATCCCTCCCCAGACTTTTAACCTGGGACTGCAGTCAGCCTTCTGAAAGCTGAACAGATAATCTTCACGGAGTTATGCCTGGGTATCACAGCCTGAGCCCAGCTCTGTTAGATGGAAGGCACCCTAAAGAGAACTGGATTGGAACAAAGTTGTTTCCTCTTTCAGACTACAAGCATTTAAAACCCAGCAGCCCAGTGAGCACAGCACACACGTGGGAGGCAGCAAACCCGGGTTACATTTCCATTCCATAGAGGGAATGCAACCCGCTGTCCCACTGCTGGCAGCTGTTTGCAGGCTCTGTGCTGCTGACTATGCCCCCATTGCACTGAGCACCCCCAGGCTTGGTAGTGAGGAGAGACACAGCCCTGAGCCAGCACAAACACTTTGCCTGGAGGCACATGCCTGCTCTTCGATTCCTCTGTCAGGGACTGGTTTCCTTACAGTAATCAATTCTTGAGTGAAAGATCTAATTAAGCCTCAGGACAAGGACCCTGGGCAGCTCAAATCTTTCATATGTAGAAGCACATTAACAGCAGGAAGAGAGTCCCTTTATTTCACTGAACTTTCTATCCAAATAATTAGGCCATTTCTTATGAGATACACATATTTGATCCCCTGCTGCAAAAGTGACAAATCTCCAGTTCCCATGTTCCGGACATGTGCTCTAAACACTGATTTTTCAGATAGGCAAAGGCAACAGTATCAACACCTTCACGTCAGGGTTTGAAAATGAGACAGATACAGTCTTGGCATCTGACTGAGAGCTTGCTGCAGTAGAAACATCGAGAAAACATTCATTATACTAAGCTGTTTTCTCAAAACAGCCCATTTTGTGGATTTCTGTGCTGCACAACCCTGAATTATGTTTATGAAAACCAAAAGCATAAACCTTCTGTGGTTACTCAGAAGCAGAATGTAATGTACCTCAAATCGTTGTTGACACAATCTGCCTCCTTATCTAGGTCATTCTAGAGCTAACTGGCAGCTGAGAAAGTTTTGAGGCTTCAAATTCAGGTGCCTAAAGCCTCCCTCACTCCAGCTGTTTTCACGTCTTACACTATGTCTTCACATGTGCTATTATTTTGTAGGTGTCTCACATGCACAATAGAAATTTTAGCCCATATATGACTTCACATTCAGATTCAAGTTTCCCCCAAGAGCTTCTAGTTGCTCTGCAGATAGCTTTTGACCTCCAGTGTACTTACAACTATTATTATGAAAGATAAAATAATTTGAAAAGAAGGGCCCATAGCAAATTATGCTGGTTTTTCAAGATACGTAATTTTACTCGGAGATAGGAATTGGAATGATTTGATAAGCGCATTAAAACATAACTATAATGCTTCTCCTTAGCTCTGGAGATATTGCTGTAGCTACTACTAAAACTTTATCAACATGTCACAGTGGACTTCCTTATATATCTCATAGAAGTTACTCTTGAAGGATAATTTATGCTCCCTTTCTGGTGGCAAAAGCATTTGTTTCACTACACAAATAGTAGAGAAATATATTTCTCCAAATACAGATGTAATTTGCTGTAATAATGTCTACAGGGAAGATGCATTAATGGCCTGTTCCATACCATACCATAAATCACATTGATTGAGATATTTACCAATGTGAACAAAAACATATTACATCTCTCTCAGTAGCTCACTCATCCTTAAAAATAAGTCCATCCGGAGCTATGTCCTGAGCTCATGCTGAAAATGCAGCACATCTCTGAAGGATAATAGCAGAACTCTTAGTGGACATTAAAGTCGAGGTGTTTCTAGGGTATTTTGGAGGAAGATAATATCACTATGCCTTCAAAGGCAAAGTATACAGTGGGAGCTTCAGAGAGTCAAATGCAAATGCTTGGGACCAAAAGCAATTATTCCACCTCTTCGCTTTCCTTCACCCTTGCACATTTTCTCACCAGACTGGAAAACTCTCTCCAAGTGGACTGCCCTCTGCTCTAGCACCCTGGAGTGATTACCTTTGAGCAATTAAAGGGGTTTGGACCAGATGGCCTTTTCTCACCACTGTCCCCATAGCTGTGGGGCTCCTGAAATAGGACACCAGTGGCAGGACCCGTGCAATTGATGCCTCACATCCCCCTGGCAGAGAAGATTTCATTTAAGAATTTTTCCAGAACAGCTTGTACAACAAATAGCTTTTAGCATATACAATTTGCAAAGTTGCCAGTTCATCATGACTAGAGCTATTTGTAGTCTAGTCATATCATAAAATCTTGTTAAAAGAAACAACACAAAGAGACTGCTCACTTTTCAGTTATGGTGCTTTTGAATTAATTTGAATCTAGATTGCCTCATGAGTATAGTTTGTTCCAATATGAAACAGTTTATGGTGATAAATTGCAGCAGCATCACTTGAGAGCTGCCTGGTACAGTACACTGCGGCAGAAGTTGAGTCAGCTTTCATACTGGGTATAAACTGTTGCAAGAGAGCACCCAGATTTTGTGTGTTGGAGGACAGTTAACTGAGAAAGTCAGTGAAACCGGAGTATTTGTGGCACGTGCAGGTGTTGGGCAATGTCAGGGCTCACAGGGGCAAAACCAACCAAAGTGCATAGTGAAAATCCAGTAACCTACCTCCTGTCTGAGCCCTCCTGTCCCCCTCAGTCACATACTTAGTCAACACTCAGAAGTAAAGATCTGCAGAGACTGACATCAGTCTCTTTTAGCCATACTTTCAGTGCTGAGCCATTTAACACATATGAATTCTTCATCTAGCTCTAAATTTACTGTTACAGCAGATGTTAGAGTCAAATCTTGTTAGTAAAATTTCACTAATCTGCAGAATAATGACAAAACATTTCGGCATCCTCTCAGTTATAACCTTAATTAAGACTAAGCATGGTATGTTGTGTAACATACCACCCTGCAAATGCACACTCTCGTGTGAACCATCATGGGCCTGGTTCAGAGAGGGAGACCAAGCATTTGCCATTCTCACCAAAATCATCAGGGTTTCGACAAGTCCTTTCTCCTCCCTCAGACCAGTTCTTTACTACTGTGTGATTCAATAGTTTACAGATTTTCTGCAGCCACTGAGAGGAAGAGGCAGCAGTTCTCTAACTCAGCCAAACATACTGATTTCAATAGCCTTACAACAAGTATTTTAAGGGCTTGCCTAGTGCCTGGTCATAGGGCAGAAGAATCACAGCTGTTACCTCACACTTAAAATATTTTTTCACATTTAATGAAATTAATGAATTTGATGAGGCACTATGCCAAATGAATCTCTAGTGCCCTCCCATCAAATGCAACTGAGTTAAACAGGGATTAATTGAGGCCCATGCAATTACCTCTTAATTAACCCTGAAGGGTTGGGATTAACCCTGTTGTTCAGGGTTAGATGGGAGTGTATTTGCCGTGGGAACTCCTGTGCCATGGGCATCACAAAGTTAACGTTGACCAAAATGTCTGTGCCAAAACACTTTTGGGAACATGAAGCAGATTGCTCTTGCTCTCCTGCCCTCAGCATTTTGCAGGGTTCTGGGGGCTGCTCCTACTAGAAGGGGAAAAACAAGGGTGCAACCCAGTTCCTACAAACTCTTCTCCTAACATAAAACCCTGAATACATGCACAGCAGGAAGGCAGACAGCAGGAAATAGTCCCTTTCCTTCCACTTCCAAGGATCTTTTCAAACAGTATCCTACTCAGAATCTTGCTATGAGCTTTCCTTTAAAATTGTGACAATATTTTATTCCTGGGCTTGCTTTCCTAGCTGCATTTTCCCTCAGTTAATCGAAGTATGTCTATATTGCAAAAAGGGGTGGTAAGCAGAGGTGCTTGAATTAGGAAGGATAATGAGCTGAAGCAGCATTCAGCTCTTTAACTAAACACTGCTCTATTGCAAACCAGCAACCCAGACTAAATAATCTGTTTTATTTCTGTAAGAACACCCAATGTAACCACTGGTGTGTTCCTTTAATGTCGAGCCAGAGAAGCATCTCTGTCTGATACTGAACTGCTGCTTTACGCTTGCCTTTAAACTATGAAGACACTCAGGAAAACAGAATTTGTGCTAAATGATGTGAAAGCAGGCCAAGAACAATCTTGGTAAGGATTTGACTCAGCAGGAAAGGGGAATGAAGCAGGAGACAAACCAATCCTTTTAGGTTGCCCTGTCTCTACTTCAATTTTTAAAGTTATAGCAATATCAACTTAATATATTTCCATCTTTTCCCAGGAGGAAGACAAATAGCTACAGTCTTCCTCTTATTAAATTACAACCCTCAACACACTGGAGCACAGTTTAACTCAAAGGTTTGCTACAGCATCCTGCAAGAGTTGGTGAAATTGCTCAATTTAGAGTTCTTGACCCAAATTCTACACTAGTTTAAGAGTAACAATTTGAACTCTCATTTCCAAATATTTTAACAAATATAGAAAATTAACATAACTTGACTAAATCCTTTAGTGCAGCTGAACTGTTATCAGCATGTAAAGGATATCAAGAGTATATTATCATGTTGACTTTGGGTCATGCCGGACTCATTTCAGTCTCCAATGGAAATAGTTTTGCATTATACAAAGGCACTGCAATAGGATTAAAATGCACTACACATCTCTCTGTCTTAGAGATCGATGCATGCATGAAGTCTGAAATATGCTAAGGACTTTTTTCCTCAACAATTTTAATCATCCATGGTAACTACTGTTATGTGGTAATTCCAAAACATACTGACAAATGTTTTAAAAACTTCACCTATAATGAATGCAAAACATCACACAGAAAAATAAAAAATATATTTTGCATTTGCTTGCAGAAGCGACTTATAAACCATATCCATACAAGTAGTAAATAAATATCCTATTTTACCAACACAAGTTTTGTACCTTCCACCCACAAGTCAGTTGGCAGAATTTTTGCTGACAAAACCAGTGAAAACTATACACCCACCAGCAGGGAGCTGAAAATTTGCAGTGTCTTTTTACTACAATATTTCATTAGCTTCAGTGTCTTATATTGCAAAAGTATTGATGATAAAGCTGTTTTATTTTCTATTTTAAACTAAGAAAAGTGAAAAAAGAAATGGATTTTCTGAGCCCCAAATGGCAGGGTTGGGGGGTACAACAGACATATATACATACATACACAAGCTGCATCTCCTTCATTCACTGTAGAAAACTATGGTTTATTTTCTGAAACTTCTTTTAGGAAGGAAGCAACCGATTCACCTCATGGAGGGATCTAAAGATGTAGGTGAATGTCAGTGGTCCTTATGCTCTTGAAATAGTTTGTTAGGTTTGCACATAGTCTTTAGGTGCTAATGTATACTATTTTTAGGAAAAAACCACCAAACAGCTTATCCTGACCAAACATGAATTATACAGACCACAGTTTAAGCACCTTTGCATTGTTCCTAGCCTTCCTATGGCAATAAAGTCTCAGCCCTTTCTAAGCCCTCAGTTTAGCTCCACAGGTCTCTGCCAATGCATTCATCCCTTCCTGCAAAAGATACTAAAGCACATTTTAAAAATAAAAAAGAGAAGTGCAAACAAATAATGACTATATGTAATTTCCTGTAGTCACACTTACCCATTTTTTCCCCATGAATCCCATTTCTTAAAGAGTTTCACAAAGGAGATGATGGTGAGGAAGTAAAGCTTTGGACATAGAACTTGTCAGCTACTTTCACTGACAAATGGACACACTGTGACTCTGTCACTCAAGAAGCAGGGAAAGCTTTGAAATAATGCAGACAATTCCTAGAATTTCCAAGCTATGCTGGAAGGCAAGGAAAGCTTGACCAGGAACACCTAAATGCTGTTTACAGTATTGTTACTGAAGGGGAGGAAAAAAAACAAAGAAGAAAAAACCCAAGCAATCGAATAGGAACTGCTGAGCTGTATCAGTCCATCAGCCTGTATGGTAACCCACCTTCTCCAGGCCAAGAAGGGTGTTCTGTCAGAGAGAAAATAACAGATGCTTACAGGACTAAAGAAGTGATGATATATACAGAGCCAAATACAAAAGAACTATTTTTGGGCTAGACCTATATGGTCTCATAAAATTGAAATAATCAGACCAGAACAGGTGTATTAGAGTGAAAAAAAAATCCACTATAAACCAAAATCAGGGTTTATGATATTTTTTTCTTTCTCTTGAGCCTGCATATGCATTAGGGAGGCACAGTTTTACATGGAAAGCTGACTCTATTTGTTTGAGGATTTTTTTCCCCCACAGGGATATTGGATTTGCAATTACTTTCTCCTAAACTGTTCTCTGCTCGAAACTTTCCCTTTACTTTTAGTTACCCTGCCATCCTGTTCATCCACAATGCCCATATAATTACCAGCATTCAAATCACCATCATGCTGTAACACAGGCACTCAGTAAGAGTTGTATGCAATACTAAGTTTCAAAACATAACTAAGGAAGAAATTCAGATTAAATGGTGGGGGAAAGGGGGAAAAAGCCAGCAGCACTGAGGTAAGAAACCAATTTGATCATGTAAACCCCACATTAATTTATTAAGCTTCTCATTTGTGTCCTGTGGCAAAGACATACAGCCAACACCACTCAAACTGAAATGCAAAAATTATACAAGTTTGGAATAATAAAAATAATAAAGCAAGAAGCATAAAATGCCATATCGAGAGGCTTTGGATTATATTTTATTGTAATTGTTACTAAGCATGACCCATTTGCAAAATGATTGTACAGTTCTCGGACTCCAACCCTTAGTAAAAACATAGATCATGAGAGAAGAGAGCAGCTTTTAAAAACCCTGCCCCATAGTTTCAGCCAAAAGGTTGTGCAACAGACCTCCAAATATTTTGTATGGTCCTTGCAACAGAGCTGTCCAGCTTGAGGGTCAGACCTGCTGGAGAGGTCAGGAGATCATCCCTCCATCCTCCCCATCCTGAAACTTTCCCATCAGCCTGGCCACTACAGCTGTAAAACAAGGGAGCTACAGCTGCACTGCTACCAACTACACTTTGGAAGCAAGTAGGGGTCGGCAGTACTTTTCCAGGCGGCTTGGTTCTGTCACTGCATGTTGGGCACCTACAGGGAACACCTGCTTGACTGACACACACACATCCAAAAAGACACGGGCAGAGAAATCACTTTGCTTTCACACCCTTAATGAGCCTCACTGTGAGGACAGTGAATCAGTTATTCCCAGCCTGGACTGAGGCAATTCATTGTGTTCAGAGAGGCACAACTTCATGCTTCAGGGGTACCTCCATAAATCAAAATGAAAGAAGCCAATGGTACCTACACAGCTGAGCAGCAGCTGAGCAGGACCTGTCAGAAACACTGTTTCTAGATTGAGACAGCTCACATCTCGGAATATTTTTCCAGAAACAACATCACATAGCAAAGCACATTTATAATCAAACTATTAAAAAAAAAAATAATTCTCTACTTCTGCACTTGGTCAAGGGCACAGAAAATCTCCCTGTGCCAGGCCAGGCACACCCATTATATCCAGCAGGTGGAAAGCCAGCCTGAGTTCAAGTTTGTCAATTGATTAATTACCGTGCTTTTGCCAGTTTCTTCTGGTGTCTGCTAAGAGTTGGTACAAGTGTCCCAACTCCAGTCACATGTTATGGAGTCATGTAAAATTGTGGTAAAATCTGATCTTCACATAAAAGCAGTCCATACTAATTGAATCAAAAGAAGCACAACTGAGAAAAACTTAGTCCTGTGTAATAAATGTTGGCCCTTTGATCCTCTGGGTTTCTGCAATGGATGAAAATTAGGATGGGCTGTCTGGATTTGAGCTAAACATTAAAGGATCTGTTAAATCTTTCTGTTACTGCCTAAGAATGTCCTTGCAAGCCTACTGGGTTTGTTAAACAGGAAAAAGTAATAAATCACAGAAAAGAAAGCCTGGAGACAGAAAGGGGATCAGACATTTAGGGCTGCAGAGGGACAAGGAGAGAGGATGAGTACAGGAGTAAGACAACAGGGATAGAGACAGAAAGCTCAGCAGATGGAGCTTTCTAAAAGTCAAGATGACATCAAGTGTGACATTGACAGAGCTACCAGAATCAGCAGTGATTCATTAGCAAGAGCAGTGATGCGCTAGTAAGAGCCAATGAAGAGGAACAGCTGAAAATGGGAATTACAAAGAAAAATAATTAGATACTCTTTAGAGGGAGAAACTATATTTTTTTAAAAAATTGCATCCCATAGAATGAAGAAAATATTTTTAATGTTGTGTGTACATCTTCTCATGCATTTCAAAACACATGAAAAGTTATTCATTCATGCATTTCATAGGAGCAAAATCCAAACCAAACAAATACCAACAGGTTTGTGAAGGAAGCTGAAAGAGAGGCAAACATCACATTGCTTTGCCAAGTAGTTAGCAGGGAAGAGTGTTAAAGCCAACACAGATACTGACTGGCCAAGGTACTATGATTTTTGAAGTGGGAAGGGAGGAGTTTGGATCATTCATGACTTTTTCCTTTCTAAATGGAAAAACAGAGATGATGAGGAAAAGACAGAACAACAGACTAGCAGCTATTCTTGTTGTTTGGGTTTACTTACTGTATTATAGTCAGACTGGGCAGATAAGGACAGTCTGAAAACATCTGCAACAGTTCTTGACACTAAGCCCAGTTAGAACTGTCCCTCCCATAGCCCAGGGAGGAAAACAACCTGTTTACACTTGAAGTTCTCCAATAGCCAAGCCCTTTACCGTACTTGTAGCTCATCAACATCATACCACTTTTCGAATGTCCTTCACAGTAACACAGCATAAGCCCACCCCTTATTCCAGCATCTGCCTGACAAAGGAGAGGCTGCACAGCCTTCTTGCCTCCTGCACTAGGCTGCTCCCCCCACCTCCTCCTCCTCCATCCAAGGCAGTTCCTGTGCAGTCATTCAATTCCAGCCTTATCTATTCCCAATTACACATGAATTAAAGTCAATGTAGCAGGTTTATTACATGTGCAAATCCACTGCTGTTTAATCTTGCCAGTGTTGTGTTTGGTTTTGATATATTCCAACTGGCTTGCCACTCAGCAGCAGGCTGAAGAATATTAAACACTTTCACAGTCAGCATCAGAGTAGCAAGGGAGGACCTACATTCAGATCCCTGTATACTGGATCAGACATATTAATGTTACAAGCCTATCTTGAAAAGCTTACGAGGAGAAAATGGCAATGGTAGAGACTCATTAAAACAGTACAAAATTACTTCTGTTTTCCATATTCGTTCCTGACTTTTTTTTTTCCTTTTTCTTTTCTTAAACATTTATTCATTCTATAACACTGTTCTTTCATCCACTGATTGCCTACTTTACCATGTAAGACTCTAAAACTCTTTGCAACTCAGTGGTCCAGGTTCACAACTAGTATTACTGCTCCTCAGCTTCCTGGAACTGGAACTGTGTACATAAGCTGACTGACTGGTGATTCATCTCCCAGTGCTGTTTTTAGGATAATAAACAGGTATCCTCCCTGGCCTGCTCAGAAACCCAGTTCTTGCAGCAAAGCCTAAACTCTTTCTTCTCCTGAGATGTGAGCTTATTAATAACACGGGGGAAGCAGGAAAGCAAAACATCAGCTCAAATCTTTGCAGGTTTTACTGCTTATAAAATTTCTTTCCTCAGGTTCTCTCAATCCATTATCCTGCAATGGTTTCTCCTACCACACTTAGAATTGTGTGGATAATGAATCCCTCGTATTAGTGCATCTACAGAACATCCACAGTGCTCTCCCTGATCTCTGCCAGCAGGATGGAAAGGTCTGTTAGTGTCTTTAAAATAGATTTATTTTTGCCAGAAACATTGTATTATGAATTACTGAAGACAGCCTGTTTACCTGAGAATGATTTGTAGAAGTGATTGACCCTTTAATTAAGAGCTGGAAGGAGGAGGAACTGCTTCTCTAATCCACACTGACCTTCTCTTACTGAGAAAGCTGTAAGTGAGACTATTCCAATACCACCGTGAGGACCAGGTGGTTTAGGTGGGCTATTGCAACCACACTCGTTTCCTCAGTAAAAAATGTTTGCTTTGACATTACCTAGTAATACTTAGCCAACAGCTGCACAGGAGAATCACCATCCCAGTCACTGGGTACACTACATGTTAACCCAGAGCAGGATTTGAGTCTGAGTTAAGAGATTCATCATTAAAAATTTGGTAGTATATTCAATAGGCCAATGTGCCCAAATAAGTATAATAATTATTTAAAAGCCCACACACAGTGCAATTTTGGCTGCTGGAGAGAATTTGATAGTTTGGTGGGTTTTTCCCTGAACTTTATTTTACTTATTCTTGCATTTCTTATTAAATATATCAACAGTTCCAGAGGACATTTGAACAGTAAAAGAGTTTTGCAAACTGAGTTTCATTTTGACGCTGATCAGGCCAAGGACATGACCTGGCAAAAGTATGAAATCTTGGCTTTAGAGGAATTCAGTGCGAGTTTTGAAGTGGATTTTTCTGTAGTATTTCATTTCACCTTGAATTCCCATAATACTGTTTTAGAAATTTGTTACTGAAGAAACTATTGCATTTCCTTACATTGTAGGTCTGCACTGAGAGGTCTTTGCATGGTGTCCACACAAAAGGCCAGAGGATCTGTTAAAGAAAAAGGAAAAACAATATAATTATTTCACTTTTAAGAAAGGATAAAAGTTGAATGAAAAAGAAAATACTTAAATCCACAGCTCACTAAAAGATGCCTAGATATTTTAATTACTTTTGTAAAGATCTGCTTTGAAAATGTGAAATGTTGACTTAACATGAGCCATTTTTAATTAAAAGGGCATGATTTTCCTCGTTATAGTCCACTAATTTGAAAGATTGAATATTACTAAAATATCCAAATAGACCAACTGAATAACTTCTGTAATATGGAAGATCAGATAATACTTTATGGTGTACAGTGGAGTGTTGAAATATTACTGTGGCCTTTCTCTCAGCATGATTTCATTTGGTTTTGCTTGAAATTTATTTTGATTTGAAACAAGAACCTGAAGGTCTAATGTACCTTAAGCTGACCTTTGTTCCATCACACTGCATCATGCAATTCTGAAACAATTTCTCCCTGTTCTTTAGTAATTTATTTGCATATATCTTCGCTTTTCCATAATACTTGTTTTTAAGTGTGTATTACAGGCTAACAGCAATAACGGCATAAATTTCAAGGTGAATTCCCCAGAACTATTTCATTCCAAAAGGACAAGAAGGCATAGGAATTTTTCCTTGTCTTTCCATTAAAAATTCTAGTAATATTTGAATAGTCACCATTCTTAGACCATGACTTTCATATTTAAAAAAATTTTAACTCAGTTTGCACTTAGACTGGTCCCCACTATTCTGTGATGGGCCCTTGCCTTTGCACTATGATGGATTCTCACAGCTGTCACAGGGGGAGGACGGTATCTCCTAAATCCTAGAATCCACCTCCATGCCCCTGTTGATTGGCTAGTCTCTGTAGGTAATCACTATAGAGAAACAGTCCTCTCGGAACAGTAATCCAGAGCAGATGCTTAATTTGAGGAAACAAAACTGTCCTTTAAGAAGCTTTTCCCATTCAGTATTGATTATAATGTGAACACAGAAAAAAATTAACCTCACAGCTAAGGCATATAAATGGGATGCCTGTACCTGGTACATCCTTTCCACTTCTAACTGAAATCACCTTGCTGGCAAATATGCCAGGGATATAAATATACTGTAGAATTTGAAACTTAATTTTGAGTTAATTTTAAAATCAGTATTGTTTTATAAGCTGTATGATGCTTTAATGGTAGCTCAGGTAGGTCAGCAGCTATGAGTGAACATAAACATATACTAAATCAAAAATGTTTACAGCCATAAAATGTATATTGTTAAAACTACAACACCTGAAACTTTACAGATATTTTCATTTTTTTCACCTAAAGACAGAGGTGAGGATATAACATCTGGGAAAAATCTGCCAGCTGCTGAAGGCAGGAGACACCACAGCTCCATGGCATAAACAGATCTTGAAGGCAACAGTTATTACTGAACCAGAGGGAAGGTGACACCTCTGAACTGTCTGCAGGAGATGAAAGGTCTCCTTCAAATCCAGTATTTGGCTATGTGGCATCTATAATTTTAGGGTGTTCTTTAGCAACTTCCTTCATTCCACATTGAAGGGTGAGAGCAGAATTCATCACATAAAATATTATAAAATAACTTCCCAGACTCTTCAGATTCCTCTTTACTCTCAGTCTGGTTTTTTTCCTCTTGTACCAATCCCACTTCTGGTGCATATGATGAAAAAATACTTGTGTGACAAAGCATGTGGACCACACATACTTACTGCACCAACGTAAAATGAGGATCACATTGGAACCTCCTGCCTTAAGTCTAGTCTCTCCCTTCTAACGTGACTTATTGCATCATTCTTAATCACCACCGTGATAAGCTGTGCCTGGGATCTTAGAATTGTCTGATTTCTGGCCTAACTTACCCGCTTCTGGCAGGATGTTTTGTGTCTAAACCTGTCCCTCCACAGTAAGCTATCAGTGACAATTTACTCAAGAAATCCTCACAGATGAGGCAAGGAGCACTGTCCTCCTGTGTGAAGTTGCTGAAATACTCAGGGTGGCATAGCCACCTTATCCCTCAGGATTGCAATAAATGTTTATGCACCCTTTGGACAATTGTCAGGATAGCAAAGTTGTCCTCACCAACCTGTGTCAGCAGCCTGCTCTGAGGTGATGTGCGTAAAAAGTTGCTGTAATGGGCATTGAGACAGCAGGTACTTAAGAAGGAAGGCAGGCTATGTTTAAATTAAACATATATGAAGTATATGTATATGCTTTTGTCAGGCTTTACAGGTGCTGTGCAGTCAACAGGCAAGAAAAGTCACACCATCCATGAAATTAATGGAACTATTTCCAATGAAGAGGAAAAGCTGAGTGAGACACTAATGTCTCTACCTGCAATTTCAAAGAAGAAAGCTCTAGTGTTTACCCAGAACAAGTGTTTAGAGACCCATAAGAAAAGAGGATCTTTTCCTTAAACACTAAGTGTAAGGGTAGTGAAATCACATATGAAACAGTCTGCTTTGAATAGCAACCTAATGGCTATTATTCTGATCAGAACAAGTGAGGGAAAAGATTTTTATCAAACCACACACAGCTCCTACATAAGTGAATTCACATCAGTTCTATTACTGAGCAAAAGCTACAGCTGGTCTAATATTACAGAGATGATTAATTGAATAATGTATTAAGTCACATCAAAATGTGTCAATATAGTAAATGGACAGTATTCAATCAGCTCCAGTAAACACCAGTTAAAATACTCTGGGAAATGAATAACTTTTTTGCCAGAATGTTATTTAACAGAAAATTATTCCCAGATAATTTGACTGGCTCCATACAGATGAATTGTTGCATGCTCAACTTGGAATTAGAGGGGAAAAAATACTGGAGACTATAAAACTCTCTGTTCCTTAGCAATCTAGATCAGAAATTATATTCTAAATCACAAAAATAATTATGACATGTTCTCAGAAGTCAAAAAAGTTGGAAGAGATTTATAATATATATATATGTGTAATTTAAAATCACATACTATTTTGCATATCCTCACATTTTCCTCCATCCGGACAATTTGCATGCAAATAAGAAGTCCTTAAGTGCATTTTAATTTCTACACTACCTTCAAAACCAGACAATTTTAAAGTTATATTTATTATTGTGTAGGAAAGGAAATGTTAATATGAACCAAATAATTATTTTAATAGTGGTAAGACTTATTTGGAACAAAATCCTCTTACAAATATAGAGAAGGAACACTGAACACTGACCAAATAACAGAAAATGTCATCAAGAAAAGGTGCATCCATAGGTGAAAGAATTCCAGTACATTACTTTTCAATATATCTCTACTACTAATGTTAGTGTAACAGGTCAAGGCTTTAAAATATCCAAGATATGCCTGTTTATTAGGCAGAAAAAAAATGTAGATTGAAAAAAAAAAAAAAGAAAAAAAAAGCACCTGAACTTCTTGCACTCTGAGGATTTTCTTATGATTGTAGTTTTTGTAAAGTTGCTGAACCAATGTTTTAATTTAGCAAAGATAAACATAATTTCCTGTGTATGACCTTGAATTTTAAGTCTCAACCCAGAGGGAATATTTACAACCTGTAAACAGACTCTGATAATGGAAATTCTGACAAATCTCACCATTATGATGCTAGTTACATTTATCCTCCAATTTTTCCCCCCTCTCTAAAACATAAATATCCACAGCTGACTAAAATCCTTGTCTCGGGTGTCTATCAGAACACCTCAGACCTTTGCAGCATAAAAACCATGGGATCACTTCTCATTTGCTTTGACTTGACTTTACATTAGTGTGTATAAAGTGAGTTTGTATTCAGGTCTTTATTCCATTTTGGAGCCTTTTACAAAATAACTCATATCGGCAAAACTGAAGCTCCAGATTGACTACCTTCATTTTCACAAAGACTGCAGAATTCCCAAAATGCTCTTTTTGCTTGTTCTGACTGGCTTTCCTGTCTCATACTACCACTGTAAAGCAGGAGGTTTCTCTTCCACTGCCTTTCAGAGCCCATACGTCACCTCCCAAGTGCAGTATTGACAATACAGGCAAAAAGCTGAGGACAAGGATTAGAGCACCGGATTCTTTTGAACCCGTATTGTGAGTGCCCATTGGGTGCTTTCAGGTTATGCCAAGCCCCTTCGTTGTTTCGTGGGAAGAGTGAGCCGGTGAAGAAGCAGCACAGCTACTGCTGACAGACCTCTGTAGTCACATTCCAGTGCTGCAGAGGGTTTTGCTCAGCAAGGTGGGGAACATGGAAACATCCTCACCAACGATGATTCCCAAGAGTCGAGTTTCATATGCCCTAAAACTTCCATGTACTAGTCAGGTGCTCTCAGTGTTGTGAGTGCTCTGTCTCTAGACCAAACCTCTTAGTCAATCTCTTCAGCTCTGGTCCTTCCCATCATCACGTGGGCACTAAGTGGCACACACCAGGTACAAAGCCTGAACAGGTCATGCAGACCAGACATGCTCTGACCAACCAGCATATCAGCTGCTCCACAGACCTTGCTAGAGTGGCAAAACTTATTTTTGTTATTGCTGAGTAGTGGTTACAGAGGATGTTTTCTGCTCCTTACCCCACCTCATCAGTGAGTATCCTGGGAGTGCACAAGAAGTTGGGAGGGAGGACAGCCAGGACAGCTGACCCCAACTGACCAAAGGGATATCTCACACCATATGGCATCTTGCTCAGCATAAAAAGCTGCAGGAAGAAGAGGGGAGGGGCATGTCTGGAGATTTTTGCCTTCCCAAGCACATGTTAGGTGTGGTGGCATCCTGCTGTCCTGGACATGACTGAACACCTGTCTGCCCATTAGAAGTGGTGACTGATTAGTTATTTTGCTTTTGTTTTCCCTATTAAACTGCCTTTACATCAGCCCATGAGTTTTCTCACTTTTATCCATCCAATTCTCTCTCATATTGTATCAGGGGAAAGTGAGTGAGTGGCTAAATGGTGCTTAGTTTCCAGCTGGGGTTAAGCCATGACAAAACTTCCCAGTCTGCCATGACTCTTCAGATACGATAGAATGGCTTCATAACTTCATCATCAAGACCCTTGGATGTATCTCATCAGGTCTCATGCATCTGTGCACGTTCTTTAGATGGTCTTGAATCTGATCTTCTCCTATGGTGGGCAGTACTTGCCATGAACACAGCACATAGATCTCAAAGTTAAGTGTTATCCCTTCACAGGACGAGTAACTTTTATTCAATATTCAATGCAAGATGTCTTTGTTTACTTCAGAATGGTGTCTAGGGGGGACTGAACAAGCAGCTGCATGTTGCTTAGTTGCCAGATGAGGTTTGGAGATTAGACTTTACAAACCCAGATCTACAAACTGTTGCTTGCTGATTATCTTAATTCTTGTGATAAGAACATCATCAGTCTGTGCTTGCTCTTACCTATCATATGGTTCAACTTCCAGCATGGCTACTCATCTTCAGAGAAAAAGATACCCATATCTTGAGTTCTCACCCCACTCTTCTGGTGGGCAGTAGAATATTTTGCTCTTTTGCTATGCCAGTACACTGCACATAGGTGGTGTTCTTTTGGTTTTGGGATTCACAGTTAGTAGCGTGTTTATCACTTCAGTATTTGGGCAACGAAAGGAGAAAGTAAAATCTTCTCTAGAATCCATCTCCTGCAAATACATTGACTAAATGGGAAGTCTGTGAGAGGCCTTGGCCTCAGCTCTCTTGTTAACTTGAACCTGTACAACTAATCTGTAACAAGTCTCTCTGTGAAAGCCCTCTCCTATGCAGCTTCACAAACTGCTTAAACCTCCAAATACTCTGGAAAAGTTCAGCTGTTAGAGACTAACTTGGGGAAACCAGTCAGCAATGTGCTGACTGAAATTCCTACTGCATTGCATCAGAGTTCAGGAGAGGGCAAACCTTCCAGCAAGTGAAACACCCTGTCGTATGCCTTCCAAAACCAGGAGGAAAGATTTGTCCCTTGTTCAAGAAGAAAACAGTAAATGCTCTCAAAAGAAGCCAAAACCTCCAGCATCACAAGAATTTTAATTTTGATCTGTCTCTCCATCAATACATTGTCATATGGTAACATGCTACAGAACTACATTACAAATTGCATCCCTTTTTTAATTTTGCTTCCTGTAACTACAATTCTCGTAGGAATATTCTGCTTTAAACTGCTTGTCAACCTCCAGAATCACACTGAAAATAAAATTCAGTGCAGCTATTTGCATAGATACATTCAGTAACTGTAATGGAAAAAGAAAATGACCCCAAACCAGAAACCAGCTGTATCCAAGCATGTATAGCAGCATGTATAATTTTCCATAGCCTTGGGCAAGAATTCTATTAATAGAAAAATTCCTAAGGTGTCAGAGTAACCAGAAATGTATTAACAAGAAGATAATGAGAGACTGATTATGAAGATTTACCAGATGGATATAAAATTAAAATTTGGAGGTTTTTTTGGGTTTGAGCTTTTATATATTTCCCAAATAACATGTATATTTAGTTGCAGTCAGCAATTTTATTCTTTCTATATCCAAGAAGTTATTTAACAGTTGTTGCTGGAATTTCACTCACACATCCTTCCTAATTTGGTGCAAAATGCTTCATCTGGTACCCTGTTCATGCCTTTTGCTCATTATACTGTCAAAAGGTTAAAAATAAATCAGTAAAAAAGCAGAAGCATTTTTCATTTAGAAACAGTTGTAGAACGGATTGTCTTTTCAGTAATGTTTACATTGTTAACAACTACTTTTCTTTCAAACAGTAGTATTTTTGAGGGGGGGAAAAAAGGGTACTTTATATGCTGTCTCACATGCCCATAAAAATTACACTACTGAGATACTGTATTCAGGAGTCTGGGCATATAAGTGTCAAGAAGTTCACTGTCCAAGATGCCTACCTATTTTGATCTCATTTACACACAGTGAAAACTTCTTTCATGGTTTTATACAGCAAAGAACACCCATACTGAAATACTTGTGTTACCTGTGACATCTGAGAAGTTTATAATTAATTGATTAGGTTAGCAAGTGGGAAGGAAAAGACAAAGTTGCTATCAACATGTAGACTGCAAATGTCTAAGTTTCACCACAAGACAACAGGTTCATCATTAATAAAATGTAAGGCATGCAGGAATAAAGTTTTCTGTTAAAAAGCAAGTGCATGTGTAAAGCAAAATAAAAGCAGTGCAAGTTTTCCAAAACGTCCTATTGCCATGCCATAAACCAGCACTGGTAGAACAACTCCCGAAAGCTACACACTCAGTTCATTGCTGCCACGCTGAGATTGCAAAGGGAAAGTGACTATAGATACTTAGAAAAAAACCAAAATTCTCACCACTGAAAAATGAGTTCATTTAGCCTAATTTTCTGAACAGTTGTCAAATGGTAACAGCTTTTGGTCATTACTGCTAGAGTAAAATCATTGTTCTGGATTCAAGATCTTCAGTTCTGAATTACTGATTCCCCAGCCTCTCCAATCCGTCCAGTTGTCCATTCACATGTCAGCTGTAAGTGTTCTTGGTTTATGAGGGAGGTAATAAATAAGCACATTGTGCAAAACCTATTTACCACAGGAAAAAATACATACATGAGAGTACCCTAAGCTCACAGAAATGCTCTGAGTATAATCATGGTGATGCCACCAGATTTTATGGCTTAGGAATACAGAGATCCTCGATAGCTCTACTTAGTACTCACCCGTCATCTCCAAAACAAAGAGGACTTGATACGTGAACAAAGAGAAAGAGACAGAGAGAGAAATTTTTGTGTGCTCTTGCTAAATAAGTTGTGTGACAGGAAGCCAGGAGAGTTGTAATGCACATATGTACTATTGTGGGAAAACCTATTTGGGTCTATTACAATAAAGAAACAGATGAAGAACAGTCCATCTGTGCACAAATATGACCCCTGTGATGCTGCCAACATCAGAGTGATCTGCCAAATTATACCATCTGCACAAATGGAAATTCTTCTATGGGCAGATTGAGCTCACGTGCAAATTCAGTGAAACTCTTAAAGGAGTACTGTATCCAAAGAGACTGTCCACTCTGGAGATCGAGCAACTTACTATCAGCTAAGTCTTGTTCTACTGCATGGCAGATTGAGGGTCTGAAGGATGTTGTCTTTCACAGACTGGTGGGGAAAGGGAGTAGGTTAGTGAACTCCTCAATCTCTTATGATCTCTGAGCAGGACAAGTGCATCTTGTTCTCTTTTCCAGCCAGCAAGAAACTAGCTACTTCCCTTGCTCAACTCTTAGAGGATTCCTCCCCACCTCAGTGAGGGCAGCTGGAAGACCCTGGTTCAGAGCTGCACTATAACTGCATTGCAGGGACTTTATGGGATCATGATTTGGGATTCCTGATTTTGAGTGCAGCACCTCATCTCACAGAGCTCCTGACCCACAAAGAAGGAACCAAACCCCCTAGCACAGCACCTCGAGTGATTTCCAACTGTGACCCCATTTCTGTGCAACCTGTCATCCCAAAGAGCAGCATAGGTGGTTGAATACACATGGGCTTAACCCACATCCTCATCTGTCCCCTGTCACTTTTTAAAAGACCTGCACATAAAAGGAGAGACCAAATAATTGATTTTGTAGTGAAAACTAAATCTGACCATGCAAAAAGCACTGCTAAGAGACATAAGTCAAATTTGAAAAGACAAGCACATATATTTCCTTTAATCCTCTTTCTGTTAGTCATTTTATGTGCTACTTCTTACAAGAAACAATAATAAATTCATAATTAACTCATGTTAATGATATGCCTGGAAAAATACACAGAACATGCACTTCACTCATGATAGGCCTTAAGTCACTTTCATTCAGTACTACTTCCATGGAAAAAGGCTGGCTATTTTAGCAAAATAGACGCTGTCTTTATGTTTTTTCTTCTGGATGCCTTGTTAATACAGGAAAATATCATAATTTTTCTTATCCAGATGCAAAATCTTGTAACTGGTATTTGCTGGTTCTGGTCTGAGATCAAGCCTTGTATCTAAAAGTACTGATGGATTAAAGCCCAATTCCAAAACTGCGTTTAGTCCGCAATGATGAGCACTGAAATAATCAGCTTGAGGGGTCAAACTTCGGGAACAGAAATTGTAATGCTGAGACGAGTACTTGGGGATCTCCCCTGGGCATCCCAGGAATGGGTATCCAGTGCAACAAGGCTGATGTGGGCAGGTTGCAAACCCCAAGCTTTGCCAGGCACCACGTGCCCTGTGCAGAGCAAGCAAAAGACAACCTGCTCCCTCCAAAGTCAGAGGTTCAGCTCTTCCCCTACGAAGACGAAACAGCTTGCTTTTTCTCTCCCTTGGAGGGCACAGCTACTGTAGGGCACAGCCTCATGCTTTTACAGAAATAGATCACCTTTCAAAAATGCAGAAGAGCCACTTTCACTGTATTCCTCAGCCTAAAGGGATCTGTAACTACGTCTCTCCCAAGAGAATGTTAAAGCTACCAGCTGTTCTGGAAAGAGGGTACTCTCCCATCCTGCAGCAAAAAAGAAGACAGTAAAAGTGCCTTGACAAGTAGATACCAGGTAGATATGCTCATCATCAGTGACTGTTTCACATGAAACTGAAGCAGCCTGTGGAGCACAGACTGAAACTTCTCCCTCTCATGCAAGCACCTTGATTACAAATTTATGACCTACATCAGTTGCAAATAAAATTTTTAAAAAATCAGTTAGTCTATTTGATAAGAAATGCCACCCTCCAAAATGTCCATTCTGAATTTAGCCTGTGTTTTCCTTTTTCAGGGAAAGCATGAAACTGTTCAAACATGCTTAAAAAAAAACAAAAACAAAAACAAAAAACCCAAAACAAAACCAAAAAACCTCTATACTTGTGAGAGACGACTGATTGAAACATGCTGTCAATGGACCAGTTTCCAAGATGATGGTGACAGCTTTTCCAATAAGTCACTTTAAAACTCGGTTTTGAGGGTGCAGGGAAATATGTATAAATATAGGTATAACAGAATGCCTTCTGTTCAAAATTGTTTTTCTTCTTCCAAGAAATGTTTTAAATTTTGACAACCAAGCTGTATCAGAAAACTAATCAGCACATGGACACCCCAGAGTCAAAATGAAATGCAGACTCCACTTAACTTGAATGGCAGTTGCATAGTGACACTTGTCTTCTGTGAAAATTATTATGGAACAGAACCAAGGCCAGGAACATTTGGGTTCTTTGTTTTGCCAGTCTTCCTGTGAGATACTAACCAAGATATGAGGCTTATATTTGTAGGGGTTTGAGTTTTTTTTAGTTATGCATTAGCTTACTCCTCAGTTATATGAGTTTAGTTCAGAAAGTGATAAAAATTTGTGGTATGAATGGCATCAGCCGGCTGTCTACATTTTGCAGTCGTACTGATCACGAGGGACACATCTGAGTTTAGGGCTAAAGAATACCTACAGGGAAGGTCTAGTGTTTTCTTCTTCAAGAGCAAGAGGTCCTCTGAATAAAAACAATCTCCTCCAGGAAGTATCTGTTCACATATTTTCAACATTATATTTTTTGCTTCCAGTTTGCTGTATCATTTTATTGTAACAGAACTCAGACAACTGTGGTCAATCTACCCTGGATAAATTTCCTTAATTTTTCTGTTGAAGAACTTAATTTTTTTTTAAATCAAAATCTATATACAATAATGTGATAATATATTGCTGTAAGAATACAAGACATATGTAAACCACTTAGTAAATTGTGATTTCAACTATTTTTTTAATTGACATAGGATATCTTATTCCATATATCTTTACTCTGCATTAAGCACTTATAAAAACACAGTAGGAACAGGTTGTTCTCAGAAAAACCTGATTCACCAGAACACAGCAAGGTGTATCAGTGAGAAAATAATAAAAATGAGACTAATAATAATGAAGTTTAATTTTTTTAATCTAATTTTAGAACTTCCTGCTGATAATACACCTTTTGATGCAATTGTTTTTTTAAAAAAAATAGACAAAAGTAGGAGGCATTATTTGCCTTATGCAAGCTAATAATCTAACTAGGTATAATCTACTTTCTTGCCAGCTGAGAAGTCTTTCAATTAAGGCTGCATAGGTTGTATTATCAGCAAGATACTACCTTTCTCTAAGTATTTTGCACGCTGGGGGATATTCCAAGGACAACTCTTCTTTTCTTGTCAAGATATCTTATAAACTGTCAGATGGTCATTTCTTCCACATAGCTGAAGGTCTGCCTTGAAGGGTATTAGATTAGGTTCATCTGATCAAGACAGAGATCTCACATTACCAGGGGGATGGTAATTTCTATTCCCAAGTTAAACATTCAGAGGTACACGCATTTACTGTAGTTCCCTCTCCTATTTCAGACAGGTTATAGATAATGTTTCTTCCTTGGTAAGATACAGATTTAACTGCAAGTTCAAGACTGCACCAATCTCATCTGACAACACTGGCTCTTTATACTTTTCTACAAGATTAATTTGTTCAGTTTCATAAACCATAAACTCAGTTCTAAAATTCTGCTTTTAACCTGAATTTAAAATCATTACAGGTAAAAACATGGAAAACATGAGGAAGAAGTGGTCAGGAGTTAACTTCACATCGAAACAGCTATTCTCTTTAGACTTTGAGGAACCACATCATACACAGTTTAGATAAAGACATCTCTTTTCTTAATTTTATATAAAAAGAAAAGCTTGTGCAGGTATAATAAAAAGCACTATACCAGGGCACCAAGCCAACAAAAGTTAAAAGATTAATCGACCTACAGGAAAGAGATGGATGACCATCGATTACCACACACACATGTCCAAGATGATAGATGAGTGCTCTTGGACCATTGATCTTTGCAAATTAGCCTGCCTTTGGTCAACTATCACTTGTCTTTGGGACTTCTTCCATTAATAGCTATCCTTAAAAAAACACCAAAACCCAAAAACCAACACATCTCACTGTGTTTTAAGCCATTACTTTGAGCATGGTCTCATTGATACAGCCACTGCACATTGTGATCTTAGAGATGTTTTGTGAAAAAGGCAAGAAATAGTTTCATTTTTTCACAATTCTGTAAAAAGATCCACAAGAGTTTTTGTGCTTTCCGCCAGGATATATCTTCAATCTCCTTCTGCCATAAGGTAATTTTTCCCATTAAAGTTTATATTTACATTTAAAGAACAGGTTAAAAATAGGAGAAACCATTCTACAAAGATAAAAATGTTTATCAAAGCTGTCCCCCGACTCTCATTCTGATCTTGTACTTTTATACTTGGGCAGTGTTAGAGCAGTTTTAAAGGAATGTTTCTGCTGTTCACCAATGGAAGCAAGACCCAGAGTGGCCTGTTGAAAACAGATGTGAATGTTTTGCTTACCTTTGTTGTGCTGTAGAAGATCTAGGTTAAGTAATCAAGTGCTTTCCCATTCCCTATTCTTTTTCTGAGATCCACTCAGAAAATCACCTGTAATCACTACATACAGTATGAAATTCAAAACCTGATCTGTGAATGTATGCATATCATGGCTTAAAATTAAACAGATACATGAGGAAATTAAATGTACCTATTTTGCCACCAACTGTGCACAGACTTCTTGGAACATGGCTATTGATCATATTTAAGCTTGTCATTATTCACAGCAAAGTCCTCAGCTTCAGTTTTCAGAGTGCACTGACATTGCATACTAGCTTGCAAGTCACAGATGACTTTCAGCCTTGGCATGAACTTCCAAAAACCACCTCTGTAATACGCTATTATTTATGCTGAGGAAACTTGGCTTGGGCACACACTGACCTCATGCCCAATGAAGGTTATAGAAACTGCTGGCCAGGTGTCTAAGGAGATACATTCCTGACAACCCAGGAAACGTTTCAGCATGTGCAGTGCCTGAAATTTTAATGCTGATAATGAAGAGGGCGAAGTCTTATAGGTAGGAAAAGGCTAATTAAACATGATCAGCAGGTCTAGTCTGACAGCAAGGGGAGAAATCACTCTAGGAAAGGGACTGAAAAGTGATGAGTGAATGAATTTTGTATTGGACTCTATATAAGCACCTAAATGCACTTGCCCAGCAAGCAAATATGGCAGAGTATGTGCAAACCTTACTCCTAATGTTACATAAATCATAATCTGTAGTCTAAAAGCTACACTTTATGAACAACTGTGCTTCACAGCTCCTACTAAGCAAGACCTAATATGCTTACACTTGGGAAAGAAAGCGAAAGGTACCAGTGTTTGACAGAATCATAGCAGGTGAGTCTAAGAGTGGAGATATTGATCCATTTCACCATGTTTGAGGTACAGATGAGAAAGAAAAAGTATCTGACATATCTTGGAACGTTTGTGAATCATTAAAATCCAATCAGTGTCTAAACTGATTGCTGAATAAAACTGGCCAAATTCAGTTTTCACCACATGGATAATTCAAGTATTTCAGTGTTTGTTTGCATCCAGAATTAAAATGAAAAATCCACACTTTCACATGATTCACAAAAGGGTTCAGTTTCATAGAAATGCCTCAGAAATGTCAAAATGAAGTTTGACATTGCCAAGCAAGTCAAAATATTTTGTCATTTGCAAACTTCTCTCATTTCATTTAACAGCACAAGAACTTTCAGGAGGAATGTTCAGCACAGATCTCTTTCCTCCAACAGTGCTGGAGAACTCTCTGAACCACAGTCTCTATTGCAGGTCCATGCTCTCCTTGGTGGATGGGATCCCATTCTGACAACAGGTTTAATGATGTTCTGTGCTCATCTGACTTAAACCATGCACCTTGAGTTCATTCAGGTGAGCAACTCTCGTGTATCATTTTCTAATTCATTTAGGGAAAATTTCCATTTTATGAAAACTGTGTCTGTCGTAATAAAATAATGAAATACTAAAGTTCCCAAAGAGTTTCTAATGCATCAGCTTAAGTTCCCTTCCTCTGCTGTTGTTATAAGAACAGCAGGGCTCAAATTATAGGATGCTTAAACACCTTTTGTAATACCATTATAGAACAAGTTGCTGCAAGACCAACCTGAACCCTAAGACTGATCACTTGTATTGAAACCAAATTAAAATATTCCATTTCTTTTCTTTCATCTGTGTAGCTGCTCTCACTTCAGTTGCTACCAGATGCTTATTTTCTGTCAGACTGTCAGATCCTTTCAGCAAGCACTTTGCTCGCTTTAAAAATGTTTCCACTTAATCATTTCACTTGACCAAGATGATTTTTTAAACATCAATTCATTCTGACTAAACTTGTGAAGTTCTAATCAATGCAAGTTCAGAGCCTGTTTTTCATCCATATCTCTTCTGTTTTTTCACTGATCTCTTGCTGAGAGAGCAATTTAACTTCTTTTGGTTATGTTTCATCTATCATATATAAAGGCTCTTGTACAAATATTTGTCTGTGCCTTCCATGCCACCATCTTTCTAGTTTTCAAGAGAGCATGCAGTATTAAATAAAGCCTTCTTATATTTTGGGGGTTTTTTTGTTTGCATTTTGTTTGGGATAGTGTTGTGGTGGTGGTGGTTTTTTTCCACAACATCTATGAACCTGTGATATCCACATTTGTTATCGCAGAATGAATCAGGTTGGAAGGATGACACCCAGCCCTACACCTTGCTGCAAGGCTACACAGTATCTCCATGACCCTGTTTGGCTGCTCTCCCAGGGAGTCTGAAACTCTCTCGTTTCAGTTTGTTCCTGCTGTCCTTTGTGCCCCTGATCTATCATTGGCATTTCTGAATTTCAGGAAGGTTCTCCTGTTCTCTCTTCTTTAACCAGCTCGACGTTGGCAGTCACTTGCATATGTACTGCACAAATTCTGCAAAGCATGCTCAGGTTACCCATGTCTGCTCAGAGTCGATGCTCAGGTGTCTCCAGCTGCCACTGTGAGTGTTGGCAAGGACTACATCTCATTCTGCACGCTGGAGACATATTTCACCCAGCACTCCAGACTAGAAGGAAGTGACAAGGTCCTGATACATTCCCCTGCAGGAATTCCGAGGCCTGAAGCCTTGTGTTACTTTAAAAAAATGTTGTTCTTTAGTTACAGTTTACTGCTGTAATCCATGTAAAACACTAATTTTTTGTCTTTCTAAGACAATAACCTCACTGAGGTGTGTCACTGTTTCTTAAGAAACTGCAAGGAGTATCCATTATGAAAAATAGGAAAAATTTCTAGTAGCAAAAAAGTAATATAGGTAGTACCTTTGCATCATCCTGTATATTTATATACCTCTCCTCTGATACTAATTTCAGCACCCCAGTTCCTGTACTAAGAAAGCTGGCATGACACCAGAGGGTTCAATCATCCCACACTGCTCCATGTACCCTTCCCTCTGCCAGTGCTGCTGCTTCTCTTCAAACCACGGTGGAGGCAACTGCTCTTCTGCCTGTCAGGAATGCTCAAAACACTGAAAGCACACCTAATAAACATTCAGAATAGGAAAATAAGAAATTTTATGTAACACCATTGTGTTTTTTTTCACAGTACTACATCTCTCGTTGTCCCCAAACCTACTCTAAATCCAGTGCAGCCTCCTGCATTTTTATTATGTCCAATTAAAGAACTGACACTTGCTCTTGCTCTTGCCTGTAAGTCAGGGTACATAACTCAGAACACTTCCTCTCAACCTGTCAGTCCAAGAATCCGAGATACATGTGGAAAAAAAAACCCAAACAATTGAAATGTGTCTGTTTGCTACTTAACATTACAGAAGTAATCCCTAGTCTTGTTCCAAGAGGAAATCTGCTGCAATTGTGCTTCCACAGCACAGTCACTGTGCTTCTCCAAACTGCTCTTAGGCATAATATGATCTGTGGTTACTCTGAGACTCATTTGTAACTCTGACAGATAAAAATCCAGTTTGAGGCACATTATGTCTTTATTTTGCATGTCTAATTTCTCTGACCCAACAACATGTCACACAACAATTAAACCAGGCAGCCATATAGTTATATGACTCTTTGAGTTAAAACATGTGAATGGTTCTTAATTTCTCTTCATTGGTCAGAAGAACATGTTAAGCAACTTGCACATCTCACGGTATTTCATACCATGGCAAACATACCTGTTCTGAGCTGTCAGCTTTAGGGCCTTGGGTTTGAAGTAGAGGTGTTAAATATGCACTCAAGTCTCTGCTTTGCCTTTGTTTTCACTAGAGTCATGCAGTCATTTCATCCATGATCCCCTTTCCACTAGGAAGTAGATTTTCATTGTCTGAACTTGTTCCACATTTTCAAGATGTTCAATGGAATAATTGTTATTTTCTGCACCTGTTCCCTCAGCTATATTGTCCCCCGTGTATCATTATTAAAGCTTTGTGTAAAAAGTTTTTTCTGAATTTATCTCAAGTTTGTGAATAATTTTGGTCATACACAATTTTACTTTTCAGGCAATTGGGACATTTTGATGTAGAATGTTACCATTTCTCTAATTAAAACACCACCACCTCCAGTTTTACAAGACTAACTTCTGCGATGTTTTGTGCCAAAATATTTCAAGAAAGTAATTTTCAGGAGTGATTGTCCCAGATGTCAGCATGAAAGCAGTTCTTGAAGCCTTAAGAAGTGCTTTGACATCTCCAGATGAAAGACCTAGGTAAGACCTAAGGGAATTCTCTGTATTTCTGTCAATGTATCTGATCTGCTGGAGCACTTCTGCATCCTCTAAGTTTCATCAGCAAGTGCAAGCAGTTCCTTTTATTCTTCTCTGTAAACTCATAAAAATGAAGAACTCTGGGCACTCCCTTTCTCATGGCCAAATACTCTGCTCACTCTTCTGAATTTTTAAAGGATATCATTCATTGTTTTGCAGCTTCTCCTTTCTGAGTTTTATTTAAGGAATGTATTTGTGGCACATGCTACAGATAGGAATAATTACAGTTCAAAACAGGTTATGTTGGCAAGACCTTTTTAATCCATATAGGAATATACTGGAAAATTCCCAACAAAAAAAAAAAAAAAAAAGAAAGAAAGAAAAAAAGGAGGGGGTATGGGGAATTTTAATCCTTTTGGTTTAATGCAGGAACATTTTACAGAATATCTTCCATCCAAACTAAAAGAAAAAAATAAAAGAAAATGAAAAAAACTCTCTCAGATCCCTTCAGGGTTTCTCAGTCTGGCTCATACCCCTGCTGTGAACTTTGGTAGCTTACAAGACTGTGGTCCATGCTGGGAGACACAGCTTTATTAAAGACCCTGTCAAGGAGCAATAGCATGAAGCATTGAAACAACAGTTCCTTGGCCCTTGGCCACATCTTGGAGTGTGTTTGTCATCCCAGCCCTACACAGGATCTCTGGTTGCTACTGAAGTCAAAACAGTTCTACGTAGGAATGAACACGTTCAGTTTGTAGCAGACATACACTGTCCTGAGCATTTATAGGGTTGAAATGGTAAATTATGATTCCTTTGCAATGGCAGACATGCCAAGAAGTGGATTTTCCACAGTGCTGTGTACACCTTGTTGTGGAGAAAAAGTAATTATTACTCTGACATTGTTATGATCATAATCTGTAGAAAAAGCTTTTCTTTTTCTCAGCCAAGCCAGTCACAGTTGCCTTGATGGCCTGTTTGATGTGTGCTGGTAGTTATTTATTTCACTAGAAATTAACCTGCTAAGGTGTTTCATGTATTAAGTTTGTAAAGTAAGATGTTGCCTGAAATGTATTTTCATGTGTCCCCCACTCAGTCAGATTTACTGAAAATAAACATCACTGCAATTACAGGATCAGCACACTTTAAACACATCTTTACACATCCAAGGAGACAACAACCTAATGCTTGTCCCATCTTCCTTAATATGATCCAAAAGTGAAGTCTGTCTTTCAATGCACTGCCTATGGAGGGGAAATGTCCTGACTAGTGTGAATTGACTAAAATGTGTGCAAGTCTGAACTTTGAGGCAAGGGGTACGTCTGTTAGATATGAGGAAGAAGGCTATTTATCCGCCATGCACATTGTTGCAACCTGTTTTCTGTGTTAGATAGTTTCACCGTTTTCTGCCAAAAGTGAGGCTGTTTTCCATTCTAAAAATAAATAAACAAATCTCATCTCTTCCATATAATGCAGGTAGGAACTATTAGCCTTTCCAACATCTGCTGGATACGGCTTGCAGAAGCCCTGGCCAGCAGAGCAGCTTCCTCATGTCCATGGCTGCACAAGTGCACATGCAGGTACAGTGTTACCCTTCACTGCAGAAGTTACAGTGCAGGTTGTGTTTTCGTTGGGCAAAAGAAAAGCCCTATACTGCTTACCTGCCCTGCTTCAGGTTTTCTAGAAGGCTCTGGGTGTTGTTCTGCTACCAGCACTTGCCCTGCTGAAACCCTGGCAGTCCTTCAGGCAAAGGAGAGACAGGAGTGCTGCTCCTCAGCCCCAAGGAGAACAGTCTGCAGAAGATTGTCCCCAAAAGCTCCAGCACCAGGTTACCTCCTTCCTGCTTCACAAGGTCGCACTCTTGACTATGCCTCTCTGCGCTAAATGTAAGTAGTGTTGGCAATCTCTTCTTATAAGCCAAACTTTTCCTTAAACCTCAGAGCATTCACATTTCCATACACTCCTTTTTTATTTAGCCTGCGGGGCGGGCAGGAAAAAAAGAAGACATTACCTCACTCCTGCACAAAAAACTGCTGAAACAAAGGGTCTGTTACCCATCAGAAATAATCAACTGTGTGAAGCATCTTTCAGCTGACTGCAAAGCAGGTTCATACAAAAAAGTCCTGTGAGTATTAATAACCCTTTTGTAGCCTGACAGGCAAGGACACTCGGAAGCTCACAGCAGTTCCCCCTTCTCCCTATACACGTGGGTGTCTCAGGAAGCCTAATGAGCCCCTACTGCTTCTCAGAGCTGCCCAGTAACACAGCTAATGGCCAACGAAGCCTTGCTGCAGCTTAGCTGTGCCTCTCCGGGTTCTGCTGCCCCAGGGAGGGGGTGCCCAGAGACGAGGCTTTCACAGAATCCCGCACTTCCCGTAAGGGGTTTGGAGGGCAGTGAACTCAGGCTCCATCGTGGCTGAGGGGCACCTGTGCTGCTCCAAATGTACTGTGATGTACCCCAAAACCCAACTCTGCCTGAGGTGATCCTGTATACAGAGTCTAAGCTTGAGCTAACCTCGTGCCTGGGATGGAGAAAGTGATAAGGGAGCTGTTACAAAAAGAAATGCATTCAAACTCCGCAAAGTATGTCCCTTGCCTGAAACGCGCTTCTGTCATTGCCCCAGTCTTCGTAGCAATGAATCTGTCTCATCCACATGCCTTAAACTGCTGTAAGCTTTTGTAACACCTTATAAAGATGTGTTCTCAAATCTCAGAGGGTTGCATAAAAATTGCTTTGTTTCATACCTTGATTTCAGACATATGTTTGATAAAGTGTTGATTAATTAGTTTCCTGATCATATCCAGAACTGTATTTGTTTACATCACCACAGTTCAGTATAAAACAAATTATTTCTCTGATTCTCCAAATCTGTTGCAGCTGTCCCAGCTTCAGGTTTTGTCTTTGGTTTTTGTTTTTGGTTTGTTTGTTTGTTTTTTCGCCTCAGCTCCTTCTACTGCAACAAACAAGACATAGCCAGAAGCATGAGAACTGCAGACTGAAGACTGCAAGCCCTGGGTTCCTCAGGAACTCTACTGGCTGGCCAGACGAGTTCCACAACCATAGCTTTTAGATGGAGCAGAAATTAAGAAATTAAAAAAACTGCGAGTGGCCATGAACCCCAAAACCCTGTCAATGACCAAACATTTCCTTAAGACACAAGCCAAGGACCGGCCAATCTTCCTCTTGTAGCATGACCTTATGCCCTGGGTCAGCAGCCAGCCTAGGAGAGCATCACTGACTCCCTTCCACTCCCTCCAAGTGCTCTTAATAGCGGACCTGGGGCAAGATGCCCTGTCTTTTTTCGATGAAAGCTGAAAGCAGACACAGACGGCTCCCGTGTGGCTCAGATCCTCATAAATACAGACACCTCTTGGACCAGAGAATTAAATGTGAATTTCCTTCCTGTGGGTGAGCCCTGGAAACAATAACAATACCCAGGACAAACAAAACAGATTGTAGCACCTTTAATTATGTTTTGCTTGCCCTTAGTAATCACCAGCCAAAGCAGAGCTCTTCATATACATGATTAATGTGATAATTTAACAAGTGATCTATAACAAAGACACAGAAAGTAAAGTGGAGCTTTTGTTTGTTGGTGAGCAGAACTGCATCTGCCTACCAAGAAACAGCACACCCTGACCTACAGGAAGATGGCCTGATATGGACATTGCTCTGACCTGATCTTTTAAAATATTTATACATATACTGTAGTCCCTCATGAACCTCCACAACAGTTAATTGGAGACACTTAGTCCTTTTGCTGGTCTCTCAGTGTGGTAAATATTTAATCACAGAGGGAAGTGTGCCTTTGCAAGACGAAGCATCAGTCACTGACTGTTAAAAACAGCACAAAGGGCACTATTACCTAGAAGAAGTATTTTACTCTGTAGTCTAGAAGTCAGAAAAGGTCCATCTAATTACTTCTGCAGTGAAATAGCAGTCTCTCTGTGTGAGTTTGACATTTATCCCCTCTTCTTCGGGGGTGGGGGGCAGGAATTGAATACAGAATTATAGCCTTTCCTGGCTGGTTTATTACAGGATTTTGTAGCAGGATGCATGGTGCTTGATTAAGTGGCCAGCAATATTTAATTTTGTTTCTAAGACTGAGGTGTAAGCAGACACTGTACTGGTTCTGGGACTACCCAAAAATTCTCATGCCAGGTCATGCTTATACTGCCATCTAAAGTTGCTTCTGTCAGGACAGAGTTTTTAATAATCACTCAGCAAGTATGAGAGTGTGTGTGAAATAATTTGGAATAAGGCTTGCCTGACTCAAACAGGTGATGAAGAATTAATGCCAAAAAGACATTTACTTTCATGAGGCTGACAAATTTGCAGTAATCTTGCAAGGCTGTCAGCAGGAAGGGGAATAGATAACTGCAGGCTGGGGTATGAGGGATGGATAAATGCACCTTGGTATACACAGCAGACAAAGTGATTTGAGGAGGCATGAGGAGGCAGAACTCCAGAACAAATGCATAGTGAGGAATGTGTTAGGGAAGGAAAGTATCAGGGTGAGGAAAATGGAGCAGAATGTGAATGTGTTGGGCTCTGAACAAGTTTAGTGGGGCATAGTAGTCTCATACTGCTTTGAGTCTTTTCAGCTGGAGATCTGGATTGTTACACAAATTTAACTGTTGAATGATGGGCAGGCAAAATTATCTATAATATAAAAAATAAACTTCAAAATGCTTTTGTTTGAATCTTAGTATTTTGGGGTTTTTTTCTAACTGGGTTGTATACCTCAAATAAAAAATTAAGTAAGACAATTAAAAGATATTAGTATTAAATCACTGCTTCTTTTGATACTGAATTATATGGCAATTCATTAGTCAGAAACTACCTTAGAGTATTCTCTAGTTTAAATTTTAAGACTGAGGTTTCCACTGGAGTTGATGACATAAGTTTTTCTTAATTATACTGGAATAAATCAGAAATACATACCTATAGCTATTACTTTTCTTTTTTTGCCTGATAGATGTGTATTTGTTGCAATATAGATTGTTTAGGTAAAAATAATTTCTGGGAAAGTTACACTGGGGATAAAGTAATTTCAGGATGTTATTTACAATAAAAGTGAAAATGCTTCTGATCTACCAATTGGCACCCTTTTTTTTTTCTTTTTTTTTTTTTAATTTCAGCTTATGAAATTAATCAAAATCCTAATGCCAAGACTGAGGAATAGAGAGCACATAAAAATTCTAAAAAAGCATTGATGGAGATATTAGCAGATAACAAAATGTCAATATGGTGGGGTTTTTTTTCAATAAAACAGGTTCATAAAAAATGTCCCGGTGCTGAAGTTCAAGTAAATCCATGCCCACAAGTCATTCTTCCTCAATTAGTAAAACTGCCAATGCCACACACAAGTATTTCCTGCTACTTAAATCTGTGTTTTGCAAGAGATTTGTAATAAAAATCTAACCAAAAAAAGAGGAATTTGGTGAATAAGGGATAGACCACACACAGGCACATTCAATTTCCATTTTCAGATAGTGGTAAATGAAGTTTGCAATCTCCAGTGGCAAAAGACTAAAGTTTTGCTTAATCTGTTCTGTGCTTAAAGCACTGGACCAAATGATTTGGGAAGATTGCTATCAGACATCTGGCAAAGAGTGTGCATTGTAATCTGGGCATGTACATTATTTTGATGTCTCAGGTTTGCTACTTCCACTACTGACTGTCAAAGTGTATTAAATCTAACAGATGCAGGTCCACAGCTGAGTATCCACACATACAGATTCCTGCCTGAGCTCAAAGGCAGAATTCCATTTCTGCTCCCTGTGGCTGTCATCCAGGAAATGACTAACTGCAAATAAAAAATTTGCCATGAGAATTTTGTTTTACAAAATTGTATATTTCCCTGGGAAAAAAAAAACTCATGTCAGTGCAAAATTTCTGTCTCCAGACAGCTCAAGACATTCCTGTGAATTTATCTTTCATGATTGCCTGAGAAGCCTCCTTCACTGGTATTTTATTATGGTCTCTCTCCAGCTGCCAATACCAAGTTTGACGAGATAATGTTCTCTTGAGCTGTTGTGAGGCACGGCCAGCTTGATTAGGGTGATCATGAGGTTTGGAGCTTGACACATATTAAGAATGCGTATTCTCATGACATTCTGTATGCCAAGGCACCAAAAAAAACCCCGAGGCACCTGTGAATGTTTTTTTTAACCCATGTAATAAATGCACATAGATAAAACAAAACTTTTAAAGTCCTGGGTCCATAGACAAAAATCTGCAACCTGAACACCTGATCAAACTGTTTGCAATATGCCAGAACAAGTCCCATGACCCATTAGCCTACACCTTAGGTTTGAGATCTCATTAGAGCAGGCAATTAAGGAATCCCAAGATTCTCCAAGGCTGATGCTGTGGGTGCAGAGCCCACCTGGGTGCACGGGACAGACACATAGTCCTGAAACATTAGACTTATCTAGAAAGACACTTAGTTAGGGCACAATTACTGCTCCCCTTGCAAAAAGCTGTATGGTTGTGACAGAGCAGGGACAGCCCCAAGAGCCTAGATGTGCACACCACGCACCTCACAGACTGTGTATTTCCAGATACCACTCCAGCCTGCCATGGTAGGGGAAAGTTGGTTGTCTTACATGGGTTTCCATTTAGGAATACTGCATTCTCTATGCAGAGCAGTAGGTAGTTAAGAGTATAAAATTTCACCCTAGTATGCCTATGATTAAAAGGACATAGCCACAGTAGAACTATCTCACTTGAATATGACCAATGAAAGCCAAAGTGTTAGCAGAGGGGATGGAAATGTCACTTGGGAATTTGCCTCTTCATGACCTTTCAGTGATACATCTCATCAGTGCCTTTGCCCACTGCCTCAGCAAGGACCCAAACAGAAACACACTGCCAGGGTAAGGTCGAGAACACTGAGCAAAGTGTGAGCTCACGCTCTCCCTGGGTGGTGGTCGGAGCCACTGCTGACAAATCCCATCAAATCCCACACATGGATTGCTTCCCAGAAGTGTCAAGCTCATCTGCAGCATCCAACAGTTCTTACACAGGTTGCTCCCAAAGCAGTCATCTCAAATCCAAAAATCCTCTGGGATCTATCATCCTTAACAATAAAAAGCACATTAAAAAGTGAGATTAAAAGCCATAATAAATCTATAATTATAAAGTAAAAAGCCAGGAAGTTGTTAAAATGGAAACTACTATTTTTTTCCTTTTTTTTTCTTTTTTTTTTTTTAACATGACAGCATAATAGCAAAGGACCAGCATTGTTACTTTGAAGGGCTGTCCCAGCTCAGAATAAGAAAGTAAACCTTTGTGCACATTTTAATATTAATGAAACAATTAAGCAGTTTTCTCTTAAAAGGAAGAATATTTTCTCTCATAATCTCTGTGTGTACTTAAGCCAAACTGTAGCATCTCACATTTGAAAAGTGTTGGCCAAGATAAAAACCAAAATTGTTGGGTTTCTGGTACCTATGACTACAATTGCCTATTCAGGCTAAAAGAAAAGTTAGTTTTTCAGATGTTTCAGATGTGCACATGGGGAATGATACCCCAAAAAGGAGGCAGCCTTCCCACAGGCATGTGCAATTTTTGAAGTCCTTGGTTGAAATGTGAAGAAAGAGATTCTTTTTTTTTGGATGATTTCTCAGAGGCACAAAGCCCTGACTCATTCATTTTAGTTCAATCATTAAGAAATAATAATAATAATGTTTCATCTCCTTGACAATGATCCATTTTCAGACAGGTTATTAATTGAAAATGTATTAAATATTACTTTCTGCTATTAGTGCATTGTTCTGATGTAGTATTACATTATAATGACTACAAAATAGTAATATATATGTTACTTTAATACAGTAATAGATATCATATATAATTTATCAATATAAAGATAGATATATAAAATAGAAAACAATTCAAATTAATTCTTCTTTAGCACATTGCAGTGAAAGGGAACAGGGACATTCCTGAAAATCAAAATTAAGATATCTTCTGGTAAGAGGTGAATCTTTTGAAGAACTTTGTTTTCATGGGTAGTTATTAAAAACTGTTTTACAGCAGTGAAAGCAACTTGTGTACTGATCCTTAAAAGCTGTTGTGGAATCCCCAGAGCATAACCTGTGTATTTGTAGCTGAGATCTTCAGCTACAAGAGAAAGCAGGAGCAGAGAGGAGAAAGAATATGACAGTTGTTGATAAGTAGCCTGCACGGCTGTGAAACCAGGAGTCAGCTTAGAAGACAGAATGGAGAAGAAATTAGAAAAAATTGTGAAGGTAAGACAAAAGCAGAAATACCATCCAAAGAGTACTTGAGAGGGAGACTGCAAAAAAAAAAAAAAAAAAAAAAAAAAAAGGGTTCACAATGAACATAATAGATCCTAATTGCAGTCAAATACATCAATAAAAAGAACCAGATGTTTCTATCATCCCAAGAGAGGCTGATGTGGCAGGTTGACCAAAGCTGCAGCAGAACCGTGGCTGCCCACTCAGTCGCTGCAACGCCCCAACCAGCACTGTGCCAAACCCATGCAGTGCAGCAGGAATGCTGCCCTTAGCTGTTCTTCTCCGCTGAAGAGAGGGGTCATTAAATCCTAGAGGAATTATTGTTGCTTTAATTATCATTGGAAGCTAGGAAAATAATCAGCAAATTCAATTTTTTTCCCAGGTCTCTGAGTCAGAACCGTTTCCTACTTGCCCACCTGTCAACAAAACAGATACATTTAAATAAAACCAGACATGGGTGTGCTTCTGCTGAACCCTTTCCAAAGGCAATAAAGTTTATTGCATGAAGAAGATTGTAGGGAACACAGACACGGACAGAAACACAGTTCGCATTTAAACCAAAAGGATTTGTTTGGTCATTTTCATTTCTTAGCTACATTTGATTCAACACCCTATTTGACAGAATGGTGCCAAGCTTTGCACACTCAAAATGGGACTTACATTTTTTTTTTGTTGTTGTTGTTAGTTTTAGGTATAAATTGCTAAATACTCTTAGTTCCTTATTACTGCTTGCTTCTGCAACTAATAGACAGCTCAGAGCCTAGTAAATCAAAGTATCCAGATGGAAGAGAAAAACAATTCACTCAAGAAAAGGAGTTCAGCTACAGTTTTCCCAAGAACCTTTTATAAACATTAAGGAACAGAATGTTTATGAAAAATGTCTTGTCAGTGTCCTTTTAAATGTGCCACACATATGGAGCATATACAAAAATGTTAGAAGGGAAATGAAGTTCCTGTAGATACTCCATGTCATCTGGGCATTTGGAAGCCACCCATGCCCCAGATTCAGAGCACTCAGCAATACCTACAAGCCCGGAAAGGATCCATTAAAAGAAAGGCTTCTATCTGCCGTGTATGAGAGAGAAGCACACTGAGTTGAATATGTTTGGTTTGGGAAATCTGTTGTTGCCTGTTAAGTGGAGCACTCCTTACACGTTAATAGAAAGATGAACCTAATGTTCATTGCCTCATGTGGTTTTGTGTGTCCCAGGAATACTACTACTGCAGCCTACAACTACAAGGCTCCATCTGGCTGCTCAATTTGAGCCCAACATGACAACTCATTGTTATGCAAAAACAATTGATTAGATTTTTATGTCCCTCAACAAGCAGACTCAATTACAATGAGTATAATTTTTCTTTTTTTTTCTTTTTTTTTTTTCCTTTTTGCTTTATAGCTTATAGTTTATTTTATTGTTTTCCAGTTCTGGCACTGAAGTCTGTGAACTATCAAATGCCCTTGCCAAGAGGAAGTTATACCACTCTGGGAGCTTGATGTGCTATGAAGGGCTTCTGGGGGGCTTGGCAGCAACTGTGCCAAAGCACAGTCCATTAGACAGAATTTTTGAGTAGTCTTGTTAACCTCCTCTCCAAAACAATTGGAAGATGAATATTAAAAATCAATTTGAGTCACTAAGTGTTCATATGTTCACACCTTTTGAGTTAGTCTGCTCTTCCACTTTTAAAGCTCTGCTTTAGAACTGGGGTGAGACAAACCCTTGACAGCACTGGTCGTGCCCATTTTGCACAGACTAGCAACAAGGTCCAGGGGAAAGAGGCGACAGGAGCTGTGCACTTTGCAGACCTGTCACGCTCAGAACCCAGACTGTCTCATTTTCTGGAAGAATTGCTTTCCAGTGAGGTTTCTTCACATTTCTTTGATGCTCTGAGTGAAGAATTAGGACCCCAGAGATCGATTTTTTCCCCCCAGCATTGTACTGATTCCCAATGAGCTGAAGGGCAAATAAAGCCTATGAATTCATACCTCCTTACCTCCTGCATATCGTGCATCTGCGAATCACAGCATCTAGAAGCTTCATACACACAAACTGACCATAACCTTTGTTAAAAGCCAGAAATTTCTCAAAAAGCCACCTCTGTAAAGAGCTTAACTCTTTGAAATGCTTTGAAAGATTGGAATAACTACCATTTCATGCCTACCTTAAGCAGTAGCAAAAAGATGCTAAATACTGGTACTTTCTGATTCTTGCAGAGCATAGATTCTTCTTGCTGTTGTAGGTGAGGCCCATATATTGAGCCCCACAGTCTGCCCTGCCCAGCCAGTGTTATTACACTTGTTCCACTGGGAGGGGGTCCCAAAGGTTTCAGTGTAACATGAAATTATTCGAGCTTCACCCATCTTGTGCTGCCCCATAGCCCCACACCACCTCCTAGGTGAGGGGCCATGAGCCCGATTCCTTACTTCTGGGATCCCCAGAGCTTTAAAGCAGATCTACACAAACCTACTTCAGGGGGAGGAGGGGCGGGGGGGAGCATCAGATGAGCATTTAATTTGAACGTTCAAAACCTGTAGCCTAAAGACAAACTCAGACTTGAGAAAAAAGATTTCTCCTGAAGAAACTGAGAAATTCCCACACTACTAGAGTCAAGCACCATTTAGTAGATAGCAGTTCAGCTGCCTCTCAGTTGAAGGGCATGGGCCTGGAGTCTGCCATCTCAAGGTTTAGTAATGAATAAACAATTTTTTATCTCAGTAGCAATAGGTGAAAAGAAGGTAATTTGCTCTTGCATGAGACTGTGCGCATTTTGGAGCACAGACAAGGAGGAATGATTGCTTGGTCAAAATCCTTGACTTCCACAAATCCAGGGGGAATTTCAACCAGGGCTAGAGCTGTGTAACTACTCTATGTCAATGGACAAAGAGCCCAGCAATGAAATGGACTCAGGCCTCACATACTGAGGAAAGCTGACCCAGGGTGATTGCTGTTTGGAAGTCCAAATACTCACTACAGTATATACCACATTACTATTCTCAGTAGCAAAGTTCTTCAGCTTAAATCATGCTGTCAAAGCACCAATTTTACCAAAGGTTAGAGGGGTAACAGTACCAGTATCACAACCTTTCACAAACAGTAATATCCTTCAAATCAGAGTATTTTGTTGCAGAACACAGTTGAAATTGAATTTCTCCATCCCATGAAAAATTGAAATACTTAAGTAATAACATTCAGCAACATCATCTGCCATCTGATATTGCACAGAAACTGGGCAATTATATTTCGCCTCGGGTGGCTAATAGGCCCATTTCAAATTTCAGGCATTATCAGATAATAACACTGCCTGCATCTGAGTATGTTATAATTATTAACTGTAAAGGAGAGGGTGGGGGGTGTGCAAACAAACAGGGAGGGAGAAGGATTGCTTTGTAGCTATATAAGTTCATTGTTCCTCATGAATTAACATTCAGATACCAAGTGCTGGCACTGCTGCAGATTTAACTCAGTTCAAGCTGTCTTGCTTCCTATCATTGCTATTTGGAATAAGTAGGTCTCAGAGCAGTGAGACTTGCCTAGAAACATTACATGCCAATGAAAATGGTTATGACAACAGAAACTCTGAGGTATTGTCCACTAGAAGCAAGTTTTTTGCTGATATCATGCTAAAAACTGATCAGTGTTTCACATCCATTACTCTGTTTTAATTCTCTTGCTTTCAAACCCTTCTGAGGATGTGGATATTCATGAACAGAATGATGAGACAGAGCAGATGAGAAATATTCTTCATACATTCATAAACACCAAAATTTAGGGCCACAAACTTATACAAGCTTGTAAAATGGAGAAATGGCCTTTGGGAAGAGGGGCCCTTAGTCAAAGAGGCACTGCAGACCAGTGTTTTCTTTTGTGGCCTGCGTAAAAATATATAAAGGCAATACTATTACAATTACTAATACAATATGAAATTACTAATATTAATAAAAATACTAATGCTATTACTAATACAATAGTTATTTTTACCAATTTCACATCTTCCATTTCTGTACCCATAGCAAAAATGGCATAGCACCAAGGTGAAATACAGCATTTGGCTTTTTAGATTTAGGGTGCTTCAGTGCCTGGGAGGATTATCAAAGATACACCTTCCTGTAGAAAGGAACAGAAAGTTCAGTGGATATAGAAAATTTAGGAAATGAAATTATACAGTGCAGAAATTGATATTAAGCCATATGGATATCTCCATTTCTTTCTATTTGCTCTGATTCTGTGATATTGGTATTCTTCAAAGCTCAAGGCTCAGAGACAACATTAAACGTGCTCTTAATAATTGCTTTCATCTGAAAGTCATTCTATAGGAAAAGCTTCAGAAATAGTGAGGTGAATTTACACTTTAGGCCCAAACACAAGACAGCATAAAAAGGCTAACTAATGACTTAAACCTTTTTCATTATTTCATGTGAAATTTCATGTGAGACTGCTCTTTCCAGCTCTCAAAGGTCATTCAGTGCACAAAAGGACTATAATGCATGAGAGTTGAGTGCGGTGTAAAAAACACATTTCACAGAATTCCATAAAAAACAGAGAATAAAAAGTAAAGGCAGATAAAAACATGTATTTGCCTAATCACCTGGAGGCAGATGATTCTCCATTTGAACAGCCACCACAAATCACTTCAAGCCACCAGCACCATGCCTGGTCCAGTCCCACCAGCTTCCAACCACATCACACCTCCACACCTCTTCCACCGTCATACATCTGGGTCTGGGGTGTGCTATGAACAGCAGTACTTTTCTTAAAAAATTATGAACTTAAGAATTCGGATTTCATGAACGTCCTTTTCTCTGTGCACACTGCAGTTATCTCATGAATGGCATTTTACAACCAGAAAAGCAAGAAAAAACTGCTGCCCCCTGCAGTGTTACACAGTGTCTGTGAAGAAAGATGCATTTCAAGGGACTCAGGCCACTGGACAGCCAGGGACTTCTCTGGATCATTCCAAAGCAGAGCTGCTCTACCTCCCTAAAAGGGAGCTCTGGCTAAAACAAAACACTTCATGTTTTCCCATTAACCAGTCTTCAACACATATGTGGATTTAGTTGTAAGGGATAGGGTGGATACATTGCAAGAAGGTCTCTGCCTCAGGTGCAGTGGATTTGATGAACAGTTATCCCTCCTGAACCTTCCTGAGCTTTCACAAAACAGCCTCGCCAGCACTCGTGTAGCCAGTGCCAGCATTCGCAGCTCCTCCCGTCTTGTGCTCCAGGGACCCGGCTGGTTGTCTCCAATGCTCTGCTCCTTATCTGCCTGAAAGGTTTTGTGACATGCCCAGCCCAGCCTGTGTAGCCAGACCATGTGCAGCACAAGGAACTCAGTCAAGGGGACGATTGATTCTCCCATGTGTCAGTAGGAGACTGAGCAGCAAATACATGCTTTGGTTAGGCTTATAAAAATGGAGGGTAGCAATAACAGACACAGAGTTAGGCTGAAAAACATGCTGAATTGTGATCTCCATCATAAGGGTGCTGAGATGCAACCACTGGAAAGCAAGAGCAGCTTGGCTTCCCTGGGTCTGTGTGGGAAGGGTTTGTGCGGGAAGGGTTTGTGCATAGCAATCCTGACCCTGGCATGGCACCTGAGAGTCGAAATACAAGTGATATGTTTGTAGTTAGGAATTGACTTTATGACTTCTTTAACTACTAGGGAATTCTTTTAGAAAGTTATTTTTTCAGGGGTACACCATGGAGCTTTTCAGTATGATGTATGTAGCTATGTAATGTTTAAGCCTTTCCAGTGCCACATAAGAGGTAAGTGGAAAGGACACTGAAATTTTCCATTACTGAGGAGCAGTGCAGCTCAGCAAATATTCTTTTCTTCAAAGTACATTATTGATAGGATACCTAGCAAATTCTGAACAGCAAATTACTTGCTAGTTTGCAAACACTGAATATATCGAATATTAAGATATTCAACTCTTATTACTTTCAAATAGAAGTAAATCAAATCACATATTTAAAACAAACAAACATACAAACAAACTCAAAAGCAGAAATAAAACTGTTTAGTGAAACAAATCTCTTGGCTGTGGAAATCTTCCTCTCTCTCTCACTCTCCTCCCCCCTATTTTGAAATGGCAGTGGCCCAAGATACAGTAATCCAGTTTGTTCAGTGACCAAACACTCTCTCATGCCTGAAGGAGCAACTCGAGATGCCGCACAGCCAGAATCAATTCATGAAGCTGACATACGAGCACCCTCTGAAGGCTGCAGTACCTGGGGCGCCTGAAATGCCATTATTCTCCCTGTAAGTGGCGAATCTCAGGAGGTGGAGTCGCTTTTTCCCTGGCCTGTTTTCAATGGCAACATGTCAGGTTTTAATCGCCTAAAAGGGTCTTAAATTTAAAATTCTTTTTCCCATGTTCTTGGATAATTTAAATCCTTGACTAGTTCATTAAAAGGCCATTTGTGATGAGGCAGGCTGGAGCATCTCTCACTTAGCATGCTCAGCTGAGCTAGGAATAGAAGCAAAGAAATCGTGACTGTGCTGCCTGACACTGAGCATGAGGGTTTGAGGGCTCTCATGGTGCTGGCAGAGGGGCAGATATACTGTGGTTAAAGGGCTCCATTCTTCCTTGATCAAATACATAAGGTGAAATACTGGCTTTAGTGAAGTCAGTAGCAAGATTCCCCAAGCTTTCAATGGGACCAGATTTTTCTCTCAATTAATTCCAGGGTTCTTACAGGGTGGAGCCTTTGAAGGTGCAATGTAAATAAATAGCTGATCCATAAGGGTCCAATGTAGCTAATTGGAAAACACAAACCAAATACAGCAACAATATGCAGTAGATGTATGCCTTGGTTCAATGCCTTCCTCAGGGTCTTGCATTTTCACTCGGTGTTCTGTTTGTGTCTGTGCATTACTTCAAAATAATATCGTATTAAATTGGACCCACTAGTTGAAACCTGATTTAAAGAAGCATTCAGGACATCAGTGAAAGTCAGTTTCCCAGTGAAAGGAAATGGGCCTGCAATAAAAATGGAAAATATGCATTGTCGAGACATTTGGAACATACTTTGAGGAAGAGAGATAACTAAGAGAGAGAAGTAGGAATAGCCTCTTGTACCGATTCTGCTTTCTATGTAAGATTAATTACTTTCAGAACCTAATATTTTTGAATTTGGAAAATATTAATATTTTCTGAAGTTTTGGAAAAAGTAATTAAGAACATGTCATTAGAAAATCCCACATTTATGACTATAACGTTTAATATAGTCATGTTTAATGACTATATGTATGTGCATGTGTAGGTGGCACTCATACACACTGCAGTCACTATTCATATATACACCAGCAGCAATAATATACATATGTACACACAAATAATGAGACTCATAGTGCAGCCACTCATATTGTTCTTACCCAAATGCACATATACTATGCAGACACACCTTTCAGATGTTACAGACCACAGCCACAGATGTTTCCCCAGCCAGGATGGCTTGCAAAATTCTAGTTCTTAATGTCAATCACTTTATTAATAACTTTATTTGGCACTTTCCTAAATTCTTTTTGGTAACTGATATCTGCTGGATGCTGAGATGGTTTCCCTTACAGAAAAGCCATGCGTTTGTGGAATCACAGATTCTTGCCACAAGTCTGGCACTATATAGCACTGAAAAGTTTCGCTGTGCAGCACAGCCTAGTCTGGAGCCATACAAACGTTAGATGCTGCGGATACCCCTAATGAATTTTACAGGTATTCAATTTTGGCTCTTAGGTAGCTGGAAAATGATGTCTGGATACAAGTTGCAGCTTACCAGAAGAGTTCAGTGGTGGAGCACAGCGGTTCATTTCCAAATGACTAGGTATTTGTATTTTCCTGATATAGTTCTTTCCATCACAGTTTAAAGTAAGCAGCTTGTTTAACTTCTTTTCACATGTTTCCCAAGGAGTCCAAAATAGGAAGTGTGTCCTTTAAACTCTATTTTTTTTTTTTTTAAATCTATCTGCTTCCTTCCCTCCTCCTTTGAAATCTTTCTCCACCTTGGAAAGCATGTTCAACTAAAGCAGCCTCTGATTTCTCTTTTTCTGTGACAGGTTAAATTTTCCAGGTTTTCCTTTTTTTGCTTCTTACTGTCACTTTGCTGTATAACAAAACAGTGAGAAAATGATCCATCTCTGTAAAGGTTGTTTGTTATTAAACTTAATACCTATTTGAACTGAAGCTTCTTTTTCTTGAAGGCCTATATTTGTCTTTAATTAAAAAGAAAGGATGCGGATGATGCATAGCTAGCTCCCTCTGATCTTTGCAGTTTGATCCCATCCATTCGAATATAAATGTTCTTTCTTGTTCATTCAGACAGTAAATCAATGCAACAAATCCAAAGGTCTACTGCAGTGTTCGTTTGTTTGCAGGATCCTTGTTTTCTTTTCTTTAAATAATGTGTTGAAAAAGTAATACTAAAGTAGTTTGGCTTCAAGACTTCAATATTTAAAGCACAAAGCATAGCAAGACAATATCTGTTGGAGGCAATTCAGGATATTTTGCAACATAATGCAAACCTCTAAGCTGGGAAAGCATCAATCTCGAAGAGTTAAACACCAGGAGTGGGATTACTTGAAGCTGGCCCTACCTTCCACCCAGGGAAGGCAATACTAATACACACAGAGGATTAGCAGCCCTGATACAGGCTAAGTGTATCTGTGTGTGACTAGCTGCTCTTTCATGCTATGCCTCAGTACATTTTCTCAACCTGTTCAATTTACCATTGCGTTCTTTTTCAGACATGAACTGCACCATAACTTGCAGCCTCCTTTCTACCCCAGATAATTATAATCCTCTCAGAGACAATATCTTTTCTGCTTTGGTTTTAAAACTTTCCAATTTAGATTTGTAATACAAGATGAAATTACATTTCCATATCTTCTCCTGCTCGCTCTCCCAGCTTTCCTGCTCTGCAGCTTTACATGCTAAACTCACAGCATTTTTTCTTAAGCTGGGTCTTGTTAATCTCCTCCATTCAGCCCTGTGATGTTCAGCACCTCAGGGCAGATCACATTGGAATAGGGAATAGAAGGGATCTGGTATGTCATGAGCAGAAGATATTTTGCATGTTTACCCCCTTTCTCTTTTGAAAATTATTTTCTTCAGATTGCTTAATGTCTGTCTTCTTCATATTGCAAGTGTCTTTTGTGTCAGAGTCATTTATGAAATCCCTGCTGGAGAATTCTATCTTTAAAAATTAACCAGCTGGGAACTGGAATAGTTAGGAAATAATAACATTACAATGCAATAAGGTGCTAATAGTGCCATTATAGCTTTGTAATTCCTACTGTTCTCATATCCCTAGCCTGCTATATGCTGATTTTTCCTTGTACTAAAGGAATTGCTATAGCAACATACCTTCAAACATGTATGATTAATACTTTATATGCCCATGACTGACTAGATATTTGTTCTAGGCATAGCATATTGAAAAACAAGATGGAATACCTGCCATGAATCCATAGAACAGAAACTGATTTATACTGGGAGAAAAATAAATCATAAATTGAATAAGAACAAGTAGAAAATACAATTTCATAGATTCAAAATACAGGCAAGTTGATAAAATATACTGCAATGCTTTGATGTCTATGGTATCTCTAAAGAACACAGAATAACAGCCATTGTAGTGTTATATATACATATTAAAAAAAAAAAAAGTTATTTTTTCCTCATAGGAAAACAACTCCATCAGTTTTTAAGCTGTGTATAGATTCCTCAACCAGCAGCCAGATTCTTCCTGAGACCCTGGGGAAGATAAAGCTGCCTGAGTTTGGGAAACTAAGAAGTGGTCACATTTTGCGAATTTAACCTCAGGCCTATAGTGAAGAAGATGTAAAAATTTGAGCTTCTTCTTAACTACAGCTCCACCTGGTATCATTTAGAAGTTCTGCAGAACTGACTATAGCTGCTGTTCCTGGTCAGAACAGACAATTAGCAACATATGTTTTTCTTAAAAGCTAATTATAGAAAATTTGCCATCAACCACATGAGATCATAGTTATTGGAGGCTGATTAAACTTATTTTCAGATGCCACCCAGTTTGCATGATGCATCTAATGGCAGAACTTCCTTGTCTTCTAAAGACAAAAGCACCAGGCTCTCTCCAGTGTTGTTACGTATTTCATCTTTTAAAATGCTGGATAAGGAATAAAGCTGAGTCATGCAGCGAATGGGGCAGTTGCCAATAGCAAAGCTGCCGTGCTATGAACTAGAGTAGCAATGGCTGACAGATTCAGGAGAAGGCCCTCACACTATTAAGTCTTTAAAACAGGGCTTTGGGGGGGTGTGTGTGTGAGCTTTTGCCTTGCAAAGTGTAAATTCCGCTGTGTGGAGAGCCAGTGAAGGTCATGGTGAAGAGCAAGCCTGTAGACCACTCCGTTCGGTGGGCCTCTTGGCTTTCTGAGCCATCATTTACCAGACCAGGTCCTTCAGTTCATTTCTGCCAAATCCCTTCAACGTGGGCTTTGTGCACATGCAGAACGTGTTTTGGCCAATGGAGGAGGCAGAGAGTCTGTCATGAAAAATATGGAAGATAAATAGGGGGGAAGAAGCAAGATCAGAGTTCCAAATGGCAATGTCCAACTCAGAATGCGGAAAATTCCAAATCTCTCAGGAAAAATGGTGCAATCTGATACTCTAAATAATAGGCTGTAGGGAACATCACTGGTATTGGAGAGGCTCTTTAACATTTCTAGAGCTGGGATTATTTCTCTGGTTCCAATTTCTTGCTGTTGCATGTGGTGCTCCCTGAACTCTATTAAGCTGACAGGGAGCGTGTACACAACTCCTCTCAGTCTGTGATAAATACACCTTCAAGACATTGGCGAAGAGAAACATCTCAGACAATCTGTCTTAAACAATACTAACAGAGTCACTCCTGTTGGCGACTTTCCTCAAAGACTGGGATTTTTAAAGGCATTGTCTCCCCACTGACAATCTCAGGGCCCGAATGTAAGTTTGCCTGCCAGACATACATGCCTTCCCACTTTATAGGGATAAGTATCCCATATATTTTTAGATATCTCTGACCAATTAAATAGGCAGGTAGCTGTGTGGGTGAGTTTGGTTTCTAACTGCTGATAAACAGCTGCTTGTCCTTTCATCTGAATATCCACTTCTTATGCCCAAGTTCTCAGATCATTTAACAACACCTCAGTTTGCTCTGTTTTAGCATTTTTGGGGCTTACAGCCTTTTGTAGGCTTTCCGTTTTGACACATCATTAGGCAAGGCTGATGGAAAAAATGTCCCTAGCTCCTTAAAATCAAAATTTTTAAACTCAGATTGTGACAACTTTTAAGGTTCAGACAGCCTTTCAGTTTCATACTGTCACATAATGTGCCTCAGTTTCTCTCCTAGCCATGCTGACTCCTGTTTTCCAAATAACTGCCTACACAATCTCTATCTTTCAATGTTTCATCATGAGCATTTCCTCAAACAACTCTTCTCCAGTCATTTTCCCAAGACTATGAAGGCAACTCACTCCAATTCTTTTGGGAAGGGAGTGAAAACAAAACAAAACAAACAAACAAACAAACAAAAAAAGGTGCAATATCCCACCCACCCCCATTTTCTTAAATAAACAAAACTAGATACACTGACAACTGTCACTTTAAATGAATGAAGTACATTTGCCAGAATGGATGGAAGCCCAGGACTACATGAATGATAGGCAGCAATCATAAGTGATGGGAGGCAAAGAAATTAACTACATTGTTGGGTGAACTTTATAGCATGGTCTAAGTGTTCCTTGGCTGCCACTGCTAACTTCATTAGTACACAAAAAAACTTAACCCAAGAGCTTCTTCAGCACCGATCTTTACCTATGCTGACTGCCAGTTGCATCCTGAACTGGGGAGGCAAAGGGAAGAATGGGATAACCCAGGCAGGTGGCAAACTGAGAAAAATCTCACTGTCCCCTCTGCAATCCACTCCCTCTTCCCATCACCCATCTTGCACCATCCATCCTTGCTGTAGAATCCAAGAGGCAGGAGAAATGACAGCTTCATCCTGTCATTTCAAGGTTGCATGCCTTTAAAACCACACTGACAAGAGGTCTCTTTTTCTTTTTCCCCAAAAACAGAAAGGACCTGAGGGAGGCAGAACTATGGTGGTTTGCTAGTCAGAGATACCAGGCATGAAGAATACCAACACATTTTTTTATTCATTGCATTTTATCATGACATAATTTTAAAATATTCTAAGCCAGAAGCCTATTCTAATCCCGTTTGCCTGACCGCTATCTAAACACTGTGCACACACAATGATCAAGGGGATTACAATAGTGCTTTATCATAATTCCCCATATTCTCAAATACACATGCCTTTTTCAGTATCCTTGTATCTGTATGAAAGATTAAGACATTCTGTATTGAGGAAATGGTTTGAGTTTAGATGTGTTCTTCTAGACTGTTCATATGTAGAGATTCCCTTTGATGTTAATTCTGTATTAATTCAATAAGCAAATTCAAGGCTCATAAAGCTTTAAATTGGGCAAGATTAACTGAGTGTTTGGTTTGGATTGCTTACTAGAAAGAAATTTTATAAGAAAGAGCTTACTCCTGAAAAATAAATTAGTTTTATAAGGCCAAATTTTAACCTGCAAAACAATACATTTGAGAAACCTTCATATTTCATAGCTGCAAAGACAGAGACCCTCTTAATTGCCTCGCTCCAACACTTGCTGAAGGAACTTACAACTCCCACCAACTGCAAATCATCCCTTTATCATTCTGCCCCTGCCAGTAAAACTATGCTTCTGCCACTAAAATCTGGATCCATATTTAAGGCTAGAAAGTATCCACCTTCCAGCTTCTCTGCATCAGTTTGCCCACATCTCCAAATGTGCTCTCAAGTGATAGATCCTTCTTGAGATGCCACCGGTTCAGTAGCAAAGCATACCCTGGTCAGACCATCAGAATGGGAGTAGGTAGCCTTTAAAGTAAGATAAAATAGCATTGCAACAGCAATTCTGCCTCTCTCAAACTGGAAATGATGTCAGACTACATGTACAAGGTATTCTCTCTACAGAACTATTCTAATGGGAAGGTATGGTTAGAAATAAAAAATAAAAAAAACCCAACTGTTTTCAATCACCTTCTTTTGATATATTCTAACTAAATTAGAAAGAACTGAATACTAACAGCTGCAGAGTGCTGAGATAAATTATACTTTCTGGACCATGTAAGTTCACAGCTAAATACAATACCTAGACATTATGGGTGTAACGCAACTTTTCATTTTTCCACACAGGGAGGCAGCCTAAGTTTCACCTACCTGAGACTAAAAACTCTGCAGAACATGAAGATATACTTTATTTCTCACTCAGGAGCCAATATATTCCACTGTGAATGGAAGAGAAAATTGTCCTTCCTTTCTACACTAAAATGAGTCTTGAGATTGGTGAACGCTTGTATGACGGTGGGAGACCCGTGGGCCTGCATCTGTGAGAGAGTAGGGCAAATATGAACATGCTACATTTTGAAAAATTGGAGGAAAAGTCACATATCCTGTATTAAGGCATTTGCTCTCTCTGTCTCAAGAAAATGGAAACAAGACAGAGATGAGTATATGGAATCTAAATTGATCTCCAAACATTGGAAAACTGGGGGATAGAGCAACTCGGGTGGAGTACACAGAAATGTGTAGACATAGCACTTACTAAATATGCTCAGATGTTTGGTAACTGTTTCTGAAGCTTTAAAAAACTTTCCAATGTGGGAAAGCCATCTGGTGGGTCATCCACAGTTGCTCAATGAGAAATTCTTTGTAAAAGTGAAAGTTAAGGACTGTCCTGAGCCTGAGTGATTGAAAACTGAGCGATATGTCTGCTGGCAGGACCAAGTCCCAGAACTTTATCAGTTTCAGCTCAGACAAGAACTGCTGGGAGAACACTCGGACACGCCAGACAGCTCCTGACAGACTTCAGAAAGCCAGGGAGCAGTGAGGAGATGCTGTGGCAGGGACAGCCTTCTCACACTCCGAGCACAGATGACATTTGCACGCACATACTGTAGTTATGCTACAGGTTTTAAGAACTGCCTTGGGAAAAGATGAGAAGGGAATTCCTTAGTATGCAATAAAAAGTGCCCGAAACCTCATGTTTAGATGTAAAGCAGCAACAAAGCGAGGGAGACTGTGTAAGGAATACAAATAGAAATGCTCCAGTAGGTTTTGTTTAAAATTTATGGAGGGTATTCAAAATACGTTTTAGTGTTACAGTTTGCAATGTGTTCTATGTACATTAAATATTTGCTTCATTAAGGAACTGTATGAGATTTAAAAACATTTCTGGAAACTATTAACACCTGTTTTCCTGAGCTGCATCTCCAACCCCTTGAGGTGTGAAGCATTGAGAACATCCTGAAGAGTCAGGGCTGCAAACAGTACCTCAGCTAAGAGTTAAAACTGAGTGGGAAGAAGGGAATTTAAGGACCTGTGCAAAACACTGCCTACATTATTGTATTAACATAGCTTAGTGTACCAAAAGCAAACATATTTAAACAGGAAATGCCTGAAATATGCTAGCCTACATCTCAGTTGGTGTCTTTAATTTTTCTTTGGGGATATGCTGCATCAGCCCAAATTCAGCATTACGGCAAAAGACTTCCTGATTTCCCCTTCCAGCCCTCCTTAGATCACCTTCTTCATGAGTACAAAACCCATCATTATTGTTGACCTGCTGTTGCTTCTTGTCTCTACAGGACACCATCCGTTCAGGCTTAGTGCTGGGGCACCACATCTAGGCTCTGCCTTGATAAAAGTTGTTAGTATTTTCTGCTTAAAAGCTGAACCTTTCCTTCAGAGCAGAAATTCTCATTCCCCATCTCGAATATTGCAGTTCCTTCCCTTACCCTTAACAAAAGCAATCTCACCTCTCTAGAAAGCTAGGGCTCTTTGGGTTGTCTCTATCAAACCTCATTTCACATTCTTCCAGTGTCTTCCTTCTCTATATGACATCCTTGCTTTCACTTCCAATGTGCCCCACAATTTATCCTCTTCTTGAAATCATCTTTTATATATATAGCTAACCCCTGATGCCAGCTTTTCTATGCTCATTTTGTGTTTGATCTTTCTCCATGAGCTGCTGAATAAATGTTCTCAAAGTGACCTTGATATCTTCCTTCATGTCTGGTTTCCCATTGCCTCCACTTCACTAGCAACTCAAGACCCTGTTCTGTACTTGTGGATGCCTTTGGGAGTTTTGCTGCAGGCATGAGCAGGAGCAAGAGAGAACCTCTGTTATGAGATGCTAAGATAGTGTTATAAACCTTAACTCATATTTTGGTTGCCATGTCATCAGTGAATTTGGTTGCATATTGTTTCTCTTTCTTCTGATGGAAAAAGCCAATGAGTAAAAGCCATTTTGAATAAGGGAGGATTTTATGTTAAACTGTGTGTGATTCAGTTTTAAGGAGGACTGGAAGCAATTCAGTGAAAGCTAGTCTGAGTCATAAACCTAGAACTGAACAACCTCTTGTCCTTGAAATTCAAGGCTGGAGGAAAAGTTCAAGCTTCAAATCTATTTGGGTTTTTGTTCTGGGCTGCATTCAAAACCAGGAGGGACTTATTTTCCACATGTAATTTGATGTGGCCTGGGATAGCATAAATCTCACAGAAACATCTGGGAAGAATTTTGCTGATAGAAAGAACATGGAAATATTGTTTCTTGATAATGCACAACATTATAAAGTTAACATATATTTTTTTCTAAAATAATTTCCCCTCTGACATTAAAAATGTGGGCCATTAGTCCAGAAGAATAGCAGAGTAATTTTGAATAATTCTTTGCACGCCAATTATAAATTATTTTTATTTCTAAGAAAAATAAATACCTGCTGTGTAAAGCTAATGCTGCCCAACACCACCAAAAGGACAGTGCAGTTTAGGGAAAATATTTTGTGGTCTGTTCTTCTCACACTCTCTGAGCATCCAGAAAGATGGTTATTAAGGATGTTCCAGGATACATCCATGTCTACTTCAGTCTTAGTGCAGATTCCTCTAATTCTTCCCCAAACCTAGTGGTACTCTCTGCCTCCACAGCTTCAAATGGCAACAGGTTACAAAAGCTCACGACACCCTCTGTCAAGACACCCTTTTGTCTGTTTTAAACCAATCTCTGACTAGCTTCAAATGCTCTCAGATCTGGTTGTTGTAGAGTGTGACAAAGAGAAGTTCTGTATTTGCCTTACCACTGGCTTTTAGGATTTCATAAACCTTGATCACATCTCCCCTATCCCAGCTGTCTCTTCAAGCTGAAGTCCCAAACATTTTACTGCTCCCACTCCTTGAACATTTTGTTGTCCTCCTCCTCACCAGCTGCACAATATCCTTCCTCAGTTATGGAGACCAGAAGCATGCACCACAGTCAAGATGTGAGCCCATCAAGCTTTTATATAATCCCCTCCTTCTTCCTTCCTGACAACGCCCAGCAATTTTTTGGCTGCTGCTGCACGCTGAGCTGATGATTTCAGCAACAAGAACTCTTCCCTGAGCCATCACTGCCATCTCTATGTTAAAACTCAGTGCAGTAGATCAGTTTAGATTATTTTATTTCCACATGCATTTGTTTATATTTATCTCCACCTAGTAATCCTTTGCCCCCTTTTTTACCCTCACACTTAGTTTTCTGAAGTCCTTCTGAAGTTCCTTGCCCTTAGAATGGCATTTGGCTCTCTGAGAGAGCTTAGTGCCTGTTGCAGCCTTGAGATTGCACTGCAGACTCCCACCACCACATCATTGATGAAGGTTCTGAGTGAAACTGGTTCTAGCACAGATCCTGAGGTAACAAACAACTGACTCATATCCATCTAGAAAAGTCATGTTTAAGGACAGCTGCTTTCTGTCCTTTTACCAGGTTCCACTCCATAAATGATCCTTTCCTCCAAACCCATGACAACTTAGTTTCCATAATAACCTCTGGTGTGGAACTTTAACAGATTTTGGAGACTCCATGTTGTGTCTTCAGGGAAACCCTTTATCTGTGTGTTTATTGACTGGCACCCTCCAAGGGCTTGATCAGGCTACTGAGACAGGATTTTCCTTCGAAGAAGCCATGCACGTTTCCTAAAATACCATGTTCTCAATGCTTTTACTCATATTTTATAGGCTATACAATTTGAACTGATTTAGCAGCCTGCAGCTATATCAGAAGACCTTCTAACCAGACTGCTGCATTAAACAATGATGCTTAATATCCATAAAGCATTTTCTCAATGTATTATTCATATCCTGGAGATGGGCAAATGTTGCAAGCTTCCCAAAGCTGTGGCCCTTGCTGAAAATTATTTTTATATGCTAAGTAAATAAGACAAAGGGAATCCAGCTCCAACAAGTGATCACACCCACTTAATTTCATTGCTAGGCAAAGAAAACAAAACCAAAATAAACCCCAGGTGTGTTGCAGCCTCACAGTTATAACACAATTAGCAGCATGATAGAAACTCCTCATTCCAACCAGGTTTTTCAGCTTGTATATACATCCTCCCTTATTTGTATAAGATAGTGTCTTTTTGTTTTTCTATTTTAACTCCTAATGAAGTTCTCTGGGTTTTTTTCCCACTCCATTGTTTTTACTGCACCCATCAATTTTTCTCTGCCTTCCATATGTCTTAATTTCTTTATTTTCCCCAATAAAAAGCAGTAAAAATGCTAAATTACAACCTTTAATAAAATACTTCCCTCTGTTACTAGAATAGATCTATCCTCCACATTCATTTGAAAATGAAAGTGCTGAGAAAAACTGGTCAATTATTGAGAAAGTATTGCCCTTTCAATGCCAGTAAGAAAAAAAGTCTAAGGAATACAGGAAAAAATCCTTACAATATCAAGTTCTTACAAATACACCTGATTTAAGATAAGGAACATGTGATGGTCTGATTTTTTAAAGAAACAGATCTATCATTGGACAAACATGCATACACACATACTTACACAGGTTATAGTGTAGTTGTATGAACAAATACTCTAAGGGTTTGGCCAGACTACTCTGGCTGGCAAAAATAATGATGCAGTGTCCAAGCCTGTCTTTTGGGGGTTCACTTCATGGTATTTATCAGTCTTGACATTTCACCCCCACCATGCAGTAGAAAGGTTATTAAGAGCACAGCACAAATAGCCTGTATTCCCAAGAGCATATTTTAATCAGGAAGAAAAACAGTAACTGCAGACTCTGGTTAGAAAGGGGCTCTGTGTGAGGGAAATATCAAAATCCCATGGAGGAGTTTTGCTCCTGCCTACAGCCAGGCACATCCTGTGGTGCAAAAGGGAATGGACCGTCACCTGCTACCAGCTGCAGCTGCTTTCTGGAGTCATGCACAGAAGTGTAAAAGAGACATGTCCCTTTCTTGTTTAGCTCCCATCACCTGTCTTTACCGTGGATTAAAAAAAACCCCCATACAAACATATAAAAAGCTGTTTCTTTTCAGTCATAAGGAAGCAGAATCTATGGTACACTTGTGGTCTCATTCCCTTAATTTTCTTGGTAAATGTGCCATTCATTCCTGTTCCTCCTCTTGTGTACTTTTCAAATTTCTTTTTAGTTTATTCTGTAAGGCACTAACAGGAGTGTCAGCATTGTTCCATCCTAATTGATTGTTCCCAAGAAAAAATTAAGTAGTGTGTAACCACTCACTGCTGCTGACTCCCACCATGCTCAGGTGGTATGGCTGAGCTGGAGTCACATCCCAGCCATTCCTGGCTCCTTCCGTGGCATCCCTGCCCAGCAGGTGCCTCTGGCTGCCTTCACCTTGCCCCTGATGCCCTGCAATCCGGCAGCCACTCAAAGTGGAGGCGGGAGAGTGGGACTCCTCTCCAAACAGCACAAACTTGCAACCTTGGAGAGAGCCAGGGAGGTGTTGGGGAGCCCTGACCATACAGGCAAACTGGCAAACAGCAAGAGTGAGAGTTCTGGGTGCAGAAACATCCTCAACCTCTTTGGTCAACCCCAGTGTGCTGTACTAGAGCCACAGCAGCATGCAGGGATGTATTAATCCCCCTGTAAACCATCACAGGGGAACAAGAGGCAGATACAATGGCTAACAGAGAAGTTTAAACAAAAACCACACAAGAGCCAGTGATTTTGAACAGGGAAGGCAGTGAGGGAATTGCAGGAGCTGGTTGCCACTGTGAGGTACATCCCAACAGAGCAGAGAGCCTCGGAAAGCTGTGTGTTACCTAACAGCAGCACAAAACCTGTAAAAATATGTGCCTACCAAGTAACAGTGCCACTCTCATTCTTGTCTGGAGGTCACAAGGAGGCTGCTAATCTAAGCCTGCTCAGTGTCCAGTGAAAATGACGAACAATGTTGTAATAAATCAGCTGGAACTCCACTCCCCAGGTATTCAGTGACACTACGATGAATTTCTCCATTCACATGCAATCTGCTTCTTTCTTTGCCAAAGTTTCTCCACCATATTTTGAAGTCCAAAGTCATGATCATCATTTGATTAATTTAACTAGGGATAGTTAACATAACCTGGGGATATTACGCAGATGTAGAAGCCAGATGTTTAAAATTAAGCTCTGCTTAGAGTGTCCATAGGTCAATCATTACTCCAGTAGAAGATTCAATGCAGAATTAAGTGGTTTTCTACCTTTGCCTGATGTAGGTTTTTATCAACCCTAAAATAAGCTTTCTGCACAACCCCACAACAATTACATCATGCATTTCTTACATCTGACTGAGATTTAATAACATTTAAACTTGAAAAAAGGCCACAGTTTTTAGTCTTCCGTGATACCTTATAAGCAAAATGTTCTCTATCAGGGCATTTTGCCCATGTACTATATAAAAAATGCATAATGTGAATGTGGAGTATAAATATTTATACCACATTCACTTAACCTCAATCCATCATATATATTCAGCTTTCATTGTGTAAGTTTTAGGGGAGAAGTATAGCTTCCAGGGTAACTTGTCAATAGCCCATGCCTGTTACAGGATGGTTTTTCCTCCCTTCTTCCTGTGTACCCCACAGGGAAAGAACACAGTGATCAAGCCCAGAATTTATCATTCCAAGGCATAATTTATTATTAGAAGACTGATTTGTTGATAACTGCAAACTAAGCTTTCCTAACTTACAGACAGTAGGTTTTGATGGTATCTTTGACTGCACTCTAGTTGATCTCCTTACGTATTGATTACTGCCCTCCCAGACTAGATCATTGTTATACTTTTTTTAATTGGGGGTTTAAATTAATTAATTGCATTTAAATTTCTTTGTTCTTCAAGCTTCATTAAGCAAATGGATAGAACTAATTTCTGGTTATCCTTAGAGAGTGAGTGTACAGTCTTCCTTACATAGATGGGGATGGATCCTTTCATACTACTCTGGTATGTCAGACTGGCCAGCCTTTGCCCTGCAGTATAGGCATCCTCTCTCACTAACATTTATCATGCACCACATCTGCAGAGGCCTAGAGAGATTAATTAGCTTTTTTTTTTTTTTTTTGCTTTAGTTTGTTGAAATAGGTTTTTGTCCAGTCAATGAAATAGATTAGCAAAGACATATGAATTTTTTAAGTGACACTACATGGATCACACTTAGTTACTTAATATATTAAATGTCATCTAATGCTGTAAGTATTCTTAGGATAGAACTTCCACATATGCAGTGCTCATGTAAACAATAAGAAATTATATCTGAGCCCCACAAAAGAGAAAGCCTTCCAAGACTTTTGTTAATTTTCACATAAAAATATCCAATTAATATTTATCACAGAATATTTATTCTTCAGTCTTTTTCCAAAAGCCACATTTCAATGTAGAAAAGGGGAGCTGAAAATAACACAGTTGTTCAATATTATACCTATGAAAATGAATGTTTAGCCGAGTTGAATATGGGATGGGTGAAAATGCTCTCTCAGAATAAACAATTTAATTTTCCTCTGTAAGAGTAACTTTGCAAAACCAGCTTTGCTCCAGGAAGTAATAACTGACTCATCATGATGAGTAGTTCAAAATTAAAAGTGCCTCTGACTTTCTACAGCACGCAAGTCGTGGAAGGTTATAGACTCTGTCTTGGTAAGCCAGCCAGCTCCACTCAAGGTCATACAGTCAGGCACTGTTATTTTTGGTAGCCAAGCAAGGCCAAACCAATGCAGTTTTCAAAGAAAGGAGGCCTAATAAATTTGAGAGGTAAGAACTGGGAAGGAAAGCCAAGTCACCCCATTGTGGGGAAGGAAGGTGAACACAGTGCAAACAGCTGGGGCTTGGAGCAAGCCTGCTTCAGCTGCCCAGTGACATAAAAACTCAGAAAGAAGGATGAATTAAAAAAATGCAGTAAAACTGTTTAGGGATTTCTCCCTTTAGCTGCTCTATTGATCGGCCTTACTTTCCAAGGGAAGGCATCAAGCAGAGGATATTTTCAAATATTATAATGCAGTACCACAGCACAAGATCCAAAAGTCAGGGGATTTTTCTTGGAGAGTGTGTCATTGAAGGATTGATACCTGTCACTGAGGGTTTATGTTGGACACCCTGGGGGCTTGCTGAGCGCACCATGCATGCAGTCCCCCTGCAAGGCGGGGACGTTGCCCAGCCCCCCAGGACCTGGCTGGTGGGCAGCTGCCTGTGGCCGCCTTGCTCAGGTATGGTAGGGCTGAGCCCTGCCAGCCTGGCACACCCCCAGCTCCCGCTCTGTTCCTCCCGAGTGGCAGCCTGTCCTTGCCGCGGCCTCACAGATGAATCTTACAACAGAACAACGATCAAGAAAAGGTAGTGTCTGCTTTACATGCACTATTTATGGACCTGGGCCACTCAGGCTTGGAAGAGAGTAGGCTCAGAGGGCTGTCTGCAGTCCTGCCACAAGCATCTAACGTTTTTACCATTATTCTTCACAACACTGAAGACTAAGAGCAGTAAGAAAGGAGCACTGCAGCATTTTAGTGACAAGGTAAAACTGTACTCAGGCTAAACAGGGTAGCTGCTATCTGAAGCCTCAGAGTTTCAACTACAAAGCCAGCATTAAGATTATGTTGATCAGATGGTTTTTCTACACAGAGAAAAGAAGAGGACAATCAAGCAAATTAGTCGAGGGAGGGAAGAGACAGTGCATGTCTGGAACATGTGCAGTAAACCACAGAATTCATTATAAATCATATCTGTGTGTACATTTGCTAAGCCAGCTGTATATAACATTTTAGATATGCTCTAGGGTTGATTTGCACCAATAATTCTTTAAACATTATTCTGTTTTTACCCTGAAAGTCTGTCCCTTCAGTGTATTGAAGCTCATCATTTCTTTGACAAAATCGTATTAAACAAATAATCCACTGCTTTGGTGGTTTTAGTTTAAGGAGAATGAAAACAACATTGTGCCAGTGGGCATTGCAAGGAATGCCATTTTCCAGCATTAGCAACAAACTGTCACTTGTGCCATCATATCTGCATGCACATCTCAAATTAAGTGTTGCTGATGGTGTTATGTGCATGTAAACTGCTCTAGTGGAAGGTGCCCCTGCCCATGGAGGGTGGGTTGGAACTACAAGATCTTTAAGGTCCCTTCCAACCCAAATCATGTTATGATCCAATGAGGACTGGAAAAAACATTTAATTTCTGTAGTCTGGACCAAGCAGTTGGGCTTGTTTTTTCAGATTTAATAGTCTTGTACTGCACGACTCGGAGACGCTGTTTAACAGTTCCTGAAGAGGATCTCATGTCTTTATTAGACTGGCACATTACAGCTAACAGCTGTCACTTGGAACCCAGCAAAAAGTGTCTGTAGTCCCGTAGGGTTCATACTAGCCATTGGGATAGGTTACTGAGGGGGGGAAGGGTGAGAGAAAGAGAGACTGCCATGCAAAGTGCTCTGTCAGGGTCTGAGATAAGTCTTTGAGATAGAGATGGATTCCTGATATTCATTTTTACCTTCAGATTTATGCTCTTTTCATTAAATCCACCATGTCTAATACACTGCTGCAACACAATTGTTTCTACTTGGCTTGTTAATTTTCTAAGGCTGATTGACTCTTTGGTTAGCTTATATCACACTCATCAGTAGTCAGTATAGACATCAGAGACTCTTGTTCCCAAGCTGGAATTCCAAAGGAGGGGACCTGGTTTTCACCTGGCTTATGTTTCCTGTGGAAAGGCAGTACAGTCACTAACATCATCCCAAAAGCTAGGGTCAGAAATCAGCAACTGCAAATTTTTTGTCATAAGGAATTATTTCCTTTACCAGGTGAAGCAGTTGATGGCCATCTTGATCCTCTCCCTGCCTAAATAAGCAAAGATGTGGCTCTGAATCAGATTCAGAATGAACTGGGAGATCTGTTCCCTGCCATGCTTCTATAAAACACAGGTATCTAAGAGCCTTGTGACATCACCTGCTTCTCCATGAAGAGGACATCTGCAAGACACACATATTTTGACATCTACCTATCTACAGACAGACTTAGCTATAGATATAAATGTCTAGGTATCCGGATATCTGTCTACCTTCTGTGTCTAGGTGCAGATAGATACTGATATAGATATCCAGGTATCTTATCTCCTAGTAGTTTGATACACAGATATCTAGCTAGCTAGCTCTATACAGGTATTGGTATTTGTCTAGGTAGATAAAGGTATCAGAGTATAGAAAATCTATCTATCTATAGATCTATCTATCTATCTATCTATCTACCCATCCATCCATCCCTAGAGCTGTATGGTTACCTACCTAGATCTACAAATATCTACACAGACAGATCTCTAGATAGATCCAGACAGACAGATAATTTATAACTATATAGATCTGTTTCTATATCTGTATGTCTATCCATTCCCAGCCAGATGAGTGCAGATGATGGATATCAGGCCAAGACAAGTAGTTCAAACATTTTCTGGTTGCTCCATTAATTTTAACACAGCCAAGGAAAGCAACATTCTGCACAGACTAACAGTATGGACAGAGGAAAGCAATATTGCTCACCACCCACTATTTGACAAAGCTGTACTGCTGGAACAACAGGAATCCGATTGGATTTCATCACAAGTCTCTCTGATTCTTCATTTTCTTGACGACATTTAATTCAGATTACTATTAAAGTAAATTGAATTAATATTAAACTTGTCTGAAAAAATAACACTTCAGAAAGGTAAATGTATTTCTCTTGGCATGCATGAAAATGAAATGATAAATTGTCCAAATCTCAATGTAGATGGAGCCTTTTTAATGAGTTATCACCAATGTGTAAGTCTGTTGAGTAGTTTGTAAATTGTCAAGTGGGATGATACTGGATGAATTCAGAGAAATCAGTCTTTGAATATGTTCAGAGATTAGTCTATGATACCATCCTGGTTCTAAATTATACCTGTGTAGAAAAAAAAGCATGAAATGTTACTATAACGTTAAGTGTACACATCTGAGCAAAACTGACAAGTTGAGATGCAGTTTATCAGATTGGCTTTGCAGGAGCTGGATAAACTTTATTATCAATTTTATCTTGTCTAAATTATTAACTGAGCAGAAAGAAATGTGACAGAAAAACATTTAATAAAAACCCACAGTTCACTGGTGGCTATTAAATTGAGTTTAGCTTCCCAGGTGCATACTGCTTTTTAGAAGAAAAAGAAATGGTTCATATTGCTCTTGTTTGCTTAATTTTGCACATGATTATCATTTTATAGGGGCTGAAAATTGTATATCAGTCTCCAGAGTATCTCTGTTACAGCTAGGGTTAAAATGTACCCTACCGAATTATTATCTGACTTAATTTTTAATAAGTACTGTCTGAATATCTGGCTTTTGATGTTCAAAATAATTTTAAACTTGTCTTATTTTGTAGTAAACATGACGCATCATCTGCCTGCTACAGATTTCTTTACTACCTCCAGCTCTATTTCATAATTGTTCCTAAACAAAACAATTTATCTAACTATCTGTCTATGGCAAAATTTCTAACACTGTGACTCAGTTCTAAAGAAAGACATGAGAAAATCTGTAATACTCTAAGTTACATGATTACCTAAGTGCCCAGAGTGTCATTAGAAGATGGAAATGGCAAGCACATACTTAGATCATCACTAATTCAAAACATATTTGAATCTACAAGTGGAATGCAACTAACAGATAAGCCTCACTGCACAGAAGGTCAGTTTTAGCCACTGTGAACCACCACATGGTAGTTCAGGTGACATTTTCCCAAAAGAACACCAATGACTGTCCTTACAGCCAACTCTGTAACTCCTTTAGGCATGCTGATGAGTACTTTGTGCAAATTCTGGTTCTCTTCAGATGAGATTGTATAGTAAAAGACAGATCAAGACTTGTCATGCACAAATCATGATTTCTTTCAATCATGCCAGGCTACATGCAGATATTACAGTAGAATAATTCACATACTATGTTTCACTAGCATCTTGTAGGGTCTTGCATTTCTGAAAGTTGCTGGGATTCCTGAAGGGCAAAGCAAAACAAGAATATAAAATTAGACTAGAAAATAAAAATAGAAAATCCAGCAGGTTTGGGTCACTCCTCTCCCACAAATTTATACAAATGTTATTTTTATTGAAAAGAAAGACTGTGATCCATGTCTTTGATGCACTGTACACTTCCCTTCACAGATCCTGTTGCTGCACTGTGTTTTCAAAGAATAATATTCACTTTGAGTTCTCCTTGTTTCAGAAAGTCCAACCCCCACTGACACGTCTACTATGTTGATGGAGATAATATCAGTGTTTTGTATCATATTTTTGTCCTGGTATTCATATATTATAAAATGGTATTATATAGCAATTGGTTTCATTTGGGTCATAAACATGCCTCATATGGTAGGACTGAATTTCCTAAAGGTGCAGTAAACTACCTGTCTTGCCAGAATAAGAAAAAGACATATACCAAAATTTTACAAATTACAACAATAAAATCCAGGAATCATATTTTAATTTCTCCTAGGAAGATTTATCCCAGCATTTCAGGGTGTAGAAGGTCAAAAGCTGTTGACATTTGCTTTTCACTAACTAAGAAGAGCTAGTTTTCCTTTGCTGTCTTCCCTCCTTTTCAGTCCCACACTGCTTTTCTCTCTGTGTCCAACCTGTCCTTGAGCCAGATCAGCTCTGGCCTTACCTTGCTAGACTAGTGAAAGCAGGTGAAATGGAACAGGGATAGAGAGCTCTATAGTGCCAATGGGGATAAAGGAAAAAGGAAGAACGTGGAGTCTGTAATGCTCGACCCTTCTCATACACATCACAGTGCAGCACAGCACACCCAGGGTTGCATTGTATCATCATACCTCACCCAGGATGTGTAATGAGCTGTTGGAGTAACTCCACTGAGGACTATGCTACTCCCTTGCAAACATCTTCTCTTAAAAGTCTGGACACATGGCAAAATCTCCAGGCTGACTGGAAGTCAGTGTTTGAAAACTGTATGGAAGAAACTCTCTTCAAAAGAAGGTGCTATTAGGAAGTGGCCTGAAACGTATTCGTTTTTAAAATGGAGCAGGATAACAACAAACATTACCAACAGATCCCACAGAAATGACACAGTTCTGTAGTGAAGCTGTCATGATAAAGGCTTGGTAGAGTTTGACTGAAGTATTTGAATCCCCTAATTTCTGGTTCAGCTATTTTCCTAAGTTGTTTTCTGATAGACAAGCAGTCAAAATGCCAGTTACCTAAAGCACCATTAGGTAAAAAAACCCTACATTCTCCCCACAACAAAACCCTTTCTGTAGAGTCTCTCTAATTTTTTAAGCTATGGAGTCTGTCAAGAACATATTTTACATTTGCCTAGCTCCTGAAAAAATTCTGTATGTAGGAGTTTTATGACTACATTACTTTATTCATGTTTCACCTCGTGTTTTTGGGACCCATCCATCCATCCATCCATTCATATTTTGTTGCCATTGGACTCTGCCTCCTCCATTGTTTATCAGAATAATTAGATGAAGTTATAATGCAGATTTAATGGAGCTCTTACAACCCTTTCAGTGGGTTCCCAAAGAGTCTTGGAAAGTAAACAAGTTCGTATTTTGCCTTTTCCTTTCCCACCAAGGCATGGTCAAATTGCCTGGCAAACTCATGGTGCTGCACTACACCGCTGTTTGGCACAAAGGACTTTGATAGCTGACCACAATTTCCCTTTCACTACATGCCAGTTAGAGTGGAAGAGCTCAGGCATTGCTCAGTTTCTCCAGATGACTAAAAAGGCATTGAGTTTCACAGTGCAGAGAGCCAAGTTTAGTCTGCCTTATTGAAGACAGCACTATGCACAAGGACGGCTGAGTATGAAATTAAAGAGAGATGTGATAAGGGGGTAGTAAGGTTCTGACCTGAGTCCGTGCAGGGGACCCTCTGGAGAAAGGAAGAAAGAAAAAGACATGGTTTTCCAGCTGGTGTTCCAGACTCGGTTACAGTGCCCTGCACAGAGGAGGTGTCATAAGGAACTGGCCCAGGGAGCCCTGGAGCTGGGCTGCACTCTGAGCCCGGGGCCTCCCCAGCTCAGGCACTGTCTCGCTGGGTCTCAGGGCACCACAGGGAGCAGCCTGACACTGCTGTGACTTATGTCACCCCTGCATACATGGAGGGGGGCACAGACTCCTGGAATACAGACCAGGCATCTCACACTACCCTGAGCTCTTCAAATAAATGTCTGGATATCCCTGCCAAGGAATACACCATTGCACTTCTGCTGTCATAATATTTGTGTTCCACTCCTGCATGTTCTAAAGCAAACTTAGCCCAGATTACTACTACTGGTGGAAAGCTTACAATCTGGAAAGAGCTACTTCCTTGAAGGGTTAAAAGAAAGTCACACTGCTTCTTAGCAGTTTGCTGCATCAGACCAGAATGGAAACTTCTTGAAGGCCACCTAAAACTTTTCTCTTTTTTTTAAGGAAATTAGGTATTAGATCTGAAATGTTGAAGCCGAAGTGTCAGTTTAAGATTTACATAAAGCAGATCTCTGGCAAGGCTGCACATCTTTTCAGCAAGACTCCTTTGGGAAACAAGATTTTAGAAAAATATCTTGAAACTGGAGTTAAGCAAAATAAAGAGAGATTACTGTCAAATAACTAGTTCATGAAAAGCATCAGTTGTACCCAAAGTGATCTGTAATGAACTGCACGTTGATTAAAATAAAACAGTAAATTTTAACTCCTTGGTGCATATTTTATCATCTACCTCTTAAGACATTGCTGGTTAAATATGCTTGGTGACTCTGAGATGGTCAGCTGCATCTCAGATTTATCAGCTGTGTCTCACCCCTCCAAAACCAAGCCATGGCACTTCATTTCCAGCACACTGGAAAACCGCCCATTCATCATTGCCATTGGGGGGAGATTTTGCCAAGAGCTATTTGTTTGCTCACTGCTGCCATGTAGCATTGTTCTTCTCCTTTGGTTGGGATGCAGTGCTCAGCACATAGTAACCAGTGCACAGATCACATGAGAGCAGAAGCCAGAGAGTTATCAAGCTGTAAATGCAAATCTGTACCAGCAATAAACAAAAAACTAGCCAAGTTAACTCAGTCAGACTAAATTAAAAATAATTAAAAAAAAGAGAGATTGCAAAAGTAAGAGTGAAGTAGTTGATTGTGCCTTTGCAATGAGTTGATGGCATATACCCATGTTTTGATGTATATTTTTTTTTCACCTATTTCCAGGAAAGACAATGACAGGCCACAGAGTCACAGTCAAGAGCTGAACAACCAGAAAATTATGACGGAGTTGTACTCCTTTCATTTCTTTACTGTTCCTTTGGACTGGTAAAAAGTGTTGCATTTCAGACACATTACTGAAATGAACCAGAAAACATAATAGAGACAACAGGATGAGAAAATAGAAGCAAAAAAGGAAGGGAGAGGGCAGAAATGTGGACTATAAAATGCGTTGCAGGATCAGGTAAGTATGCTGTTAGCATTCTGACCTGGGTGTACACATGTCCAGGGAGCTTTCTGATGTACTGTGCTTTGATAAGCAGAAAATTTGATAAAATTGGTCTAAACCTGAACCTCTTATGTTTTTCATTAGATCAGCATATATGTGAGCTGATAGAGAAGCACTTACCCCAAGTCCTAGAATGGCAGTGCTGATCCAACAGTCCCTGGAGGGGAAATCCAGAACCTGGCCTGATCAGCAAGTGTTTCCCCAGAACTGCCCCATTTCCCATTCCCTCATTATGAAAATACATCAACTGGCTCTTGAAAGAATAATGAACAACTGGCCTCTGGTATAAAAAGTAACACCAAATCACACACATGCACAGATTTCTAGGCTATATGTGCTTTTCCCATAAGCAAAAACTAGAAAATTCATGCAAATCTAAATTTTGCTCTCCCCTCACTCTGATAATGCCTTACACTTATAATGCCTCCATTTAATTTTTTTTGCCTGTTCCCAAGAAATATCACAATTATAGCTCGCATTATGCTAAACGAGATGATACAGAAAGAAGTGTTCACACAATATATTTCTCACCCACATTTCTCAAGAAGAAATAAGTCTCATGCAGGACCCATCCCTCCCACACCCATTCAAAGTAACACCCTGAAGAACTGATGACAGACCCTGCTCCCCCTCAAGACACCACGCCAGGCTCTGAGTGCCAACCCAGCAGCCACGAGGGGCACGGCAACCAAACTGCTTTCAGGGTGGCAGGAGGAGGGAATTAAAGAGACTTTAAATTTGGCCGCAGTAGTGCTTGGCACAACGAGGATTTCACGTAGAGAATTATCCAGAATATACATGATCTGGCACCATCAGGAGGGCAACAAAGACCCTCAACAGAGACTGAGCTAAGTCTTGTGTCATTGCTGCCTTAAGCTGAGTCAAAATTGGACCAATTGGGATGAAACTTTGTGTCAAAATATATAACACTGGTTTTGAAATACAAATTCCTTCTTGAAATAGGTTTTCATAAATCTGAAATATTAATCTATCTTTCCACTGTGCCCAGACAGCTGCCTATTTCTAATTATTTGTACACACAGACAGTATCTTTGCACACAAAGGTTTGGATATGGAACTGTAGGAACTCCTCTAGAAATTTAGATGATTGTTAACATAAACATTAATGTAGATTTTCAGGGGGGTTTAGATAATGGAAATATTTCTTTTGTGTTTTTGAGGACAGTAGGTATTGCTTGCATGATTTTGTATCAGTTCAGTGTTTTCTAAAATGGAATCCAATCAAAAGAAAGCCCTGAATGTGAGTTCACTGTAAATATAAAAAGACATAAACAATACTAGAGAAAAGAGCCTGGGTTGCAGGACACAATTTTTCTGCAATCTAAGACTCTTTTTATAAACTATTCTTTAGCAAAATGAAGTTCATTTTTCTTTTCCTTGCACAGATGCTTCTTTTTTTCTCTCTTGTGAAATACAAGTTCTTAAATTATGCTCTTCTGATTCAGCAGGCCTCTTTGTTGTACTGTAGGAGCAATATTCCCTCTCCTGACTTATTTTTATCTTCTTTAATATTGATGGAGGTAAAACCGAAGAGGGAGAGCTTTCTTAGCTACAGTGCTAATATTTAGCACAGAATTCATTTGGTAGCAACACGGCTTTAGCCTGGGCTGCCGAGCAAGCAATAAACCCTTTAAATGGCTCAGGGACCACTGGGGCCAGTGCTGTGAAGAATTCATGAAGCCAGGCCTGCAAAGGCGGCTACTTTGATATTACTTTCAGTGCCTGGAGCTTTCTACCTGCATCCGGCGGAGCCTCTTTTGTAATCCCTGATATTGACCCATCCTCAGGGGCACGGCCGTGGGGCAAAGCGCTGGAGCTGGAGGTCAATGCCAGAGCCGAGAGCCGCTGCCATCGCCCCCCGGGCAGAGGGGCTGGTGCCCTGTGCGTGGGCTGGGGGGCTGGGGGGGGCAGGGTTGGGGATGCTGGGCTGGGGGATGCTGGGCTGGGGGGGCAGAGCTGCTGTCCCCATGGCAGCCCACGGCCAGGCACAGAAGGGCCAGGGGGACGGACAACAGGAGGACTTGAAAAACAGAGTAACAACAAGGCTTCACGTAGACCCACTAATCAAAGGCTAAGAGCACCCTCTGACAGAGCGTTGGGTTCTGCCAATATATTCTGCACATAGCGATAAAATCTATTTCTTTCCCCATTTCCTACCTCCTTTTGTTTATTTTCTTGCTTACAGGGCTTGCCAGGACCCCTTACTGTGCTTCATTTCTATTACTCTTTCCAGTTTAGTTGCTATAGTATAAAGAAGTTTCCTTTACTTTTTTCCTTCTATTTTTTTTCTTTTTCACTTAAATAATCTAGGGTATTTTTATTCCTTCACACTTGATAGTAATTTTCTGCAGTCTCCTCTGGCCTCTGTGGCCATTTACAATGATTAGCAGTTTGCAAAAGGTAATGAGTTTCTATCTTTTCCTTTTCCCCCTCTGTCTTTCCCTCTCTGTTCCTTTTTCTGGCACAGTCTTCCAGTTATTCAAAATAAACAGACAACTGCATAATTAATGCCAAAAAGAAAATATAATTGAGACTTCTAAATACTAAGAAAAGAGAGGGAGAGCTTGATAAGTATCGTTACATTTTCTTTCAAGTCAGGGGCTTGGGATTTCTTTTCTCCCCCATTTAATTTCTGTTTAGGAACAAAAGATTTTTGTGTTTGCAAGAAAGAGGAGATGAGTGATTTTAGATTTGCATTTTCTCTTCAGTAGAGCCTGGCACTTCATTGAAAATAAAATAAAAAAAAATTTCCGTCTTACAAATGAAAACATCTGTGTAAGTAAAAAGGCACTTGAGAAAAAAAAGATCATAAAAAATAATTATTATTATTTTTCCAAAGCAGGATTGAAATATCCACAGGTCAGTAGAAACCCTTCTCCGTGGTGACCAGTGCCAGGACTCAAGGGAGTGGCCTGAAGTTGTGTCAGGGGACATTTAGGTTGGATATTAGAAGAAGGTTGTTTCCCCAGGGGGTGGTGGGGCACTGAACAGGCTCCCCAGGGCAGCGGGCACAGCCCCGAGGCTGCCAGTTCAAGAAGGGTTTAGACAACACTCTGGGGTACATCTTGAGCACCCGACAGTACTCTTGGGGGTGACTCTGGGGGATGGCCCTGTGCAGGGCTAAGGGTTGGACTCCATGATCCTTGTGAGTCCCCTCTAACTCGGCATATTCTGTGATTCTGTGACATAAATACCACTCATTTAAAGGTGTCTCTCATTTTTCTGAAACCACCTGTTAAGCTGTGGATAAGAATTTACGTTAAATGGTCTCTTCTCGTTTCACACAAAATATCTTGCCTGTTTCGAACAGCTACAGAAGCCTGTTGAATATATTCATTTTAGTGAAGCCTATTTATCAAAGGTGGCCACATGCAAAGCAGCACTCAGAGACAGTAGCCAAGACTTTCTTCTCTGCACTGGCCAGGTGGCACTGGAGCCAGCTGTGGGAAAGCAGGCCTGGGAGTCAAGCAGGAGCAGAGTGAGTGGTGCAAGGCACTGCATTTTGGGGGCTCAGCCTGAAGGGACTTGATGTGATTGCTCCCATATTCCAAGAGGCAGCTGAGGCTGAGCTGGGATCAAACTGCTTTCATTTCTTGCAATGCCTAATCTCTGTGGGGCAAGTGAGAGACACAGACTAAGAAAAGCCAAGCCTGACTCTGTGGTCTAGCTAACAGTAGAGCCTCTGTCTTGGGGGTGGGTTTTGGTTTCTGGTCCCAGATAAAGAATTTGCTTTTCATTTTTGCATTGGAGTGTCACTGAAAAAAAGTACCAAACAGCTAAGGACCACACAGAAAGGCTCAGAGTCCCATCCATCCCACTTCCACTCAGCTGCAGAGACCCAAGAAAAATGAGCTTTATTTGTTGTTTGAAGGGAAAAAAAAAAAGAAAAGAAAAAAGAAAAAAAGAAATATTTGTTTCTCAATAACCCAATATTTTCTCTTTTTTTCTTTTTCAGTAAGCTGTGCTGTTTTTATATTGTATCAGATACTGCAGACTTTTCCTTTTTCTTAAGAAAATAGCATTTTTAAAGATCCTATGAACCTTTGGAAAAATTTAGTTGCTTTATCTTTCACTTGAAGACCTGCCAAGGACTGCAGGTCCTCTGTTCTGCTGCTCCTCACAAACCCCAAGTGAACCAGAAGATATATTGAAATCTCCTACAAGAGCTGTGCTTGGTGATGGCTTGTGGGTTAGCCCAAGTCCAAGGCCAGTGCCAAGAGGCAGTCTGGATTTATCCAGCCTATTTTAGGAACAAACTTTCAGTTTTCTGGACACAAGTCATGCTCATGTTCTAGCCTGAGGGCCAGGGAACAATCCCCAATCTATTTAATTTACAAGTAAAAATGTAGCCAGGGAGATCACTGTCCTAAGAATACCTAGTTGGCCTCAGCATACCTTATTTATTGTTATTATTCCCTGCCTCTCTTGTCCTAATAGAAGACTGTCTTTGGCAGTATTTTTTACAATAACAAAGTAAATTGAATTTGCCCCAACAGGAACATTAGTATGGGAGATCCCGCACAAGCTGCTTTTGTTTTACAGAGCACATGGCCAGGGCAGCTCCGGTACTTTCTCCACTGTTTATTTCTCCCTCAGTTCAATCTCATCCTCTACATTTTCCAGTTGTCACATTGCAGTATTTTGGCAGAATTCACCAGTCTATCAAGGTTTGGCCTGGCTCGTGTCACTTTCCCACACTTACATGCTTGTATACGCTTTAGCCTTGCAATAACAGAAACTTAACACACTGTAAATAAATCCTATTGTTTTTACCCATGTGCAAGCCTATTATCATTAGCCTTAACTTCACAAAGTGTGAACATGTTCTGACTTAAACAGCAAGATTTTTCCATTCTCTTGCTGATTTCTCTCAATATTTTATTTTAAGCTCTTTGTAGCTGAATATAGGCCAAACTCGCTGCTCACACTGAAACAATCTACTCAGTTCCAACTGTGAGCCCAAGTCAGGCAAACTGCACAAGAAATGGAAAAAGAAAGTGGTTGTATATTTTTCAGTAAGACCTTCAGGTGGAAGGGAGCCAAATTCCCCCGTGCCTCAGGGCTGACCCGGGGGAAATACCTTCTGCAGGGAGACAGCCCCCTCACCAAGGGGCAGATTCAGGGGTCACCTGGGCAGGAAGGGGCCATTTGGATGGCCTGACCTGTTCTCGTGCCTTTGGCCAGAGAGCAGGTTGGGTGGGAGACTGAATTAGTCAGCATCGCTAAGTCACTTCTGCAAATGGCTCCTTTTGTTAAGGGCTGCCACAGTCCTGTGTTTTGGGGGTTTTATGATGTCACACCTTTGCTTTATCTTTGTATCGTGCTATATTGCAATCTGCTGACTAGGCTTCTGCTTTTCAAGAACGTTCTTCCCATTTTGGTATTTTGGCATATGATAAAATAAATCCTTTTAGTTTCTTCTTATTTTCATGTACAGAGTCAACAGATTGAATTTACTTAGGTATACAACAGCAAATTAGGTTATCTATTGTCCTGCATTTGTTTTTCACTGGGTGACTATGCAATGGTTTATAAAATGCCCCATTCTAGGTGTCACTAGAATGAGCTAGAGGAAAAATAACTTTGTTTCACTTTTTGGTGTTCCCTGCTTTGGTTTCTAAGCACTGAAATGGCTCTTGTACCTCCAACATCATACATGGACATCCCGTTCAAACGGTTCTTTTTTTGAGTCCTTCTCTCAGACACGTTGTTTTTAGGAGATATTAACTAGTTTCAAATTTGCTAATTTATCAACAATGCTGGTAATGTTCACATGCATTTATTTTCTGGAGTGAACTGAAGCAGCCATGAACTAAGATTTTCATGCCGCATGGTTATGTGCCAACACCTTGATACAAAATTATGTTAAAAGAGGTCCATTTTGCTAAGTGCTGCAATATCTTTACACATGAATATCTGGATGAGAGGAAATAATACTGTCATTTAGATAACTTCCATTTAGGAGTTTAGCACTTAAAAAAAAAAAAAAGACATTTTCCTTTGAAGTCTTTTCTGCCAAGTATGAGCAAAACAACAGATCTGCATTCAGACTCTGGCTCATGGGTATTCATTAAAACAAATAAACAATGAAACGGTGAGGAAAGCATTACACAGCTTAAAGCCTGGTCTGGTATCAGATGAATAATAAATATATCAGTGTTGGCTGAGCAATGGCAAAATACAGTTCTACATACCAGGAGATAATGAGCTCACTCAAGGAGCCTTGTGCATAAGAAGAGATTTCTGAAGAAACACATCACAATTTAATTGAGAATTTGTTATTACTAATCCTAAGGCTTTGAATTTCCATCCCCCAGCTTTCTTTTTCCTTTGATTTGTCTCAGCATACCCTGTGTTGCTGTAAATACATATAAGTGAGCTCAGTACAGGTGAAAGAAGGAAACACAGAAAACAGTGCCTGGAGAGAGGTGTTGGAGTCAACTAGAACAGTCACCCAGTTGCCCTTATACAATACAATGTGTTTAGGAGTGGTAAGATATTTTAGTAACAATTCTTCTTCTTTTTTTTTTTTTTTTTAGGCTTTTTTTAAAAGCTAAACGTTGTCCAATACATTTTAAACCTTATGGATGCCAAGTGACAAAATGTCTTCAGTCTTTTAGCACACACTCTTAGTAATCATAACAACATTTTTGTATTATTATACACAGTATTGGCAGTATAGTCAATTCTGCATGGAATAAACAGCTCACATTAGAAATTTGCCTTAAAATTCCTGTGATGGTAGCAGCCAGCTTAATTAAATGCATCTTTCTGGGAAATCAGTGATAATAGTAATGGATGAACCTGCTGCTGACCTGCTGCAATGAGAAGCCATTCCGAACATTTCTGAGTTTGGAACTAGGAACCACCTAAAGCTGCCTATTCCTTAATGCTGAGATTGGGAAATGCAGCAATACCACCAATATTCATCTTAGTTTGATAAATGTCCCTTTCTTCCTTAATTGCCACTATACATAATGTCAGGATTTGGTTGGGTTTGTTGGGGTTTTTTTAAATGAGATTTTCAGCATAATGTTTCAGCCAAATGAGGGCTTGTTGTGTGATTAGGTGTCTGAATTCTTCCACAAAAAAATATTTAAGAGTAATTTAGGTATTTTAGCCAGTTAACCAGAAGCAAGAACCATCCATTTGGTTTCAAAAACTAAATGTGTTTATTCAGATCATACCAACATAAAACATGTCTGGGGGTAGGGGAAGCAAATATTTTCTGCAAGAGAATTGTCTCTGATTTTGCATAAATTACTTTTCAAATAAAAAAAAAAAAAAACAAAATAAAGAAGCTTTCCACTGGAAAATTCCCAACTAACTCTAGCACTGACAGATTGTGACTTCTGAGAAAAAGCCAAAAGCAAACACAAAGACATAGAGCCTGGAAAACTTGTCTTGCAAGGAAAAATTGAAAAAGCTGAGGGCAAACATTTGACAGAGATGGAAAGACAAATAGATGTTTAAACATATTTGAACTGCATAAACATCGAGCATGGATAGAATTTCTGTAGTTAGACACATGCTGTCATAGAACAGATTAAGGAGACATATAGTCCTGGGGCAGCCTAACAAGAGAGTAAGTCAGAGACACAGAGTACATTTTTATGGGTGACATCTATTTTAATAAAAGCAGTAAAAAAGGGGGAAAGGTTAGAAGTACACTGCCTTAATGTTTGGGACTTGGAGAGGGAACCAGAAAACAAATTAAACAAATGGAAATAGTAAAGAATATAGTTGATATTATACAGGAAATATAATAAAATACAAAAGATCCTATATCCACGTTGGTAAGGAAATGTGCTGAACAATCTAACAGAGCATTTTCTGATTTTTCATTTCTATAACTGTCCAGAGATGAGAGTATAAAGAACCTGGATACCACATGTGGGACACCACAGACACAGAGAAAATATTGTTGACAGGCAGTGAGTCATCATTGGTGACAATTATTTAAACAGAAACTATAACATTCTTCAAATAAAGTTCTAGGAACAGACACAAGCAATAGCTAAATCCAGCAACAGTAAGCAAGAAAATGAGAAAACAGTGTTTGATACCAAGAACAGTCTCCTTCAGCAGTTTGAACTCTGCCAAAGGTCTCAGTCAGAAACAAAATGTGCAGCACGTTTGTTGTAAAGAGAAGAGACATGGAGGGAAACCTTTGTTTTCCCTTCTTTTCTCCTCATTAATTAAGAACAGTGATGCATCTCACCTAAGCCCAGCAAAGGAAGAACAGAGAGACTAGAAATAATATTTTGCACTCAAAGTCTCTGAAACGATGTCCAGTTATGGAAGACTTCCACTTCCAAGGGAAAAGAGAATTTTATCTCTAACAATATTAAGGATATAATAAAGATTCACAACCCTCACAATAATTCCTTTTTATTCATCACAGGGTCAAAAGTTTAGTGAAACTGGCTATGCAAAGTTTGCCTGAAAGCTTAAATGGAAAAATTCTAGAAATCACAAACAATAAAGAACCATAAAATTCAGGACTGATACCAGTATGCACTTTTACTTCAGATGGCAAGCAGCTGAATTTTGAATGAATTAAGATAAAGTCACTGGCTAAAGTCTTTAAAACATACATAAAATCGTAAAGGATCTCAGAGAATCATGGTCTCAAAATCAGGAACCAGCAGGAATATTTTCAGTAGTCCAGAGAGAATGTGTTCGAGGCCAGGTTGGGCAGCCCTTGGAGCAGCCTCGTCGAGTGGAAGGTGTCCCTGCCCATGGCAGGGGTGTTAGAACTCAGCGATCTTCAAGGTCCTCTTCCAACTCAATTCTCTTTCCATTTCCATTTCCATTTCCAACTCTGATTCTCTTTCTTCAAAATGCTTGGAGCCCATAGCCCAGCAAGTAAGCACAAAGTCCAACAAGAGGCAAGAAAGGAGATGGAGCAAAAGGTAATGAGGTTCACATGAGTCCTCTACAGGGTTGTTGAGGTGCATTGGTTGCTTCATTGCTGATCTGACACAGTAGTAAAGCTTCCCCATAACTGTGTTGTGGAGATAAAACAGAAAAATAAATATTATCATGTTAGCTTTGCTTCCAATTAGGTCTCTGAATGTTATTATTACAGGGCAAGACCATGATACTCACACAATCTATACATAATCTGGCTGGGCAGAGTTCAGAAAAAACAGATCTGGATTTCATTTTTTTCAGTCTTGAGTGAATTTGAGGAGTTTAAAAAGCAAAGGAAAACCAACTAAACTCTCTTCACCTCCATATCCATCCCAAGGAGCTGTGGAAAGCAGAGGATTCTTGGGGAATTACACTGATAATCTACCCTGGGCTGTTTCAGGGGTCCTTATCCAAACCCTGGGGCCAGCAGCACAAACAGTGCCTTGTTCTCAGCAGCAGTGGCTGAATTCTCCTGCCATGTGGTGACACTGGTTCAGGGAAAAAGAAAGGGGAGAGGGAAGGAAAGAAGCCCTGCCGTTTCCATCAGTCAGGCAGACAGAGAATTGAGGAAGGAGCAGAAGTTGTTTAGGACTGTCTAGCAAGTGACAACTGCTTGATTGGCAGCAAGCCACAATGAGCATGCTGTGCCTTTAAAATAGGTGTCTATCTTCAGCCTGGAATATATTCAAATCAGGTTGCATAAAAAGCTGTTCCAGCTACTTACAAGCTACTTACAGTAATTAAAAACAGAGAGCTGCCTTTGTCTCCCAGAATCTGCACAGAATAAAAAGCAAAAGAAGACCAAAAGAAAAGAAAACAAACAAACAAACAAAAAAAAAAAAAAAAAGGCAATTCCCAAGGTCAGTTCTAAGGTATTATCACCCTTTTCTGCATATGAAATTTACATTTACATATATAGGGCACACAAAGTCATTTCTCTGCAAGTCTTGATGACATACAGTGGAAGAGGTGAGGGTCCTTCCAAATATAGGAGTACTTAGTCTACATAATTTGGATTTTAAAATACAGGCAGCAACAGATTAGTCGAGCTGCTGGTAGGCAAGGCTAGGAGTGGGCAGGCAAAGTATTATGCTCCAGCCTCCTGTTCATCTTGCCTTTTTCCTCAGATTTGCCTATGTTGGCCAAAAATGTCATACACCCAGACATGCAGTTTCTAGTGCTCCTGGGGCACGTTAGCACTGTGAGACCCAAAAAAAATGAAGAACTGATAGCAAAAACTGCATTCCACCTGCCTTACACAATCCTACTATGAATTAGCACCGGGAAACTCTGAATGTAACCAAGGCATGGAGGTTGCCAGTTTACCCCAGTGCTCTGCAAAGGTGTGCACCTGTGGAAGAGCATAAACTAATGTAATGAAGTGTTTTCTGTCCCAGTGTGCTCTGCTTGCAAACGTGCACCTTATTTGTATGTCAGGAGGGCAAGAAAGCAACATTCCTCCCACAGAGAAAGCGCTCACCCTCAGATCTCTAAAACAGTGGAGCTCTCAGGCAGCTACCATTGCTTTGCTGTACTTCCAGACCACACAAGGAGGAATGGGAAAGGTGCTAAAGGTATAGGTAGGTAATGGGATATTAACTTTCTCAAAATTTGGAAACATGGAAAGAACAACAGTAAAATAAGAGAAAAAAAATACTAATATACACAATATACAACATATCAATACTACCTATACATGTATCAGTAAAATATATTAAGCAACACTAATATGCTTATAGTAAGAACTCTGCCATCTTCTTCAGCCAAGTTAACACAGTTTTTCACTGTCAGTGAACACTCACACAGAAACTGTTACGGCCTGTTCAACAGTAAGTGAACCTTGCACGTTTGACAGAGAGCACTGTATGACGTGTATTTGCTGATTTCTTCAGCATACTCAGCGTGCAGGGAATGCCAAACCCAGCAGACCAACTGAGGCAAGGCTGCCACAGGTCCATGCCCCCAGGTCCACCCTGCAGTGGGGCTGAGCACACATTCCCAAGAGGTGCACAGGCCAATACCCCCATATAGGATACACACACACACAGCCGGCCACGCAAACCATCACAGACACACTCAGCACTCACGCAAGCCCACACAGCACCAACAGCCCCTTCCCTGTTCCGCTCTGGATGTTCAGGATGTCCCCATATTTCTGCTTTTCAATCTCTCCCTTTCCCCACCTTTGGTGACTCCCCTAACAACCCCATAATAACCGTCCTGTAATCACAAAAGGCTCTTCCCTGTATCCCTGTGAGTCCTGTCCACATACTCGTCTTTGCCATGGGGCTGAAGGATCCCCTGGGACAGCTCGAGGAGTGGCTGGGACAGGGCGTTATTCAGGTTTCCCCTCCTGCCCTTGTTGTCAGCTCCTCTGGGAGGCTCAGAGGACACAGCACACGAACGCCCACTCCCGCTCCAACTGAAACCTGCTTTTTCATCAGTCTACACAAACCAATTACTTCAACCCCAATCCACCTCTGATTTCTTCCTGGAAACACTAATAAATACCTTTAATAAATAAAATTAAATAAAGACAAATTATTTATCATTTTTCAATTCCATCTATTAATAAACAGCAGAGACTTAACCCAATATTCAGGAAAGATGGCTATCTATTATTTGCAACTTCAGTTAAAATTCCTCCTAGTAAAAGAGTCTGGACTGGAAAATGGGCTTAAGCAAAATGGAAACTTTTTATAATTAAGATGAAGAGGTTCTCTCTCACTATTACACTTCTCACCTCTGGTGTTTCTCACTCTGGTTTGTCTGAGGGAAAGACCATCAATTTATTGACTTTCTAACCTTTCTTCCAGGGTGTTAGAAAAATAACTCCTCTACTTCTAATATTTTATTTCAGGGAGCATTTTCTTCTATAAAATTTCAGTTTATTTTATTCCATAAAATAATACTATCTTATTCTAGCAGAGTCAAATACAGTGGTTTTCCCTACTGAAAACTTCATATTTATTAAATATCTTTCCTCAAGCATATCATATACTCTTTTAATTTTCATGTTTTACTGAAATGTTTGCAAACACATACACCGTTTCCAAGTGGCCCTATTTGTTTGTAACATATTCAAGTATGATCAAAGTAATATACAACTTTCAAGGTTGCTTTTATTGCAAATAATTTTTAAAGGATGATAGAATACAATTTCAAATTTCTTTAGAAAAAATACCCTCTCGAATGCACAGCATTTTATTAATACTCTACTAAATTGTTCATTGTGTATCCACAAATGGCTTAATTTATTTTGAATGGCTTTTTAAATAGTTATAACTTATCAACAGTCAGCAAAATTACCTTTATTCAATGATAAAGGCTACTCATTTTATTAAATATGTTTTCAGAGCTTGTCTAAGCCATTTATGAAAAAGGACCATTTTTATAATGTAGTATAGTGTCTATGTTTGCAGTAATCTGTGAGGCTTGATAATAATTGTCATGTCCTATAATCATACTGTAAATGCATTTTAAGACCTTTAATTCACTGTACAATACTGTCAACATGGCTTTAAACACATCATTGACTCCTCACAACTTTTATACAAAAGTCTATGATGTTTGCTACCACCAAGGTAATAGAAACTAAACTTTTACAGCATCTCAAAGTATATATGGAAGGAAAGAGAGACCACAAAAGACCATACAGGCTAAACAGCAAATTACATCATCTGAAATACTCAGATGACCATGACTGCTGAAAATAAACATTTTATCTTCTATGTTTATTCAGGTTATTTGGTTGTTTCACCAGGGTTGTGCTGCAAGGTGTACATACCATGAGATTCTGCAAATCTCATTTCACTTGCACAAAGAGAAGCACTGCATACAATGCTGCAAGGATAACAAGATATAATTGAGAGCCTCTGGAGAAATTAAAAACATACCCTGGAAAATGATCAGCTAGTTTCTTAGAAGAGAAATGATCCAAAATACAGAAATACAGAGCAGAAGCATGGAAAAGAGCATGAATTTACACTAGCCCAAACTCAGAGGGGCCAGCACAGTTTTGATCTTCATATACAGGACATCACGTCACGATCTTGATGAAGATCAATCTGCTGCAATATGCTGAGTGTGAATCCATTCTCTAACAGAAATATATCAACAGACATATTGGAAAGAATTCTGAAAAACGCAAGAAAAAAATGTAAGTAATTTTATCCATGAATCCAAACTCATCTGCTCTTGCTAGCATGATGACCTATAGATATCTCTCTCTGCTTCAGACTTGTCTCCTTCTTTATGGGCTAAAATCTGAGTCTGTCTCTCTGACATCTCCTCATGAGTGTTTAGCTGACAGCTGAAGTTTAGTGAGGTTAAAATAGAACTGTGATTCTCCCTCCCCAACTTGGTTTCTCTATCTGTGTAGACAATGCCATTATTCTGCTTGTCACTCAGGCTCACAGGATGGACATAACTTTGGAGAGCAGTCTGAGCTGGCAGCGTCCATCACTTTAGGCCAGCCTAAACATAACTCAATTTTCCTGGATGAGGCTTGAGCTGGATCAGCCTCCTAACCCTGCTGGCAGTGTGGTTCCATGGAAAATAATGGAATTGGGAGTAACTTGCAGGATGGTGTCCCTTTTGCCTGTCCAGTCTCACACTGATTATTGTAGTCTGTGCTAACATCTGGGTATTTTTTTTCTCCCATGCAGCTGAAGAGGTGAAACTCCCCTCATGTCACATCCAGCTACTGCACTCCTTGAGAAATGAGACCTTGAACACTGTAATCTGGCACAGCTGAGCTCTCTCCAGAACACCACTGCAAACACTGCACTCTGAAGCTGTATTAACCACAGCCGTCCATCTTTTGCACCCTTCATGAGATTCCTTCCTCCACCATACCCAATGTGGGGATTGCTTATTTCCACTTTCAGATGGTCCTGACTTTAAAACTATCCTGCTCAAACATCCACTCTTTAGCTGGCTTAAACTTAACTCTTATCATAAAAATCACAGCAAGAACCTGCAGTTGCTTTTAACGGAGTGTAGTCCCTGGCCTCTCTACTGATCCCATTATTCTCCACCTGAAAGTGTTGATGTAAAATGTACCCAGGAGTGCTTCCTGTTCCCTGCTTTGCTTCTCTGAAGCTCCAGCAGATAAAATTTCTTCAACCACAGTGCTTGTCCATTGCAAGGAGTCCATCTGCTTGCAAAGGACATTCCTCTAGGCTCAACCCAAGCCCAGCACACACACACACACACACACACACACACAGACACAGACACACAGAGGCTGAAGCTAAACCATGTGCCAGTCAGCCTCATTCCAGTAGAAACCATTCCCCAAGGAGACACAGATTTGCCTTTTCTAAGAGCTTGCTGCTTTGAAGTTCTCTGTATGTATTTACCTACAGCCAGCCTGTTCAGCGTTTAAATGCACAGCACCCAGACTTGTCAGCAATTTATCGTTGAGAGAAGCAGCATGTGGTTAGCATAGCAGTATCACCAGATGTCACACCTTTCATGAGCAATAAGGTAAAAGTTTTGGACCTTTACAGTGCTAAGCGTCAGAGCTCAGACTCAGTAAGTGAAAGCCACAGCTACTTTTCCTTGCATTTTCATTGCCATTTGCACAAGAGGTCCCTTGCTTCAAAGCATGGTAGGGAACAGTATCTTCAGGATCCCTGAGAGTTATAAGAACTGCAAGAGCAACACAGTTGGTGGGAAAGACATCAACAGTTTTAAAACTAAATATAGCAGGTACAATATGAGTAGTGAATAGAGCACACTTTATTGGGTACGTGGTCATCAGCAGTTCCACCACAAGCATAGGAAATATACGTCCACTATTAGTATAGGAAATCCACTCTCAGTGATCTCTTTCCTGCCATAGCAAATATATGTGATAAAATGTCCAAGAATAATCACAAAGAGACGAAAAGATTTTGAGATTGGTACAACAACAACAAACAAAACAAAACAAGGAAGTAAAACTCATGGGCAAATAGTAAGGAAAATATGTGCATTAACAATACCTTGTATCAGCCCACAGAATGGTCTCTAGGGGGTACAGATGGAAATATCATCATTCAAGGCATGGCATATAGACAGAACAGAGCACACCAGAACATACAGTATAGCAAGCATGAATCTGCCTTGATATAGGTGCTCTTATTATAGGTAGACCAGTGATGCTACGTTAAAATTAGGACTATAAAACTGAGCTCTGTTTTCTGACTGAACACTTAGCCTAGACTTATCTGCACTTCCTCTTTCTAATGTCTATGTTTTTCATCTCTTTTAAATATGTTACTGTAGCAAGAGTATTTGCACCGCACCAAATCAAACCAGCCCTGCCCCAGACGCTGGGGACTGCTGCAGACACAGCCAAGGGGGTCTGAGGGAGCCAACCCTGTTCTTTCAGGACCAGAGCCAGGAACCTGGACACATCCTCTCTGGCTGCACTCACCCTTGTCTCATCAGTGACGCTGAACTGTCCCTGCGCTAAATCCCCAGTGAAATGCAGTGGCACCAAAACGATCAATCCTTCACCCCTGCCAGGCAATCTCAGATCTCCACTGCCCCAGTGAACAGTAGATGCTCACTTAGCCACTAGCCATTGAAATGAGTTTAGATACTGGACTAGCAGCCACATTTTACAAGTGACAAATATTGATCTTATTTGCAGCAATTAAAAAAAAAATCACTGATTGATGAGTAGCACAACACACACCAGTGCCTACACCCTATATAGACATGGCACTTTTGTCTCTTAGACCATGTCCTTCATCATGGAGTATAAAAGATTCTTTTTTTTTTTTTTTTTTGACTAATACAAGGAAATTATTTAGTATTAAATATTTAAAAGAAAAAAGCTTCTATGTCAAAATTTTACAAAACGGGTATTCAAAAAGCCCAGTTGGTGGAGTTTCTTCTTTTTTTCTGCTGCCCTAGCTTATTTTTGCAAGTGCTTTTCCCATGTAAACAGAAACCTTCCTGAAAATCAGACTAGAAGTCTTCAAATCCTAAATCCTTTCAAGGATAAATGGGCTATTTCATTTTAATTTAAATTAATTATTATACATACGTTATGTGAGCCAAATTGCTTCAGAAAAGGAAGAAGAGGAAGTCTGCTCTAGATTATGCCAGATTAATTTCAGTGCAACTCCTTCGATTTCAAAAAGAATAATTTACACCACCATCACTAGGAGCAAAATATGCCACAATGTCTGGCAGCTAATGGAAACTCAGTAACTCTGGCAGATGCAGTGCCCAGATTTCAGCTTTCTTTGTATAATCTTGTAGTTTTTTCCAAGCGATTAAAGCAAGTACAGAGAGAATCCATCAATTTTCACCTCACTCTGGTTTCTCTTAGGGATTATTGCTTACTTTGAATAAAGTCCTTCCAAAGTCTCTTAAAGAAATATGGGGATTATAAGGGGTAATTTATTTTCAAGATCTTTTCTTTCTTCAATTAGACATTGAACTAGTTTGCAGTCTGGTCACTCAGAAGAAAGTTAACACTATCGATATGTATTAGTCACTTCTGGAAAAGAGGTCACCAGGTTTTGCTGCTCATTTTCTCAATGAAATTCATTATTTATGTTAAAAAAGCTAACAGATTGTTCTGGAAAGGAAGGTGTATTATCCAATATGAGATGCACATATGAACATGGTGCGTGCCTTCCAATAGCAATTTGCTAACTGGTTTAGACTGTAAACCAATGCATTACGCAAGCAATAAGAAGCAATACTTGAAGGAACAGAAGCAGGTCAGGAAGAAATTAGGAGTCTCTAAGCAAGAAGACCAAGCAAAACTTCTACGTGGTCACAAGTCCTTGTCAGGCAAAAGCATTTTGGGGAAAAAAATATCACAGCTCACCTTGAGAAGTGGCTTAGATTGCTAAATAAGAAAGTGATTTGGCTGAAGAGATCAAAATGGCTTTTTCTTCCAACTTCTCTGAGTAGAAATTATGTTTAATAACATTAAGGAAGAAAGTAAATTCCATACACAAAACAAACAAACAGACAAACAAACAAAAACACACCAAAAACCCCACCTCACAAAAATGGCACTACAGCAAGACAAAACTGCACAAGCAGTGAAAAACATGAATAACAGGTTATAAAGGGACTAGAAACCTTTAAAACCAGATAGAGAAATCTTGCTTTGAGAGTCACAAAGACTATTTATATTTTCCTCTGTCACAGCATACGCTATGTTATTGTTCCCAGCACACTGAAACTTTTCAGCTTTGCGACTTCGAAATATTAGAAAATTTCACCAGCAGAAAACAGGGACAGGGTACAAACTGGGTTTGTGAAACTTAAAGACAAAACAAAAAAATAAAACCCCACCAAGAACTGTTATATTAGATGCATTTACTTGGCTCATTTACAGGAAGATGAAGGGAGGAGGGAAAGCAGTTACACCAAGGCTGGGACTGACCACAATTAATGAGTTGTGACCAAGACAGACATGAGCAGTTTCAGAGCAAACAGCTTTCCATTGTTCCTGAGAAGTTAGAAAATGCTGCTGCTTAGAAAAATACCATCTGTATCCAAGAAACTGTCAGCTGCTGTTATCAATATTGCCTCTCAAGTCTTGACCCAATGCCCAGAAGTCCACTGGGTAACCTTGATCTCAATGGCTTGTGGTGGTAAAGCAATAGCTATAAATAATGCATTAAAAATACCCTTCCATGTCAGCAGACTCACATTTGTCAGGCATTTCCATATTATTCTGGGCCACTTTTTGTGGTGTTCTCTTGATATGTTGTGCATTTTGCTCCAACTGCCTTAACATGGATTTATCCCTTCCTTAAATACAAATATATTAATATAGACTTGTCTCTCATCAAATGTGGTCTGAAAAACAACAGTTGGTAAGTACAGTGGGGGGAAAACAGTTTAGGGATATCAGATAAAATACTGGCAACTTTGCTACTTTTTTAAATCTTGCTTATTGTGAGGGAGTAACTTGCATGCTAATGGTACTTTTTATGCAATCTGATGATTCCAAGTGTTTTACAAAGCAGATAGCTACATTCATGGGAGTACAGAACATCACTGTGGGCAATTAGGCATAAGCAGGGATATGAATTATGTTATAAACTCCATAACTTCTTTATCTGATCTCTTTATCATCAAATCATCAAAAGGAGGCACAGAAGATTCCATAAGTGGGCAACCTCTGCTCCAGTGCAGGATCGCCAGCCCCTTGACTCAGCTTTCTCATCCACTCAAACCTCCCAGCAATGGACACACCACACTCCTTCTTGGCACTCTACCTCTTCACTTAACCCTCTCCACTGCTGGAGAATTTCCCCAAAATCTAACAGAAATCAAACTCCTCAGCTTATTGAAGGCTGTTTAACTGGGATTGGTTTTCTGCAACCATCCTTCCCTAATTGCTGCCTTTCTCCTTCATATTCTCTGCAAGACTTTCTTGTCAGATTCAAATTTTATAGAGCTCCCCAATAATTCCTTTGTTCACCATACATAAAAAAAATGTTTATCCAAACACAGTTGGACAAAATTTCGGATAATCCCTACTGTTCAGTCCCTGATAGGTAGTTAAAAAATCCCTGTTGACAGTCAGATGTTGGATAATTTTGCTAGACTAAATCTACACCCATCTGATCCTTCTGCTGCGATAGAAATTCCCTTGTTTCATTATAGATTGACAGTAGACAACTACCCATTAAAATATTCCTGTTCTTTTCTCTCTTTTTTTTTTTTTCCCCATGTCATTGAGGCTATCAAGAGGACTATTTTTCCTCACCTCTTGGACTATTTTGATATAGACATCCTTTTATTCACTCCTCATTTCTTCATTTCTGCCAGACAGTCTTTCCTAAACAAATTCTGATCTTCTATTTTAATGCTCTGTTTTGTTTGTCTTTACATAACTATGACTGTGTACTGTGAGCTCATGATGCTACCTGCACCTTTGAGCCCCACTTCCATGCCCTCCTCCTTGTGAGATTAGCAGGTCTCAGATGACATCCTTCATGGGGCTGAGAGAAAGAGGAACATGGGCCATCTTTAAAAAAAAAAAAAAGAAAACATTTCCAGCAAGCTCTCAAAGCTAAGCAACATGACTCCAGCGGAATCAGCTTTTAGCTTTCAAATTAATGTCATGCATCTGAGAGAGCACATTTAAAGCAGAGGTGTCCCCAAAACCCTAGAACAGGGTCGTGCCTCAAAGCAGCATGCTCCTACAGGTAACCCTAGAGCTCAGTAATGCTGTGATGTCCCTTCAGCTCCTGCAGCTAAGAGATGTCCTGCAGGAGTGCTCAGAGCCAACAGGAACAGAAGACTCATGAGGCACTTGCTGAGTTTTCATCTTTCTGTTCTTAACAATGTTCACTTATAGCTGAGTTTCCAGCTTAGAATCAGGAGCTTACTCCTTTGATGCACTTGGTGTATCCTTTTTTAAAACAAACCAAACCAAACCATTTCATGTTTTGAAATGCTATAGCACAAAGCACCTTTCTTTCCCAGAAATTAAAAAAAAAAAAAAGTCTTAATAATGCACTGTTACAGAAAAATTCCTTTGGTGCCTACAAACCAAGACAATTTTGGAGTGTTTTAGCAGCTGGCATGTGTTTCCCATCAACCTGCTAAAGTCTTTTGAAGGATAAAACCATCAAGGGCTGAGACATTGAAAGAGTCATTCAGGTAAGACACTAACCAGTGGCTTTGGCAAAGGGCAAGTGAAAGAGACACAGCCCAGAACGATAGGAACACCCATGTTGTCACAATCTATAAACAAGAAGTTTTGGGAAAGTTTCCAGGGTTCCTTGCCATTTTCATATCAGCAGAAAAGTTGCCAGGAGAGGCTTCTCTGCTTTTTCCAGTGCCTATCAACACACAACACGTGTTCCAGATTCTTTGCCATGTGAAACTGTGAGAGTAACCATGCAGTCTTATACACCACAGACTGTTTGGTATAAGCATGACAAGAAACACTGTCACAGCTGGCAAAATGTCATGTGGATTAATTGAAGGGCAGTAGATAACCCTTAAACTTCTACAAACACTGGATAACCAAGAGATATTTCTAGGTAGGGAAGATGACAGCCCTAAGATTAAGTGATCTGTACTTTTTCAGATTTTTGGATGCTTTAGTGAGTGTTTAACAAACTGCATCTCTTGGTAGTAAGCAGGACATCAGATAGACACCGTTTCGTAAAACCATGATAAAGCATGACATAATTATCAGCCTAGATCTTAAGCTAATTGCTATCCTGGATAGGGACATTTTGCCTTGTACCATGAACAACAATTCTGACCTGCTGTCAGACCATATCAGAGATGGGAATTTTTCCCAACCTTATATTGAAAAGTATGTTTAAAATATGTTATATTCAACTAGCATAGTTTAAACAAGCACTTGTACAACCTGCTAACATCAAAGGATCACACACAATCAATCTCATTGTCAGAGAACCTGAAAATATCTCAGATATTGTAGACATTTTAGTCAAAGAGAAATTTTAAGTCATAACCAATATTACACTACTTTTAAACCATAAGTGAACACAGATATTGAAAAACCTCACAAACTATGCTAATTTGGAATTGTTCTTAAAAAATTATAATCAATGTTTCCAGCAACTTGACCTTCCTACCTCAGCTAAAATGTTATGCCATAGAAACACAAGCACAGTTTTAGCTATACACTAATAGTTATTCTTTCAGTGGAGACAGAACCCATGGACAGATAGTGGTATGTAAAGCATGTTTAATTTTCTAAGACATGGTGAACAAGCATGAATGCAATTCTTTAGTTCTGACCTTTAAACAAGACAAACGCCAGTGAGTATCATGCAAATAGTCTTCTGAAGACACAAGTTATGTTCAGCTGAACAGTCTAATAAAGAACTTGGAGATTAGTGGTGTGTGCAAGACACATGCAAAACCTTCACATTACAAAAAAGGGATTGATACTTCTCTATGCCTGTGCCCAGCCAAATAAAAGTGCACTGTCACTAGTGCAGCTTCCAAATTAAAAGACAAATATAAACCCACCGGCTTTGGGCCCTAAGGGTCACTGAGGAAACAGAATTCCCTGATGCACTGCTGGGTGTTGCTGCTGAGCAGCAGGTCCATACAGGCAGCAGCACTGAGGGCAGTGAGAGAGCCTGGTCCCTCAGCACAGCATCCTCAGCCTCACCCAGACAAGGGACCCCTCTGAGCTGGAGCATCCCAAGGGATCTTTATTCTATAAGAGGCCATGCTGTGCTGCAGAGCCTCCACAATTTCTCCTTTTGTGTCTATCCATGTAGGTGTTGTACATCAAGAGTGGTATTCTCCAGGCTATCGCCCTTCTCTAGTTTTTCTCATGCTTCACACAAGCAGGACTGGCAGATCTTGGACAGCTTGGTGATAAGTTACAGGTAGAAAACAGCTTTGATTCACTGCTCCCGCACTGTACCTCCTTAGCTTCAAATATCCTTCATAGCACATAGACAGCAACCACAGTCACCAAAAGTCTCTGTTTTCAAATTTCAGGTGTAGTTTTTTCCAAAAGTTGGTAGCTCTGACCCAAACTCATTAGACTTCCAAGCACACATGAGTAGAGGGCTACATGCAGCCTTGGGAGATGAAGATCTTTTTCATAGTCCTTGTCCAAGGTTATATTTTTTTTTAATCTATTTTGAATTAGAGAGCCCAGCAGACTCATTTAGAGAATTCTTTTCCCTCTCTTTCCTTCCTGCCATGTTCAACTTCTAGCCCTTGCACTGCCTCAGCCAAGCGAACCCAAGAATATTTTTCTTTCAAACCTCTCTGTTTCCCCTGATGTATGCACTCCTATTGCAGAGGGTTCAGGGCATCACACTCACCATATGTGACTGCCCACAGAGAGGATGAGGACATGGCCAGCAGCTGGCAGCAAAAGAGACATTCTCTTACACTGATGTGATGTTTAATCCTGGACTCAATGAAATGTATGGCATGATATATATTAACTAGCTGAACCATCCTCTAACAGCAGAAATTGGCTGCAGCTGTGACAGCCTGTGAACCAGTCCAGGAAACTGGCTGGGGGGCTTCTGAGAAAAAAAATCAGCACCAAATTTTAGCATCTTCCAAATAAGCAGCTGTTTTCCTTTACCAAGTGTTGCTACCACATGGTGCCATCAGCAGAGCAGGCAGCGAGGCGCATTCCTGGCTGGCTGGTTCCTTCAGATTTGTGTGAGAGGGCAGAGTCAGCCACACCTGCCTGCCCTGCAGTGCAGCAGCCCATGACAAGGGACACTGGGGGCCACCACTGGGGAGATGGCAAGCCAAAAGGTGGCCCATCCCAGCTCTGACCCTCCCTTTCCTATGACTCTAGGGGAGTCAGTCTTGGCTATAAACTTCCAAATTATAAGAAAAGCCTAGACATAAACATACACACATGCATGCACACATACACATATATATTTGTATACATATTTACATTCACACATGCATACCTATATATGTGTGTATATATATGTATATATAGGCATAACAGAGAGACATGATGAAGCTCAGAATTCAGCATATCACTGCTTTTCCATTCCAGCCTTGTACAGCCAAAGGATTGTATTGGATTTTTTCTTTCCTTTTTTTTTTTTTCTTTTCCTCCTTCTCTTTTCTTTTTTTTTTTTTTCCACCTTGCTGTTGTAGACAGGAGCAGTCTGGGGGAGGGGAAGGATGCCCAGAGGGTACTTCATAAAGCTGGGGTGCTGCTGCCATCTAGTGAGGTGCCTCTGCCCAGGCACAGACAAACACACGCAAGGTGTGGGAACACCTTTGTGTTTGCGTTTTCCACGTAACACTGCATCTCTGCAATCAGTTTGGAAGCTCAGCCGTAGGACAACACGGTATACAGCAAAAGTGCTTGTTTCCTGTAGGGCAGCCTGCTGTACAGACAGATGTATGAAAGCAGTTTATTAGGATGGTTCAGAGAGGCTGTAACAGAACCTGCTAATGCCTGAACGTTATCACTTCAGAGAAAATACATGAAGCCTCCGGTCCAGGCTACACTAGCAATCAAATTACAAACATGACTATGATTTGAGCCCTGTGTATGAATTGCCATGGGAGACTCCAATCCCTGTGGGTGCAGCCTGCCCTTTGACAAAGGCAGCAGTGAAATGCAGCTTCTGTTCACCGAGCACTTCCATGGGAAAAAGGAAGCCTTCCCACCCCCAGCACAGTCCTCTCCTAACCTATAGCCAGTCCCTAGAGTCTGCATTAGTCAGGAGTAAAAAGCAGACCATGAGACAATAAAATACAAAGTGCACAGAGCAACCACCTTCACTTTCAAAAAGCCTTGTGATTCATATATCTTATCCCAGCTCAGAGTATCTTATCCCAGAGTAAGAGAGTATCCCAGGACAAAGGCACCAGCCTCGGGTTGCTGCTTGTCAAGGAGGCTGTAATCTCACAAAGCCAGCCCATTCACAGCACTCCTTGTGGCCTGTCTTCACTTCCCCAAGCTGCCTCCTGGACTCAAGGGCTCACAGCAGAGGTAGATGGGAGAATCCAGAAAGAAGTACAAATATACGTGTGGCACAGGAAATAAGTGAATGAACGAACAAATGAATGAACAAATGTATGAATGACATCACAATGTTTGAAATCAGGAAGGGAGTTAGTTTTGCAGCTGTAGAATTTAAGCTCCAGAGGAAAGTAAGAGGTCTGGGCATTTGAAGTGCTTGTTTGAGAGCCCTCCTTTAACCTACGGCACATCAAAGGTGTTCCTCCACAGGGAGCCCTAGACACGTGGCTATCTTATAATGAAGACATTTGGCATATTTTCCTAAATACGTTGAAAGACCTAAAGATGACACTGTAAAATCTAGTTTGCTAAAGTATCTGAGAATTGATGGGAAAAAAAACACTTGAAGTGTTTTTTTAATTATTATCCATGGCTCACTGTGCTGGTTTTGACTTTGAGAGCATTACTTTTCTCCACAGTTGATAACACAGGGATGTTATCATTATTGCTGAGCAGCACTTACATCATCTAGGCCTTTCCTGCTTCTCCTACTGCTCCTCCAGTGAGGAGGCTGGGGGTGTGCAAGGAGCTGGGAAGGGACACAGTCAGGACAGCAGACCTCAAATGACCAAAGGGATATCCCACACCATATGGCATCATTACAGTATATAAAGCTGAGAGAAGAAGGAGGAAGCAAGGATGTTCAAAGTGATAGTGTTTCTCTTCCAAGCCACCATTCTGCATAATGAAGCCCTACTTTCCTGGGGATGGTTGAACACCTGCGTGTCCATGGAAGCAGTGATTTAATAATATATTTATAATTAGTTATAATTAATAACTCTGCTTGTGTGCACAGCTTTTGCTTTACCTATTAAAGTGTCTTCATCTCAAGCCAGGAGTTTCCTCATTTTTGCTCTTCCAGTTGTCTCCCCCATCCCACCATGTGGGGAGGTGAGCAAGCAGCTGCAGGACACTAGTTGCCAACTGCGGTTAAAACACAACACTGGTCAACTTCGAGAATTAAAATGCCAAGTCTTGCAGGACTTTCTGTAACCTGGACCAGAGAGAAGCCATTCAGCAGCCTTCTGTTCCTGCTTTATGGATTTCCCACTGATTGATGTGGTTGCTCACAGGTCTGAATCATGCAGAAGTGACTGTTTTAGAGAGGTATATATTTTGGTTTGCACTGGGATAACAGGTCTTCTAAGAAAATACTCTTTTTCTGTTTCGTTCCTTCTTTCTCAGGCTCATCTAGATTCTGGGGAGAAGAATGCTCTTATTTTGCCAAGGAACTTTTTTTTCTTTTGAATATATGTATTCATTCTTGTGCTCTGATCTTGGAACAGCTTATGAAGATTTAGCTCCAAGCCCTTAGCCTAGTACATTTTAACTTGATGGCAGTTGTTTAACTTGATTATACAAGTTTAACTTGATTATATAGCTATATAGATCTTTGCAGGACTTGGGACCACATTTTTTTGAGGATCTAAAGCAGTGTTCCTATGACATTAAAGAAGAATATCTGTGAGTACTGACTACCTTCTAGCCAAGGAAAATGTCTGCAAATTGTGACATTTTTACTGACAGCTATCAGCCTTTTACCCTGGAAAGTTATAATTAAAATCCTGACTCTAATATTCAAGTTTCTCTTAAATGACCAGTCAAGTGACAGTCTCTGTTCTATTCAACATGAGAGAGAAATCACACTCTTGCCTGAATAAGAAATTGTAGATGATAACACCTGAAGCAAAATATTTCCAAACCTTTATCAGACTAAAACTATACCCTGGGTACAGATGGCACTCACCCAGAATAAAACAACCTCTAAAATCTGAACTGAGCTGTGATTTTTCAGAAAAGCAAAAAATGAGGACTGCTTTCAGAGCAAAAATTTTGAGGCAGGTCTTCTGCCAGATCGCTGGATTAGGTGACTCCAAATTAGAGATTAAATATAAACAAGCCTTTGTCCTCAGAATAAATATGATGATTGCATCACCTTCTCCTGTAATGGAACTGTTATCAGGCAGAGAATAAACTCATGGGGTGTTGGAGTGAGTGAAAGTGAGTGAAGGAGGAAAATTGTTGGTAGAATCATCACTGTCAGACAGAAATGGCTTATTTCCATTAGAGCTGTGAGGAAACAGCAAGACAAAGGATCTAGTTTAGCCTCAGTGAGAAAACCAGATTCCCATTTGACATTCCTGAGACCTCCATGGCTCCTTCACTGGTTTCCTTCCCTTCTCTCCCTCTCCCACCATGCCATACTCACACTGAACCACAATCTATTCTGTGCACAGTTTATCCCCTACAAAGGAGCCACAACCAATGCACATACTGCACAGGAGAGGCGGGGGATTTAATTCATACCTGAAGTCTGAGTGCAAAGACATTAACTCTGAGGCCTGTCAACATCCTGCCACGGTTTGTTGCAGCACATCAAGCAATAGCGCTGCTGTTAATATTTGCCATAGGAGCCACATATTATCACTTATAACATTGTAAGTAATCCTCACATGCTTTCTAAAAGGAGAGGGGGGAAAAAAAGCAGAGGAAAACAGAAAGGGGGACAGTGAAAAGAATAGACCCAGTGAAAGAAACATGCAGCTGAGAGCCTTCTTATCCTGCCATATCTGTCCTCCCCTGTAGACACCCCTATGGAGCTATTTTAGTACGGTTGGCTATTTATTATGTTGTAAGCCCTGCCACTTGATTTATTGGGCCTTGGTTGCCTCAAGGAGTGAGAAAATCTCTCTCCCTTCTCAGCTTAGAACAGAAGAAAGTTTTATTACCATCTCTGTGGTGTACCCTGGTCCTTTCTCAGTGATGCTATTTCTGGCACAGACTGATTGAAAAGTGCTGCTGTCCCCCACATGGCTGCTGGCTTGACACTTTTTGACATTTCTAAAAAACTCGTGCTCTTCCTGCCAACTCCCTGTTGCTTTCTAAACCTTTTTAATCCTGAAGAATGCAAACTAATCTACAGAGAGAAAGAAGCCAGTCCTGGGAAGCAGAGCTGGAAATGTCAGAGTGGCAGAAATGATAAATATACCTTCTAGGGAAAGGGAGCCAACACGGGAGAGGGGCTGTTAAGAGACATTGCTGACACTGTGGCCTGTTAATGGTATCTACTGTAAAGAAACATACAATATATTATTAGGCAGAACTGTGTAATATCTTCTTAGAAAAAGAATGGTTTGGAGGCAAGCACAAAGCATGGTTAATCGACTGGAATAAAGCAGTGGTCCCTGAGGGAGATTTAAAGTACTTAGGCCTAAGTATGGCTAATAATAGTTAGTAATTCAAGAGAGTTTACAAAAGGTTTTATTATTATTGTTCTGTCACACCTGATCTTTTGAATGGAAAGGTCAAAGAGCTGGTCATGTGCTAACCTGATGGATTTATTTTCCACAGAGCACTCTGTGTTTTCAGAGAACATCAGTGCCCCAAAAGACCCCCTCTTCCCTCTTCTCACTTTCCACCCTATACAATTACTTTTCAGCAGGCCTTCTCATTCCAGAAAGAAAGAGGCAAAGTTTCTATTCTAACTATAACACCATAAAACAATAGACTCCAGATTTTTATCAGAATCTCTTTTCATATTACTTTACCATCATATTACTTTACCATCTTTCACCCACAATGTTGCATTTAAAATACATGTCCTTTTCTCATTTCTTTGCAGCCATAGCTCCTTTCAGAAACAAGGCTACCTTCAGTCAGGTAGCCAGGCATCTAAAGACAAGGCTTTCCATCCAGGCTGCAGGGAGCAAAAGGCAGTCATGGTTTACCCTCAAGCACACAACACTAATAGCAAGAAGCCCGGTTTGAAAAAACCAGAGCTGTAATATCCAGTGGTGTCCAGGGTTCTGAGCACTTCTAAGCCGTAGCTTCCCAGGTGTCTGGTGGTCTTAATCCATTACTCCAGTGTGTCGGAAGCAGGCATGTTCCCTTGAAACTCAAACAACTTCCCACTGACTGTGCCTGGCCGGAGCTGGCTGCTCAGCACCCTGCCAGCCCACTCACACCTATTCCCCACCCCAGCACGGTTCCTCTCGGGTTCACATCGTACGTGCAGCACTCAGAAAAACCTCCTCACTGTGATGTAATTGGGGTGATGTTAAGACTCCCTAAATACCACCAAAGTTTCATTGCTGTTTCAAGACACCAGAAGCACTTGACTGCTAAAAGCCAGAAGTTCAAGGATTCAAGAAGTTAATCTGTTCAATTCTGACTATAAGCAGAGTATTCAGAGATCAGACAGTCTGACACTATTTTTTAAAGATTCCTGATATATAGTAAAAGAATGGATTTGACATTGACATTTCAACATAATTATTATAAAAAATAATAGGAAATGCGTTACCAAGAAAATAAAACTGTTTCTTTTTTGTGAAAAATTCAACACTTCTCTAGCTTTATGAACACCAGCAAAGAGCAGAGCTCGGCCTTCAGCCAGTTCCTTTGTTCCCACCAAAGGGCAAGACTGAGAAGAAATATAAAGACACCAACAATGACAATATGTACAGTAAATATTTTAGATGACATCCTGAATTAGCTTTAAAATGCGATTTGTGTGTATTTTCTTTGATATTTGACAGATATATTTCAGTACAACATAGAGTTTCCCTGCTATGAAGCATCTGCTTATGAGAAAATCTTCTAGAAGAAAATTAAGAGAAAAACATTAAAGAAGAGGAAACTGATTATTAGCTTGATGCCATCCTATGTCCATTGAAATCTTGACTTTCTCTTATACTCTTCACTGTGACAGATCACTTCTGATGCAAAATCTAAAAAACTGCCATTGAAAACTCCTGTACAAAATGAAATAAATTCCAAAGACCTAATTTCAGTGACCTTCTATTTTGCACATCCCGAACAGAGCTATCCATCTGACGGCCCTGTGTGATTCTACAGCCATCTCGCCTGGAAGGGAGTTTGACACTGAGCAAAAGCAGCAATGAAGTGTGCTAGCAATGCTGATTACTGTTGCAAATAGTAATTCTGCTGCATTAAACTGAAACTTACAGGATTCATTAGAAATCTGAAATCTATAGGAAAAAACCAAAACTCTGCATTCCCTGCCTGTCAGATTAATAAATCCTATAAAGTTGCATTAGACATCACAGGTTAAATAAGGAAGAACAGCACATAAAAAAGGGGACAAACAATTAAAGAATAAGAGTGCATCCAAAGATTTTAGCATGATTCACAGGCTTTGCAAAACTCCCCCTTTTGCAAAGCATCCAGCATACACTCGACCTACTTATACATTCAAACAGTGGGATTTTGAAGGTCTCTAAGTCTCAAACTGCCTTCCAGCACACCAGGGAATTTTACCCATGTACTCAGTAACACAGAACCTCCTGAAAACGAGCTTAAACCTGCAAGGGCTAAAAGAGGCATGTACAGTTTCACTGCAGGCACACCAGTGAACTCAGGAAGCAAGCACAGGGTTCAGTTGTCGGCTCCATCATTGGCATGTAATGTCACCCCAGGGGCATTCTCCCTCATCCTTCCTGATTTAGGAGCATCAAAGGAAGATGGTCTCCTCCCGTGCCCAGCACAATGTAGCTCTGATACCAAGGGACTGCTGGGATACAAACAACAATGGAGGTACATACCATCACCCTTTCTGGGCTTCTCCACGTCTCCTGAGAATAGGATGGCTTCTCCGCTTTCAGGCAGTATATTCTTAATCTGGATCCTATTGCTGTGAAACACACATTTCCTTTGGGAAAAAGAAAAGACACCTTCAGCAAATCTAGCAATATCAGGCCATCACTGGGAGGAAACAGGTGTGTTACAGAATGTCATGAGACAACTTTTTCTGGCAGAGCTTACCAGAGGCATCCCTAAGTGAGGGACGGGTGGGGGAAAGCTCCCTCACAGGTAACCTTTTAAAAGAGCATCCTGGCAGTGAGCAACCATTTGACTTTTGGAGATCCCTGGTCCCACAGCCAAAATCCTTCTGCTTATTCTTCCCAGACAGAGAACTCAGAAATGTGAAAGAGCATTTTAGATATAAACTGTAGGGTAAATGCCTGATTCTAATAAATCAGTGGTAAAACTCCCCTCAATTTCTCAAAGGCATTTCTAAGTTGCAGTGTTGGTTTTGGTCTCTTAAGTTTCTCATTTTTTTAAATTTTTCTGTCTGAAATATAGGTTTAAAAATATCTATGAAGGTGGCCACGATTACTTGTGTATTATACAGTACATACAGTAGTTTGTTATTATTTACTAGTGAGTTACTCTCACTGTTTTCCTCTCTCCTAAAGTTCACAGGATATGCAGTTTGGAGACAAAACTTCCATTTCAATTTTCACGTTATTTTGCCATGCTGGTCTCCCAGGCTCATTTTGGCTTTGAATTTAGAAAACTGAACTTTTTATATCTCTGCCCATACGTCCTGTATTATTTGTGTCAGATTCCAGAGTCCCTGATACTTTTTTATACTGCATATATAGTCGAACTGCAGAAGTGAGTTTCTCAATTCGTACATCCTCTTTTGTCCAGATTAATACACTGAAGTCACAACTACCACAGCTCTTTTCTCAACTTCAGATAGTGGCAGATTAGGTGGCTCAGAAAATCCATCTCACTCCACATCACTGTGGCATGAAAAATTTAGACTCATAGAGGGAATCTGCTGCATACCCACAGTAACATTTACCCTTCATAATGGTTAGGACATTGAATATCCTTTACCTGTGAATTCCTTTAATTTATCCTTTACTCGCTGAGCTTTACAAGTGCTTTCTCTCTTATTAGTCATTATTAATTAGCCTTGAAGCAAATGTTTCTCTAATTTCTCCTTTCCTTCCATTGTAATCGCCCCCTGTACAACAGCAGCCTCTTATTTTTTCATGCTTGGTACACATCTATTGGAAAATGAGTTTATCTACGGAGTTCCACAGACTATCACAATTTATAACAGTGTGTTTAATTCTTTGGAACCAGACTGAGCACTAACTGCCTTGAGCGATTTGGTGGGAAATTAGATTTGTGCTAAACAGCTTAATGCTCTGGGGAATGCAGAATAAACTAGAGGTGGCCATTTTATGAGTTTCAGAACTTCAAAATTACTATATTTTTATCACTATTACCAAGCTTGGATGTCATTATCTAAGATTTTTTTTTTCCCTACATATCAGTGTCCCAAAATGGATTTAAATAAACAAACTGGGGGGGGGAGCATGGTAGGCTAGGGTGTGTGGGTATGCAAAACATCTCTGATTTAAAACACTTTACACTTAAAATATGGAATGAAAGAAAGAAATACTATTTGGAAGCAGTTTCATTTAAATCTTATCCTTTAGATAACTACATCAGTAAACATGATGTACTTTCAGAAGGACAATTTAGAAGTAAAAACTAAATTGAAAACATGGAAAAACAATTATATCGTACATCTTTTCAAAACTGTAGCAGGAGGACAGATCTCTTCATTCTTTCATGACACTCCCCAGGTCACATCAGAAAAGAGGGAAAGAGATGAAGAAAAGATGATAAAATTATTTATGCTCAACCATTTAAATAGGCATTCCAGCTGACACCACACTAATTCTGAATAACAGTACTGCTGTATGGACAAGAATTCTTTATTTAAAATCCCAAGTGCTGTTAATGTAATATGATAATACAACACAATTAGCTATTTCAGCAAGACTAGATATTAGCAAATCTTTTATTGCATGCTGAAGTGCCATCTCCGTTATGAAATTTCATAAAATACATTTATCATGGCAAAAAAAATATATATTTACAATAGAAGGACAATAGAAATTGTTAACGAGATGATGAAGCTTCTGGAGCAGTAATTATGTGGCTAAAAGGCTGCGATTGTCATGCAGTGCTTCTCAGGCAGGTCTCTGCAAGCCAGGTCTGTATTGCAATGTCTTGAGCTAAATTCACTGCTGATTCTGCCATTGCTAAGGAAAGAAAAAGGATAATTTTCCTGTCCTTAGCAATGCTGTGGAAAGATAAAATACACAATGGAGGACTACAGATTTCCAAATGAACTCAGCATCTCTGTTGAGTTATGAAAATATAGGAGCCTGTTTTCTGATAGGAGTTTGATTATTTCTGTATTGCTTTAGTCTGACGAACAGGCAATCAATCTTGACCCATCTGTCCAGTTGCTGTTGCCAGATATTGGCCTTCATAGGGCTCCAAAAAAAATTTTCAAAAAATGTATTAAAATTTAACTTCCTTTTTTTGGTTAAATAGCCAAAAAGCTACTTGATTGGGTCTTTTTTCAATGATAGACCAACGAATAAAAATCTCTGCAAAGGCTTCACAGAGTCCTGATTGGACATTCTACATTTTTATGTCCTTGCCAACGAACATGTTTTCAAATAACTGGAGCTCTTAATAAGATTAGCTGTAACTGTGATTCATGTCAAAAAGCCTACTGTGACAGGGAACAGGGAAGAATCAGACAGAAAAAAATAAGTAATAATAAGCTAGGAGGTCAAATATATCCTGGTTAAATTACTAGATCTGGAGATCCAAATAAACTTGAAAATCTTAAAAAAACAAACAAACAAAAAAAACTTGGCCTGCTACGATTCAAAAAAGTATATATACAGCATAAAACCCTGAGTCTGTAGAAGCCTGAACTTCTAACTCAGTGCCCCTCTTGGGAAGAGATTTGAAGAGACAGATGCTGTCCTCATACAGAGTGACTAATTATGAAGACTAATACACTAAAGCTTTAAGAAGGGCTATTGGCAAGTAATTAACTCCATTAGTATTTCTAAACTTAAATCATTGTAAATTGTTCTTAAATTATGCTCTTTCTTGTCAGATGCATACCTACCAAGATAGTGGTTTTCATAAAGCCAATTTTAAATTTTGGGCAAGGTAGAGAGAGTCTATTGAAAAGCAGAAACACTTCATGAAACCAAGAACAGTACCTGCACTGCGTATGCAGATTGAAATCCTCAACCCATCCCAGTTGTTGAGCAGCCAAGAGTAAAAAGAGATTAAGTGGATTTCATTCTGCAGTGTATAATGGAAGTAATTTCTTCCCTCAAGCAGTGAGGCTCCAAAGGTTTTCGTTAACTTTTCTTTACTACTGATAGGACTTAGAATAAGAAAACTTGTCCAGCTGCTGACAAAAACAGTTGGGCTGTTGTTCTGGTTGCTTATTATTCTTACTTGTGTTGTTGTTGCTGTTGTAGTTATCATTGCTTTTAAGCACATGATTATTGTTAGTATGTTTATTAGCACACAATATCATTTTATACATTAATATTATACATCACAATATTTGGATAGAATTAAATAATCATATTACTAAGGCATGATTAAGAAGGGCCACAATACCTAAAAATAAAATTGTAATTAAAATCTGTGTTTTATTAATAAAGCTTGAACTTCAAATTTTGGAATCACAAGTGGGAAGAACAGATATATGTACAGCTGCAGATACCACCACTCTATGAATTATTCCTGTTTGAATTCTTATGCTCTTTCAGTGGTTTTAGCACTTTGGTGAATCTCCCTCTGACATCAGTAATATTACTCACTAAGCAGCATACAGTCCAGTTGAAGAGATCAGGGAAGATCAATTTCCACTAACAGGAAAAAAAAACCAACACAATTGCATTCATTGTAAGTCTTCATTTGGGCTATTTTAATGATATTATGCAACTCTGCAGAGTTGGACAAGAGCAAAAATTCATCACTTCCAATGACAGAAATAATTTTTCACTTTGGAATTTTTTTGTTTGTTTGTTTTTTTAAATCTCTATGTATATTTAACTCTAAGTAGTTTTCAAACTAATAAATGTGTATTGCATACAATGTTTTCTATGTAGCTTTACCTCAGGCTTGGTTTTACAGGTATTGTATAAATAGGTTTCACTGTTTCTATGGTACTTCGCTAAATCCACCTTTCTAGATAAAATTTTGAGTAAGAGACCTTTGCCATGGCACCCTTTGAAGTGGAGCTGACTAAGATGACCATTTTTTTTATCCTGTGTTTCCCTGACCTCAGGTCAGTGTGATGGTACATGGCAGTTCCCTCTAAGCAGAACTGCAGAAAGCAACACTGGCCCCCTGTCACGAGAGTCTGATTCATGTACTGCCAGGATAGGTCTAACATTAAAAAAAAGAATCAGGGACTGAGATTTCAATAGAAACATCTTCATGCTTTTTGATCTCTCAGAAGGAATTCTCTGCTCCATGTAATTTTGTCTTCAGACCATGGGAACCATCTGGATCCCTGTGTTTTCATACCAACTGTATGTGATCACTGGAACAGGTGCTGGAGCCCCACAGCGCCACTGCTGCGCACTTCTGGAGCTCTCCCCAAAGAATGCACTGATGCTTGAGCTAAAGAAATGGCTGAGCCTTAAGATGGCTCCATATGGTACCAGTCCTGAAGTCAGCAAAAACACAACTACAAGAATTTGAGATATAAATAAATGTCAGTTGTGTTTAAAAAATTTTCACATATTGAGGGTATTTTCTTAATGATGTTTACAAAGACACCCAGCAGGATTTAAGATACTGCTACATGCCACCGAATTTCAGCTGGAAAGGAACATCCAGAGCAGTATTTTTCTTAACAAGTACCACATCCCCATAGAAATAGTCTTACAAATCAAAATCTTTGATGCTGAAGACCTGACATCCGCACTACCTGAACTTCTCATCTCTCTTTTCTAGAAAAATGATAGTTGAGGAGAAAGAAGGGAAAATAGTTCTCTCAATATTACCCAAATCCCCATCTCTTCTCCAGACAAAAGATTTTGCATGGTGCCCCCTTGACCTTGTTTTTACTTGCTTGAGATTGTGACTTGTAGAATGGTCAAAATTAGCTATCAAGCATAATGAGAAAAATAGAGAGTTAGTTAAAAAATATTTCCTGAAGTATTGTATTTTCCTTACTTGTTGTTACATAAATGATTTAAAACAAGCATTTGTATAATTTCTTTCATGAATGACTCTGGGCAGTTAATGACATCCTTCCTTTCTTCATGTCTGACGCCATGACTTAAATAATATCTGCATGCTGCGGCCTTACTTAGGCAGTAATATGGGGATACCTAAAGTTTTACATTTCCTTTAAATTCAGGAGGTCTAGACTGAGATTCAGGGATGAAGTCACAATGGCCTTCATCTTCATAAAACCACAGAGGAGTCACCAAGTAGGAGCTACTGAAGTGCCAGAGCAAGGTGTGTCCAAACTAGAAACAGCTTGCTGTGCCCTGACTCTGCTTTTAAAGTCAATCTCCCAGCTGCCTACCCGTCTGTGTCTGTACTCTGGGGCTGCTCCCTGATTCAAACCCAACACAGCACGGTAGTCTAGACCTTCTGAATTTAAAGGAAATGTAAAATTTTAGGTTCTTGTAAGTATCATTTTTCCAGAAAAGAGAGATGAGAAACTTCTAATGGGCTCAGAAGAAATCTGTCTGCCTGATCAGTCTGGGCTATACTTAAAAACATCTGTAAATACCTATGGGTAGACACAAGTACCTGGAATAAGTCATTTAACCCCAGGGCATGCGAGGAGCCTAACTCAGGAGGCAATTTTGGGGGCTCTCCCAAAATTTTAGATGCTTGTTCAAGCTATGGGTTACTTGAGTCACAGAGTGCTGCTGTCAGTCTGTTCTGGAGGAAGGAATCTCTGCAGACAAAACACCATTTTGATTAATTTCCCTGTTATTCACAGCACTTCAGAGCACATGGAGCCCATCACATACAGCTAAGCAAGACAAGGTTCTCCTCTGGGAGCACACCACCTCCCCAGCAATCCTTCAGTCTCCAGCCCTCTGGCTTTAAGGGATGTTGGGTTCCCACTGGACTGGTTTCCCTTAAGCCAGTGCTTATTGAAAGAGCCTTCAGATTTTCTCTAGGAATTGAATGGGTTTGCCTATATAGCTTCAGGGGAAAAAACTTGGCTTTAACAATTTTTTTTTCTCCCTCCATCATTTATCATTTAGAATCTCTGGCTCCCTATAAACATAGGAGACTATGTATAACTGCATTAAATTTATGAGATGTGTTTAAGCATTAATCATTTCATATCTGTCAAAACACATTTTTTAAGCTGGCCAAAGCCATGTATAAATTTCTGTAGTTTAAAGGGTAACAGCAGCAAACTGCTAACCACAGTGCTGCAGCAATGAGCTTCTCACATAGTTCTTCCTCAAGATCCTGATTTAAATTCAGGTTTATCAATAAAAAAGCACTACAAGCTTTGAAATTTTAATTTCCTTTTGAAATAAAGTTCTTGTCTACATAGAGTCGGTGTTGATTGCCTCTCAATACTCCCTACTTTCATTATACAGAATTTTTTCAAACAGCTGCTAAATCCTATTTTCACAAGAGGAAAAGTAAAAAAAAAAAAAATGAAAGAAAAAAAAAAAGAAAAAAATTTGCACCTCAAATCATCAAAGCAGCATAATTTAGCCCTTTATTGTGTCAGTCATGAATTGTCTTTCTTGTGAGCTCACAATGTCATAATATTCTTTCTGATTAATGAGGATCCTACAATTACAGGGTAGGAACCATCACGCTGTACTGCAGAGCCTTTCTAAAGGCAAAAATTACAGCTAATGCTAACACGTTACAAAAGAGCTCAGGGTGGGATTCTTACTGTCAGCAAATTGAGAGGGTCTGCACCCACAGGACGGAGAGCTTCTGTCGTTTCTGGAATGCAGTTCTGGCCACCAATGAACTTCCACCCGGGCCCTCACAAACTCCCCCTCGCTGCGTTACCTGCGGTACCTCCGCCCAGCACCCAGGCTGGCAGATGGGGGCACAACCCTTCGAGCACCCAACAAAAGGGACCTACGCAAAGCTCGCCTGACTAAATGGAAATCTATCACACCAAAACCAGTTTCAGGCTACACAGTACAATCACCTTCCCTCAGGCAGGTTAGCAGCTGTGGAGGCGAAGGTACATGGAGGAAGGCAGGGGGCTTTGTGTGACAGAAACAGTGTTGAAAGGTAAAATCAAATCAGTAACTACTCAAATCAATCCTTTAATTTTTATAGGCAATTTGTTTCCTTGTTAGTTGCTAACAATGGATTTTCCCATTTTTAATCACACATACATACAAAAAAAAAGGCAATTAAACAGATTAGTATATGGTACAACCAAGGCTATTTTGGACCCATATGTCCAGACACTGAACCCTGTTGCAGAAAAGGCAGGATATTTTCAAGAATTGTCTCTGTGACTTAGATAACTTAATCTTATGACTAAATGAGAAAAGGACGTGACATTTTATGTGCTGCTTAAGTGCTTTTCAAATTTCTCTCTCAGCAATTCTAGAGAGTACTTCAAGCTTTCTACTGTTTCTTACTTTTCCACATCACTCAATAGTACAACTGCATACTAAAGACCAAAACCATAGGACCTGATATCTGAAAATAAATTTTTCCCCATTCAAAAATAAATACTCAGGACAGGAATAATTAAATAATGAGCAGCACAAATGATGTCAAAAACCAAAGTCCTTTCGATGCTGCACTTTCAGAACACAATATCATCTTCCTTGAATCCCCCTCTTTTGTCACATCTCCTTACTTAATTTCATTCTGGTAGGATGAATCATGTTTGAACAACTCAAGTGGGGAGGCTCATTCCAACTTCCAGTATGTCAATGCCATAAACCAAACACGTGTTTTTGCAGTGGGAGAGACTGGCTGCTGTGGCAGTGCAGTCATTATTCAGCAGGCAGACATCCAGCTGAAAGCCGTTATTCACCCAGAGAAAACAAGTGATTGCTCTCAGGATTTGCCCCTCCGAGTTTAAGCTGCTGCAAAGAAAAGCACTTAGTCCCACACTGCAGTTCTCCTCCATGTAAAGAACTTTTTTCACAAAAAAAGCATCCCCTTCAAGTTAACAAATAATTTTAAATATTTCTCTTGCCTTGGAAAGGCAACATGTGTTAAGGAAAATGGTTCTAGGTGAAAACAGAAGCAAATAATAGTTTAAGGGAATGAGCAAATATTACAGTTTTCTACCACCTAAGGAGTTTCAAGCAGTAGGGAGGAGGGAAAAGGAACAAAACTGTATTTACCTGTCACAAGCTTTTTGAAATCCTGGTTAAAAGTAATTGTGATAAGTGGGAGGTCAAGAGACTACGTGATTCAGTAGCATTTCACAGTTATTAAAAATATCACATTATATTAGCCACATTATTTTAAGTATATTTAGTGATTCTAATGATAACCAAATATCAAGATTTTTAGGTAAATAAAAGATTCAGCTTTACAATGTGCTGATGTAGTTAGCATCTATGAGAGTTTAGCACTTAACTGAACTGCTCCTAAGATTATGGTGGAATGCTTCATTTTACATGGTAAAATTACAAGGAGAAAAGTTCATATTAAAAACTCCCAGCAACTCAGTATATTCCATGGAACAAATGAATCCTATATACAGCAAAATATTCATAGATTTTTCCTTTTTTTTTTTTTTTTGAGAAAAGTTTAATGCAAAAGGTGCTTAGAGAGATGAATAATCATCTATATTCCTTTATGGCATTTGGTAATTACAAACTACAGCTTTAAAAATGTACAATGATATATTGATTTTTCAAAACTTTTCAAATCTATTTCTTTCAGAACAAAAAAAAAAAAAAAAAACCAACATATTTTAAGAGCAGG
>JAWWEU010000081.1:59110104-59188446 GCA_035583155.1 Acropternis orthonyx | reverse complement strand
AGGCATATATAAACTGAGGTTTTGGGACTGTGGGCTGCTGGTCTGAGCCAGAAGAGGACCAGAGCCTCAGCAGGATTCTGACTGCCACTCTCAGCCGGACTGAGACCATCATCCTCACTGACAGGTTCCTTCTTTCCCCTTACTTTGTACTTAGGAGGGCCAGGTGGTGCTCAGCACAGGGGCTGACAATCACCATTCTGTTTGTGCTCCAGGGTGCTGTGTTACATTTTTGTTTTTTGTGGGTCAAATGGACTTTATTTTCCTCTGTACCCTTGTACTTATTGTGATCTTTTTTACTAAATTGTAATTCTGACTTAAAATCTGTTTGTGACTTGGATTCATTCCTCCTGCTAGTTTATCTTTAAACCAGCACATCTGGACAACCTATTCTAGTGTCCCACTACCATCTGAGAAATTCCTTTTGTCTTGAAAATTAATCTGATTGCAAAAAGTTATGTTTGTATCTGACCAATATGTTACAGTAGACATATTTGGGAAAGCTAAATGTTAGTCAGCAAAATGAACCATTTTAACAGAAAACTAAGTATGTTAACTGTGGCTTAATCTGACTTGCATTACAGTGGAAGTTTTAATTGGCTAGCTCAGAAACTAAGCCTAACTTGAAATTATGAAAGTTGTTACATAATTTAGTCTGTGATACAGTTATACACCAATTCTGATCACTTAAGCATGAATACACCTACATAAAACCAGACAGTATTAATGCATATGAAAAATCTTACATACTTTTGTTCCTTATAAGACACATTTCATTATTATTGCAGAATGCTGGTTCTTAAAATATTGAGACTTCTATGACATTTGGTATTGGTTCTAGATTACTAGAGGAATGTGCTAGGATGAAAACTTTCAATTACTTTCTTTTTGTTTCTGCTCAGTGAGGTAAGTCCTACTCCCCATACTCCTAACACAGCCATGATGCTGCCAATGGGCTAGTACTTTTGCACCTAGGGATAATTTGGTGCAATGGGCACAGTTTGCCCCATCAAACACCCCCGTTTGAGCACACCATGAGGTGCTGCAACACATAAGGACAGTGAGGGCAAAAGGCAAGGAACAGCAGTTCATCAGTGGGCAAATTCAAAGGCAAGCAATTCAAGGACATTTTCTGTTACATTTTTGCAGTGAACCTAACTAAAGATTGTAATTAAATAAGATAGTGAACTAGGAATTATTCCTTTATTTTTTTATGTTGGCCCACATATACATCCTTTTGTGTCTCCCTCTCCATTTGTCACTTCTTTTCAGCTTGCAGACTTGGGTGGCCAAGGCGCTGGGGTGTTGAGGTGACTAAGTGGGAAGGTGAACTTCACTGCTGCCAGCTGGTATAAACTGTCCTGTTTCCTCACCAGCATGCTGCAGCTGCCAGGGGGGAAACAACCTTTAAAGCTATTCTCCCCAAAACAAGCCATGTGAATAACCAGCTAGCTGAAAGCCTAACAGATATCTCCTCCTCACCACTCACTGCGGCGTGCAAACTGCAGCACAGGATTTTTATACGTTAAGAGTTCATGACTCCTACTTATGTCAACAGCTTTGACTTTCTCTTGGACATCTAAGAACAACTGTTGAACTGCTGGCACCAAGGTTTATAAATACCAGCCTCAGTTCATAAACACTGAATTAAAAGTAATTACTGGCCTAATGAACATCAAACGGGCAAGAAGAGATGTAGGCAAGAGATAATTTAGCAAATAAGATAAAAAAGGTGCAGGACAAGTGAGTGACGGAATGCAACTGGCAAGCAAGGTGGAGGGAAGCCCACAGAACATGCCAGTACATTTTAACCCTCCCTTCATGCTGTACCTTGCTCTAACAACCAAGCTTTTCCTTGAACATAAGGCCATGGGTCCAGAAGGGACTCATCTGGGTCACTGAATCAAGTCCTTCGTAACACAGGCAAACACATTTAATTAATAAAGACCAAGCCCTAAACCTGAACTGATTTTCTTGCCCTTGCTATTCCTCTTGAAAGGCAAGATTTGTCCAGCAGAGCTCTCTGATGGTTTTGTGAAGTGTGAATGAGGTTAAAGCAAGGTGAGCAAAAAGACATGAGTCAGAGACTGCTGCTTTCGTGGGACAAAGGTTCCACTGAATGAGTGCACAGGAGCTACAGCAGCAAGCTGTTTGCTTTCTGTGCTGAACAGACTGCTGAGCCAGGGGAGTTATTTACGAAAGTCTGCGAGTGCTGAATGCTGTGAGCAACCACATTGCTGTTAGCCTCAAGAAACAATGATTTTTTTTATTTTTTTTTTTGCTACAGAAAGTACAGATAATTGTTCATGATGCACATACATACATGCAATCACTTCTCAATATCCCCTTTGCCAAACTAACAAAAAGGAGGTTCCCTTGGGCAGTACAAGTGAATTCACTTTCTGCAGTTGTTTTAAGGTAAGAGGTGCAAATGGGTCTCATGTAAGGCACATGCCTGTCTGTAAATACTATGGAATTTAGTCTACCATCATTAATACTGTATTTGCCAGCTGTCAGTTGCCAGGAGGAAAAAGCCTGATCTGGATCTGGTACAAGCTTGCTTCTATTTCTATCGAACTAAACAGTTTTTAGCTTTAAAATTTATTCTAGCTGTGAGGGCCAGACAATACCTGATCCTGCTTCTGAGGACAAAATTGCCTGTTCTACAATGCTGGAAGAGATTTAAACTTGCACAGCAGCTTTCTAATGAGCATTGAATGAATTTGTGCTTTCTGGCACACAGCTGCATCGGTTTTGACATGGTACAGGATTAGCCATGTTATGGAAGCAAAGCCTCTGGGAAGGATCCAGCCTGTCGGTTGCTAAGGGCAGATGAACCCCTTGGAACAGGATGCAGGCTCTGCCTTCCCAAGGGAGTAACCCGAGCATGCAGTCTCACCATCATGGCATTTTTTTTTCCTTTTTCACTCTCTAAACTAGTATTCCTGTCCGTATTCTGGAAACTCTTGGGAAGAAGAGGACTGTGGATTTAAATCTCTCCAAGCTGACAAGAGCCGGGCATGCCACCTCTCACTTCTCACAAATGTGCTGCTGATACAAAGCTGTTAGGTAAATGCTGTCACCTTGTCTGTCATATCTGGGCTTCACCCAAGTATGCCTCTTTAACCTCTCTGCTTCTTTCCAGTGATTAATTAGGGATACACATCTCAACTGTTCTGATCTGGTCAGACAAAGCCAAGTGCTGTCAGGAATCCTGCAGCTGGATGCCTGTAGGTGTCATGAAAAGGGCCAGACATCACCACACTGCTGTCACCACTGGAAGTTTTCAGTTACTACAACCTGATTTACTTCAGTAAAATTTCCTGTGAGTGAAAGTGATGAAAACTCAACCATCAGTAGGCTTATGAAGACTCACTGGAAGTAATTTCATCTCTACCTACTATCTTTGATTTAAAGGCAAATATAAGGCCCTTGGGCTAAAATGAATGAAATATTTAAGAGCAGGAGAAAACCAAGTAACCATCAGGAGTTTTGCCTCTCTTTATAGCTACGCCATGTAGTAACTAACTGATGTCAAAATGACTCATTATGAGATTATACTTGCTGGTGTGAAAGCAGAGAGAAAATTTCAGTGTTCTGAAATACTGAAGCCTCTGGTTCACTGCAGCTTAAAACCTCAGTTTTCCACATTAAATTAACTTCTCTGCTAATAACTTTGTAAGCATACATACACATAGGTGTGCTGATACATCACACCACAATAAAAACTGAATCACGCTTAGTTGCTCTTAAAATAATTCAAAATCTATTTTTGCTTTTTGAAAGGATTTCCAAATTCAGAGTTCATTTGCTTTTGCTTCACATATAAACACCCCACTCTGCTTTCTCTGAAGGATGCCTTATCAAACTGCTAATCAAAAGAATTCTTCATGATGGGATTTCTACGTGGGCCTGGCATCCACCTACTAAGACTTGGCAGACAGAAGTAGAGTTACATGGTTTTGCAGTGGGCAGACACTAAGACCTGTGCAGGGTGACCTGTCAGCCTGGATGGTGGCGAGGCCCCTCTGGACTCGCCAGTTCTGATCCATGCCTGGTGTTGTATTTACTCTTGGAAACACAGCCACAAGATTTTATTGTGATGCAAGTTTCAATGAAGCAGAACCATGGAGGTGCCTCAAATAAGCCAGAAAGAGTCTTGATTGCTGTTTCTTAGAAACTACTCTCCAGTGGCTTCCAGTGCATGCTGGCATACAATAGGTTAAAGATTATCTGTAAGCAATGTTGCTTTGCCCTTACTTCCATTAGGAATGGAAAATCAAATATTACCCTACATGCTAAAATTAACATCTACAAGAATCTTGTTAATACTGCTCTTACACATGTGTGTCTCCATGCATCTGCAGAGCATGAAGCATTGAAGTAACAAAGTGACATTTGCTGCCAAACTCCTAGAAGGATGGTAATGGAAAATATGGCTAAGAAAACCGTATGGCACTCGTGTTGTAGTGCAATATGCTATTAATCTGTCAGCATCAGAAATACTGCAAAAGAACAAAAAACCATCTTGGGTTGCACATAATACGGCAACTCACACTAATTCCATGACCCAACAACCCCTAACAGTACGTTTCCATCAGCTCCCATCCCCTCTCAGAGCCCTCAGGAGGCTAGGTGACACTGGAGGGGAGGGAGGTGCCACTGTCTTCAGGTACCTGCACCACAAACAGAACTACCCCAACCCTCCCATGCAGCCAGTCAGAGGCAGATGGGTGCCTTCACGGGTGCTGAGCCTACACGTCCCCAGGAACGAAATGGGAAATTCAGCAGTGTGAGTACTACTCTTTCCTTTTGCTGGGTGCTAGGGCACCAGCCCTGGCACAGGAAAGGGGCTCAGTGTCCCCTTGAGCCATTGTGGACCTGCTCCCTGGTGGGAAGAGGAGGAGAGTAGCCTTTGCCATGCAATTCTGCAATGCCTTGGTTCCCTGGGAAAAGAGCAAAAGTGTCTGGGGGGGATCTCAGGAAGTGTCTGAAGATGGGACAATGGCAACAGCACTGTGCAGGCTTGCTTGCTTCCACTTTCTTCCCACTTGCCACTGTTCACTTAATGTCAAAGAGGTGCCTCAGTACCCAGAAGTAATGCTGAAGAAAATGATCTTTAGCCCTAGGAGGCAAAAGCGGAGTAGCAATTCACAAGGAGACAGAGTAATCATATTAAAACTCATCATCTGCCAACAATTACGAACACTGTTGTGTCTAAACTGTAACTCTGAACTCCAAGTTTAGCATACAGCATAGTTCAGTACCTGAAATACTGCAAGAAGGAAACTGCTGGCCAACAGCAACTTTTTTTGCTCTTTCTTAAACTGAAACTGTCTCAAATGCCTGTGATAAAAAAATGTACCCGGCTGGATCAAACACCAAGCAAAGGGACCCACTCATCTCCATCCTTCTTGTAAAATAGGTTTTGCAACTGTTCAAGCCCAGCCTCAGACCACAGCTTGATGTCTGAAGCAACTGAACATCCCCCTTCTTGGAAATGTTTTTAGAGGAGACCAGCACAGACTTGCCCAGCAGAATGTCAAAAGAGAACATAACAGACATCACTACATGCTTTTAGTGGTGGTGGCTACACTTTTAGATGCAGATGTACAGGAGCTATTTGAAATTATGACCTCAGAGATCAAGTGTTGTACTCAGGTTTATTTAATGTGTCTTTGGAAACGGAATCCTGTCTTCACAGACCTAACAAATGCATGTGAATGAGGGTATTCATGATTTCCTCGTTCTAAGCTGGTCCGTACTATATGAAGCACATATACAGCATTTTTCTTCCTATTTAAAGTTCCTTTTAAATGATTTGTGTGTTGGAAGAACACTCTGAGCTTACCTATCTGATTTTCAATCAAAACAGCTTGGTGCCTAGTAGGGGCAGTAGAATTGGTCGATTTATTTCATAAAACTTTATGTACAAAGCAGCAGTATCCATGAATGTAATGGTCAGAATATAGAGTCTACAGGGGTAATTTTTATTACAATTTATAGCAAGATTACCCATACTTCACAGTTTTCAGATTTTATTGAGATTTTATGGGACTATATGGGTAGAGCAGTTAACTGCACCTTGCATAGCTATGGTTCACAGAGAAAGGAAATTCGCACTGAAAGCACAGTGCAACTAATTTACCAGAGAATATTAATTGCTATGATCCAATCAAAGGCAATACTTAAAATCATTTCAACAGTCAAATAATTTGCCATAAACCTGTAAAAGAATAGCTGTATGGAGAAATAGAGAGGTGAGAGTGATTGCATGGATGTAATATATGCACATGTTTAAGCATCTCTGTCATTGGGTTGCATACATAAACATACAAAACCATTTTTTAAACGAAAGGCTTTTCTCTTTCTAAGCTATTTCAATGCCATAAGACCTCATCTACACAAAAAAAGAAACTACTAGGACTACTGAAATTTATATCTCACTGAGCATCTAGTATACAAATACTCTATCACCAAAAAGTAAATAAAGAAAACAAGGACTGAATATATTTAATATTAAATGAAATATTGCAAAGCCACTACACAATGGTAGCAAACTGCAACTTACACACTGCAACAGTCCAGAGATATTTTAGACAACAGTGAGTTCCCAGTATGTTGGTCCAAGGCACAATAAAACCCCAAGGCAAAGATAAAATGAATGAGAAGTTTTAGGCACATGTTTCTGCTGGATTCAAATTTGGTATAAAAGCAACTAGATCAAAGCTCAGCTCTGGTGAGAATACAGAGCTGAAGGACTAGAGGCATTCTTGGAGTGGAAGACAAGGAATTAACAGCTTCCAAAAGGTGCAGGGACTCAGGATATATCAAAATGGATTTCCTCACCCTGCTTATGCTGGGCTTGGCAAATAAAGTTGGAATACGCACCTACCTCATTCCCTTGCCCAAACCTGCTCCTAGTTAAAAGCACACATGATGTTAAATCCACCACTGATTAATCTTAAAAGACCGTGTGCTTCTATGTGACAAACCCAAGCTTGTCACTAGTAAGTCACCAGTAATAGGACTTTTCTGGAGATTTCAGTAGGAGACCATTTATGGAACTCTCCATAGTTAACCTAAATCATTTTGTCTTAAATCAACCTCCTTCAGAATTTCAAATACCACAGTTTATCTTGTAGCCTGTGTTTTAACTCTCCATTCTGGCAAGAATTACTATTTACTCAGGCTCTTAAATATATGCACCATCTTCCGGAACACAGGCCCCATCCTGAACACAAACCTCTTCTCTGTCCACTTGTTAGAGTTCCAAAATCTTTCATGGAATTTTTTTTCTCTCCTTTATCAACATAGTGGTTTGGGAGTTGAAGGCTAGGACAGATGGCTTGTTGAAGCTCAGCCGCCTCACTACCTGCTCCCAGAGCCAGCTAAATGTCTAAAGGCTAAACAAAGGGATGGCTGATAGCTTTGCATTCCAACATGATGGCTGGGGAGAGGGTTGTGGGAAGTGGGGAAGAGAGAGGTTTTTCTGGTGCTGGCCACACTTCTCTCCCTGGTTTGTGTGGGTGCCAGCTGCTGTTTGCTGGGTTGGTGGAAGCACTGGGAGGGGGTTTTTTCTGGCTCACCCTCTGACCCTGCACGCCCTATGCCATTCTTTGGAGAGAACAGTCACCACTGCCTGGATTCTCTGCAGGCTCCTCCAGGGGCCAACACCATCTGCAGGGGAGTTGCTGTCCACCCCTCCCCGCCACCTTGCAACACTTTTTTTCGGAAAAAGTACGGTAAGAGAGGGCCCTTACACTGCCCATGGGAAAGGTTTCATCCCAGCCTCGTGGCCGCCATTCCCACATGAGTTTCGGAGCCAGCACCTCTCCATGACCCCTGTCTTTGCCTCGTCAGAGTCTGTGAGACTCACAACAGCACTGCCTCCCGAGAGGCGGCATCGTCTCCCGCTGAACCGAAGGGGCAGAGATAGGACTTCATTTGTTTCAAAGCTCTGGTTACAGTGTTGCTGTTTGTTCTGTTCTGGTTTTGGTTGTACATACATATATATATATATTTGTAGTAAAGAACTGTTATCCTTTTTCTATACATTTTCTGATTAAACTCTCTTAATTTCAAACGTTGCGGTGGTTTTTGGGAAAAGGCCCCCTTCCTAGTCCAGAAGGGTATCCTCACTTTCCTTGATAGACATCTTGGTTCCTTTTAAACTGAGACACCATTTCTCTTCCTGGATAGCTACTGCCAACCTACTTCTCCTTTCCAAGAACCACTAATGTTTTTTCCAGCTGACCCAGGCAAACAGTGGGAAAGAGATTCATTCCAGGGGGCAGCACGGTGAAGGTGGGCAGGCTGGAACACACACAGCTGCTAAGGATTTCTGTGCATAACAACAAAAAAATTGCAGCTAAAGTAGAAACATTCAGCCTCAATGCTCAATTCCAAAATAACCATCTACTAAAATGCATAAAGGATAATCACTTCACATAAAATAAAAAAGGCAACATTGCTGGTTTTAATTAAGTCTCTTCCATAGCATAATTTATACAGACCGACCATATAATCTGACCCTTAAACATATGGAACAGTTCTGTTAATTCCTAACTTTGTACTACAAATTACATTTACTTCTGTGGAATAAACTTTACAGTAGGCAGAAATAACAGGCTGTACTTTAAAAAAAACCAACATGGGCAGTGGATAATGTAACTTTGTGGCACTATCTGTTTCAAGTCACAGAAAAATCTGCAGCAAAAGGTAGTGCATTTACTACTTATTAATATATCCACAGTGAGCAATATGGCATGTGCAAACTGTGAAAAGACCCAACCTGTGTATTTCTGCCAGGTCTATATACAGCCATAACATAAAAATAGTCCAAGCCCATGTCATTACAGCTGTTTATGTACATAGGAGGGAGACAAAGTTCAGTTGGCAAATATAAATTTATAATGTTCTGACCACTGGATTTTACAAGTGCTTGAGCCTTCTGAAAATTTAAAAACCCATAAGAATGAGAATCCATAAATTTGAACCCGAATCTCCAGAAATATCAAAGTTGCACAGGTCCTTCATACAACACCATCAGGAAGCAGATTCTGAAAGTCCCTTCAATGAATGAAGTAACTCTTCTGAACTACAGGAAACAATTTTAAGGATATTATGTTTGGCAAAACCTGCTGCTAGAGGGACATGACTTGCTATCAGTATTTGTGGATATCTTCTGAAAGCAAAAGACAGTGGCCCAAACCAAACTTGAAGTTCTTGGCACAGAAACACTGAGGTCCTACAATTTTTCTTTAAGAAAAAAAAAAAAAAAAAAAAAAACCAACATATTTGAAGAGCAGGAATCAACATAGAGGCTTCATAGTGGGGGAGGTTTGCAGATTATCTATTTCAGAGTCCAGTTCTTGTAACTAGTAGTAATGAATGTTTAGAGAAAAGTACAAGTACACAGCTAGTAGGCAACTTCATGCCTTGCCTGTCCTCTACATTTTGCTAATCAGCAGGTTAAGCATTCCTGAGCCAAAAGTTGCATTCAGGGCAACCATCAGCAGCTGTAGGTGGGTTGAGTCTCCATGAACTTGCCTGCCCTCTTTGGAATCCCTTCTGAGGCAGGATTCATGCAGCAAAACCAATCGGCAATGAGTACGTGTCTTGGGGCAGACCACTAGCAGGTGCCAGGCACTGCAACTTCACTCACTTCAGGACAGCCCTCCAGTCCCTCACTGGCCAAGCCCCTATCCTGGGAAACACAGCCTTTCTCCCAGCATTAGCTAAACAGACCTCACAGACTCCTGTTTCCTCTGTTAATCCAATTGCCACTTGCATCTAGAATTTAATAATACAAGCATTAGAAATGACTCACAGAATCATCTCTAAAGGCACTCCGAAGCCACTTCTCAGCTAACAGCACCTTGTTTCTGCTGATGTCAGTGGAAGTTCCTTCCCATTGCAACAGAGCAAGACTGATGGGCAACAACTCACCTCTGCTTAGTGAGAAGTGATCCATGTTCATCCCATTCCTGGCCTCTATATTCACCATCCTCACTCCATAACACGGACACTCATCCTTATGGACTGACATGCCATTCCCTCCCATTGCACAAAGGAATGAACACTACAGCACAGACATTTTTATTTCAGTCCCCGGTTGTTGCAGACAATCATCCTGAACAATGTAATGCAGAAGTTTATTGAGCTTTATCTTCAAAAAAATTCAGCCATCCCATCTGAAGGCTGTTCCACAGCCTTCTGCAGGCTGTTTCCTATTTCAGATGGCTAGAAATTGTCTTCTAATTATCAGCCTGAATTTATTCATGGGATCCATTTGTTCTTCTGCCAGTATTGTTTGCAGCAACAAATTGTAGTCACTACTGACTTGGGTTTGGATCAGCAAGTTGTAACCCAAAGATAAAAGAATCATTGTATTGCATTTGTTTATAGATTAATTGCCCCTATAGTTATTTTAATAGAAAATATGCAGTGAAGTGCTGAGAAATATAAATGAATGACATTGGCAGTTAAAATGATAGCTTACAAAGTTACATGACAATTAACAGCCTTCCTAAATTATAGTTTAAATTATTACTATCTAATTATCTATATATGTATATCTCTATAAGCTAATTATCTGTAGCCCCTTAAATACATAAGTGTTCTACAAAAACTTCAGTTATTAATAATAGAGTAATTAAAAATTTATCAATAGTGTGCTTTGAGTTAATTACATAGAGAATAAGTTTATCACATATATTAACTTGATGAACTGTTTTGGCCTGTAATATTCTTTGACAAGAATATAGTACCTAATTCCAACTTTGAATCCGATATTTGAATAAGTTTTGCACAGTCTCACTTAAAAAAAAATACCACCTCTCTAAGTTTTAAATTTGCTGTTGCTGAAGACAGCAGGGAGAAAGCAGAGAGTGGTGCATGACCATGAGAACAAAGACTGATACTGACCTTTTGCATTTCCAATGGAATAAGTGGCCTCAGTGGAACAGAATACAGGAAAATAGATTAAATTGCCCTTCTTCCCCTTCCCTCCCTGAATAAAAATATTCTGTGTGTGGTTTATCTTGCTCTTAAAAAAAAAAAAAAAAAAGAAAAGAAAATCTGCTTCCCGTGACAGTTTGGATTGAAAATGCAGAATTTCAGTTGGAAGATTACTTAGCTTTCATGGGAATTAACAGAGAGTCCCATCATTCACAGCTGACTTGGGCAATAAAATCTGTTTTCTGTCATTAATCTGGCATCAACTGGCTGACTGGTCACCTACAGCGAGCTGTGAGGGATGGGAAGTGAGGAACAGTCATGTTTATTCACCAGACAGTACTGTGGAACACAAACAGAAAACTATCTTGGGAAAACTGTGGGCCACAGAGAACTTCTTGTCCATTCAATGTAGGGTGCAAGGTTATTAATGTGATTCCTCAGAGCTCTTCTCTTACCCACCGTTCAGGGAAAGAAGCTATTTCCTTCTCATAGGAGGAAGGAACGAAAAAAAAATATACAGAAGATTGATAAAAGTACAAAGAATAAGCACTGACAAGTCTTTGAGGAACTACTTATTCATTAATAATATTTACTTAGCGATAACAGATGTTCAAATGTCAGCTTTTCAGTGTTTTAATACAGAATCAACTTTATTGTCATTAGAGCAAGCCCTCAGTATGTGTGCAGACCAGATCTCTGGGTTTAGAACCATACCTCTCCAGGAACTCATTTTACTCCAGGTAAAAAACTTGAGAATGCACCCACTACTTGCAGAAAGGACTTCAAAATAGGTTTGCATTTAGGCATTGTTGGTCCAGCACAAGCAGTTTGTTCAGTTTGAAATTCTTGGTCTTGAGTGTTATAAGGAGGCTCAGGAAATGGGTTTTGCTTGGCAGGACAGGATTGCTGTACAAATACCCTTGGCAAATCTCAAAAGGTAGAGCTTGGGCAAATTTATTAAAGCTGGCTAAAAGTGAGTAGAACTAACACTGATTTTTTGGGATGGCAAACCAGTGCCAAATTTCACCATAGCCTGGTCAAATGAGCTCCATTTGACACCAACAGGTTTTCTGACAGAAAAGCAGAAACCCATGTTGGCTGCTCCATTTACAGTTTTCTGATTCTGGAAATGGAAAAAAGCTGCCACACCAGAAGAAATAAAGAATGGTGTACCTGTGGAGCTTGATTCTTTGGCCAAGTCCATGATTACATAGCTGTGGATGCTTAGACTCAGCTAAACCTTTTACAGTTTTTCCCCAAATCTGTTAACTCATCTAGAAAGAGCCAGAATATGCTACAAGAAGCGCACGTTTACATCCTACTTTTCAGGACATTCGGCTGTACTGTGTATTCCTTCCTCATCAACATTACTGTGCACCAAGCCCAGCAGCAGCCAAGATGCTGTGTATTTCCCCTGAAGTACAGGATGCCACTCAGTTGTGCTGAGCAGGAGCTAAGAGCTTAGGGGAAATCTTCCTTCTGCGTGTGAGGCACTCTGTACTTTTCTCTTTGAGTTAAATGAGTAATGCTTGCCAAGAGTGAGAGAGAAGAGTTGCTCTCGGGGAGTGATGGTGTCTGCCAGATGAGCCCTGAATCCAGAAGAGGCTGTGAGTCCAGGACCTTTGTCACTCTCAGACACAAAACACACTTGGATGGCTAACAGGACTGTTTTGCTTCCTTGGCAATCACCATCCCTGGAGCAAGAGCAAGGGCTCCCACCTGATCTCCTTACGGTTTTCTACAGAGCTGGCTTGTCCCACAGAAAGCCCACGACAAGTGAGTGGTTTTTAAGTTACCACTCAAGACCTTTGCACACAGAAAGATTCTAAGTTGTCTCCTGCTAACTTACTTTAAATAGGAGGTGAGTGTTAAACTGCAGCATTTATGGATGATTTTGTTCACTGCACCTGTAAAGCCTTGCAATAAAGCTACTTGTAACAGACCCAAGGAGTGTTCATCATTAGCATGCACTTGATAGGTTAATTTTTCAGGTCTGCATGAAGCACTCTGAAGGAAACATACTACACAACAGCAACTCAGTGTGAGTGGTGGTGGGTGTTCCAGCCATTTCATTCTAAGATAGATATATATATGCACAGGAACTGTAGCCCTTTTGTTTGTTTGTGGGTGGTTTTTTTTGTGGGTTGTATTTTTTGTTTGGTTGGTTGGTTGGTGGTTTTGGTGTTTTTTTTTTTTTTGTAAAAACAAGTCCATGTAAGAAGTCAGAGTGGGCCATTCTAAGCAAGCCAAAGTATAAAAGTTCAAATTATAAAACAGGATACAATGAACACATCACCAAGCTACCAGATAACACTTTTTTCTTTCTTCTAGGAAATATATCTGTTCTCTTGGAGACTGAATTTTCACTGAAACAAAATACATTAGTGAGAAAATAGCTTGTCACTGTGGTCCTTCTGGCACTTACAAACTATGTTACAGTAAAGGAGAATTAAGAATTTTGTGCTGAAGAAAATTACAATCTTAGTTAAATTTCTTTTTTAAAAAAAAAGGAATAGTACAGAGTTGAAACCAGCCCTATTCACTGGTTTCACACAAGGATGTACGAAAGTAGGAAAAGCTCAATTTTTTTTGAGAACTGCAATTAATTACCAGGAATCAAAGCAATACTTGGCTTCATAAAAACAGTCTATTACAATAGTAATGCTACACTCTTATACAGTGCTTTTTTATTTTGAGGTCTCAAGGCTGCTTATAGTAAATGTACATGAATGTTGTTCAGTAGTTAAAAATGCACACAGCTTGCTTATAAAACACTTTTTAAAAGTTCTTCTTACTCTCTTAAAGACGCTTAGATAAAAATGTGACCCACAAGGCCTGATTTGGCTCTTGATTGCACTGGTACATGGGAAGGTTTGCCCAAATTAGTCCCACCAAGAACCCAATTGCATTTACATTTAACATTAAAAGGCTCCAGAATAAAAAAACTGGACCAAGTCCGTGAAAAGTAACAGAAAACTTTCCTTTTATTCCCCTGCTAGGTGAGAAGGTGAAATACCACAACGATTGCTGTTGGGAATACATAATTTCCCTAGAAAGACAGACCTCTACTATTGCACATATTTAGAAGTTTGGAAGACAGGCGTGGCAGGCAAGGAATCAGATCCCTTGAATTAATAAAACTTCCATAAAAAAAAAGAAATCTTTCAACTGTGGAAAGCCAAGAGCTACTGAAATGTGTAAAGACATGGGCAAGATGACAAAGAAAGTGAGCACATCTGTGCCAATAGAGGCAAAGCTGCAAGTGCATTCACCAGCATAGTTCCAAAAGGTATCACAGCAACCTAAATACTGAGAAACAGTTCTACTACTAACCACACAAACCTTTGGAGGTCAGTCTGTAGCAAGCAGCAGTTTCAGGCCACACATTAAGTTTCTGCAGGTTCCTTCAAGACAGGTTATACCATGCAAAAGAAGGGAAGAAGTCCAACTAATCTAATTTTCTACCTTCTTCAGCTGTCACCTTCAAATTGCACAATGATTGGTGCCCAAGCCTTCCAGGTGCCTACCAACAGCAGCATGCTGTGCCCAGCAACACATTCAAGAAGACCCAGGTAGACTTGCACAATTTAGCTGAGATTAAATTTAGCTAGTACTACAACTAGGGAGTTCCCATCTCAAGGATCAAGGGGAAAGAAAGACCGTAATATCTAATGGGACATCCAAGCAGAAGGGCCTTTGTTGATATTTTTCAGACTGTTCCTTAATATTCTTACAGCATATTTGTGGGCTTACTAGAATTACGTCTTAGATTTTATTAGATGGAAATTACATAGAGGCATAAAAAAATCATGAACTACTATCTTGTAATCAAAACAGCCTGATAACAACTGGAATCCCACATTTATCCTCTCTAACTGGTCGAGCCAAAGGTGTCTTCTGTTACTGATTTCCTGATCCATTTGCTCCAAGTTTTGATGACAAGTGGATGGTAGGTCTACCTAAACTTGCAGAAGTATTGGGGATTTAGATTAAGGCCTTACAGCAATTACACAGAAGTTTAGAATCACAGAATATTCTGAGTTGGAAGGGACCCATAAGTATCATTGAGTCTAACTCTTAGGGGATCCCTGGATCAAACCCATGACCTTGGTGTTATTAGCTCCATGCTCTAACCAGCTGAGCCAATATCACAGTTTGGTTCAGGTTGAAAAGCTTGGCCCATAAGCCAAATAAGTTCTTGGCATTTAATTCTACTGGAAAGCTTTTAGTCAGAAAGACTGGAAGACTGATCACCTTTGTGAAGAGAATGGGTAAACTAATTCTACCCAAAAAATGGACTTAATATGAAGTGTGTTTCATGCACAATTAACTATGCAAGCAGATCTATCATTGACTTAATAGGAGAAGGGTGAGCCTATAAACTAGAAAACTAATGAAATGTTTCTTAATAATTGGATCTTCCTTCTTTGGGAACAATCTCTGATTTTTTTCTTTCTTTCTTTTTACAAATGAAGCTTGTGGTTGCAACTTAGCAAATTCTTTAATCATGCAACTAATCACACTATCCATTATGTATAGCACAGTGCATATTTGATCAATAGCACTGTTTTTGTTAGTACTATTTCAACTAAATAAGTGGGGGAAAAATCCTTCACATTTTGGGTATTTTTAGTTGCTGAGTCAGAAAACAAAATAAGGTCTAACATCTGCATTTATTTTTTGTTCAGTAAAGTTTGCATCTCTCTTGAGGACTGAGAGCAAGTAAACTGCTGCTAACCATGCTAATTACACAGCACTCAGCATGGTGAGTAGAATAACACTGTAATTCTCCAAGGATTTGAACAATTTGGCCTGATTTTGTATAGTGTATAATTTACAGTAAAGATTCAGAATATGTTTTCTTTGCTGCAAGAACACTTTCATCGTTTAGCTTTGGATCATTATGCATGAAGACAAGCATCCACAATCAAATTCAATCCAGATGAAGAACATCTGCAAAAATAGAATAATTCATTTTATTGACATTTACATAATTTTATCTGTGTCTGATTTTGCTTGTGACAGTCAAGATAATATAAAATAACCAAGACCCCATGGAGTCATTCAGACAAAATAAAAGTATGCAAATGCTTGAAATTTTACCAAATCATAACAAATTAGTGACAGTGACTGAAGCTGGGTGAAAGGACTCAAGAAAATATTAGCAAGGTCTGTGCTTATGTATGGTTTATTTTCCCTCATGAGGTCAGGGCAAGACTTGATCATATGCAGTTACATATTAAGACCCTCATTCTGCAAAAATCTGAGTGCTAATTTTTACACACTGAAGAGTCACTGTGAAGCCACTGGGACTAATAACCATTGAGAGCAGTTATAAATCAGGGCCCACACTGTTTCTGAGTATTAGATGTGGTGGTGCATAGCAATGGGAACAGCGAGTACCAGAGCCATCTTCAGCACACTGAGTGTAAAGCAGCAGCATGACCTAAAAGTATTCTAACTTTTCTCAGAAAGAAATGAGCAGTTCAGCACCGTGAATGTACAGTATTATCCTTTATGAGGCACAGACAAAAATCTTTACAAAAATATCAGAAGTCTTAACAATGCTTTGTCTTCTATGGCTTTCAAATATCTAATTTTTTGTTTGTTTGTTTAAGTGGGGGAGGAAAGGGAAAAGTGTAGCTGGAACCGAGGCTGGTGGGGGCAGACAGGGAGAGGATATATTGCAAGTATACAATGAAGGTTTCTCTTCCCAATTAAGATGTTTCTCAGCCAAAAACTCTCCTGAACTGCTGTCTTCCTGACTTGAAATGAGGAATTTCCCTCTCGGAGATTCCACTCCATTCTCATCTGGTGAAAAAAAGAGACACTAAAGCCAGTAGGATTTTTTTTTTTCTTTCTTTAATGTTTCATGGCTGCCATCTCTAAAATGGGAATAAGAAATACCTACCCCAATGGATTTCAATAAAAATTATATATTTATAAGGCACTTTGAAGAAAGAATTAAAGATAAATATTCCCAACATTGTTACAAAGTTGTATCATATCACAGATTAGCTCTAGCAGAAAGTTAAGGACTGTTTCTGAATCACAGAATTGATTTAGATAGGTCCAAAAGGACCTTTCTAATGCTATTGAATTCATTGTTATTACAGAATTTAAAGGAGTCATCATGCCAGTTGCCATCTTTTATAATACCACCTCAGTACAGCAGTAGGTTAAACACTAGATCCAATATCATCATTCCTGAAAATTAGGTAGTAGAAATATGTAATAGATGGTTTTAAAGTTTCTACATTCCATCCAATGTTTCTTCAGTGCTTAAGGTAATGTTTTAATTGCATTAGGTAAAACAAAAAAATGCTTAACTTCCTAAATTGCCATCAAGTCTAACAGCTAGAGTAACTGTAAAAGAATTTGACATGGCACATTGGATTTTATAGATCTGGCTTTGAGCTGTATCACACAAAGTTCTTCAAAAGTACAATTCACAATACAATTTTTAATAAGCTTCCTATCAAAATGGACTTCATAGCAGTTACAGGACACAATGTATCTGTGGCATATGACTGACATTGCATGCTTAGACAACTTTATCCTATACAATTAAGAGGGAGGAAAAGAGGGACTTGTATAGAAGGTGGTATGTTTCTTCTCCGTGTCAACAAACACTAATCAGGTCTGGAAAGCAAGCCTGTTAAGGCTAAGTGACCTTAAAAATCAGGGAACAGATTTTTTAATTAATTCAATATTCATCCTTATGATGCATTTAACACTGTAGTGTTGCTGGTCAAAAATTCAGACAAATCTCAGTTTCCAACAGTTGGTCTGATAAAGCAGATGCTGCCAAATTAAACAATAAATAAAAAGCAAGAAGACAGGAAAATAAGGGTTATTTGCTTAAGGAGCTTTTCTCCACATTACTACAGAGTTCTGGGGAAGTTATTTTATTTCCTGCGCTACTTTCATCACTGCCCACAGCCCGAATAGGAGGTGATGAACCACCACGAACAGAAGACAACCTCTTGGATTGCTTTGCAAGCTACTCTTGGCTTCTGTCGCATTGATTTCGGCAGCGTCTCCTGGAGTGAAAACTCAAAACACAGCCACAAAACTAAATGCTCCCAAACTGGCTGCTGCAGTCTGATCTAGGCACAAAACATCTTGGGAGATGCCATTCCAATGGGGACACAAGCATGGCACCTTTTCATCTCATAAGCACTAATATTCAGAATGTCACCATAGGCCACACTCTCCTCTGCTCTTTCTAAGCTATTATATTTACCTATATATCAGTGTATCTATAATGTATTTGCATACTCAGTGTGTCAGCTCCTGGCCTCAGGTGTATTTTTTGCAGAATTCTGCAGCAGTCTGGGTGAAGGCAGCAGACTCTTCTCTCAACCAGCACATCATCTCAAGAAAGAATATGTTCATAAACAAGTCACCAAACTGAACTCCTTGCACACATCCTTTCTTCGATAAAAGGATCAGTTTTATTTTACTGAATATACTCTGGCCTTGTACACCCAGATTTCTGGCTCCCTCTCTATCCTAGGGGATGTAATGAATAGCTCTCACAATGTACCACAAGCATGAAGGACAAAAAGTGGGAGGGAACATCTCTCCCTCCCACTGAACAGAAGTATTTAATCAAGGTATTTCTGGGCACAACAGGGAACCAAATTTTAAGCTGGCCAAGGCTTACCTTAACACAAATAAAATAACTAACAAAAAAGAGTGTTTTATAGATATCATTTTTCTCCATGGCCTCAGAGGCAATTGGATAGGATTTAGGGCATATGTTTTTCAGACACCTGAAATCCTATGTTAGACCTTACATTTTTAAGGTTCTTATTTGAAATCTGTAATGAGTCTCACATCCATTCCAGGGAAGAGAATAAGAATCAGAAAACTAGGAAAGCAAATTTTGCAGAGCTCCTCAGGTTCTGTCCACCTCCAACAGGTTTTCTGTCAGGATATGTCTGTATATTTGCCTGGTATTTCCGCTGATTCAGCAACAGCAAAGTTCCTTTTGCTTGAGAAAATTTAAGACAGTCTACAGGTATTTTTAAAAAATACCTACTGAAATCTTGCATCAAAACATACTGAGGTTTGGAAGGGTAGGGATCTAGCCCAGAAAACTTGATTGCAAAGCAGGGTTGTTATTTATGTCAGCTTTGCAGAAAGCAACATTTCAAACTCTGATAGAAGACCTTTATATCTAGGCTCTACATTAAGCAGTCTGTTGTCTGGAAAATTAAGCCAGTGAAAAGAAAACTGTTTTATTAATTATCTATCTTTCTAACCCCAACAGTCTTTTTTTCTCTTTTTTTAATGAGACTCAACGTGTGGAGTTTGGTTTGTGTTTATCTTCTGAGAAAGGGAAAGGAGAAAAATTGGGATTTTTTACTATGTGATGAAAATAATGGAGCTGTTAGGGATTGTTCTGCTGGGGGTTTTCGGGGGGGGGAGAATTTAAGGATACATGCAACAAAATATGTCCCAAACGACAGAATGAAATTGCTCACAGAGAGATTTTTCCTGATAACCCTTTTTTGTCCCCTGAATGCAACTATATTGGGTCAGATACTCAGCTTCTGGAAGTCAGCGTAACTTCCCTGAAAACACTTCTTCCAACAGAACTTGACTAGTTTACAGTAGCTAAAAGCCTAGATACAAATCTTGCAGAAACAAAGGATCCACCTAAAATAACCTTCCCCTTCAGTCCTAGGAAAACCTCTATTTATAGGTACCTTGAATACACAGTAAGATATCAATACCTCTTTGCCTTCCTCATCCATGCAAGACTATTACTTTTTCTGCAGTTCACTCTTAGTGAACAGGCTAGAGGTAATTAAGTTTGAAAGCAATTTAGTAAACAACCTTCTCCTCCATCATCTTCCTACTGCAGTCAACTTTTTCCTGTTTAATGCAACATCGGTCGGAGATGCATCATGCCAATCCCACCTGTCCACTTCCCTAGAAACAAAATTTCTGAGATTCAGATTTGTATATTAAAAGGGAATTTAAAAGTAATAGTGACAGTAGTTTCTGTCAGGTAGGAAAAAAAAAAAAAAGAAGTGTGAAACAGGCAGAAACAAGTTTGAATTTTTTTTTTTTTTCAGAGAGCTACAAACAGACTGTTCAAGAGACTGGCTGAAGTCAGAGAGTGCTAAACATTGATCCTGAATGGACAAAATCCTCACTTGCTATCTTAAAACCCATTTTTTCTTGTGTCTCTCCAGAAAGCACAAATGAGCTATTAGAAATAGCACAACTCTCCATGGCAAGAACAGAGTACCACAGGTTGCTCCTCAGCATCCGATTTTCTCCTCTTGATGCAGATCTGAAAGCTCCTAGCTCAGTTTGGGATGTTCTTTGTTTCAAGAATCTGTTGTATGTTGTATTATTCACTGGTGCTTTTTTTGCAATGCCAAGCACAATGCAATGAGGGTATTTCACACTCACGTGAAAGGAACAGAAGATAACTTTGCCTTTTAAGCACTTGCTTTATTGCTGCAAAGGTGTGTTTTGAAGTGATTACTCAAATATGAATCAAAGGAAAAAGTATGCTGGGCACTGGAGCTGATGAACATAAATCCACAAGGCAGTACAGCAAAAGGAGGATTCTGATTTATGTATATTTATAGTACTGTTAGCTGCACTTGTGACTTCAAGTGTCTAGTGTGCCTCAGAGCCATGACTCTTAAAGCTTAAGTTAAAATAAATGTAAAAAAAAAAAATAATAAAAATCTTTGTTACTTTTTAATCATGCACAACTGGTTGCACACAGCACAAGCAGGAAAGGCTCCATACAAGGCTCTACAGGACAGTCTTGGAGGACAAATAGCAGACAAGTCAATTCTTCTGACAGAAGTAACACATATAAAAAGAGTAACAAAGAGCCTCAGCTACAGTCCACCAAAAGCAAGGGAGCCTATTATGCTTCACAGACTAGTATGGATACAAATACAAGGCTTCCATCAATGTACAAATACACCTGGAAGGAGTTTGTGCTGAATTTTAATATATTGATTTTCGCTTTCAACAGTGTTTAAGAAAAATATTAATTTACCTATTCATTCTCATTGTCAAATTTAGAGCCTTTCACAACAACATTTTTCGGTGTTGAGCACTTCTATAATTCCAATGACTTTTAAGATGTGGTGTTATCTTTCCATAACAGCTGTCCCCCTTCCTTAAGGTGTGTACTCATGTACTTGACTAACTGAAAGGGAGAGTTGTACGCAGCAGTTTGTACATGACCCAGCATTTCAGCATTTTCAGAATTGGCTGCAGGCATAGCTCAAATCAACTGCATTTCCAGTGAGATTGATGTAGTTGAAACTAGGGAGATATTACGAGTCCAACTGCTATAACACAGCACAATTGTCCCAATCTGTTTGAATCTGTAGTTTCATTCATTCAAGTGAGAAGCAAACAGGCTAGATTATGCACATAACGTGGCCACAATATGTACAGTAAGGAATTTTGTCTGAGAGGCCCTTGTCACAAAGTGTATGAGATGCTTTTCATATCACATAATCTAAGGAAAATACATGAGGACACAGCAGGAGACATTCTCTTAACTAGCAGTGGAAAGAGAAGAAAAAGAGATAGTGTTGCACCTGATGGTTAAAATATTTGATTTGCCTATAATAACAGACTCACCATTTCATTTCATTTTCATTGAATTTCTATGTACAACTGTATTCAGAACCATTCAAGAGCCTAAGTACTTCATGCTAAACCTTTATTTTTAAGAACTTTAAAGAATTGAAATTTACTACTCATATTCTTAGTGCTTTGAACATTTTAAATAATCTTGACACCTGTTTTCCAAGAACCTCAGTGTATCGGTTTTCTGCTAGAAAAACCCCTGTCAATCTATAATTAATGTGGAAGATCCTATTGGCAATTGGCTAGCACTATTTTCAGCATTAAATTTTCTTTAACCTGCCTTCAGTTGCTCTATGATCAAAATATACCCACCTGAGCAGAAAAAAAATCTGTTTTCAGAGCTTCAGTATTTCTAATATTATCCAAGCATACCAAAGTTACAGAGTCATAGACAGGACATCCCCCATGGGTTCAGTTCTGTTGTACTTAATTATGCAGAGGCCAATGGTATCCTTACTATGCATTGGAAATGTGGACAAATATCACTGACAGTATTATTGCATCTAGATTTATACATACAGCTGACCATAGAATTAGACAACAAGTTGGTTTTTTTCTGAGATTGTTCACAATTTATCAAAATTGACATTTTCACTCCCTCTTAATCATCTGATCTCACTGATGTTTATCAAGCAGACAATTTATGCTATTATTCACAGGCTTAAAACTTCCAACAACTTGGTAAATTCCATTCCTTCAGTGATAAATTGTGCTAGGAAGCAGAATACTTCTACAGAAAAATACTCCCAATACCACGGTGTTTCATCAGAAGGAAATTGCTTCACTTTTTCTTACAAAAGAATCAAGAAAAAGCAAAGAAAATAAACATCCTAAGGAACGAATAATGTAAAGCTGATGCAGCCTAGCACACGTTGGTTAAAAAGTTATGATGGAAATGTAAACTGGAGGAGACATATTCACTGCAAGAACTTCACAAATAAACAGTGATTGCTCCCTAAGGACTTCAGATGGGTAGAAGGCAAAGGTAAAACACATTTATAGAAAGATACATATGATGAAGAGGGAAAGAGAAATAAATTATATAGCAAATAAAGCAGATCTTCTTTGTTCCACATGTAAAGCATCACACCATATGAAATTTCAACTAATAGCCATGAAGTCCAGAAAATGAGTTCCATATAGAGGATGGCAAGAAGATTTGCCAACCTTTACAGAAATTCACATCACAGAATTGGTCACTTCTACGTATTAGAAAGAAATTTTATCTATGAAACAGAGTTGTAACAAACAGCCTTTTGAAAGACAATTATAGCTCCACTCCATCCTTTTCCCAGGCCAGTATTCAGCACTATAAAGCATTATGCCAAAAAAGAAACATGTGCTGGGGATCCCTTTGTTCTTTATCAGAACATAAGCTCCCACTTTATTTTCAGGGAGAATACTCCTACTTACTGTTGGGCACAGACTTAGGTGGAGCCCCCAGACAGACTAAGGAGAATTTTATAGATAGCAGCTGAGCTGAAATACCTTTGAGGTGGCAAAGGCGTATCCCACTTACTTAAGATAAATACCCCAAACCTAAACATCAGGACCACATCAAACACAGATAGCAAACATATTCTTGGCTGTTTCTGTGCCTTGGACATCCAAAGACCCAAAAGCTCCCCACAGGCTTCTGAGTAGTGAACAAGAAGTGCAGAACCTGTGGAATAGAACAAACTGGAGAGAAAGTTCTGTACATCCATTTCTAGATCTGCAAGGTTTCAAATTGCCAGCAGTGAACATGTCATCAAAATTAACATTTCAGATTAAATTTCCTGGAGATCAGGAAATATTAAAATGTGCTGCACTAGAAGCAACTAATACAAATAAATAATACAAGCAGTGAATACAAATAAACTAAATCCAGTATTTCTCAATTTTCATTTGAAGGACCACATAAACTTTTGAAATAGAACACCAGTCCATCTTAGGCAGTATAGGTAGGTTGCTTCTCATTTCTAAGCAAAATTAGGCCCTGTTTTGAATGTTCAATTCATTCTCTATTTTTTAACTGAGACACCTATAAATTACCTGGGAGATTTGTTTCCTTGACATCATAGTTAAGTTGTAATGCTTTACCAACCACAGCACACAAAGAATGATGCTTTACCCAAAGAGAGGCTGTAAACTTTATGATGAACTTTCTATGCAATTGCCATGGATGACAACATTCAGCTTTTTTTTTTTTCCTACTAACAGCCTTTAAAAACCTCTATATTGTTGGAATAGGTTTGGGGTTTATGTAAGGAGTGACAGCAAGACAAAAGTACATCTAGGACAGGAGAAATGCATTATTTTCCCTCTCCAGAAAAAAAGTGTCAAAATACCATATATACACAAAATGTAGCATACTAATTATACTTTCACTATTTTCAACTGAACTGCCAGACTAAGCATGTGTACCTTTTTCCTCCTCAGTCCTTAGGACTCTGAGGATGCCATTGCTGATGTCATTCAAAATACAAATGCTATTACAGATCCAGAATCTCAGTCCCCCGTTGGAGAAAGTTTCCAACTAACCTAGCAGGGACATTCTTACTCAAATGAGGCTGAAGACAGCAATTGGATGGGGAACAGGAAATTCTTTCAGTACCCAGAGAACTCTACATTTCCCACTGTCTTTCCTGTATTGCAATTCTCCATGCTAGTATTGATCAAATCTGAGGAAGGGGAATGATGCTATTTTTACATAGAAATATGCATCCTTCTAAGTTTCAGCTCCACAGTTCTCTGAAGAAAGACAGGCTTATGTGATTTAATTATATAGGCAGCTGAGAGTAAAATCTTTTTCTGTCAGGCTTCATTGTGAATGACAATGCTTATAATATCTCTCTAAGATGTAATTTTTTCATGTCAATAGAAATTTGATATTCATAATCTAAGCAATAATTATCCTTTGTAAATGCCCTTGTTTTTGGCTGCCACTCTCATTAAGGTTGTTTCAATTCACCATCTCCAGCCTGTAGAAAAAAAAAATGCAGCTATTTATTCCAACGAAGAGAGGAGAGAAGCGTTTTGATTTATGGAAGAAATGTAAAAAGCTGGAAGGGTTAATAAAATTAGCCTAGTGCTTGAGGTCTTTCCTATCTTCGAATTTATTCCTAACATTCTGCAAAAACAAAAATGTATTTGCAGCAAAGAAGGGGACATTCTAACTCTTCTATACATAATTTCATTTATTTGCTGCATGTCTAACTGTTAAATTGTGGAGAGTGGACTATATAGCTTCCTAATTGAGTAGATGCTTCACTGAAAATAGTTTACCTGCTTGAAGAAAGGCAGTTGAGTTTGATTTACAAGCCCTAATGAAAGGGCATGGCATCACATTGTTCTGTATGTGCATAAGAACGCAATTGTACAAAATACAGGGGAGAGGGTGGGAAGGGATTTTCTTTTAACTGTTATTGAACAACTGACCTAAAGCCTGAGGACTCTAACTTGACATTTTTAGCATTACAGATGCCTGTGGCTTTGTTTTGTCTTCTTACATTGTTATACTTAAAGCTGCAGGGAAAGCATATTCTGCTTATTATCCAGCTGCTATGATGTACCCACAGCTACACCTTATTTGCAAGCAGGCTTAACTCCTGCTTTTCTATTTTGTTTATTACCGTGGACTATTGGGAAGCAGACTTTTACACCCATCCAGACTACCTGTGCAAACAAAAAGCCATTTCAGTCCAGCAAACATGACAGGGGAGTGGGCAAGCAGTGACCTGCTGACCTACAGCAGAGGGTCCCACAGTCAGATGTGTCCTTCATACCCCTGTCCCTCTCCAACAGGCAGCTTCCAAGGATACCGTCACAACAGGTTGTGGCAAACCTTCTTGTCCTCTCCTGCTTGTTCTTTGTTAGAAAAGCAAAAGCTCTAAAAGAAGCAGAACGTTTGTAGTTTACACAGAGAGAAAAAAAGATGCAGTCGTTCATCCATCGTAGAGATTGCTGTGTTAAGGTTCACTCAGGTTTTTTAAAGGCGAGAGAGCCCAATCAGTCACCTCTCTAAGATTAACTGCAAGTCCCACTGCTTCTCTGACAAACTGTCCTCTTTTTCTCCTACTGTATCTCAAATGGCAGATGAGGGGGAAACTTGCCAGAAGTATGAGGAAAAAGCAAACAGGGTGACTGTCACAATTCTCTGATAGGCCCTGTTGGTAGGCCCTCACAAAATGGCAGCTACCTCTGCTAGGAGTACCTACCTATGCTTCAAAGAGTTCCTTTCCACTGAAGAGTCAACCATCTATAAAGACAGAGCCGTGCTAATAATTACCAATGCAGTGCCATCAAAATACATTACACACAATCCAGAAATCCAGTGTTTATATTTAGTACCTTTAGCTGAAAGCACAAGAACTGTGTTTCAAAAAGGTGGTGCTCCTGAGGTTTCGTCCACACCCTAGCTTGGCATGATTAAGGGCAAGTGGAAATGCTGGGAATCATTAAAACCCCTGCAAACTACCTTCTTTGGCTGGGAAGTGCCAACATCATATCTCCAAATTTTGTTGACTTTTTCCATGCAAATTCATTCTCCCTGAGCACAACCAAGATTTCAGCATCTGTCCCCAAACCCTTACTTTTTTAGCTCTTTCTCTGAGCTGAACCACCTTCCAGCATGCAAATACCTCGTCACTAACCAGTCCCTTTGGTGGGCTTGCAAGTTGTGAGAAATGGCATTATGTGAGAGATTTGCCCAGCAAAACATACGCTGCAGCTGTTCCTCTGCCTCACCTGACTCTGATTTGCACCCAATGCTCCTACTGCTGTTAATTAACTGGTCTTTTTTTCTGCATGCAGTCATGTGTTGTTCACTACCATAACTATACATTTGGGTCTCCTGAGGGAATACAAGTTAACAGCGAGCGTGGTGCTGTGTGTCACGTCTCATCCACATGGCACACTCAGGAAAATTCATCTGAATTATCCTTTCAAGTGGATTAGTTGAACCACATTAAAAGCCCAGCATAAATGCAACTTAAATTTGTTTTGTTTAATTTGTTGCATTTACAAATTCAGAGAAATTAAATTAGGCCATCTTTATGTTTTTTTCCCCCCTAAATATGTGGCTTCCTAGGGCTGTAATATGGTTTTCCTCAGGCACTTTCAGTTTATACCTCCGTTAGCCTGCACTGGCAAAACTTTACAATCCAGGAATTAGTGTCCAAGACAATTTTCCTATACATGCAAATTCAGGATCAGGGCAGGTTACTTTATGAAACAAATCAGAGTAGCCAAATCACTGCTCTCAATTTTCCATCAGCACACTGCTCCCTGGACCCTCAGTTCTCCTGCAGTGAGGAGTGAATTCCCAAATTCTACATGCCTGTCTGATCACCACTTTCTGAGATACTCTTCCCCTGGAAAAAGATACATATCAAAATAAATAAGCTACAGAAATGAGGGGAATAACCTGGCATAAACTAAAGGAGTGGAATGTAGCCAGAAAGTAAACACAGGTAAAAGAAACACACTGACATTTTTCAATGGGAAGCAAAACCAGGGGGATCCAGTCTGTGCTATTTCAGTTGGACTGAACTAACCAGAGGGTACAATGTGGTAAAGGAAGGGAGAGAATACAGAAGAAGCATTAGTTAACTTCATACTTACTTTTCAACTTAACAATATACTCATCTATGAGGAACATGAGGTGGCCTGGGAAGAGCCCCAGTAAGCAGCAGGTAGGGAGCCAGCTTTGGCTTGAGACACTGACTGAAAAAAAAAATACAGAGGGAAGAAAGGGAGAAAAAAAAAAAAAAAAGACCTCAACTGAGATCAAAATCCCTAATGCACTTGAGAGCAATGGTGTCAGTCTGCAAGTTCATTAAAGACAAGAACAGCTCCCCACTGATAAGAAGGGCTCAGATGCAAAACATCTTTTCCAAACACAAAGTCATCAAATGTCAAAAGCATCCATCCCTGTGACCCCAGTGCTTTTGGAAGAGGCGGTGCTGGGCTGCAGGGGGAGCTGTGCACTCATCCTTTTGGTGCAGCAGCTGATGAAGAAATATGTTCCTCCAAATTACAGCGACATCTCAGTCGTGTGTTCTCCGTAGCAGCAGCAATACACAGACTTCATAGGGCTTAGTGGGACCATATTTTTGGTTACCTCTTTGTCTGCATTTATCCTGTAGGTTTTCCAGCAGCTCTCTGAGTGCTAAGCTGAAGATGTGCTCCTGGATGCTACAGTTTTGTCTCATGTGTACATACCGTTTAATTTGAACTGATGCAGTACTTCCATTCTCATTCACAACAGAAAATCTGTTCTTCTAAGGTGAAGAGCCGAGCACTGAAAGAACAACATGGTTTAAAAAAAACATATTAACTAATGACTACACCTTCTTCCAAATTGCAACAAAATGTCTCTACCAGTACAGAGAATGCCCAGATGATTATCTGTTTAATTTACATCAGTACCAAGGAGATAAAGTGTCTAAAAAAATATTTTATAGCCAGTAGCTTCAAAAGAAGTTTAATTTTACAGTATTCATATGGTAAATATATGACTGGTAAACAGTGTTACAAGAGGAATGCACCAATATTGCACATATTTGGAAACTGGAAAGGTTTTACAGTGATCTCCGAGTTTGTAGAACATGCAGTGCGCCTGCTAATTTTGTCAATCTAAATTTACGATTAAATTAAATAAAAATAGAGCAGAGAAGCCAGCTTAAAAATGCACTATATATTCCATTGAACAGATAACTAAACACACTGGGTGTTGATTCAGTGAACTCTGGTGCAGATATTCTTTTCCTGCAATACACAAGGAATATAAGATGGTATGTATCTATAAGAGGAATACAAGCTACAAACAGGATGTGGAAACAGTCATTATGGTTACTCCCATCTAAATTCTCAGTGATTTATGACTTGGATTATTCACCTAAAAACTGACTTGGTAACAGTGGAGGCTATTTCAGGTGATCAGCTCTACAGCTACAAACCTAACACACAAGCGCTTGCATATCGCACTGATGGTAACTAATAGAAAACCCTGGCTGCAACAACGTTCAAAGCGAGCAGTCTTGACAAGACCTCTGAAATCCCCTGCTTCAGTTGAGAAAAACCCTTGCTCTTTCCTGGCCTGTGCTAAAGCACAAAAACAGCTTTTTGACCATATATTTTCAGCCAAATGTCACTAGACAAGAAAGCTAATAATTTAGGCACTTTTCTGGCAATCTGCTTTGAGCCAGGCCTAACAGGAGGCTGAAAGCAATTGTGTGATTACACCAGGAAAAACACATGAGTAAATACTCCAGAAAAATTATTAATGGACTAGAAGCAGCAGTGCCTGGAGCCAGGAGGGCCATCCCTGTCCTGGGGGGCACCAGGAGGGGATTGTCCCACTCTGCTCTGCACTGGGGCAGCCTCAGCTGCAATAGCGGGGCAGGTTGGGGGGACACCATGGAAGGGAGAGATTGAGCCATTGGAGAGTGTCCAAAGGAGGGCAAAGAGATGGGGAAGGGCCTGAAGGGGAAGTGTGTGAGGACACTGGAGAAGAGAAGACTGAGGGGAGACCTCATTGGAGGTCCAACTTCTTCAGGAGGGGCAGGAGGAGGGGCAGGTACTGATCTCTGCTCTGTGGGCACCAGGGACAGAACCCAAGGGAATAGCCTGAAGCTGTGTAAGAGAAGGTTTAAGTTAGGTATTAGAAAGAGGTTCTTCACCCAGATGGTTGGATGCTGGAAAAAGCTCCCCAGGGAAGTTGTCACAGCACCAACCCTGCTAGAGTCTGAGAAGCATCTGGATAATATTCTCAGGCACACGGTGTGAGTCTTGTGGAGAGAATGGGTGCAGGTCTAGGACTTGGACTTGATGGTCCTTGTGAGTCCCTTCCAATTTGGCATATTCTGTGAGTCTGTAAATTTGTTTTATTCATTGCTCAATTATTGGTAGATGCATGCTGTTCAAGTGACCACCCATTACTTCTCTGAGCCCAATTCTTTCTACACCAACTATAGCCTTTAAAGCTGAACAAATTCCTGTTCTCCCTCAGGCCACAACAACTCATGCTTTGTATGGTAGGATTTGGCTTCAGTTGCCTCAAAAAACATCCATGCTGCTAATGAAAGCTTCTAGTCTTCTGCCAGACCTCACACCTGATCTTACTTGTCATTGTAAAGCTTTCCAAAGCTGGAGGCTTATCACATCTTTTGGAAGTGACAAAAACCTAACCAACCAACCACACACACAAACAACTATGCCAGCCTGCTGAGCAGTCCCTTCTTGATGCAAGCCAACTACTACTGCTGCTGTTCCAGGGGAAATCAGGGAAGGTTACACACATGCCCTCTGTGTTTCTCTTGTGAGTGACAAAACAGGGAATGAGGCTCAGAGCTTCATGGCTAATTTACCCACAAGGATGTCAGAGTGGCTTCCAGAGACTGTTCTTTTACTGGTATCCCAGACCTGCCTACACTGCCATTTACTGTGGCTTGACAGGTGCTCTGCAGCTGCTGTTGCTCAACATCAGGAAGCAAATATCTTGCCTTTTGTGTACCAGATGAACAAAATGTAGCCTATGAGACACAATAAGAGATTCCCTATGGCCTCTGCAGAAACTGGGAATGTCATAATGGTACACCAGTTAATACATGGGGAAGTAGAAAGAGCAATAGAGCACTGAAGAAAAAAAAAAAAAGGATCACTTTCCCACAAGATGTGTGGGAACAACAGCCCTAGCTGGCTGCGTCATGTCCCTTCACAGAGACAGGGCCAATGTGCCTGACAGATGACACTGAGCCCAGAAGTGCACGAGCATTCTCCGTGGGCCACGAAGCAATAAAGTCTCCGCACCAGAGTTACTGCTGCTATTAAGACAAGGTGCAGGGCATTAATTATATTCAGAACAGAAACAGAAGTAAAGGCTGTGGCATAGCAGCATAATAGTATTGAGACTGCCATTTCCCAGCCCAGGCTCCTCTAATTAAGTCCCAGCTGAGGTCTCCTGTTCAGATCTATAGTCCTGATTTCAAAGCGGGAGGGGGGAATAAATAAGTAAATAAATGCAAACTGTTTAATTTCTCTTCAAGCAAGGAAGGCTGGATATTTTGAGGGACTTGTGGGTACTGTTATTTGAGGAAATTGGTTGCTTGTTTTAATCTAGTAATTGCCTGCTGTCCTATTTTGAAATTGACAGCATTCATACCATAGAACATAACTGACCTTGAAGTCCACCAGGGCTTGGTACCTCTTAGGCTTGCTTTCCACATTATAGCTCAAGATTTACTAAAAAATGAGAACATAGGAAAAATCTCACCATAATCTTGTCAGGTCTCCACATACTGATGATAGTTAATATTCAACAAAGCGCTATTATAACCCAGTCCTGACACCAAGACTTAGTATCATGGCACCTTCTATGACTACTTTCCTTCCAGTTCCCAGAGTGATGTATGTGAATTTGATGAACAATTCTGCACATCTTGTAATGTTTTCCTTTATTAATTTTTTTTGTAATGGTACAAGCTATCTACACATTTCTGCTACTTAGTACTTAAAATGAAACTTCATTCCCCATTTAAAAAAAACCTACAATTTGGGCAAATTTAAATTATTTTTTTTTTTACATCTACATACTCAGTGACATTTCAAACTAATATTTTTAAACACACTTCCATTTACTTCACAAGGAAAATGTTAACCAAGCCACTCTTCCTTATTCTTCCATTTGCCAACAGACTACTTAAAAATAAATTTAAAAAATATTTACAAAGTTGAGCACAATTGAAAATAAAGAAATTGCAACGTTTAGAAAGAAGTATTTTACTTCTGATTTACTGAGTAAAGTCCATTCATGACTCTACCTTGCTGTTTTCTTCCTTTTTAAATTTCAGTTTTCTTATAGGTTTATATATTTCGTTCTCTTAGGGTTGTTGAAGAAACCATTAGTCAATGGGTTATACAATTGTAAATTCATTTTCCCAAGTTATTAAAAACTAATAGCATGCCATTTAATTAGACTAGATGATGAGAATCCACTTAAAAGTTAGAAATAGACTTACAAACTGCCTATCTTCTTCCTTACTGCCAAGCAAGACTTTATAATAAATCATTATACCTTTTAAGTGAATTTAGTAATTACAAAGGGCTTCATTCTTCATTCTATTCACCATAGCTATACATATTTCCATAAGTTATCTCATTTATTTGTACCAAGAGTACTATTAAGTATAGCATTAATTTATCAGAGTGGGGTATAGAAAACAGCCCTTAGAGGATATTATTGGTAATGGTCTGAAACAAAGGTTTTTGCTTACCAAAAGAATAAGCCTCAGCAAGAACCCAAAGTATTAACTCTCACACCACAGCATGGCAATGCTCCAGAGTCCTGAGCAAGGGGACAAGGCACGAAGCAAAAGAGCCATTCCATGGCCATGTCCTTTTCAGGTGCAGTTCCTGTGCCAAGCCTTGAACTTGGATGACAATTACTGTCAGCTGTAACACAGGCCTCTTTCCCTAAGGAAATGAACCGAGACCTCCAATTTATTTCACACAGCCTATTTAAGAGCCATCGGATAATAATGGCCTTCAGTCACTGCCAGCCCATGGTGAATTTAAAATAGTAACTTAGAGGGGAAAGGCTCTATGTCATAACCCTCTAGGCACACAATCCCCTCTATCATGCCATTTATTAGGCAGCTTGGCCCTGACACCACATTTATTTATACCATAATATTTCATGCTATATAGTCTGAGGTTAATAAAGTCTCATTAACAGCTGCTGGTAGTCCCCATAAAGCTCTCCAAGATTTCATTTTACAATAACAGCAAAGAAACTCACAATTTATTTTTCCTCACCCAATCTCAAAGGCCCTACAGCAAAGGCTAAAATGGGAGGGGGAAGGGGGCAAAAAGAAGAAAGAAAAAAAAAACAACAGGAAAATAGTTATCTGTGGTTCAATAAGGAGAGGGCAGAGCAAAAGGTGTCTCTTTAATAGGCAAGCACGTTTTCCCTATGCACCAGACTATGCATTCTGTTGGTAAGTTCAGTACTGCTTCAAGGAAAAACCTGGATAAGGATGACAGTGATTTTTAGTTGCCTCTTTCCTGCAGAATTCTCACTGACCTGACTTGAACCAGAATTTCCTCTCGGACCCTAAGCAGGCTGCTGTTTTCTGGAGTCCTCTGAACTTCTGAAAGCTGAGTAGCCTTTCTCCTGAGGTCTTTTTTGATACAATCACAAGGGCTTCTGTGCCTTGGTGCTTTGCTATTTGAATTCTGAACATTACTAAAAATTGCTGGTGGTTTCTAAAAGAAGATTTTCAAGACATTATGGATTGGAGTTTTTTTCTCTTGTAAAATATATGAGCTTATTATGAGGCTCTTCAGTACTGGGGTTTCAGTAGACACTCATAACTTCTTAATCTGTTCAATATCTGAACAGCTCTGGAACATCCAAAAAAGAAAATAAACTAACATATCAGCTGAAGAGACTTCGTAAAATCTATGTATTTAAAAGAAACATATTGGACCTTTTAAAGGGAATAAAACAAGCACAGCTAAAGGAGTGTGCCAGAGAGTCATGGCAGAAATAAAATGTATATACTTTTTACGTATATGAAGGAGGAGAACAGCATTCTCAGCAGTCACCTGTGGGACAGGACAAACTTCACCTCAATACACCTATGTCATTCTGAAATAAATACACAATGTCTCTTTGCTAAAGAAATCACCATCCAAATGAAGGAAACAAAGAAGTGGAAGACAAGACAATGGATGAGCAAGATAATTATATGTCCATCAACTTGAAAATTCCTGATTTCTATTCTATACCAAACCTTGAGGAGAATGGGTCAGGTGTGTTATGATCCAGTTATTAAAATCATTAGAGGTGCCTCTGCCCAAGCTAAGGTGCAAACGAAACGATATGCCAAAGTCAACAGTGTGGATTTTATTTAACAGTGTCTGTGAGTCAGAGAAAGAGAGAGAAAGAAATAGGAAAAAGGAGGGACAGGGAAGAAAGAGTGACAGAGAGAGATTAAAATAGAAAATGTATCACCACTGCATGGAACCCAATGGTGTCCCATCGGTCCTGTTCTTCTGGTATTCTTGGTGGTGAGGGCTGTGCAAATCAGAGTCCAGTGGATTAACATCCACTCAGGAGATGCCCAGGCACCTCCCCTGGGGAAGCTTTGCAGTCTCTTGTGACAGACTCTGGGTTTGGTGCATCACTTGGATCACGTGCAGTCCTCTGGTGGTGGGAGGCCTCAGGAATGACTTGGGGAGGCACTTTGATGGTTTATGACTCCTTCCCAGTTGCCTCTCATGTCAATGTCCCATGTGTAGTGCTCTTCCCAGGGCAGGGTGGTGTATTCCTTCGGTTTGATGTGGAGAGATTTCACCATCACACACCCAAAACCCTTCTGCTCCACCATTCAAGGAGCCTTGTTTACTTCTGCTCAGATCTAATTAGACAACAGTCCTATCTGAAGTTCTGGTCACAGTTCAAATTCCAGTCAGGAGGCATGTCCAGGAGGGGGGACATGGTGGTCACAGACTAGCAGTTGATTCCTTGCTGTTTGACAAAAAGGGTTTCTATGATTTTGGCAATGTAAAGACATTAAAAACATTTCAGTCCATCACAAGGTCTAGTTTGATTTTCTTCCATATGGCCATTCCTGTCTTCTTCGCCCCTGGCCCTAAAATTAGTGTTCACATGAAAATGGAATTTGAGGGTTTTGGAACACAACAGCTAAACATTACACTGTTTGAAGAAGAGCAGCATATATACAGTTAATGTTTTCTGTAATTCTAAGGTGGGATTAAAGAAATTACAAAATGCCTATTCCCCCTCAGTTTTATTCTTATGTATGGCCAAGCACAATTTATGCTTTATATCTTAAAAAAATTAAAAGGTTTCACTGAAAAGTGAGTTATGAGTGGAGAGGCTACATGTTACTTCAGAGACAAGGGGCATGAATTTGGCAAAGAAAACAGTCACATGTGAGGATAGTTGGATGGATTATCAGAGCCTGTGAACACCACACATTCTGGTATAAAGCCCATATTTGAGATTTCTGATGTATTCAGGTATTTACAAAGCCAGAACTTGCAAACTGTGTCAAGAGTGCTTAGGATTATAAACATGAAAAAAGGAAAGGTAAGAGCAATTATTTCTCAAATAACATCAGAATTATTCAGATAATATCTAAACAGATAATATTTTTCAAAAGTTAAACATTTGCTAAAATTATTGATCAAAAGAGATGGGATTATTTATATATGAAACTGAAAATTCACATTTTAAGGTAGTCTGTCATCCAGATTGTTCTATGTCTGTAAACTTTATACTAATAGAATAGACCACTGTTTATTGATGCTGATCTCTATCAAAAGAATTTTAGGAACAAAGAAATCAAGACAAGACCATTCTCCCTGCAAGTATCCTGTCTACATGACTGGCTACTGCACTCTAACCTGCATTCCTTCTATTAAGTCTCTAATTTGCCAAATCCCAGTGATGGGATGGCAGTTTATGCAACTGAGAACTTCAGTCTTTATGCTTCTTGTGTTGGGGGGGGGGTGGTTATCTTTTTTTTTCTTTTGTCCTTTTTTTTAACTCATATTCAAAATCATCTAGATAGGAAGCACCTTTCTTTTTTGTCCTGTGAATGATAAGAAGAGGTATGAACCAGGCACACTGAACTACTTCACTTCGAAAAAGAATACTTGCAGAAGTTTTACTTAGGATTGTGACTTTCTATGTGCCTCCTTCTTTTAGATGTTCTTTCCCCTCCGTCATATCTTCCATACTTCCAATAACTGTTTTGAAACAAAGATTACATGGGAACTGTCCATCTCCTTGTGCAATAACACGTTGTACAAGTCAACTGCAGTCAGACAAATTTGAGTTCTGGATGACTCAGAGCAGAGGCTCAGATTATGAGGCATAAGACTGATTTATGGGACTGTTGCCCAGGCCTGGGAAAGAAAGATCTTTAAAACTGGCTTGCTTAGCAATATTGCTTTAAAGAATGAGAACATAGGGCAGTAAGTTAGCATGGCATCTCCGTAACACAACATCTGTGTTACAGCCCTCGTGAGCCTGTACTTAATTCAGTATTCAGATCTGCCTGTAACTGCTTCTAGGTACTGATCTATCAATATCTACTACTTCACATCACACATAAACAAAATTTCACTTATTTTCACACACCTGTTGTCCATTATATAGGACCAGCACGTCCAAAGATCAAATATTCATCAGGATTTTAAAGATAATTTTGGAGTAGCAACTCTTTTTCATCTTGTTTTTGTTATTCATTAAAGGGCTTAGACTTCTGAGCAGTTCAACCATACGTTGTTAACACATCATGAGAAAAAGAAAACAACCCCACCCACAAAATAACTCAGCACACAAATAGGCAATCCTCATTTGCCAAATCTGTTGCATTAGAACTTCTGTAAAAAAAACAGAGAAATAGGAAAACAAGGGTGGTGTTTTGTTTCCTCTAATTCCAATCACTGAGAAACAAAAAAGGCTGTGAGTAGGTAGGGGTAAAAAGAGAAAGAAAAGGGTAAAAGAAAAAGCATTGTAAAACAGACCACTAAACAGGAACACAAAAAACTCACAGGCAACAGAAGCCACAAAACCTTCAATACAAAGACAAGGAGTACATGCTAAAAACTGTAAAGATTACAAGAATGGCAAAAAAAAAGGAAACTAGCAGTGCTTTGCAGTCATCTTAGGATCTCAAGAATCACCTTTAGCTGTCTAGAGAAGGAGCAGAGACAAAGTGCATCTGCCAAGAAGTCAAAAGAGTGTTGACAGTTATTACATAAAAGGAAAGTTTTGTAATCATTTGGAGTCAATAAAAAATTACAGAGAAGTAAACATCAATAGTTCTGGCAGGTGTATGTAGGTAGTGGAAGTAATCTAGTACTATAACCAGAAAACTAAGTATATGAAAATGCATACACAGGTGAAAACAAAAAATATAACTATCCCTTTTTCAGCTGAATTCAATCTACAGAAAAGGCAGAAAAACAGAAGTTACATTTGAAACCTGCTCTCCATTTAAATTTATGCATGACATTTAATATTACATTGTATTTTACACACTTCATTCTTGTTTACTCATGATATACTAGTAAGAGAATTTTCAAGGGTAGCAAGGTAGGAAATCACTTCAAAGAGAAAAACTTCAGGAATTTTGATCAGATGGTTATTAATAATCTATATTAATGTTTTTCTCCCTTCTAAAGTAGTTCCAGGCAGCTCACTTGTAAACAATTAATTGAAGAGTTTTAATTGTGATATGCAAGACAAAACAGGAAAGATGAAAAAATAGCCATCCATTAGACAAAACAGCTTTAAAAAACAAAAGAGGCAGCGTGAAATTCACACTGAAGACAAGACAGAGTCATAGCAGAAGAGGCAGAAAGGTTTAATCACATAATTGGATAACGATGAAAACTACAGGATCTGCAAATATTTCTTGTGATGAGGTGTCAGCATGAAATCACAAAAATACAAGATCTTTGACCCCAAACACCCAAGGATATGGACTTCCCGTAACATCCAGGCTATTGCCATTCTTCCATCACATTAGACACACCTCTAAATACCAGATGAAATGAGGGAGAAGGCACAAGTACACCCATAAGACTGTGAGATACCCAAATGTGTCTGCAGGTCCCACATTCAGGTGGTGATGCAATGAGGGCCTGTGTGCTCACATAGCTGATAAAGACTCTAATTTTTATTATTTTTTTATTTGTTTTAAATTTTTGTTTTGTGGAAAAGATATACCTCTTTTTGAGAATAAAAAAATATGAGGGGTGGGAGGGGTAAAAACAGGGAATAAATTTTTCAGTGTTTAGACTTCCAAGGAGGAAAAACAACTAAAAGTATTCTTTTAAATTTTGAATTGACTTTTTTCCACGACTCAAAACAGTGAGGAAGACACATGTTCTTAGTACTAGTATATCACACACTCCTTTTCATCTCTCTTCATTTTTGCTCTCTCAATACACAATCTTCTTTCCAAATTTTCAGCCTAAGTAAACAAGAAAATGGGTTTCCCATCCTCATTGCTCAACAGTAAAGAAAAGCAGGAAAAGCTATGCATACGCAATTAAGTGAAGACATAGTCTGGTAAAACTTCTAAATGACTAGGAGCAAGGCAGCAGGAATCTCGAAACATTAGCTCAGGTTCAGAGCCATGCTCCTATCTGTTGCCTCTCACCACATTCACATTCCTCTTGGGCTGCTTATTCTTGCTCCAGTCCTTTGGAAAGGGATTATCCAAGGCAGTTACTTGCAATAAAAGGGATTTAGACTCTGTAACCCAGAAGGTCCTTTAGTCTGAAGCCTCTCTGAGTAGTCTAATTCCTGCCCAGCCACACTCCATAAGCTGCAGCTTTCCAAGTAATAGCACAGTCGACCTTTTCCTTACATACATCTTGTACTGAAAGCAGAAATATTTGTCTGTATCCTAGTACTAAGTTGTACCACAGCAACTGGGCAAAATAGCATTGTTTGCACACTAGCAAAAAGAGGTAACACTGGCATCCAAAAAAATAATTTTATCTATAAAACTTTCCATTTTAAAGTCTTAGGCCTGGATTTCAGTTACATTTTAACCATAAACATGAGAGAAGTTGTCCCAGATGGTAAATGTAAAACGTGCTGTAAATTTTAATGGAGCAAATAAGTCACTAATAACCATAATGTCAACACTGCTGTGTTTTTGGTAGACATTAATAAAGCAAAATTTAAAAAGAGCATGCAGCATTCAAATAAGTGCTTAAGAAGCCCAGTATAATTTGCTAATTCAGCTATTCACACTTTGATTGCACAGCCTCTGGTCATCTGCTCAAGTACAGCTGCTTCGTGTAAAAACAAATAATAAAAAAAAAAGTTTTATTGTCCACCAGATGTCCCAGCTTGTAATACTTGCTGCTATAATTCAGGTCACCCAAGGTTCAAGCACATTTAGAAACTGATTGTTCTTGGATGGCCAACCCTGTGACAGTGGTCAAGGCGCTTTGGCCATGGGTTTATCCCAACAGGAGATGAGGGAGCTCTTCAGTATTGAAAGTGATGTGCTTTCATGTTATGAATATCTCATACTCATAACAGATAATTACTACTACAGCTTAGGGTAAGAGCTGGAAAGAGCCAGAGTGGGAAGAATTCAAGCAACATACGCCTTGCCTCATAAGGCCTTTGAAAGCCCATTAACAGGGCCCTACCAGGTTTGTTTTTGTTCCTGGAAATGAATTTATTATTATTAAAGAAAGGGCATAAAAGCACAAGGCACAACAGCCAGTGCTGTTCTCTGCCAGTGTTCTCGCTGCTCTTGATAGGGAGCTAGACCATATATGTAGTGCAGCCAGTGTTTCTTCCCAAATCAAATGTAAAAAATCAATGGAGCAGAATTATCAGCTGGGCTAAAACATTTTGCACAAAGGGTGCCTGCTGTTGTGCTGCTCAGAGCAGGTTTAAAATCAGCAGGCAGTGCTTTGTTTATGGATTCTACAGGGCTAACAACTAAGGAAAGGCTGGGCAGGAGGGAAAGAGAGCTTGTTTCTTCAAACTCCTCCTCCAGAGGAGGAAAAGGGCATCAGTGAATGGAAGGAATCTGAGCAGAGCCAGGGACTCCTGCCAGAGCCATGCTGAAGACACAGCTGTAGCATACAGGCTCCCAACACCACATTCCCATTAGGATAAACTGAGAAGGCTAGTGATTTTATACAGGAGTGCACCACACCAAAAATGCTATGCCTTTACTACACAAGGTACAAAACAACCTAAAACTTCCCAAACATGTCAAGATGCTTCAGAGCAATCTTTCCTTAAGTGGGACCTGTGCAGCCTGAAACAAAACTACCTGTTTGTCACCTTCTCCAATGATTTACAAGGAACAATATCTTGACACAAATGTTCTGCAAGAAGTAATTTTGTTCTGCCATACATAATTTACACAGTGCTGCAGAAGACAGGAAAAGTTACATGTTTGTCAGTCACCTACCTCTCACTGCACAGTTCCTCTCAGCACACTGAATTTTTGCAACTGTATGCAGTCAATAGTAGCCCCTGGCACCTAACCATACATTGCAATTAATAGAAAAGTGATCTAATTGAAAAATTTCCTTCTTGAGCTTTAGTACTATTAGCCTCAAAATAGAGCAAAACACAAGAAACAGAGGATTAGTCAGCTACTTACTCATTTAATGGAAAAATAAGTCCCTTCTGTCCTGCTATGGACTGACTTTTGGAAGAGTTATTAATGTCTGTGAAGGGGCTTTGCCTCTCAGCTGAAATAGCTTTAAATCATCAGTCCATTTGTTCTTCAAAACCTTCATTTCTCACTTTATTCTCACAGTTTGTGAGTGCCTCCTTGCCTGTTTTTCCCCCTCAGCACTTAGTTGCTTTTCATCCCCACAGTCAACCTGCCATGATGCCCCTGAAAACCAGTTTATCAGAGTTCCCTCTAACTCCCATTTTACTGCCAAGTCCCAGTGGATAACCACAATCCGTGTCCTTGAATGCCCTTCAAAACTTCAGTCCTCCTTACAGTTGTGCCTGCTCTCTGGCTGACACTGACAAGGAAATGCCACTACATCTTGTATCTCTCTCCATCTCTGTTTTGAAAAGTTATTCCCATCTACATCAGTAGCCAAACACCACCTCTGCACTCTGCCACTTGCTGAGGCACTAAACAGCCAACAACAGTCTGGAGGAGATGGAGCTACAGCTGGTTCGGTGACGAGGCTACACTGGGCTACACTGAGGACGAGGATGCGCCGGTGCTGGTGCAGGAGCTGTGCAAGGAGCCTCGCGTGTGCAGGGCCCTCTGCTGCCCTGGGCAAGGGGAACAGAAGGGCAACACGGCTAGGTGCTAGCCTCAGGCTCGCTGTGACTTTGGGTCAGCCACTTCATCAGCCTTAACAGTTGCTTTCTGACACATCAAAGCTGTAGAAATACTGCTCAGAAATGCAGTAAGCTTACATCCATCTAAAAGAGTGTGGAATAGACTCAGGGAAAGCAAAATGCAGCAGCTTCAAACAGTTAAAGGGATTAGGTTTGAAGAATTGGATCAAATTTTAATCATGTCAGGAGAAATCCACCTACTTGCCCAGGGAGCAAGATATCTAGCCCAGGACTTGCAAAGAGATTGTCATTGCAAATGACATCCTTGCCTTTTTCCCGGCTCACCCAGCAGCTCCTGGTTAATTACCCATCCCAAGTTCTGTGCCAAGTCTAGCTACAACTGGAAAACTGTCTTTTCATTCCTGTTTATCACAAGTCCCCAAAAGCTGGGACAAGTGTTGGAAGGATTAAATCAAATTTTAAAAGGGGAAAAAAAATCCGATGTGGAATGGAACAGAAGGACAAGAGGAAAGGAGATACCCATCCTCAGTGGAGCCAGGGTGCAAAGGAGCGAGCAGATGCAGGGAGAGACGCTGTGCCTCCCAACCATTTACTCTGCCACCACATTCAGTGGAGGTCCCAAGTACAAGGCTTTTCATCCTGGAGTGATGCTGGCAGCATGTAGCCCTTGTGAAGACAAAAGGCAGTCTGATGTGCCCTGTGCCAGGATGGCAGCCCCAGCACCCGGGGTGCCCTGGAAACTCGCCCCAGCTGTAGTGGCTCTGCCTTTTTTGGCAGGCAGCACCCTGGCACCAAGTGCCACTCCTGGCTGTTGTACAGGCTAATCCTCTCCAGAGGCTTTCCTAATGAATTAGCGGCTACTGGATTCAATGGGAGACATTTAATGGGACACAGCTGAAAGCTAACTGAAACTTCCCCTTGTACCTCTGTTTCTAAGCATCAGTTTTAGTTTCCAGCTACGAAAAGATATTTTTTCCCCTTTCTAGTCATCTGCTCTGTTGAAGATCCATTGTTTTTAATGACAATATTGTTTGACAAAGTATAAAATCTGATTCCATCTTTTTAAGATTCAGTGTCACTTTTAGGTTGTTGCTAGCTGCCACAGTTTCCTTGCCAGGGAGAAAACAACAGGTATTTTTCAAGCTGCAAGGACTAGAGTCCAGGGATTTTATAACTCAGAAAAAAATATGTGACCCAAACCTAATGGCTCACAAAGTAAATGTAAGGAAACAGTGATTATTTGTAAAGTCTCATTTTTAAACCAATTTCAGGAGCTTCTAAACACTGAGGGTTGAAAAATTCGAATCATTGCCAATTCCTTAAAACAAAATTTGTCCCCTCTGGTGTTTCAGATGGGCAAACTGCACTGTGTCTACAGACAGTGTTTACATTTTCAGTAACAGATCTCAATATCTAAGTAGACATGCAAGCAACTTACCTCACTGTGCTTTCTTTGAGCATTTATCATTAAAGGTTATTATTTTCTTTGGACTGTGCAATTAGAAATCACACTTTTTTGACCTCTGTCATACTTTGAATTATCTATATTTTGCATTATCTATATTATTTCTAAATAGCTACTTTTGGTACTCATTTCATTTATAGTTTAGAGTACTGTTAATTCATCTCATTCGCTGGATTTAGATCTTGCTCACACCAGCAGAAAAAAGAATTGGAACTTCCATTTTCCAGCCTTTTCAGCAGATACCGCTCTGATCTCTGGACACCACAGAAGTCAATCACCCACAAGGACCTTCAGAGAGGTAACCTCAGCCAGATTCTCAGCTGTCTACTATCTGGTGAAATCAGTAAATCAAAAGTGATAGCTGCAGTTAGGCAACATCTGAGCATCTCACCCATATGGGTAAGAGAAAACTGTAGAACAGGAGGAATATGAGAAAGGCTTTAGAAGCCAACAGAATACATAGTATCATGTATGGAAAACATGAATATTGCTAAGGGCTTGTTCTTAGTTCCTGTCCCACTTTTGTTCCAAAATAATACTTCTACTAAGCTTTTTCCTCTAGATTTCACGGTTCTCAGTCTTCTGTATAACTGTGTCTAATACTTTCCCTTCAACTAGCACTAATTTCATAGCCACATTATTGGTGTAAAGGCTCAGCCCAAGGACAGAAATAGGGCTTGCCCTTCAAATTAGTATGAATGTATTGGCATATGTTTTAAACTCTAGGAAGTTTTAATCTGGGGATGTTTTGCAATCTGAAGGCAAAGTAGGATTTAAATTCTGGGACACCTTCAGTGATTGTGATCTGACCTAAATGGTCCCAGATGGGGTGTATTTTAGAGATACAGGCCTATATATTTCATGCAAATACTCATGTGAAAAGGAAATAATAGATCAAATATTTCAGTCTAAAAAAAAGAAAAAATCCACAAATCCTAAAGAAAAGGCCCACCTAAAAGAAAAGCAGACAAATGGCTTTACAAGAGGGTTACTAACACAAGTTCAAAGTGCAGTTTCAGATTTTCACTTAAAAACTTTGGCACACGGAATCTCTGATGATAGCTAAGTACAGTTACTTCTGTACAGCACAGTGCTCTTGGTAAAGCACTGCAATGCTTCTCTTGCTTCCCCTGATTCTCACTCTTTCCACATCCCTAGCAACATGCACTTTATAGTACAAAAGCTTCAAATAAATCAAAGGCACAATGTCTATGGAATACCTGAGAAAGAAACAAGTGCCCCAAGAGACAACAGTTTGGAAACCAGTGCAGCAAAAGTGAAATTTGCTTTTGCAGCTACTGCAGGGGTTTCTGTATAAGGGTATTACCATCCAGAGGTCCCTTGCTGCGTACCCTCAGACTGTGACCTGTGTGGCTTCCGTGATTTAGCCTAGATCACACAACCCAGTTAACATATCCTCAGAGTGCCCTAGCATGATCCAGATGTACCACCACCTTCCCAGGGACAGGAAACGATGCAAACAGAACTTACGACCTCCATCAGGCAATATGTAATAAATAATTAAACCTTAATAAGCATTGAAAAGGAAAAAACCTAACAACAACACTCAGAAGCTGACCAGAGGTACCATGCGTGGGATTCTTCAAGATACGGACTGTTTAAATGAAAGTTTGACTGAAGATCCAAGTTTACTTACCTTGATACTACTTTTATCACCTCCATAATTTGGTTTTTATATTTTCATGCTGATAAAACATACTTCCCTTTAAATTAAGAGTACCCATTTTCTCCTCAAGAACACTTCATCATCTAAATATACAGCAATTCTGAAAAATTTACATTAAGTGGGAAAGCAGAAAACTCATAAGTACCTACCAAGAAAAACAAGCTTGTGAATACTACATGTAATGTCAGTCTACCCGTAACTAGTGTGCTTAAAGGCTGGCTAATGAAATCCATTTCATTTCAGTAAGATGGTCTCCTTTTGCATTATATCTCTGCTTACTACTCATGGCCTGCCTGGGCAACACTGTTAAAATCCCATTTTTAAAGCCCCTGCTTGTGAGATGACATGTTAATGTAGCCAGTGCTCATCTCCAGAGTTTTTCTACGAAAAACTGTGTCTGTTCTGAAGAGATAAAGCAAAGAACACACACAGGCTCAAAGCCCCTTACGAGAGGGCAGAGGTTCAATGTTAATGTTTCTGTTCTCTGTACTTCTTCATTAAGTAGTTTGTTAATTAAAATGCTTTTTTGTTTGTTTGGGTTTTGTTTGACAGAAGCAAAGCATCTGATCTGTTAAACTCTTTATACCTGAGCAGATGTGAATCCCTCTCATCCCCTATCACCACAGGACTACCTGCAAGCCTCTTCAAACACTGGTTCTACCTTGGAGCCCACGGGGTTTTTTTTTCACAGGCTGAATTTATATGAGCTCATACAGTGCATTTACCTCCCCTCACCACCTGCCCCCACTTTGTCAGAAGATGTCTGCTGACTTGCATTCACAAGGATATTAACAACCCTGGGGAAACGTTTTCCTAAGCTTTTCTATGCAAGGTGACACTTCACATGCTCAGTGCCACAGTCTAAGCACAGCTGGGCAACTACTGCCCAAACGGGAGCACTTGTGATAGATGAGTTTATTTAAAAGCTATATCAGATACTGATGACTGGCTTAAAACACCGGCATCACCCGCACCACATGAAAGTTGCCAAGCCAGGGAAACACCAACCATCACTCATCAGCCAGAGTTGATATTTAGCTAACAGTTAACTTTCTGACCTGTTACTCTGCTTCCTGTTTGTGTGTCAAATCATGAAAGATGTGGGGCCACACGTTTAAGTCACCTGATGGTAAACATATGCCAATATTTACTCATATTTTTTGATGCTGTTGTCATTCCCCTTGAATACAGTTACATGGAGCATAAAGGAAAACCAGAGTTAACTTGAAGGCTGACTTTGCTGCATACTTCTGCAGACACAGACTTCTTCACAAGAATCATCCTACAAAACTTAATCCGTTCAGCAGCTAAACATCTCATATTACATATCAGTGCTGATGGTGCATCAGGCTGGCATGTTGAAAGGTGATTCACTCCTGCCATCTTAACATGGGAGTAGAACTGCCTGTCTCTCTCCCCACTTAACATAGAAACACCTGAGTCACAAGCTTGTGAGTGGCTAAGGATAGCAAGGCTGAACCTCTTTCTCAGCTCTCCAGTGTAGAGCAGCCACAGACAAACCAGCTGTGTCAAAACCAATGCTTATCACCAGGAAATTCAGGAAACCTTGGCTCTCACAGTCAAAACCATCTCGATCACCCATTTTACTACATGGAAGTCAAGAGGACAATTAAAGGAGCATCAGTACCAGGCAGCACCGTGAGCACAGCAGACAAAAAGTGAGCAATTCTAAGAGGAAGCATGCACAGGGCTTGGGGGCAACAGAACCTTCAGCAGCTGAACAGCAGCAAACCACCACAGAGCAGTCTGCATGACAAACAGTCCTTTCTCCTGCACCTGTTTGTTGCAGAGATGATGGATGCCTCTCACCCATGGCAGCAGGATTCTAGTATCTGCTCCCTTTGTACACCAAAGTTACAGGAGAACTGCTAATAATGTGTATGAGACCTCAAAATTAACCCAGTCAGAATGGAAAAAAACTTAATTCATTTTTGAAATCCCAAGTGACAAAGGGATTTATTAAAATTATGCTCAGTAGCAAAGCAAAAGTATATAATAAACAGTAGGAGACTTTAAAACTAATTTCCCTTTTACGAACAACAGTGTATTTTTTGTACTGTTTATTCAATCAGAATAGTCCTAATACTGCAATAAAAATATAGTTGACCACAACATAAATGACTGAGAATTCCTCCTCTTGTTTAGAGAAGAAAGAGAAGGTAGGAAAGTGAGAAATCTTTCCCTGCAACAGCAGGAACAGAGAAGTGTGATAATAAGATTCCTGTTAATATCTAAGTACATAAGAAATAATAAAGTCCAAATTCAATACTGAACTTTACAATTTTATTGTAATTAATATTGAAAAGAGATTCAAAGGCTTCAATAGAGTAAGAACCAAGACATCAGTACTCCCAGGTCTGAAAAATCATGGTCTGATTTGGGATTTTAATTTCTTTAGCTCCATGAACAATTCAAAACTTCTACAGCTTTCAAAAATTATTTAGAAGTGAGATGAGGAGATAACATGATCAGCAGATATTTTACTTTTAGATTAAGGGCCACTGACACCTGACAAAAACATCTTAGAAGAAAAGAGCATGGATAAAATACGGAATGTAGTGGTCACACAAGTAGCCGGTAACAGTGCCACTCAAGCACTAGTTTTTTCCCATGGACTGACCAACCAACTCAAATTGAAAATACGCCCCCACTGACAGGTTAAGAGATGGTTCATGCAGGGGAGAGCAGACACAGATATATGCAGAAAGGATCTGGGAGGGCAAGCAGCAGTCGAGTCAGAATTCACTAAGATAATATATCTAAGGAGTGTGGGTGCTTTGAAGTCACCCTAGCACAACACCAATGGTTACTTTTTTCACAGAAGATTCACATGCATATCCAGCTTTCTTTTCATTTTTCATGTTCTCTGTCAGCATGGGTTAGACTAGGGAAATGAGAAGGACCCATTAAAGCACCATCTATATTGACAGGATGCTGCAGCATGTTCAGGCGTCCCTGCCTCTTCATCTTCCGGATGGGAGATTTGATCAAACTTCTTCCAGACTGTGCTCCCAAATTTCCTTTCACAGACAGCAAGTGTAAAGCAAAATTTACGCAGGTATTCCCCCAAAGAACGGTAAGCAGTGGAAGGGATTCAAAAGGTTATTTCAGAGACAAGAATGCTGAAAACCTACAGACCCCAACAGCAAGCAGCGGCCTCAGAGCAAAAGGCAAAGGTGAGACGTTTGTTCTCTCCTCGGGCTTTGCCATCGCTTGCCCCCCCTGGGCTCCCCCACGGGCTGCCAAGGCCTGGCAGCACACCTGTGAGCATTCCCTCTCTTGTGGCCGGGGAGTAACCTGCTGTGGAAGGTATGCAGAGAAACATGCCACAGCTGTGTCTGGGAAAGGTGCCTCATTCCAGGCAGGAAAGCTCCCTTAGCAAAAACAAACTGCCTCCTAGGTAGCAATATCTTCCAGAAAAGAGCTATTTACCCCTACAGCAAGAGTTCATCACACCTAGAGCATAGGCTGGCATGGACTTCAGATATAGCCACAAAGCAGGACATGACAGACAACCTGAAAGTTCAGGAGTGCCTATGTGTCTGCTACCTGAGGCACAGTCCAAGTGATCTGAGCAAGAAGTAGTTTAAATACTTTCAAAGTAGAGCCTAACAAAAACAGGAGACTAATGTCTGGCAAGTTAGGAGAAGAGACTAAGTGCAATGGGAGTTTTCTCCTCCTCCAATCACTGCAGGCAAGTGAATGTCAGCAGCATGTGTGGCAGTCGCCTACAGCTCTTGCATTCAACTCTGTTGTGCTAAAATGTCAAACATGATCTTTGCCACAGGCATAAACATTTTAGAGAAGCTTCAGGGAATACACTTCAGTGCTTACATCTCAGCTAGTTCTTGTCTTGCAACACAGGAAAGATCCCTCAGAAACAAACACAGACCACAACTTGTAGCAAAGACTAGGATTTCAGCTGCAAACAGACGATGTTTGGGAAAGAGGAGAGGAGTAAAGATCTGAGAAATTACAGAAAGGTAAGATGCTTACCTTACACAGGCAGCTCTTTCAAAACAAACCCATGCCACACGGTCCTCTTAAAAATATAAATAACATGATTCCTGCAGAATTTATAATCTCATACCCAAAGTTCCCAAGGAGCAGCAGAAGCCACTTGTACAGAGAAGAGTGAGACACCAAGACCAAACTCAGTGTTAAGAAAGAACTATTTTGGCTTTCTCTGTGCCCACTAGCATGGTGATGACATTAAACGCATAAGGCAGCAAAGGGACACCTCAAGCACGTCATGTTTCATAGCTTCATGGCCTATGCTGTTCTTCAAGAAAGCTCTCTAAAGCATCAGTGTTCTTCCTCCTAGTCAAACCCAGTAAATTTTGAGATGTTGCATGATGCCTCATGAAACCTTTGCAGAAAAATAATGTTCCCAGGAGGGGGGGGGGGAAATGGAAAGGATCAAAATAATAAATGAATACCCAATGTTCATAAAAAACAAAGAAGTCAGCAAAGCGAAAATATTGCACTAATGATCTGTGTTTTTCCCCTGTAAGGTGAGATAGTCTTTTGATTTAAAAAATATTGTGATGTGCAGCTTTATATCAAGACACTACTCCCACTCCAGCTATTTTCTCAGACAAACTTTACCAATTAAAACATTGCTTCTCCATTTATGGCTTTATACAATTGTTGCACAGTGACTGATACCCACACAAATTCCTTTTTTTTTTGACTCCTTTAATTCTGGCAGATATAACAGATTGAGACATTGCTAGACAACTACTAGACTGAAGTAATTAAGCAGTGTAATGTGCAAACAGCATTTTAGAGTCAGCAATTAGATCACTCAAATTAGGTGTTTTATTTGCCCAAACAAGTCTGTAAATCTCATAGAACAAAAGACTTCATTTCCAGACAATACAGTACCAGACTTTCAAAGCACAATGCTACAGCACTGTGGTCAGTGCCCAGTTCCTCCACTTGCCTATTCCTTTTCCTACCTGCATCCTTTTTCAGTGGCAGAAATCCATCCTACTGATGCATTGGCAAGACATACAGACAAGTCAGAGGCAGCTCAACTCCCTGCATTTACCATGGGCACTCATACAGTATGTACAGGCTGTACCTTTCACTGACTGACTGCATATTTCTGAATGGAGGAGAACAGAACCCCACAAAACTACAGGATGAGGTCATCAAATGTGTTTATTCGTCTTTTGAAACATGTTCAAATTTTAAATTAGTCTAGTGTTTCTGAAGCATTCCTGTTCACAGCCTTGAAAATTGAAGTCTTTGAGCCCAGTCAGATGCAACATGGGAAAAAAGCAATGATCGCAATGTGTTTTCTTAATTTTGCAATTGTCCTTGTGATATGTTTGAGAGAATAGCATCATAATAAAAATAACATCCCACTGCCTGCTCAGCTTCAGATCTGTCTGCACTGTACTAAAAGAAAAAAAAGATATTCCTGTGAGTTTTCTCTGTAGTCCAGGTCCACTTATTACCTAGAAATCAATCCAATGAGTACATACAAACCTTATAAAAGCTGCCACATGACAGACTGTAGCATTCATTATTTAACACTGAAAAATCCACACCATTAATTTGTCTATACAGCAGCACAGGAAACACTTCTTTTATACTTCACCTATCTGAAAAGACCAAAGACCTTTGCTACTCTTTTTCTCTTCTCAAGTTAATTCTTAAGGGATATATTTTGTCATTGTGCTGTCTATGGAAGAGTAGCCACTTTCCAGGATGAGACAAAAAATTATCTGAGACATCATATACAAGCTTTGAATCTACTCTTTGATAATGCAATAGGAGCAATACACATCCTTTATCTTTGATAAGAAATCTCTTCCTTAATTAAAAAAAATGTTAAAATCCATTCAGAAGTATTGTACATAGTTTGTACTAACACTTGACATTAACTTCCCAACATGCTGTTCATGTAAAACAAGCAGGACTTGTGTATTGGTTTAAACACACGTACCCCACCAAACAAAAGAGCACAACCCATTCAGGACAGAATATTGCAGTCCACCATAAAAACAATAGGAAAAAAAGCAAATTCTATGTTGGCCACAAATTTCTTATGAAACACTGTCAGAGCATAGTTGAGTCACGATTATAATATCGTGATATTTACGAATAAACTCCTGAAGCCCCCAAACCGAAAAAGTTCCCTGTGTCCATAACTTTAGATACCTGAGAAAACCACTGGACACCTAAATCATGTCCATTCTCAGCTAGGTGTGAATTTAAGAGCAAAAGTCCCATTCAGGTCACTACCAGCTTTTATACTGGTATCAGTGGGGTTGGAACTAGATGTTAAAATACTTCTCTTTAAATTTAAAGCTATTCTGAAAGATCTATGCTTCTAGGGACAACAACAATAAAAACAGCAGATAATCAATGGGACCATTTATAAGTGTTGGAATTGTTTGTAGAAAGAATTCATTCCTTCTTTACTGGGACAGCTCTTGCCAAAGCGAAGTTTCAAAGAACATCCTGTAGCATAACAAGACTTCTCTCTCTCTCTCAGAGGGTTAGTGGGTCTTGAAGTAGACATGTCACCTGGCATGAGCACTTTTCAATCCTCAATACTCCTTTATACCAATGTGAAGTTTAAAAGTGAGAGAAAGGATTTGCCCTTAGTTTCTGGCTCTCAAAAGTGCTATCTTATTTTCAGCCAGGAATTGGGGTGCAAACTTCGGATAAGCTTATTGCCAAGATTTGTTCACTACTTTTCAGCAATATACATAAAGTTAAAATTTTGTGAGTACAGAAATAAGGATCTGAGGTCTACCTTCTCCTGTCACAGAAAGAGCAGCAGAAAAGAACTGAGGCAGCTTTTGTTGCTCAGACAAAAAATTATCCCTAGTATCTCACAGGTTTGGAAGGGGCCATCCCTTTCTGAGAAACAGTTCTTTTGTCCCATATCTTCATGCTTCTTTCCATACCATCAGTCAGTGTTTCTCCACAGGAAAAAAAGAGGCTCAGTTGTGTTACACTGTTCAGGTTCTGGCTAGGGCAGGATTAATTTTGACAGTAGCTGGGAGGTTATTCTGTACCACCTCATGTCATTGCCAGGGACAGGGGAAAGGGATGCTTTTCTGGGGAGTTCCTTCTAGTTAAGAAAACATGGTGGGGGAGTCATCTGGACTGTTTATTGCTGCAGGCTTTGCAGTGAGCCTGTTTTCATGTGAATCACTCTCTCTTTTATACCTTTTATTATTAACATTGTTGTTGTTACTGTTTTTCTTATCTAATTGCTGTTTCTAGTAAACTATTCTTATCTCAAACCCTGATCTTCACCTTTTGTGTCTCCATTTGGAGGGAGGCAGGGAGAGCACCACTTGTTTTTTTTTTAGTGGGAGTACTAAATTGGAGAATACCATTCCTAAACCATGACACACACCCACTAACACAATCAAGTGCTGTAACAGTCTAGCCTACACCTAGCTCAGTCCCGGGTTATTGTGATAACACACTTTATTTAGAGTTCCTATTTAATTGTTCTTTTATTTCCCAGTGGTTGGAAAATGGGAGGTAAATTCCGTTTTCTCAAGGAAAAGAAACCTACCCATTGAAATCACCAGAGAATTCAAAAAGATGAACAGAAAGGAGAAGTTAAACTGAAGACAATGGCAGCAAAACCAGAGGAGAAACCATCCAGGTCCCAGGAGTGGCCTGGAGACCCACCAGGATCTGCAGACCCTCTGAACTGCTCTCTGCCAAAGGGTACTGCTGCTCTTTCTGTCACAGACAGATTTGCCAACTACTCTGGCTCCAAAACACAGCTGACCTTAGCTGGTGCTCACTTCTCCTGCTGCAGCATATTTACTTGCCAGGGGCACTGGAAATGCCAGTGTGAGTACAGCTGGCCTCCCCAGAACAAGAACCAAGAAAAGACAACTCTGAAAAACGTAACACATGACCCAGTGACCACCTTCTCCAGACTAATGCAAGAACATCAATTGAACCTCAGTTATATGGGAGATCAGACTACAGAGACTACAGTGAGCATTGTCTTGCAGCCCTTGATCTTGAGACTCTTCTTTCTCGCTCCTTGAGCATGTACACAGAGCCCAGCATTATTTAGCGTTTGTCATTTCAGCAATACAAAAGCTCAACAGTGTATAAAGATCTTTCCCCTTTTTTGTATACATATGCTTTTTGTTTACTTTTGCTCTTATGTGAATGTCACTAGAGCAAGGGGGGGGAGGTGAGAAAAAAGATTGAAGGCATCATTACGTATTATTATCACTTAATATATTACTTTGCCACTGGTGTTTCCATTTCTGATTTAAGTAAAGACAGTCAAAACTGTTAGAGGCAACTGATAAAAACAAACCAAAACTACTGGAGTGCACTGAAAGCAAAGGAATATTATCAATGTGTTGTAGGTACAGGAGAGAGATGCAGTTATAAGATTCAAGGGAAATAAGGCAGACAAAAATATCTGCAGTGAAACTAATCCTTTGGAATTAATTAATTTACTAAATACTCCTATCTTTTGAAGTTAAAAGATTCACAGAAAATATTTCTGCTTGTCAGAAGAGCTTTGACAGAACACATTTTGAAATACTCATCATCCAACTCCAAGGATAAAGTAGGGATTAGAAAGAATGTGGAGTGTTTTTTGTTTTGGTTTGGGTTTTTATGGTAGCTATACATACGTAGAGCCTTATTATCCTTTTAGCAGCACATTTCTAGGAAATTAAAAAGAATTGCAATGTTATTTTGTTTCTTTTTTTCTTTCTATTTACAAAACAGTTCTATGATCTTGACCACTAAAGTGCACTGAGCCCTTTCACACTGTATAAAACATGTACACTGGGTCTCCTTCCAAATCAGACACAAATCAAACTGCCCTGCAAGAGAATTAGAAAAATCAACAATGTTTGCAAGAAACACTGACATGCAAAATTTAGCAGGTATGCCAAAATATGGTAAGGTAAACTAGTAAGGAGGGCAGATCATCCAGGGCCTGACTACAGACTCCTGTCTGGCATGTGGAATCTCCATCACTGGAGAGCTTTATGAACTGGACACTGAAGGATGGGCTAGATGGGTGTCTGAAACACATCCAGTCCAGACTGTCTGTGATTAATATCTCTTGTTTGCATTACAGCAGAGTGAACTATGCATGAGGACCCTCTGTTCTAGCTACTGCACACATGAGCCTTTATTCTAATAAGTTTAGAAAGGCTGGAGACCATTCACATAATTCATATAATTTATTTTAACGGCTAAGGTTCCTTGAACCTCTGCAGCCAGGCTTAATCACCAATCAGCATGCTTCTAGGTCTTTTCTTCTTTGTATCTGGCATGGTCCCGTGATGCTGAATATGGTTCCCTAAAACCCAGCTTACAGGTGTGCACACCCCACCTCCCAGACATCCTACTCCTTTAAAACAGACTGAATCAAATCAAAGGAGTCTGCCATCAAGGAAGCAAGGAGCTGCAAAGACTTCCTGTCAGATGGGTAAGGAGGACAAGATAGTGACAAGTATACCATCTGGCAATTTACTCTGCTCCCTGGGCTTCAGCACACAGCCCAGACTGAAAAGCTTGCTGGAAATCCTTCCTACACCCTGTACCTCTCGGCTTCTGTGTTGCTCTCCTCCTCACGCAGCTTCAGCACAAGCTGGGCAGTGTGCTGCTTTCGCAAGGTACAGAGACCACAAAATGATCCACTGGGTACCACTGAAACACACACAAAATTTCCTGTCCCCTTCCAGTTTAACTGTGCAGTGCTGTGGCATCCCAGGCTCCAGAGCCTGAGGCAGGCAGGTGGTGCACTTGGAGGCTGCACAAAAAAGCAAATCACCAGCAGTCTCATCCCACTGTATTTACACTTGTCAAAACCTGCTTTGTTCTGCATAAAATCATGTTAGAAATCAGGGGAGTTGTCACTGTAGGTATGACACACCTTCTGTAAGTGAGAGACAGAACAAACAAGGCTCCATTCATAAACTGGAGATGAGGCCTACAAATGTTCCATCACAGCTTCAAGCTGATGCCATAATCTGTAAACAGTTTAAATCAACCTTTCAGGATTCACCTTGGCAGAATTTACACCTAGAGTCTTAGTGATCTCAAGTGTCTAAGCTCCATCTACTTAAAATCTTCACTCTTATTAGAAAGCCAGGTGAATTGTTTGTATTTGTGAGAGAAATTGATAAATATAGTAGGATATAAAAATATATCTTACAAGTCAAGTTAAGGGAGGTTTCTGGTACAGGACAAGCTAGTTTTATTTAAGGAATGGTTGAAAATATAATACCAAGTAAATATCTCAGCAATCAAAAACAAACCAGTTAATGAATAGGATATGATCTCAAAAGATCTTTATTCTGTAAAATTCTCCAAGCATTTTGCATTTTAAAACACAAGTTTTGGTGACTAACAAGAGTTGATAGTAACTGGCTGCACTATTCAGTCAGAAATGTTATACAAAGAGAGAGAGCACTTGTGGTTTTGGCAGAACCCAAACATGCAAAAAATATTTGCATTGAAGCTTCCTCCTTTGTCAAAAATAATTAACTGTCCTTCTTATTAATGCATCATTGCACAGATTTCAACTTCTCTTTTAAAATACTGTTAGGGAGAACAAGGCATAGCAGCCTTCTGGATTACTCAGCTACAGCTGTGGTACATAAACCCAGTCCAGCAAGGCAACCCTGTGTTTGGACATGCAGATTTGAAACATAAAATCTATTATGCCTTTCCTCTCCTCTCCCCTCTCCTGATTGATCTAGCAGGACAAATTCTGCTGTATTACACAAGGGTGAAAGTTGTATAGGACTCAGATGATGCACACATCAAAGCAACAAGCCCAATTCTGTTTTCCTAGTTACATGAAAATACAGAGGCTTGTTAGATTTCAGTGGAGTTTCTGCTGATGTAAACATTAAAAAAAGAAAAAAGAGAGAGAGGTAGTCCTGGAATGAGAATAATTTTTTAAAACCAGCTTAATTTCAAGGAAAAGTGATTGGTGATAGCACTCGGAAAACATGGCTGATTTCTTAGCAAACAATTTAATTTACAGAACAATAAATTCATTCAACCAGCTATCAAACAACAGCACTTTTTGATGGGCTTTAAGCTGTGTCTTTTTAAAAAACTTCATTAGGCTACTAAGATCCTTTCACATTATCTTCAACTGGAAGAGCAGCAATAAATCAGTTCATTGTTTCTGACCCTGCTCTGATCCCTTACAACTGAAATGCTCATATATAGTCTAATTTTTAAAAAAAAAAAATAATTATGCAAATACAAGCTTTTCCAGCTATGGAATTACATTGGAGAATTAAGTGACTATGGAATAAGGCCATTCTTTTAGCAAATCAGTAAAGAACACGGAATAAAAACAAACTGCAGCCTAATCTGAATTCACCTCACTACACAGAAGACACATAGCTCCATTGGCATCCCAATTCAAACAAATCAGCAAAAGGGAGACACTTTTACTTGAGTTTAACAATATAATATGCTAATCTCGCTACAGTAATTTTTAATGTTTTGTGTAACTTAAGAGACACAAACTTCCTGCACAATTTCCACAGAGTTTCCCTTCTATTTTGCTCTGTCTAAGGATTATCTTAGATAAAAAAGTACATTTATCCATACAGCTTTTTGCAGACTGTATAAATAGACTAAGTTTACTCTGTGCCAAGTCCATATTGCCTCCGATAGAGAAGCCCCATATCCATGTTGGTGCAGCACTGTTCTCCAGTGATGTGCCTCCAGTTCTCAGCTAAATGTTAATTATATTTAAATTTGTTTTCTTTCACTATTTCTTTCATTGCCATTCTCTGCATTTTCCTGTGCCTTTCCTAGAGTAGCTGAAGTGGAACGGCATTCTTCTGCCTTTCAACTTTGCTACCAAAGCACATGGAGAACACTAAACCTACGTGCACCTTCTCCCGTGTTCTTTGTGTTGGCCATATTACATGCTCTGTTCCATGGGGGATTTCTGCATTTTTGGGGGTTTTTTTAGAGCCCCTAGACTATTCTCAGTAACATTAAGACTGAGGTGGTATCATATTAATATATTTGATTTTTGAACAGTCAGATGAATTATCTTGCCCACAAAATTATCGGTAGGTCTTTCTGTTCTAGAGTTTACCTTGGTTTATTTATTTATTGAAGTATTTTTCCTATTCATCTCTCTAGTTATAACTGCACATTGCCTTAGATGTAGAAAGGAGGTCTTTCCTTACCCTCATTTAAAAGAACCTTTGAATAATATTTTTTTGTTGTTGTTCAGCATCCTTCTCTGCATGTAGTAACCAGATTTCCTGCATTTGCTTGATTATTCTTTATAACTCCCTGACTCCTTTTTTCAGCTTGCTGCCATATACTATTTGATTTTCAATCTTCAGATCCTACATTTCTGTGATACCATTCCCTATCCCAGATGGCCAAAAAATATGTCCATTTCTAATTACTTTGTTGCTTTGTTTTTCTTACCTTCACAAACTTTCTAGCACTGTTCTCCCTGTTCAGGATGAAACATGACCAGAAATACTATTCTTGTCTAATTTTCAAGGTCTTTTTAAGATTTCCTTCTACACAAACATCTCAGTCAACATAAATCTTTTCAGTCAACCAAAATACAATCATTTAACTTTTCTGGGATCCTCTTTAAAGATTGTGTCATGATCAGATTTTCTCATCTTCCTCCCCCCTACAGAGGTTTCATTTTTGCCTCTCCTCTGCCTCATTCATAAGCCAAGTATTAGTTTAAGATACAGCTTGAGATGGTCTGCAGTAACCACCTGGAACAGCTCACAGGGTGCAAGAGCAATTCTAGAGGACAATTGCGAAGGTGACTGCACCATAGCTTTTGCTGTAACACAAGCAGCTAATTAGTAATCCTAAGTGTTAAAAGGAGTCATGGCATACATGAGTAATGGATATCTGATCTCCAGTCATGGGACATATCAACATCAAACAAGGGATTTTGATATGGTGAAGTGGAATAGATCTAAAAAAAGCAAGTATTATCTTCATTTATTGGATGGAATCCCACAGTATCTCAGTGAATAATTGCTGTCCATGCTAACACGAAAACTTAAAACAGATAAAATTGTTTTAAAAGTAGAACCCTAAAAGGGAGGACTAGAGAAAAAAAATTCTAAATGCTTCCACAATAAACAGGCATAAAACCTACATTAGTCTAAAAGGGGCCTTCAGATTTGGGTTTTTGGGAGATGAAGATCTGTAGTAAACTAAGATAAAACACCTTATGTGACTCGCTTCAGGTCTTGCCACAAAGCATTGTGCAAATACCAGACATAGGCATCTGTAGCTTCTCTTATTCCTTTGCTAATTCTGAATTCTATTGCTCTTGCCCTACTTTGGAAGAACAGCTATCTGTAAAAACTCTTTGTGAAGCACAAGTGCTAGTCAGCCTGCAGTAGCCCAGGCAGCTCCCAGCTGCATGGCACAGGGTGGGATGTGACCGGGACTGTTGTCAATGGACAGCAAAATGAGATGGTAATGGCTGGTTGCAGAAGGAGAGTTCCCTTTGTCAGGTAAGAAATTACTTACTATGCTTAGTACTTCATTTTCCGGAAAAAGAGGGCAAAATCTGAACTGCCTTATCTACTAACACAGAGTAGCCTGCAATAATACTCCTGGCAGGAAACTCTTACCTTCTCATCTTGTTCTAAAATCATCGCTGATTTTGGTCCCCCAAGCTGCCCTACAGTGGCCCTGAGTTGCCCTACAATGATAGGAGATTCAGAAAAACTTGGAGTATTGACTGGAAACAATTATGTGACATTTCCTTCATTCAGATGAGCTATTCTTTCTTTCTGCTGGTTAAATCAGAAAGCCTTATTCCAAAAACACTCTCAGACTTAGTGAAGGCCATATTTGAAACCCTGTGCAACAGAGGAGATGACGGGAGCAGGACAAATAATGGAAAACAAGCATTTCCATGAATCCAGCCTCTCTTTTGATTCTGGTTTTTTGTTCCCTTTTCCAGACCCATTCACATGTATGAGTTTGTATTTGCATAAATGCTGAGAATAAGGGTCCATGCAAATACTTATTCATATGCAAACAAGGGTATTCACTTCTGTTCCAGAAGTGTTTGCCCTCTGTTTATCAGGTTCAGTAGCAAAATCACACAGAAGAAAAACACCATGAATTCCAGCTGGTCAGTGATATCCCACCAATAATGCTCACTAGCCCAAAGAAATTAAAAACAAGCAAACACAAACACACTGATGTTCAGCATGTCTTGATGTTACTAAGTATTGAAAAAGAATATACACAAATCAGACTATGTACACATCACGCTTATAAAAACACTGCACTTGCTGATAAACTGGCTGTTTCATAAAGACAGAGCCACATCTGCCACAGTGGAGAAGGCCTGAACACCTTGCTCTGCCTTTTGAAGAAAATAGCCCAGGAAGCGACAGCAGTTTACAACAGGAATAACACCACCACGCACATTCTCAGGGAGGCAAACCAACAGTCAGTCAAACTGAGAAAGGGGAATTACAGGACTGAGCAATCGGAACACGGTTGCAAAGGAAAATCATTTTGGTAACACATCTCAAAACATAATGAGTTTTCTTCATGAAGTTGAGTTCCTTTGATTAAATCCATAGTTTTAACCTTTTTTAAATTACTTATTTTTTATTTCCTTTCCCAGCAAGACTTTCTGTTTACTGGAATTATCTTTGGTTGAGGTGTACCATTTACTCCCAGGTTTTTTTTCCTCATTTTCAACCAATTTTCATGGGGCTGATTACAGCAATGAGCAGGAAATACACAAATCTTCTATCCTGATAAGTATTTTGAGAAAGACTTATTTTGCATTCCTTTAATTTATAGTTTGTATTTGTATGGAGTATAAGCTGTGTAAGGAAAGCAATTGATTGACAAAACAGACTACATGCAGCACATACAAACTGACTCCTCTTACCAAATAGAAAAGACTTTCTCAATGCAACAGCTTGATGCAGAAGAGCATGCTGAGCTGAAAAGCAAATACAGCTATCTGATTAATTGATTCTGACCTCATAAATATTATACTTTGGGGGCTCTAATGGAACTTCCTGAGGGTAAATTGCATGGTTCACCTCATTCATTTATATCTCTGGCTGACAGATGTACATTATGAAATGTCACTGAATATGCTGGCAATAAATGAGGTATAACATTAGCATCTTGGTTCTGTTTTCCTGAAGGAACACTTTTGTTAAATGAATCCCACAACAATAAAAATGTTATTCTCTACTATGTACACTTCTTCCTATTTTAATCAGTCTCACAAAAATATATACTGGCCTTCCAAAAACAGAGCCCTAGTAAATTAACAGAACAAGCTGCTCTTTTGTTGTGCATGTTTCCATTGTGAAGCTATATTGTTGGAGAATATTAGGCTGTGACAAGCATTTAATAGTGTAGTAGTTGCACTAATGTTATGGTTATTATCTTTACTACCATGCAGTGAAACGCAGTTAATTAAAATACAGTGAAGAAATTGCTCCCTTTCCCTGTCCACACATAAATGAAACGATAAATTTGTTGTTGTAGTCAGCATATAGGGTTCCTTGACCTGTCTGCATGTATTTAGTCATTATTTCATTTTAATTTTTATTTCCTTGGCATTTGAGATTGATAGAATTGCATATAGAGGTCTTGGGAATGACAGCAAATAACCATAACATGTGCTGTTTAATGAAATTATATACTGTGGTGCATTGCAATAAAATTCATAAGAATATTTGCCACACTACTGTAAGGTATGCAAATTCCAATAAACCATTAATCCTTGCCATGAGCTGGTCATGACTGTAAAGGTAACTTTGCTAAGGGATGGGATGAGGGATAAGAGAGGAGAGGAGGGAGAGAGGCTGAGGAAAGGAGTACAGAGCTCCAGGCAAGTGTGGCAGTTAGAGGAAATAAACCATCCCTTTGAGACTAAACCTACTTCTATCTCCTTTCCTCCCACTATTAAGGCATAATTGTTCTAAAGGACAGCACTGGAAAAACATGTAATTTGTCTCTCACCAGTCACCAACAGCTATTGCAGGCTTAGCAGCCCAAGTGAGGCTGAGAGACATGTCATCATAGAGTGTTGCCTCTAGGACAGGCTGGGAAGGGCTGCAGGGGGCCGGCTGTGGCACCCCTGCACCGAGCGCAGGCAAAGGGACAGCCCCCGTTGGCAGCTGCTTCCCCAACGCTGGCCACGGGCACACGCGCCTCTAGCAAGCTCCAAACCCCTCTCTTCAGTATTGCAGAGGAGCAGTGAAGGAGGGAGGCTGGTAAGGTGAGGAAAACTGACCATTACATGAATTTTCTGCAAACAGAGGTTGAAAATAAGTCACAGAATTTGTCCCTGTTCTACTACTACATGTGTGCGTGTATTGATTTACTCTCAGGCACAGACTACAGCTATATTGTAAAGGGGCTGCACAAGACACCTCTGCCTTTGCATAAAACCTCAGAGGTTAGCTGTCACTTCAGTACTACCTTTTTGACTGAGTTTAGGCTTTCAAAAAGGCTAGAAAAATGTGTGCTAGAGGCAAAGAGTACCACCAAGCGCAAAGAGCAGGACTGCAAGGCACTGGTTTTGTAGCATCAGCTCTGCTGCACACTGTGAACAGTTCTGGAAGCTGCCAGGCTCTGCAAGTGGGCTCAAGGTGGCTACAAGGGGAGATCAGTGTCCTTGGCAGACACGGATACCTGGGATCCAGGGACATGGATGCTATGAGAAAAGCTCCTCCCTGCTCCAGTGTCATTTACTTTGCTTGGTCAAAGTCATGAGTCAGGCCTCAAAAATCATCAGGGGGGTTTTTGTTGTTTTGGCTTGGCTGGGGTTTTTTCAATTTTTTTTTTTATTTTAAATAAAGCAGTGAAGATGAGGGGAAGCAAGCTGTAAAATCTGTGACATTGCCTTCCTGCTCAGACCTGTAGTCTTTTATTCTGCTAGCAACAATGTGACTCCGAGTTGCAATGTTTGCCTGTTAGGATGTTTGCTAGCACACCTGACTATTAAAACAGGAGTGGAGACACATTAAAGACCAGTAAACGGCATTTATACCTCAAAAAATCTTTAGAAGATATATATGCTTAGACATAGAGAATCAAATATTTATATGTAAAAAGCAGAGAAACAAGTAAAAAGTATAAGCATGGTGATATTTGGTCTCTTCCTTGTTTACATTTTTCTACCATTTAAGAATACTTGTCTCTTCTGCATCTATCTTGCACACAACAGGAAAAAAAAACAAAACAGAGGAAACAGGCATGAATAAAGCAAATGCAAGTGCTTTATCAGATCCTGCCTAAATACTATCACACCCATACCTTGGCTAATAACAAATTTGGATAAAACAAGGGAACTACCCCACACTGCCTCACAGTAGGGCACATCATCACGTGTATGGCTACCCTTCTGATAACCATCACACAGTACCCAGTGCCAGAAACCTAAACCTGCCAAGGCATTACACTGGCCAGTGTACGCTGAGGCTGCTTAGTGCGTCCCACGCACACTGGGCACAGACACAGTGTTGTCCTGCTCCAAAGCATTGTACACTGTCAAAGGTGGATCCACCGGTTGCAGGCTATGAATGACACCAAACTGGACAACTGCAATCCTATCCAGCAGGGAGTAGTCAGGTGAGTCAAGTACGTGCCACTAACCCTGTCTAAATCGTGGGGCAGAAAGCAGATCACTTAGAGCAGAGGAGCCTGCTTCAAAAGTATTAATCATATCACACTTTTACTTAATGTACAATGTCTAGACAGTATTGACTGTAGGTACAGACCAGCCTCTCAGGAACAACTATCTCAGAGACCTGAAGCTGTGCAGCTATAATCAAAGCCTACAGCCTCTTTGGAAGTCACTTGCTTTCATGCTTAAAGTTTCCCCATGCGGCCTCACGAGCGAGGCAGCTTTATACACCTCCCTAGCACAACACATGGAAGATGAGCAGAGGAGGAGTCCTCTTTAACCAACTGTGAGCAAATTTACCTGCTTTGTAAAGCATTGTGGCTGATGGGAATAACACTCTACATGGAGCACAACGTTTTTTTCTTTTAAAATGTCCCGTATCCTGGTTTATTATTTTGACTGCTAAACATAAGCAGCAACCTTTAAGACAAGAACTATCAGTTCAGATACAATGGACCTTTTATTTTCTCCTCACAGACAAGGTTTGCACTACACAGAAGACAGAGGTTTTTAATTCCACACCTTTATTTACCTTGCAGCGAATTTGGTGTTCTATTTTTGCCACAAACTGTGATTCTATAAATGGCCCAGCCAAAATATCATTAATTTTACCTCTAGTAGCTCACCATGCTCTAAGGGTATAACAGCCAAGGACCCATTAAACTGCCTTAATGCCCCAGATTTGTCAGCTGTTTGATCTCTCTAGGGCAAGTCAAGCCTTGCAATAGCCAGTGCCTATCATGCCAGAGGAACATCCTCACACATGGTATTTATTTGGCCAGTAGTGCTTAAGGAGCTGAGGGCCATCAACTGTGTCACCCAGCTCTCTGTATTGTTAAGCAGCACAGCAGGCACATCATTCAAAGGTTTCTCTATTCACAAGTGACTTTTCCATTAAAAATAAAAAAATCCTGGGCTGTTCTTTACTTTTAAAAGACCTGAAATGCATTGCAGTCTTGTTCCTTTTAAAGCTGGCACCCATGTCAATGTTACCCATTTCTCCATTCATCCTAATGATCAAGCAAGAGGCACACTGTTAAGGGTATTTGCAGCATGCCCTCTCTCTGCTGTTTGTGATTCAATCGCTGCCCAGATAAGGTCAGGGGCAGGATAATGTCTGGCCAGCTCAACATGCATATCTTTGGAGAGAAGGCAAAGGAGAGCAGAAAAGAAATGAGACCAAATACATGTCAGAGAATGAAAGGAGAAAAAAATAAGGAGCTTGTAAAATCTAAGTTGAGAGTCTTGAATGCTCAGCAATAATGCTGGCAGTGCTCTCCACATCAGACAGAATAGCATAACCTGGGAACTGGTAATATGTGCAGAGCTTTCTTTAAAATTAGGGTAAGTATCCCCGATGAAGAAACAGAACCTTTCAGGGATGACGAAGAAGTGAACAGTTGGCAGGCACCTATCAGTTGTGTACACTTGTCTCAGAGATCGGTTATGCAAAGCTAACTTACAGGAAGACAAAAATTACTAAAAATCAAATGAAAATTGTTGCAAGAAAGGACAATTTTTCTCCCCTCTCTGACCTTCCAATTCCTTTCAAGGAAGTAAACAATGCCATTCCTCTAAACAAATAACCTTTCCCAAATGAATCCACATTGTCTAACACCATATTTTTTCAAGCACAGGTCATGATGAGGGATGGGGAGAGATAAGACAAAAGCAAAACAAACAAGCCTTAAAACAGTGTGAGAGCTTTTGCTGTAATACTGAAACAGACCATGAGCTCTAGCTCTCCAAAGAGACGCAAGTGAATTTTGCTTAAGTATCCATGAGCAAGTTAGCTTGGATCTAAGCTAGAGAAGATCACATATTTGGAAATATTCACCCCTGGTTACCCCCAGCCATTTCTACCTCATGTCATGCCAGCAGAGCTGATCTGACTGTTACCTTTTTCCCCCTGCTGAACTAGACCAAATGACACCTTCCCAATTACAGAAAGATATATAGAAAATATGTACATATATTTTAAAAACCCTCTAAAGCATGAAAGTTTGCTACCTCCTCATGAGGCTACTTATTTTCCTATTGTCTTGGACAGCATATGTGATCCACTGTTTTTTAGCTATACCTATATATATATTTTATACATACACTCACACACACATATATATTTTACACACACATCCTCCTATCTAATTGGTTCCAATCATTAACTTACAACAGTAGGTTACATTTATTTCTCTCCATAAATCTTCAGTGGAATATAATACCAGAGTTTACAACCTATTTTGGCAGTCCTTTGCTAACCTTACTAGCTTGAGGACTCTCCTAGTTAGTATGCTGCCTTCCAACCCCTAACCTGATGGGGAGTTTATCGAAGAGCTAGACACAGCTGAGCAGAAGCAGCTGGGTCAGCCTTGGAAGGCAAGCCAGGAACCAACCACAAAGGAGCTGCTGCCATGGACCGCCTCCTGGGGACTCTAAGTCATCTTCAGTAACAGCCTGCAGTATATCCAAGGGGATGCTGGAAGCAGGACATATTGGAGATGTTTGTTCCCAAAGGGCAGAGATAAAGAAGAGGGCTGTCATGCCCTCCATATGTGCCAAGAGCAGGAGAAAAAGTATCACATCATTTGCAAGGTAAACCCTAGAGCTGAAGAAAATTAACTAAATTGCCAGTGTTAAAGTGCATTCATATAAGGGCCTAGGCAAACCACAAGGGAAGCAAGTCAACTTGTTTTCTGAAGTACAAGTCAAAATAGCCAAAAAAGTATCTGCTCTAATAGTAAAGAAAAAGAATAGAGAAAACTCACAAACACTGCTCATCTTCTCAGAGACAGGAGCCAGTTTCCTACTTTAGTACAGATCCCCCTAACTAGAAAACCATGGGAAAAAATAGTTAGATCCTGCCTTTAATTTCCTCATTTCAATTTCTGTATCCTATCTGACAGGGAATTAAAAGAAAAGAGGCAGATACTGCAGATTTGCATAAGTTACACTGAAGCAAAGATGCAGGCTTCGAAGTGGCATCCTTCAATGTGGCTTTTTCTACCTTCCCTGCTAATTATTTTATTTTATTATCTTTTTTTCGCCTTAATGATCCTCTCCCCACTGCCTCTCCTCAGAGTTGCATGGGAAAATGCTGCCATCCAGTGGCATTCCCAGCAAGAATTCCAGACGCTGGGGGCTGCGAGGCTCTGAAGAACAGGACAACCCCCCCCAACACCACCCCGTTATCTTAGCAGAGCAGAGGAGCAGCAAAGGGTGTTCAGGAGGTGGAGTTTAAAGACCTGCTGCCAACCCTGCCTTTCATTAGTGGCCAGACATGATTTTCTCAAATCGAGGCTATCTTCTACACATAATAGCAGTTTGAAGCCATAAACTGCAGGCCTGCGTGTAAATTTAAGAAAGCCTGTTTTTTAATTCTGAAGCTTAAATTTTCCATTCATGCAAAGACAATATAAACAGTTTAATTTTCAATCAATCAAGTCATTACTCAAAAGGCTCAGCCTTATAGGCAAGATCAACACATCTGCATACAGGACCTACAGGGAATGCTCATAATATGTGGTAAAGGAATGTATATTCCACACATTACAAGGATAATGGAAGGCTACAGCCCCTGTTAGCTGCCTTGGTTAAATCTATTGCTGACAGTTCCCTATGCCTGTTTATTCAAATAGTCTCTCCACTATTTTCTTCTCTAAAAATGTTTTCCATTCTTGTCAACTGTGGGTCACCCAGGCTAGATATTTGCAAAATCCTTTATCACTCCTATTTAATGTGTGTATACTCTTGGACTAGACAGGACTCTACACTTCCCAGAAGTGTTGCTGTGGTATGTTTTAAAAGGATGAAGAATTATCAAAATATGAGAAGACTGTCCTTTGGGCCTATCCAAAGCCATTAAAATCCAGCAAAATTCAAGGAACAACAGGCTCACATTCCACAAGATACCTTTTCCCTCCTATATTTTACACATCCCTTTACTCATACTGGTTGCATGAGCCAGTTTCTGCTAATTTTTGCAAGAGTCAAAAGACCCAGATTGTTAAAACATTCTGCTTACTGGCCTGCAAAGGATCATCTCTTTCAATGGTTGTCATTAAGCCCATTACTGCACAATTTAATCATAGATACTTAACAGAAAACACCTGAAGCAAAATAGCACAATCAACATGTCTAAGTGTATTACATAACAGATTAGTAGAGTGGAAGCTTCCAGCTTCCTGTCAATACAACTGAGTAAATTATTTTCTTGAGTAGATTAATTACTATGAAATAACTCAACCAAACCCTCTCCTAAACTCCATCTATCAGTCATTTACTACATGCATCTTTGTCAGAAGAAATATCCATTTATCTGCTCCATTTAGAATAATGAGACTAATGAGTTTATAATTGCTATTTGCCAAAATCTGTTATAAAAAGTAAGGAAGGAAAAGCAACTGTTGCATCAAGTAACCAGAAAAAGACACTCCCACTGATGATGCATTTCAACAGCTGCAATATTGCTTTCAAAACCTTTGACCTGAGCATAAAAAATTAACTGGTGGGAAAAGTATCTGTTTCTTTCATTCAGGAGATCAAAACCTCCTCTGGTTCCATATGCATTTTTTGTTGAGAGTAAATAAATAAGCTTTAAAAAAAAGAGTAGATTCATCTTGATCTTTATTAGTTACGGCCAAAAAAAAAAAAGAAAAGAAAGAAAGAAAAAGATAGAAAACAAGAAAACAAAGAGAATCAATAAAGGCATCCTTACTTTTTTGAGCTGTTTCTTAATCTTGTTTCAGTCAAATGAGCCGAGCTTACCCAGACTGTTTCAAACTCTAAGCTTCTGCTCACCTGGCTCATTTGAACTGCAGTGGGTTTAGGCAGAGCTAAGCACAGTCACCAAATCCACAATGCAGAAGAAGGTGGCATATGAAAAACAAGCAAGGTGCATATCTGGCAGCAACAGCCTCTATAGTCAACATGCTTGGAAGATGACACGTCCACAGCCTTCGGCAGTAACCAATGTGTTTCACTAGACAATACATCAAGCCAAAATGCAAAGCACATGCTATGGTGTTTTCAGTTGCCATCAAAACCCAGTGAAACCACGAAGTCCTCACGAATGATAAAGCATGCACACCACCTCCCACGGGATAGCCTGGCTGTGGGAATTGCACTGCCAGCAACGGAAATTTCACATTTGGGACAAAGACAAAACCAGTAGATTCAGCATTGTGCCGTCTTTCTATCTGATGGAGTAGGAAAGCTGTGGACTCCCACCTTCCCAGGATGCTTTTGTTGAGCTACAGGAAAACACACAAAGGTAAAGCATCGTGTGACTGTTGAACTAATACTGTCATCACTAAGTCACACCATTTCACAGTTAAATAAGACTCCTGTCATATGTAGCAGTGCATTTACACACCTTCAACAGTGCTCTTGCTTGCATCTCACTTTCAGTTGATAACACTTCATCATTCCAAGCACTTTGCAAACATTAATGATTTTTAAATAAGTAAGTAAATAGAACTGGCATAATACAATAAAGACCAAGTCTAGGGGACTGTTTTTCCCGGGGCTGCAGGCAATAAATCAATGCACTACAAGATATACATAAAGTCAAACTGAAGACTCAAAAAACACCTCATATCTGAGACAGTACCACAAAGATAACGCACTGAATCCACCAACAGACTGGGTTATAATTAAGGGCACTTCAGTACTGGATCCTTATTTCAAAATATTCACTAATGACCTACAAGTTCTCTTCTGAACCTTCATCAGATTGCTGTGTTAACACACTCATACCGGTCCTTTATTCACTTCAGGAGTCACCATGGCAAATAAGTGACTTGATTTAGCCTCTCTCTTCAGGCCCCCTTTCATCTTATTACCTATGCCTCAAACACCAAGACAGCTGCAAAGTTTCTCACACACACCAGTCATTCGATGTCCTTTCCCAGTGAGCATCTCTAAGACAGAGATGAGCCTCTTGAGCTAACCTAATAGGGAATAATACATTAAAAGTGCAAACTGAGTCACACTATTTCACACAAAACACATCCCAAGGGACAGTGCAGAATTTAAGAAAAATTGTTAGGGAGTAAAGGAAACAGATAAATACAGAAATTAAAAACAAACCAAAACTACTTCAACTAAAAGAAAAAGATTTAAAAAAATCTTGAACTTGAGTCCTAATGGACTATGCTGAACAGAGTTATTGGGTTGGGGGTGCATTGCTTCTCAGGATACCAGATATCGGTGTGGAGATAATAGAGCATGTAATGAATAGAAATAAATCTGAACCTGGAGCTACAGTGAGACTGGGAGAATACACCAATGTGTTGTTATCATATACTGGTCCTTTTTCCAAGGCATCCAGGATTCATTTCTATTGAAAACAGATCATTCAGTCTAAGCCATACTGTTGTTTTCCTAGTCTGCATTCCTTCTCCCTCATATTTATAACCTCTTTGCAGATGGTTAAAAGAAATAAAAACATTTTAGAAGAGGCAAAACTACATATAAGAACTATAATATTTCTTTTTCCTTGTCCTTGTGTTTTATACACAGTTAAACAATTTCACTGCATCCTGATAGGGTTATACTACAGGATGAGAATCTCTGAGGAATTATTCAAAAGAGATAACACTCAATAAAAATTCCTGTCCTTGAAAAATTGCAACTAATATGTCCCATGTGAAACACCAGCTCAACAGATTTGATCAGTTTTGGCTTGCCCCTGAGTCAATGCCTGACTAGTCTGAACACTAAAGGATGAGGCTTACACTACCAGTGAATTGTTCAGTGGGACTGGCCAGAGAAAGAAAACCCCTTCCAGTGAAAAATGTTACGCTTGCAGTAGGTTTTTGATCCCAATCCCATGATGAAATAATGCCAAAAGAAGAGGTTGACATGTTCCTGGTTTCTTTGGTACAATGCCATTTTTAACAGACAAGAAAAGACTTTTTGTCTCAGACAGTTATCAACACTGATGCAGCAGTAACACTTATGAAAATATTTTATTAGTATGAAGGCAATATTCTCATGTCAAAAAATTGATCTGGTTGAAAACATGCATGTCCCTTTGTTAACAACATGCCCACCAAACAAATTGAGGAATGAAACAGCTTTTCTATTTCTTACATGTAAACCACTGTAGAGTTGTTTTGGTTTATATTTTCAATTTTTCCTCTCCCTGTTTCAAAAGTTAGATTTTCCCTTTACAGAGAAAAGCTTACTTTAGAGAATTATGCAAATATGGATTAATTTTAAATCATAAGCAATTATTAGATACGGTAAAAGAAAAAAAAAGATTAAAAAGAGATAAAAAAATTATAGCCTATCCCCATACATTCTAGTGCACATCTGTTTTACAATTGCTATACTGTTTACAAACAACTCACACAGAAAAACATTCTAGAAATACCTTAATCCCTTTGCAAGTTATTTCAACTGCCTTTGTTACCAGGACTTTGGTTAACAGAATAGGATAAGTGTATAATTTGGAGACAAGTATTATTATCGCAACATTACTGAAAGTGTCTCAACAACTGACTGGAGGAAAGACAACCAGAAAAGACAAAAACAGGCTTTGCAGTTTCCCACCCAGTCCTGCCCTTACCTCCTACCCCTACATAAAGTCCTTGACTACATTGGCTGAAGACACTGTAACCAGTTTGAGGAGCTTATAGGTCTGAGAATTAAAGTAAAATCTAAGCCTTCTCTGAAAGTCTCTCCTCCTGTCCTTGTGAATTCACTGGGGGTTAGCAAAGGGCAAAAACATAAAGGCCCCTTTTTCATGGCAAGAACAGTGAATGACATGGGAAGAGCAGCAGCATGGGGATTGTACATTCTCCAGGATTTCTTCATCAAAAACTTCAGTGATTAACTTTCAACATTGCTGCTTACAAAAATTTTGCCAAGCTCCACTGTGATGGCTAATTCTCTCATATTTACAGTCAGTAGAAATAATTAATGTTTAGTATCTATAATTTTAAAATGGAACAAGTAGAAAGCAGATTTAAACCAAAACAAGAGCATGCACTGAAGTGCACTTGAATACAAGGAAGACACAGCAGATCTCAGAAGTGAACAGAGATGTATTTAGCAATTGTACAAAACCAATACTACAATAAATTAAATAGGGAAGGCCCTTCATGAAAATAGTGGAATACGTATCTTGGAGTCTAGATACAAAATTCTTTGGACACATGAGAATTCCATTTTTATTTCTAGGCAGTCATGTCTATCTCCACAACAACAAACATAATAATATTGTTGATGGAGTGAATTCATATTCTTCATGCTTTTCATTAAGCCACCTGTATATCTGAATACTTAAGCAAGCATTTGTATAAACAGTGACTATTATGTCTTCTCTTGCCTAAGACCTGTTTTTACAGCTGTACAATGGTGCTCCTTAATTACCACCTGAAGCTTAAAACAATTCACTACTACTTTGAAACTGAGGGAAAGCAGGTTATTATCTTCTTTAAAAATTCAAAGCAACCTCTCTGGAACCTACACTGATAATTCCCTTCAAGACAAGGCAATGAAAAAAAACCACAATCCTAAACCTGTCAACTGTGGATTTGATCTAAATTTGAGAAATTCAAGGAGGCTGAAAAAAACAAACTGTTACTCAGACATTCATAAAGTGGTTGTTAAAAAGAAAATAAATTACTACTGGCATAGGATGACCTGCACCTGAGGATTTAAATCTGTCAAAGGTGCTGGTCAGTCACTTTGGACAGCAATGGGAGTCCCAGTGATGGCAGCCTGTTGCAAGTGACATCCTCACCTGGGTCAGGCTGAGACACCCCAAACCGTGGCTCTGCAGATTCCTTCTACCCAGCTGACCCATGGCCTAGATGACCACTCCAGTACATGCATGATCCATAGCTATTAGCTCTAATTTCATAAAATACACACCCCACCCATCTTACAGACATAAAATACTGTATTACATGACCACGTCTGCATCTGTAGGAACAGTTTCAACTGACTTCACAGGCATCGTATCGGTGCACAGTTTGGTCTGTTTCACAGCAGAAACCATCTGGGTGTCACTGGGACACTCAGCTTCTCCAGTCAGTATGCTAATAATTTTATTAAAGCAAAGGAACTGGTCTAAACACAGGAATAACTGCCTAGGAAAATCATCAGGACAGTCTGAATTTCCACATGGAGAGCTCCAAATACTTGGGTAAACATTACTCTAAATCAAATACCTTGCTGTGAAGATATCCAGTCGTTCAGTCAGCAACTGAGTTCCGAATCAGTTCAGTGTCCCAGACAAGCCCATGATCTCCTCAGTGCAGATGACTAACCAAGAAATTCCTGGACCACCCAGGCAGTTAAAGACTGAAGTGTACCTGTGCACACAGGTACATCCCTGGCTATGATTATAACTGAACAAACTTGAACTTTGTAATTTATAACTTGAATCCCATAGCCCTCACAGCAAAATAATCACAAACAAAGCCGGACAGCTACAGTCATCCATCACCCTGCTTTCATCCCCCTCCACTAGAGACCACCATGGGGGGCTGCCCAGAAATTCTGTGTCACAAGCACTTGCAACACGAGGAAGCAGGACCTTGTGTTTCAAAAATTTGCTGTCACAGCTAGATGGGTTAGAGGCTAGTGGTGAAATTACCATGAGTTTCTTTAGAGTTCAGCTCTCCTAACTATACAATTGCACTCAAAAGGGCATAGGGCACTAAAGAAAACCCATATGCTGCCCTAGTGAGTAAACATGCTCATGCTGCAAAATTTTGCTTAAAATAAAGACAATTTTGCTTAAAATAAAGACAACAGTTCTCAGAAGGAGCACAGATATGAATATTGTCTCAGCCCTCACTGGATTTTGTAAGAATTAGCAAGCTGAGAAAAATATGCCTCACATTTATGAATGGTGGCTATTTAAAGCAAAGGTAACATATGGCAATTTTTATTTCAGGATTAGAACCTTACAGCGGGTTACAGTAGCTCCTACAGTGCCTGACTGCTAACATGACTCAGGACAGCCCTATGACAAAGCAAGAAAACTGTGTCACTCCTGACAGCTTTTTCCAGTACTTCATGCAAATGTACTGGAAAGGTCAATAAGAGACTATATTTGGATTTCACTTATCCTGCTATTCCAATTTCAGCTCATGAAGTAAACTGAAGGAGACCTGTGAAACATTAGACATTTAAGGCACGGGACAAACACGGTAAGAAACTCAGCTACTTGGATAATGTAAAATTAGATCCGTCAGAGTTCATAGCTCCCTATATCAAATACTGAGTGGCAAGTACCTACATCTCATCTGCACCAGCATAAAATGAAGTGATTGCTACTTCACTGATGGTTAACTGTACCAGTACTGGAGTGATTTCAAAATCCTGAGAATCCATTAAGCCTTTGGAAATCAGGTGCTTTTCTATCCACTGCTTGCCAAGATAGCATTCTTCTAAGTACAAAAGAAGTTTTAATTCCTAATGTTTGCTCCAGGCAATGCTTTCCAAACCACAGAAGGTCATGCAAAAGAAAAACACTGCACCAAAAAAGCAATACATAACCTAAAGTTTGTAGGCATCAGGACAGCAAAAGATGATCTGTTTTGCCATAAATTAAGAGAAAAATAATTTACTCTAATCTTCCCCCACAAATTATAATCCTTGTTTTTCTTCAACCCTAACTACTACATTCAGTGGAAAAATAAAGATCCCCAAGTTGTTAGCATAAAAATTGAGTCGTTCTGTCTAGAGCCAAAGCATCTGATTACTGTTCCAGAGGGAATATGAGAAGCCTTCCCTTTAACTGGCAGCAGCAGATTTATAATCTATGTAAGGGTCTAGATTATTTCAGACTCCTTTCATTCTCTACAAGCAAGATTACACAACAATCAGGTTTTTTTAGACAGTGATTTATTTGCCAAACATTTGAATTCCTGTCTAGTGCTCTCAGCAACAACCTTCACCCCACCATTTATTCCTCTGAAGTCATATTAGTCTACCACCTTTGATCCTCAACCTTGGGTTTGCCCTGCTGTCCATTTTCAGAACTGCTGAGCTGAAAACTTCCTGTTTGATGCACAGATTTGGGTACTCAAAAGAGATGGTAAACAAGAGAGACTTTTGCAGAGCAACAAAATTCAACTGTCTTCTTGCTCCACTGCCAAGGGCTTGCAAGACCTGCTCCCAGTTTTGCTGTGCTGTTGGATTTGGGCCTTTTTGTACTGAAATTAATTTGGGGGACTTTTCATTTAAATAAAACACTACAATTGGCCATAGTCCACTCAGTCTAGTTGACATCCTGTCTGGGCAAAAACATATTTCAGGTTGAAAAATTGTTCAGTTTTCCTTAAGACAATTGTTGACACCTTTTCTATTCCATTGTTTTTTTTTTACAGCACTCATTTTTGCACCAACAATTCCCAAACTTTCCTTCTACCATAATCCACACTGCAGTGAAGAGTGGGCCATGATCTTTTCCAGGCATATAAGGTCATAGTAAAAGAATTCCCTTTTCTGCAGAATGTTTTTGTGAGTCCATTTACTTTTGATTACAAACCTTTGGAAGACATCACTTTATTTCAAATAATTTCCCACATACTTACACCCACATGAGGTTCTCTATAACAAGTTGCCATATTTTATGTAAACAGTACAGGCATTATGTGCTGGTCTAAAAGTTCATGTGTTTAATCTGTCCCTGTCAGAGCACAGGCATTTTGAATTACAGTATAAGCATTTTTCTCTTGCTGTTATCAACACCATGGACAAAAGCCACTTGCATTTTCCTGAGTAAGTATTGCCTTATTGCTATCACTGTAGCAAGCCCTTGTATTTTTTAACATACACAGGGGCTAAAATTACTAACTAAGCATTCACCAGTGTTTTGCTCCCCAGAACAAGACTGACTGCAAAAGCAACATGCCCTTCTCACTGCTCCAGTACTTACACCAGCAGGACTGTCATGAATTGTAATGGATGGCTAATCATACCTTGTGCAAAATATACAGTTCTCTATTTGATAGTTCCAGGCATATTTATCTCAGCTTGCAATGTACTCATGTCAGGCTGCATCCCAGCAGCAGACAGTCTGCCTCTTCAAAATGTTATTTTGCTTTCAGAGAACTGGCAATTTCCCTCCTTCAGTGTTTAAACTGTGCTGAGTTACCTGAAGCCTCTGTACAGAGGCTTGTGATGTCCTTTTCTGTGCCATCCCTCCCTGTACCCCCTCTCCCACCCCTTCTGCTGGCACCATTAGCAATGCACACACTGACACACCTTCCCAGGGATCCTGCTCCACGCTCCAGAGAGCTGCGCAATATGAATGTACGGAGCATCTGATGCCCAGTGATAATCTTTCCAAGCAAGCCTTGCCAAAGGCACCTTGGACGCAACTCATTATCAAATTTTACCTGCCAGGAATGTGGGATGCACTCACTTTTCAAAACTAACAGGCAAGAGGCATTCTTTATATTACTTTATCTTTTTTTGTTTCTTTGTTTAATGGATGTAAGCACACAATCTGCCTCTTTTTTGCCATCTGGCAAACAGATCAGATAGCCCAATTAGTTGGATGCAGATAAATACTCTAGAAACAAAGACTAATCCAAATTTCATTCAAATTTTGGTGGAAGGAAAAAAAATATTACAGAGACGCTGTTTTTTTACTTAACATCATGAGAAAAATGTCACAAATGATGTTCTATCTGGCAGTAATGTATCCCAAACAAAACAGCAGTTCAGATGGAGAAGGTTGATCTTGAATCTCTGGTTGATTATTCAGGTTCTGTGGTTTGAATTCATTTAGCATCTCTTCTTTAAAAGACTTTCTGAACAGCTCTTTCTGCCTTCAGCCAAATTGTTACAGTAGGTAAAAGCCTCAGCTGTCAAATAAGTATAATTTAACCTAGTGCAGAAGATAGCAAATAAAGATTTGGAGAAATGGAAAAGCTTTCAAGCATGATCCAAGCCACCACCTGCTCTGAGGAAGCATCCAGCACACAGAAAATATCTGTCTGACCTGATCCAGAATTTTTTTCAGCATCTACCAAACACTCTCCAAGTAGCCCAAGTGTTCCATCAGGTTAACAGGTAGAAAGTTTTTTTTCCTAGTATGAGAACTAAATGAAAGCACATTATTTTCTACTCTATGAACATAAATTAATTTTTCCCTCATAAGCAGTAAGAAAGACTGAGCATGGCATCCTGATATCCTCTGTACAGTGTATGTGGGAAATAGCCAAGGAGCTATCAGCTCACAAACCCTGTTCTCCTAATCTTTCTGATCAGGCCACAGTTTCTGAACACCTTACTATTCTTGTTAGATTTTTCTCAGTTCCCACATTAGAACACAACATTTTTTAGTGATTTCATTAAGATTTACATTCACATCAGCTTATCATGCTGTGATTAGCCCTTGCAATAAAGCACTGGAAGATGTTTACAGTAGCAGGAACCTGGGTTCAGACATCAGAAGTCTCTCTTTAAAGAGCATCTTGCCCCAGGCATCCATATTAAGCAATGCTTCCCTACTCAATTGCCTCAATCACAAGCGTTTCTCAGTTAGAAGCACGTTAACCTATGGATTCCCAACAGATGCATATTCACCATTATCAAGAATAACTGCCACGCCCTAATCTGCCAATTGTCCTTCCTTCAGCTTCTTCATTTGTGCATGCACATGTCACAGAACAAATGTCCTTTTAAGCTCACCCTTTTCCCTCCCCATCCCCACAGTGTACCCTTGGTAACTAGTGGTCAGCAGAACACAGAGCAATGCCCATGAAGGATCCTTCCCAATATGTAAGGACAAAAGTAGACCCAGAAGAAAAAAGGAGAGATATTCATCATTTATCTGTTTAAAAATATCAGACAGCAGGCAGCTTCCAGGATACCAAGGGAGTGCACACCATCATCATCTTCTCCTTATCACAACACAATAACACCACTCTGTGCTGTAAGGTTTGCTGCTTTGGCCAGCTTGCAGTGACTCCAGAAAGGCTAAGGCATATGGAAGAGAACAAATCCAGAATGTGATAAATGCTTTCACAGCAAGCATTTTGCAGGGAGTTTGTCATTCAATAGTCCTATGAGGGAGTCACTGAGATGCAACAAGCCTTCCAAGCCCATTTCTTCCCTTTGCTTCCACTGATTTCTGCTCACTAAATAATACTTCACAGGGAAAATTATGGGAGATATCAGAGACTGATCAGAACCAAACCTGACTCAGAAAAGCACATTGTAAGACAACAGACTCGATGATCTCCGAGGTCTTTTCCAACCCAATTGATTCTATGATTCCTGCACTGTCTGTCAGATAGACAGTGCGGGGCTATATCAAGCTGAGATAGTCTTTCATTTCCTATGCTCAGTATTCCTTTCACATTAAAAACTGAGACCACTGACATTCCAGTACACCAAAGAAGCATCATCCAGACTATTTTCCTATCCCATCTAGAGAATCTCTACCCAGACTGGAAATAAAACATCTATATTTCAATGCAGTCAAGGTGCCAGCACCATGGCAGTCTGTCTGACTGTTCATCTATCTAGGGTCATCAGTCCTTTCTTGTCATTATTGACCCAAACAGGTACCTGACAGGGCACTATGAGCTAGGCAGGGGAAGTTACTCTTTTCAGAGGCAGAGAAGAAACGCAGAACATGTTTCTTTTATATTCTCCAGAGCATCATATCTTAATACTGCGAGTGTGAAATAGAATTACTGATGTCCTCTCGTCCCCCTTTCCCCACACCTTAGGGAGAAGCTCTTCAGAATTTAACAAGGAGGTAACTAATCACCTTCCACAGAAATGAAAGTTGTCTGAGGAGGTTAACCCTATCACAACATAAATATGAAAAACTCCACTAGGATGATGAAGTTCCACTGGGATAAAAGCATTAATCTAGGGTTAAGAATTTTCTGCAAAACACATTCCGTTTACAAGATACTTGGAGCAATTCCACAGAAGAGATAAAATCCTCTGCTCAGTTAAAAAGAAAAAAGGTTACAAAATAACCTTTATAAAGGTTTCCCATTGAATTTTTGAGAACTTTTCCATTAGTACAGAATGATAATACAGTCTCTGAAAAGTGCTTTGTTCATGCAATGGTACAACATCTATACAATGCCTCTTCATCTGAGCTATTACAGCACACAAAGGTATTTAGAGAGGGAATCCATTTTATAGAGGCTATGCATCACTTCAGAAAAATGAAGGTAATAAATGCTGTGACTATCAGCATTCCTTCCAAATGCAACAAGATACTCATTTAACTTCACAATTTAAACTTAAAACCTACCTGAAACCACATAATTGGATCGTTTTCCCAGTAGCTGACCAAGGAGGGCAAACAAACATTCATCCTGCTAAGACAGAGTCATATTTGGAATTGAGATTATCACTACAGAAGGCAGGTAGGGGAATTCCTCCACTTTCAGGGCATTAAAGTTCTTGAGCCTTGTTTAAAACTCCGTGGGATAAAGAAGTTTCATTACTGACAGTGGGTTTTAAGAGAAAAATCATTTCAGCAGCAGCGTCTTTGACCTCAAGTATGATTTTTGTATTGCACGGTTCAAATGAAATACACTATTTCTAACAATGAAGTAGCTCCAACAGGTAAAACAAAAGATACTGTAGACTGAGAAGTATCTGAGGAACTGACTGTCTATCACAAAAAAAGAAATGAAAATTCTACTTCATTTAGCATGCTCCCATGGGAGTAATACACACAGCAAAGTTTCAACCAAATGGAAAATGCAATAGCAGCACTTAACTTCATTTTCTTGTATCTGTTCTCAATTTTACAAGGGATATACTTTAAAACATCTGTAATAATTATACTGAAATTGTTTTTAAATTAAATGTCACAGAATATAGTTGAGAAAAAACAGCCTTCAGTACATGAATTACACATTGTTTTAAAACAACACATAGGAATGATTAACTGCAAGTACATTTAAAGAAAGGATAGTGGAGGCAACTCAGTGCAATGGTCCTTTTTACCCCTTTCCTAAAAAAAGTTGCACAATTGCCCCTAGAGTCCCAGTAAAAGATACTCTTCACCCCAGTTTCTGCTTCTGAAATCATAAATCCTTTGAAGAAATTACATACTATTGGTACCATTGACATATTAGAAGACTTTCATTACTTTCCATTTGATATTTTGAGTACTGTGAAGTCTGCCCACAGTTATAAACTCATTTGTTTGAAGTTATGTTATCGAAAATGGTTTATTTTCAACTGGAATAAATAAACTGACATTTGTTTTTAAATATATATAGGGAAAAAGTGTGAGTGTACATAAATATGTATATACAGGCTTGCTCATGCAATATGAGTACCCTTTTGGGACAGGACCTTTACAAACCCACCAACTTCTCCTTTACTGAGCAGACATTCTGAGAGCTGATATTCCCCTCTTGCCAGAAGACCTTGAACAGCCAGAGTGATGTGGAGATACATAGCATAAGCTACAGCTGAGATTTCAGTTTATCCAAATGGATGTGTCATGTGAAATCAAGACCTCTTAGACTTACCAAAGTTTCAGTCAAGTTCAACATCTTTCTTTACACAACTTGCCCTAACTTGTGGTTAAATTTGTCTCTTTTAGCTTCTAAGGTAGGCTCTGTGAAAGAATGATACAGCTGTTCACAACTAAGCTGGCTCATGTAACATGGTACAGCACTCCAAAGAAGTAACTAATGGTCATGTGAAACAGGGTGACTCAGCATCTCAAACAGTCACAAGAGGTACAGGCATGAGCAAAACGCAACTCACACAAAGTAGTTGTCATCCTGCCCCTCTCACAACACCATGTAGGAATGCATTCTGTGTCTTACAAGCTACAGAAGACTTGTTTCCCAAAGGTTATCGATATTTTGGTGAATAAATGCTACTGACATTATACTGTGTACCCTTATAGTTCTACAGTACCTTTGCTACATGTATATACACGGAACAGAACTGACACCTCAGCAATCTAGCTGAGAATCAGGACATTCAGAAGCCCCAAAAAGTCCTTAAAAAACCCACCAAAAACCCCTTCAAGAGCCCCAAAAAATCCCTTCAAAACCCACCAAAAACCCCACAAAAATCCCTCT
>JAWWEU010000081.1:59070386-59109283 GCA_035583155.1 Acropternis orthonyx | reverse complement strand
TTTGTTTTAGGGAGAACTAAAACTGAACCAGTATAAACAAGCTGATTTTCTACACACACATATGTGATCATTGTCGTTCCACTCACTGGTGGAAGGTTGCTGTTCCAAATCTTTTTAGGAGCAGGCATCAAACTTTCCTGTTCGAAAACATCAAACGGGCCTGCAAATCTAACAGTAGTAACCACTGTCCTAGTGAAAGGATTCCCCTCTGGCATTCTTAAAGCCCTTCACTCCTTTCAGTAGTCATCTTTCTCACTTTGATCCTTCAATATATTCTAATGTGGCACTGTTTAAGAATCTTCATACAGGTAAAAAAAAATCTAACAAGAAGATTTTTTTTCTTGTTTGTTGTTTTTAACACAGCTAGCACAGAATAACTTAATCCTCCATAAATGCTTGGCATGAAGCACCACTATATCACTTTGACTTCACCTTTTTTGTTCACAGAAGCAAACGAGCAGAGAATACATTTTTGCATTTTAACAGAGCAAACTGAACAGTTCAAGCATTCTGTGCAATCATCCATATAAAAAAATAAGACAGTCAAAAATAACAGTTCCTTCACATCAAGCAAATCACTTTTTGTTCTTAAAAGTACTCAAGAGAAAAATCAGAATCAAAAAATTCATGTCAGACCAAAAGAAGTGATGATGGACCTGAAACAAATTGCAAGGCACTTAAAATGTGGGTTTCTGAAAATTTTTTTCTGCTTTTTCAGAACTGCCAACAAACTGAACAGCAATCTGTTCTTTACAATCTACTGTGCTCTTACATTTTGCTACATCAGTACATTAAAATGCAAGTGCCTTTATCAATAAAAGTGACTTCTCAAGGATTTATATTCCTTGATAGTAATCTCACCTTTACTGAGAAGTGACTAACATTTTTTTTATACCTTTTTGTATTTAATAAAAACATTAAACTAACTTTCATTTCACTTTGAATCTGTAGTGGAGTTTATTTAAGATAGGGTGACTCCAGCTTACTGTTTTTATGCAAAAAGACATCAGGAAGAATAACATATTTAATCAGGACAAAATACTGAATATTTACTACAGAACCAATCTAGTCTTCCTGCAGTGGGATAATTATTCAACCCCCATCACCACCATATTTGAATCAGTGAGCTTTTCTTGATATCTCCTAGTCACAGGTCTGCAGCTGAGAAGCCTAAAAGACCTTTCTCTTTCCACTCCCAATAGGAAACTAAAATAAAATAAAAAGATCTTCCTAGAAACTGTTTAGACCTATAAACTACAGCATAAGACATTTTCCCAAGACCTTGCCATAGATCCCCATTCCTTCAACTGTCATGACTCACATACTTTTTAGGTTTTATGAAAACTTTTCATCCTTGAGGATAAATGCCATCCTCAGCACATGTGGGTGAGCTCGGTAGTGTCAGCAGGTCTTGCAGACCATTGAAAACTCTTGAATCAAAACACCATTTTCTAATGAAGTGATTTCTTTGTGGTTGCTTACACTCCTGGAGAGCTCTGTGCTCCCTCTGTGCAGTGGAGAAGTTCCCTCAAGGTGCCCTTTGCTGCAGGCACTGCCCGTGGGAACAGATCTCCAGCCAGCAGCAGCATCACGTTCCTTGGCAATTGCAAACATTGGGAGGGAAGATGAGGATCAAGGTCTTATCCTCTAGAGAGTGCAAGTGCACATGTGCTCATCTGCTGAAGAGCAGGTGTGCTAAACCAGACTTAGGCTCCTTTCCCCATACCCTCACTAACCGGATACCAACTTCCATTCACAGGTCACCAGCTCACTGCGGTTCATAAAGCAAAGCTGGTCAAGGCAGCCTGGAGCAAAGGAAAGGAGGAAGAGTTCCTGCCATTGTTCCTGTATCTTGGCATCTTTCATGTTCACAAAGCAAGGCAGACCCAAGTATTTAGGCATAGATTCAAAGGAATTTTTTTTTCCCCTGATTTCCTCCAGGTGTAACAGATTACAGTTAAGCCCAAAGAGATTTTACTTTTATTGATACTCTTGGTGGGAGGTACATTTATGTCAAGAGATCATTTTGTATTCTTAAATTAACAATCTGGCCACTTATGCTCTAGGGCTTTACAAATCCTTCATGCATACAATTTGTCACTAACCATTAATTTCACTACCATTAGCATGCTAAAGCTCTGAAGAACTACACCAGGAGCAGATAGGAAGCAATATCACTGCAACAGATTCCCCAGCTTGGAGCAGCTCTGGAGAGCAGGCTTCAGGCTCCTCATTTTGCTGCCATGTAGCTACAGAGAGGACTATTACTTTGGTAAACCAATGACACAAAAGGCACAGAATTTCATCCCACTAGAGAAACAGAGCTCTTATCTTTCTCATTGTACACTCTCATAAGAGTCTGAAAACTTCAATCACTAAAACATGAACAAATCTACAATAAACTATATACTGTGCATATACTACCTATTTTTAGAGCGCCTTCTGTTTAAGTCAGAAGGGTCTGAAATAATTTCTCTGTCTTTTCTTTGAATGAAGACCAGAAAAGTTCCCTTGATGTTTCAAGGGATATTTTAGTCTCAGGTTAAGGTAGTGGAGTACCAGAAATATAACAAAGGCTGTGGTGTGCAATGGCATGTTTAGAAGAGAGCTATTGAAAAAATAGGTGTTCTTACAAATTTATTACTTTTTGATTTCAGAAAGAACTTGACCAAATGCATTTGATTGCTGTTCATAGACAGAAATGGATGTGTTCTTCATCTGAACATCACTGCTGTTTTCACATACAAATCTAGTTCAGTCTGCTGGATTATACAAAGGTTTGTTTTAATTCTGTATTATACTCTTGATGTTCTGTCAAGCCCAGACTTGCTTTGCACAAGGGGAAATTTATGCCTGTACAATACAAAAGAAATGCCAGATCCTGCCATTTTCCATCCCTCTACCCCAGCCCCACAGATATCTTCTTTTTCTTTTCTATAGACTTAAACCAGCTACTAATCAGAGATAATTTCCTGTGGAAGATGATGTTAGAAAGACATCAATTCATGCAAAGCCTAAAATCCCAAACCAAAATGATCATAGAAATTAAACAGGTTCCAGAAGGGTGCTGGAGAATATGCAACCACAAACATGCATAGCATCTGACTCTAAGATAAATGTGTGCACCAGCTATAACAACAGGGCAGGAATTACCACATTTAAATATTTAATAAAGTACTACTCTAATCAATGTCTCAACATCCTACACGTAAGAGGTCTTTCCTCATTTCTATGGTGATGAACTTATAGCATGAAACTGGAAATCTAATTACACTTGCTTGTAACTGTGACCACAATTATAATTATAGCTATCACCAGCCAAAATAATTGGATAGCTGTTCTTAAAAAAAAAAAAAAGAAGTCTTACTTGTCTGGAGATACTTTGATAGGATGGAATTCAGAAATTTAACCATTAGCCTAAACAGAGAGGAAGAAGGGAAGGAGAAGCAGCATTTGCTTAGAATATATGGAACTTAATTTGTTAACTTAGCATAAGCACTGATATTAGTATTTAGAAATTAGTTCAGAGGGAAAGCAAAATTATAAAGAAGCCATTCTCCATTGCATTGCTATGTCTGGATGGATAAATCTTAAGAGAACATGAATTTGGCTGGGGACAGTGTGAAACAGTCTAGTGACAACAAAAACAACAAGAAGAGACATATGGGGGAAAAGAAAGACCAAAAAAAAATCCAAATAGAAACAAAAGGAGAAGGCTACTACCCTTACTGCCTTTTAGTCAGCTCAAAAATGCTGTCAGTTCTCCACCCCCAAAAATGTGTTAGACCATTTCCTAGCATAGCACAAGGCTCTGCTGTACAAACAGCAGGAACAAGGCAACAGCAAGAGGGGCAGTAACACAAGCAGGACAAGAGCCCCCAAGGCAGCAGTATTTGCTTTAGCACCTGCTGTATCTTCTTTTCTCACCAGCCACAAAGCAATAGGGAAAAGCAGGGGAAAAAGAAAAATATTTCTCTTCTTGGCAGATAAATTCTTTAATTCACCACCTGCTGCCCAATTCTACCAGCCGTATGTAACATCCATGGATGGATTGCAGAAAATCAAGGAGATGCTGGAGTCTCTAACACCAGGAGCTTCTGCTCAGTAAGAGGAAGCAATAAGTCCCACAGCAGTGCCCTGCAGTTTTGAAGCAGCCACTGACAATCTTTTACACACCCTTCCTGACTCAATTGAAACAGCAGATTGTGACAGTGGTAGTGATCCAAGCACAGCAACACCACCTTGTTGAGAAGCTGTGGAGGAAAAAGCCCAGATGTGCTCATGGGAGATCAAGACCTGACCTGCTGTTTAGGATATAGGAAGAACAGGGCCAAAATTAGTCTTCTGGGGAGTGGAACAGCAGCAGCAAGTCAGAGGGTTGGGAAGAGAGAGGGAACTTCTCTGTTACCTATTCTCTCAATCCAGGGGACTTTTACACCTAAATTTTAAAGGCTTGCCATGGTATAATTACTCTAAGCATCAATGTAACATATGGCTTAGAGCAGCTCTCAAGCAAGAGCTATCCATGGAAAAGCAGAGACAAAGAGACCCACAGGGCAGATGTGAAGCAATCTCTCTGGCTGACTCTGACACTGCCAGTGAAAAGATCTGCAGGAGCAGGATGGAAGGAACCAAAACAGAACACATGGCACAATGCCAAAAATCTGAAGGCAGACACCTAAAAGGCAAACAACAAATAGCAGAACAGTCAAGCCTGAATACACCTTAACACCAAACATCTTTACTGTTTTTGGAAAACTGCATAAAAATTACAAACAGAGACATTGAATGAACCTGACTCATGAATTTTGAAATATTTACATATATCACTTTCATATCAAAATGCTCTTCTTAAGAAAAATAAGAAGGACAAAACATCTTTAGGAGATCTTTATCACTTGAATGTCAAGTCTGCTTTTGAGGATTTCTAACACATGATTAATTTATGAAAACAATTAGACATAAGAAAATTATATGCAAGTCAGGAGAAAAGGTAATATATTATGTGTGTGCACATTCACTGAGTCTAACTTTAGTCCGTAAAAATATAACATTCATCTCTTGCAGGTGAGTTATGAACTAGCTTTATAATCGGTATTTCCCCAAAAGTGCTGTTTATGGTCCATTGGAAGAAAAATAATTTTTCCATTTAAGCAGGAGCTTCCTCCTTTCTATGAAAGACATAAAATAACATACTGAGCAGTGAGTAAAACAATGCATTTACCCACTTCTATTTGCTAAACAACGTAATAAGAGTTAGCAAAATTTTCCAGCAAACTTAGCTAGCAAACAAGTTCAGACTTTGGGGGACACAACAGACAGTGTGTGCTCTAAGTGAGAGCTTTCCTGTCAGGAAACAGTTGCTACAGTAGGAAGGTCAGTTCACCAGTACCATGGCTGTATTTCACCCGGCCTGTTCCACGTGCTGAATGAGAGAGTAGGCCCCAGAATACATGATATACAACCACATAATTTTATCACTGCATACACACAAGCGAGAAAAGCTTTGAAACTTAGGCTAAACTACCTCACATATCATAACTCTTGGAAAATTGGTTTCATAACCTAAAAATTTTCCTTTGCTATATGCATATGCTTTCCCACTGCTCTTTGCTTCTTTGGAAATGAAACTCTCTGCAGAGTATGCAAGATATGGTGATAGGGCATTACTCATCCTCTCCCCTCTTCCCATTAATCAAATGTTTAATTACAACTGATCTGTGAGAAAGAGGCAAAAGAGGTATTTTTCTGCCCTTTCAATGAGTTACATTAGGTCAGCAAAGAATCCAGGGAGCACCATGGCTGCTGGAGGAAGGATGAGGATGAATGGCACATCCAGAAAAACTTAGACCTTCTCTTTTCAGCATCAACAAGCCGCTCTGTGCTCTCAGCCTTAAGTAGAACTATAATCTAATAGGGCAAACAACCAACAAACAAAACAAACAAAAAACCTAATCAACAACCTTCATTTAGACCATTAGTCATCAACAGAGTCAGCACATTGCAGTGCTGTACAACAGCATGTGATACAAGATTTGTCCTCATTAACTAGCAGCAAGAGCAGGCTGTTATTCTGAGGAGGCAGGAAAATAGCAGCAAGTGTGGGAGAATAGGTTTCTGGGTGAAGGAGAAGGAGAAGCCTTGTGAGAATCTCTTCATTGATGATTACAGTCTGGCACTAGCATTGCCTTCTTACAGTACCTGCCTGAAGCTAAACAGTGCATAACAGACACCACTGAGAATGCAACTGCTAGAAGGGAAGCAACGAGTGCATGTCTCACTTTAATCTGCTCCAAGGGATCTGTTATCAACGACCTCAATTACCTTCACCCTTCAGGGGTAGGTTGTAACACCCTCCCGTTATTATCCTCCCCCCATTCCTTTATTTTCAAAGCTGGGCAAAACTCCTATTCCTAGATCAAGCAAGGGACATGGTGCATGCCATATCAACAGTCTCACTTAGAGGCAGACTCCAAGGCATCTCTGCCACACAGGCACAGCCAAGGAAACAGCTTGATTAGAGTAATTGAGCAGTAAAGAGCCTCATGAGAGTCAAAGGTCTCTGAAATCATACAGGACAACAGAACCAGATTGAGAACAGTGCTGTGTCCTTAAACAGGAAGAAAAACAAAACCAGGACAAATTAATTTCTGATATTAGCTGGTGCATAAAGCTTGCTCTGTCTTTATCTTAATAGCTTAAGTCTGGCAAGAGGTAAAACTATGCAGCAGAATTACAGAAATTTGAGGAGGACTGCACGCTACTGGAAAACAAATCATTTTGGAGGAGACACAAAGCAGATAAGAGCAAAACAGACCTGAGTGTTACAGTGTGCTTAGGAGCCTATCTCACAAATGCAAACGGGAGTGAGGAAAAGGGGTGAGCATGCTTTGGGGAAACTCCATCACAGCAGACCTGGCCAGCAGATCATTTCCAAGCTCCAGCTTTAATACATTATCACACAACCAGAATTTGAAGACAGAGTCCCTAGTGAGGCTGAAGGAGGACTCTAAACTGGCATTCATCCATACCTGGGCATGACAAAGGCATGTCAAACAAGCTTACATCACATCAAGTACAAGAAAGAGAAGGGAGGATGAAGCTGGAGTTACTCCACCAGTTCCATCAGCACACATCGCATGCTCAGAATATGCCAGATTAAAGAAACTGGTACACTGGAAGTGCCTTGTGGCAAAATCTTAAAATAGGTTTCAGTTTATCACAGATGCAGGGGCAAGCGTGACCTGCAGTAACATTGGCACTGAAAGGAAAGAGGTGGGTGGGTGGGCAACAAAAGCTGGGGATCAAGTGTGATACACTGAAAAGAAGTTCTCACATGTGACATTCATGCCATCTCTGCAGCTGCATATAATTGTATGACAGTTTATATCAAAGTGTTTCCATGCTCAAATATACCTAAATATACAGCCTCTTTCTAATATTGAAGCATAAGATAAATGGTGTAAGAAAGACATATGAGGCCACAAAGAACAAAACAGACAATCGCAGAATAGAAGAAGCAAAATATAAGGAAAGGTAGAATTACAAAAGAAAAAACAAATTCAACAAGAAGTACAGTGAGGCATGAGAACAAAACTAGTTCTCTTAGATGTATGCAGCAATTCAAGTTGCTGGGGTTTCAGGCTTGGCTTCTGGAGGAGTTTGGTCCCCAGTGCAACAGCACACAGATTTGGATCATTTTTTCAACAACTGGTAAACAACAAACAATTAAAATTTTAGTCCCCACCCTCACCACACAACGGACACAGCTTTTTGGAACAAAGACATGGGAGGCAGCCATGAAATACAGATCCATTCCAAGCACCAGCACCTGAAGAATGAGCATACTACTAATGAACAAAAGAAAGGCTGGGCTGTTTCTGCCATTGTAGCCCTTACAATCTTTCCACCTCCTAAAGAAAAGGGTAACTCAGCACGGAGATCAATTTCTGTTACAGGAGCAGATGCTTTAAAAAATAAAGCATGTTCTGGTTGCCCTTCATAAAAAGAAATGTCTTAAATCACTTACAAATAGACAAAACAAAGGACTATATTCCCTGGTAGAATAACATTTTCTGGATGTAAAAGTGTGCTTTAAACAGCTTTCTGAAATACTTCAAATAGCAGAAGGCTATTTTTTGGCTTGCTCACAGACAAAGTCCTCAGTGAAAGACAAACAGGCTGCTATACTTTCAAACACCAATGTCCTCTGCAGGAGGGTGAGCCAAAGGAGCTTCCTCCTGAATCCTGCAGCCTTCTTGCTACCTCTCCTCCTCTCTGCATTCAGTAGGAAAGAAAGAAAAAGAACCGCAAAGGCAGAGCTAAAAGCTCCCTTGAAATTGAGTTCTGACTACTTTTTCAGCATGTGCATATGCATCAAGAACAAAGAGACCTTTAGCAAAGTACCAATTACTTGCACTGCTACAGAGCCATTCCTACCTCAGAGCTGCCATGAGTTTAACTACTCCTGTTCCTACTGTCAAAATAACAGTCACCATCTTCTATCCTGCCTCCCTAAGCATTTTGCAAATGTTTGTCAGGGGGAAGGTTTTTTTCAAATTCCTTTGTGAGTCAGCTTGAGTGCAGTATACCAGACCAGGGAACACAATTTCATTTGGAAAGGTTATCTGTTTCCTAATTTCTCTTCTGAAAGCAGATCATGCTTCTGTCTACCTTCCACCAGACATTTCACTGTTGGTTTTCTTTTTCCACCTCTCTTTTTCCCCCCCAGTAACAACTTAGTGTTGCCAAGGTTACCAATCAATCATTTTTCTTTTAGCACATTTGAATATATTACCAGCCACATTGTGCAAGAAACACTGTTTATTATGATGTGGAATAGGTATCTGTGGATGCCATAGCAGAGGTAGAAACTCATCCTGTCATGACTCACCTGTTCTCTTGTGCGAAGTTGCTAAGGTAAGAAATTTTTTAAAGCACACAGAATTAATGCAACATCTACTGTACAATTTTTATATGTACTCATGTAAAAATTGTTACTATTTTTGCAGCGGTTCAATTATCTTTGTCCTCTTAAGGGCATAGAAATCAAAGCTATTACTGTAAACAGATTAAAGTGAATTCTATACACTGTAGTATTTCAATAGCTCAGTCACCAGTTTTAATTAACACCAGTCATGTGCATGTAGAATGTGTTCTTTGTCTGTTGTTTGCAGTCTAAAAACAGTATGCACCAAGTAAAGTTAGGACAGTCAAGAAAACTTTAGCATTTACTAATCACTTGACATTAAAAAGAGAGATAACATTATCCAGAAGTGAATGACATCCACTGATTAAAAGACTGAAGTTAATTTACCCTATCCCAGATCTCGTTCTACTTTTCCGGGAACTTCATACTTCTTCCTCCAGAAGTATCATATCATTTCAATAAGCTACAAAGACAAATGATTTACAATGACATATATAATCACCTGTTAAACTTATTCCTAGTCAATTTGTCCATGTTTGCAGGCATTACTCCCTAAGAAAATGTTAAAATGGCTGATTTTTTTGCAGCTGTGCTCGGAGCAGCTGCCTTCCAGTAATAGAGCATTTTAATCTTGCCAAGCATTGTATTTAGCACCCATATGAATCCAACAACATATTATACACACTTGGTTCATGCTCCAGAGTTGTCACCCTAGAGATAACATCCGTGTCTCTCCCTTCCAACTCAGCAGGATCAGTTGGGCAAATCAGTCACCATCGAACTGAGTTTTGCCTTGGTGAATTCCCAAGAGCAAGAAGAAGGCCAAGCTACCATGTCTGCCATCACTCAAGTTAACACCAAGGGATGTTTGTGAGATTAGCAAGAGAAACGAGGCAGTTGCCAGGCTGCACCTCCCCCAGCAGCACATATCCCCGTGCATCCAGCTACACCCCTCACATCCAGGGAGCTGATGAAGTGCTGACAGCTTGTGAGCAAGCCAAAGACTATTTTCTCAGTTCAGATGCTCATGATGAGCATTTTGGTTTTGGGAAATATTCAAGCATATGAATAATGTTTAAGTGCTTTTTTAACCCAGGGCCCCATTAGAAGAGTTACTCAGTGAATAAATGCCAAGGGGAGTGTGGAGCCCAGGATATGGGAGATTTTGCCCTTCACAGAACTTTTTGAGTTAGGAGAGTTTAAAAGAGCTTCTGAAGACGAAACAGTGCCAAAAGAACAGATCTTGAACAGAAACAGAAGGGTCTGATAACAACACTAACTAGCTAATATTATGCAGAGTATTAACTGCTTTTTAGATTAATCTTGAATTTTAGTTCAACACTTGGAGTACAGCTCTGTAGAAAAGGGACTACAGTGAATTCAGTTGCTAATGTTATATCAGGTACCCAGGAAATCCAGGGTAGCACTAGGTGTGCAAGCCAAAGTCCGGGCACTTGAAGTTTCCAAGTTTTAGCCAATAAAATCACAAACTTTCCCACAGTCAAAGTCACTAAGTACCTTAAAGCTGTTTGGAAACTGATTTTTAATTGCTAACATTAATGTAATTTTCTCATTTTTATGGTATCCTAATGTTATCTCTGAATCACCCAGAGAAAAATGGTTGCATCAAGAGAACACATTGACTTCAAAAAAAAAATTAGACTTATAGAGGGCAGAGCATTAGAGAGATTTTAGTAAAGTTTTTTTTTTTTTTTTTTTGTCCATCAGTTAAATTATTAACACTATGATGCTGGATGTAGAAATTAAATAAAATACTGTGCCACTCTAGACTAAGTTTATTCCATTAGAGGAGGATATGAGCAAACAGTATTTTATCTTCTTGGGATTAATTCTTTTTTTGGTTGATAAGGGGAAGAAACAGAAAACTCCAAAGAGCCTCTCATTTTATAGTAGAAAAAACTGCCAAACTAAAAGGGTCAGGAGTCAGACTACACTCATGGCAAGAGTAAAATGTTCTCAAGGTGTCCCTTCAAAGATGTGGTTCTGGTCTCTGGTAGCTCTCCCTGAGCTCGCCATGGGGCAGGCTGCCTTGCCACCATCCTCATTTGGCCCAGCGAGCAAGTACCAGGCAAGTGGAGAAACAATGTCAGACCCACCTGCCAAAGGCTTGTGTCACAGCACTCTGTGCCACTGAGGCTCCCCAAACCTGCACAGACAGAAGCCTCAGGCATGGACTGGGCAGATGTGATACAGACCTGGAGGAAAAAACTTCCCTGGATGACCTGGGAGATCACCTTTAAATCATTTAATTTATATAACAAATATCTTGTTTACAAGATGTCCAAGATTTGTTTATCCACTTCCCTATTATAGATAATTCTATATTACACATAAGTAGCTTCACACAAGCACAAAATAATAGGATGCAAGGATCAAAATCATTCACAGTCTCAGCACTGCAATTCAGTAAAAGTAATGAGACCATGTAGGGAGGCAAAGACTGAGAAAAAGGCAAACCAGGGATATCGTTTACTGGACATCAGTAAAAATAGCTAAATGAATTAAAAGCTCCTGGATGATATTATCAAACGGACACCATAATGCATCACTAGAAAAGTTAGCTAGACATTTAGTGTAGGTTTGACTTCATCACAACACTGAGAGCTCAGCTCAGGCAGCATTAGCAACTTCTAAGAACTCAGCCTACAGAAAGAACAACCTTCTGAGAAAGGAGAAAGTAATGCAGACCATAGGGAAGGCTTTAAAATAATTTTAAGATAATTCATACAACAGAACAGTACATAGACTGACTTATGTAAGCAAATACTAGGCAATTAAGAAATCCAGTACTGAAAGGTAGATGGCAGCAAGTATTTGATTAATGATGTGGGAAAACGCTTTGTAATACTAGAAAAAGTTGCACTGAAGTCACCTAATTGAGGCTTAAAATCCTTTCTTATAATGAAGTCAGCTCAGAAGGATCTTTCGAGGAGGGGCTCACACCAGACCCGGAGATTGTGTGCAGATGTCTTGGCATGGGCTCAGAGCTGGAAGCTATTGGTGAACCTGCCAGCATCAGCTCTTACATGGTTACACAGGTTACACACACACACATATAATTTTCGTTTTAAAACTGTGAGGAGAAGTAAAGAGAAAATAATACTAAAAGATATCCAGCAAATGTAAAAGAATGTGCCAGAAATACCATCTATAAACCAGAGCAAGCTCACTACACTGTATATAAGCCAAACTGAGTTTACACTTTTGCAATTGAGATTTACAGGTTTGAGGGAATAAATACAACCTGCATTTATAGGAATATTTTAATTTTCAGTCCATAAATCTTAATACAAGCATCTACATTCATTCTTTTTTTTCAGCAACGACAAAAAAAGGAAGCAAAAAATGCTACCAAAACATCCGGCAAGTCAAAATTCTTCATGTATATTGAAGTACCAAACTCTCTTTGATGTTCAAGCAACAATAACTGAAAGTGGAATTGTAACCTTCCTAGAGAAACTCAATGTGTACTGGAAGTGGCTGAAAGCAAGTACATTTACATGGTAAATAGAACAAATGAGATCAGCAGGTTGCAGAACAACGCAAACATACACAGGGTTGTAAAATGCTCTTTCCTGCCTTACTTATATCATTAGTTTGTCACTGACACTGAGGAATTATATATCCAAAACTGAGTATTTTCTGTGATTAGACATTAAAAAAACAAATTAATTATGCTGCTCATCCAAAATACTGCACAGAAATATCTTATGCTGGCATCAAGTATGTACTTGGCAATCTTGAGACAAAAATGCTCTTTTTACCCCAAATACATTGTTGTCTACCTAAGTGACTAATAGGATTAGAAAATGCATTGCACTGTGAGGAAGAAAAGGAGAAATGGTGAATTGAGGAGCATCAGGAAGAGTTATTGCAGACTCACAAGACAAGAAATGCAGAAAAATATACACTAATATTATATGGAAGAGATTACTCCTATGTGATGTTACAGTCCAGAGGTATCTAATCTCCAAAGGAATTTTTTGAGACTATTTAAGCAAAAATAAAATCTCATATATATAATTTTAAGTCTGAAGGAGAGACTACTGAAACTGTTAGTTACTGGCAAAAAGTTTCAATGCTGCCAACACCAAATTTCCAAACACAAATCTCTAGTCCTGGGGTAAACAAAGACAACCTAAAGCAAAAACAACAACAAGAGCAAAACAAACAAACCTAAACCAAAACACAGGTCACCATGCCTAAGGTCTTCCCTGAAATTTTTCTTTTAGATATCATCCTTGTATTTCAGACCCGATCTAAAGATCCATCCAAGTATTTGAGGTTGAGCTCCCAAGAAAATGCAGTTCTAATGAAAACAGAACAACATTTGGTAATACATGACTATGAAAGTGATGTATTAAATCATGCAAAATCATCCCCACGTATTGTTTGGTATGAAATTTCAAGATAACAGATTAGTAGGAGGAAGGCATGTGGAAGAGAAGAAAGGAAGTAAGGAAGAGGTCAAACAACTTCAGCAAACATTGCTTGGTTTCTATGTGATCCAGGGAGCAGCAACAGCAGAATGTTTTCAAGATACTGTCCCAGTCTGTTCATTTCCACACCTGTCCTGCTGTCCACTGGCTTCTGTTTTCTTTAACAAATAACTTCAGCTGAGTCTGAATTTCTGTTTGAAATTCTGTGATTCTTGCCTTGCTTCCCGATACCACCCTACTTATTTACCTTATGAAAGAAGCTCCACAGTGGTCACAAACCCTACAATTGCTATGTCATACTTTTCCATTTTTGATGCCTTTATTTGAACTACATTCAAAGCCTCAGACAGATAAAAGGGCTTTAAGCCACAGGAATAAGAGAAAGTCCATCTTTTTCTCTCATTTGTGCTCTAAATTAGTCATGGAAGAAATCACCAACAGTAAACACCAGGCACAGCAGGCAGATTTTTTTTTTTCCCTAGCAATCTTGGTCTTACTCTGATTTTTATTATATCTGTAGTAATTCTGTCCTATGTGGTCAATTTATATAATCTGTAGGTATACTTGTCCCAGAAGTCCACATAAAGGGATAGGCCTATTCCTAACACCCTGAATAGCTGTTACTGTAGAGAAAGAAGGGATGAGTACTAGAAAGTGGAGATCGCAACTGAAGATAAAAACTTCAGATAATGTTTCTCAATGTATCAACTAAACCCTTATGCATATAGACTCTCCAAATTCCATCCTATTGGTAAAACATTAAATAAGGTGAAATTACTGGAAGAAGGATTAGAAAGTTATGGAGCAGTCATAAAATTTAGTTTTCTAGTATTCAAGAACAACTGAGTGCACTTCTTAGGCATGATTTCAATTAAATAAATATTTAAGATAAAATATATACTTGCTTTTCAAGTAGAAGATGCACTGAAATGTCTCTGAAAGAAAGCAGTTTCCCACTATTGTTACTGGACTTCAAGTATATCTGTTCTCTTATAATTAATAACTCTATTGACATGACATTTAATTGCTATTCTTATTTTGCCAATGGCCTACTGAAGACTTATCATGTTAATTAGTAGTAATGAGACAGTTCTAACCACCTACTGTCATTAATTTCTTAAATACATACAATAAGATGCACGCTAATTGTGACAGATAATTGGTACCTGCCCACATACTGTCTCTCAAAATTGCTCTGAAGTAGATCAAAGAGTTAATCATCATAAAACTGTACTTTTTAAACTATGAAGTACAGCCTTTCCAAGCAGCACATTTCTGAACTTAAGCTGAAACTTGTTCTTTTATGAGGCAGTATTTGCCTGTAGGCTTCTGTGCTTAGAGATGTCATTATCCATCCAGAAAGGAGGCTGGAGGATTTTATCCAGTTACATATTTTGCTGAAACCCACTGAAGAATTCAGAAACATACACACACAAAAAAAAAAGTCTCCTGCGTTTAAAGGAGTTCTGGGTCAAAATATTATATCAGGTATGAGAGGCAGTCCCACATCTAATAAGACAGAGAAGAAACACCTATAGCATTGGTGACAAAGGCATTTGTCACAGAAGGAAGCTCAAATCCCCTGGCCTGAAATATAAAGGCAACAGGATTAAACCTGAGCATTTCCACCATAGAAAACTGTTCCCCTCATCTGGCCAGAGCCAAGAAGAAAGTGTATGTCTTTCATTCTTGTCTGTTGAAGCTCCTTCCCTTTTTATTTGGTTATGCATAGATAAAAGGAAGAATAAACCCAGAATGGGACATACATACAAAACTGGGGTTAGCCCTCTTACTCTCGTTCTTTCTTTGAATAAATATTGGTTTATCCATCCATTTCACTTATACTGCCAATATTTTAAAAATAACAACAGCTCCCCCTGCCCCTCTGACTGTCATTGAAGCTCTCCACTGAAAAGCAGCAGGAGTGAGTTGGCACAGCAGTGTTACAGATGCTTGGTGTGACCTGGTGATTCCTCAGGGAACCATGAAAGAAATTCATCTGACAGATGCAGAGTGTGTCCCACATTGCCACAGCCAACGTAGCCTAATAAAAGCAGGCAGCTGAATGTAGTGACTGAAAGATGCACAAGGAAAAGGGCATCCTCTGCACTCATCCATGATCAGTCAGAAGACATACAGAATTACTGTAAACTCTGCAGTAGGAAGGGGCTAGAGGGGAGAAAGGGAGAAAAGAAAGGACAGAATCTTCTGCATAATTAGCCCCTACCAGTAATCAGGCACAGCTTTCTGTATATCCTCAGTCTGTTTACTTTCACAAGCAACTATTTTTTAATGTAAACAGTTCTATGCTCTCCCTATTTTTAGGCAGGGGACAAGGTGATGCACAGCAAGAGGAAACCCAGTGCAAAACCATGTTCTTCATTCTGCACAAGCGGAAAATTGTTCCCTACGCATAAGATGACTGCCAAGAGAATGGTCATTCAAATATGCCACATCTTATCCATCTGATTTGAAATGACATCCTACTTCCTAGTTTGCTGCAGCACAGAATCAAAATATGGGTCTTGAGTCTACAAATGTATATCCACAGAATATTCTGAGTTGGAAGGGATTGTCAACTCCAACTCTTCAGTGAATGGCCCATACAGGGATAAAAGCCACAACCTTGGTGTCATTTTCACCATGCTCTGACCAGCTCAGCCAATCTCAGAATCAATTTGGCATTCACACAAGGATTTCAACAATGTAAGTCCTTACTTCATATAAAGGCCGTGGAAAATGAGTTACAAGCTGCCAGGCCAACTCAAAGAAAAGAATTTCCCCTCATAAGATCTGCCAGTTAAAAAAAGTTCACAGTTGCACTCGTGTTCCTGACTGTCATCTTCAGCAGCCATTCACATGATGTACAGTACACAAGTAAAGTTCAAGCATGTCTGAAGGAAGATATCATTTAGCCCTATACAAGTACACAAAACTTTCTAGATGATCTTTAAGGTCCCTTCCAACCCAAACTATTCTGTGATTCTGTGTCTGGGTTTTCTATTCTTAGATAGGCCTGCATGAGAAAAAAAAAGGCACATCTAAGACATGCTCTGAAAGTACAACTCATTTGCTATTACCCACAAGATGTTGGGGTCTAATGAGTCACACCTTTGTGTTCATACTTATGGTAGTCATAGGTATTTTGTCAACCTGACAAAGATTATTTAAAAAGTTAATCATTCCTAGGAAACTACCTTTTTTTAATTTTTTTTTTTCCCTCCACCAGTAGGATCCAAAAAGCTTGGATAAGATTAAGTTGAAGATTTTGCCCACTCCTTTTCCAAAACACATAAAGGTTTCTCCTGGGATTAACAACAAGGTTGGAATAAACCCCAGTCTCTCATATATGGCTCTCCAGCAAAGCCTGCAGGGCTTCAGTTCTGTGAGAACAGGCTGGTTTGCTTTGTACACAGTTCCAATTCCAGGCACAAAACGAGTACAATTTCAGGTTCCAAGAGTATAAGAACGACCACCACCACTGTTTGTTGAGCATTTTGGCAAAGAGTTCAGCAGCTCATGCAGAACTTTGAAACTCCACCTCTGGAGTCGAAGGCAGAGATTACTACTTCCACTCTGATTAGAACTAGTTTATTTCCTCCTAGACTTTTTCTTCACCAGGTACCTTGTTCTCTTCTCCTCTAGCCTTTATTTAATTAATGCAGGGCAATACAGGAGGAACAACAGTGAGAAATACAGGCTCTGATGACAGTTATTGGGCATGCTGCTATAAACCAAGCCATCACTGAACCATGATGACAGAACACTGTTTTCTGCAACAAGTGCCCAGGGGAAAAAAAGAAATTAAACAAAACATAAGACAGTATTTTAGTATAGATGATGGGAAACTTGAGTTTTTTTGGTCTCCTATATAAAAATAATTTCAAACCATTTCTGGACCATGTTCTGTGAGGAACTCTTCTTCAAAATCCAGTTTTTCTTAGACATCCTAAAATGACTTCAGTAAAAAGCTAGTAAGTAAAACACATATGTGGTACTTAAAGGATGGTACATTATTAACTGATTAGTGAAGCATGGAGTTTGAAAGCACTTAGAGAATTATCTCCTACAGCAAAAACATACCACAAATGTGTAACAAGGAGTCTATGTTTTGAAAGTGCTGGATGACAGCAACAAGCTGAAATTCCAGGTGATTACCACTGGTTACAAAACTGCTTTGCTACCTCAGCCCAAATAACCTTGAAGGCAACTTATTCAGCTCTGACAGGCTACGAACTAACTGTAATAGTTCAGCAGTTCAGCTAACCAACATTAAAATTAATTTGCTGCCTCTCTAAAGTACCTGTTTCATCACTGCTTTTACCACAAGTGGACAATTAACTTAATCCCTCTGCAAAGATCCAAAGCGCCTTCTTGAGGGATTTCTCCTGATCCTCAAATTAGAGTCATTGGCCAAACCCATCCTGCATCCTTCCAGCTTCAGGAGGAATACCTCCATAATTACGTTTAGTCACCAGATGGCACTAGTACAGAAACCAAGAAGCGTGGACAACCATGTTACCCCCAAATATCATAAGATAAAACCATCCAACCATTCATTTGTAAGCATTCATTTGGAAACTATAACCTGAGTTAATTAATGCTCTGAAATCCTTTTTAGAGGAAGTTGTAATGGTCTCTGATCTTTAAATAAACATAGATGAGAAACTTGACAGGCATCCGTCATGGATTTTTCTGTTTAACTGTACAAAACAGGGTATAGAGTGTCACCATACCTGCCAGTATTTCAAGTGAAGACAGTAGCTATGAAGCATTACAGTCAATTAAAAAAAAAAAAAAAAACAAAACAAACACATTTAGTTCTGGCATAGTACTTTCTTATGAAGAAAAGTACATTCCCATAGTGAAGGTAACCAAAAATCTGAGGAGGCAATTAGAACTGAGGGATGTATCCCTCCCTCTACCCAACTACTGTGTTTTTGGCTTAGGTTCATATAACCTCTGTCATGGATACTCTCTTCATTGATTCTCCTCTAGAGATATTATCAGATCTGAAAACAGCCAGCATAGCTTAGCTAAGCTCTCACACTATCTTCACCCTCACAGCACTTTGAAGACAGGCTTACATTTTCCCCATATAGTAATGCCACCAGCTGGAGAATGGACTGCCTGAGTCAGTTTGCAGAACCAATTCAGCATTTTTTTGTTGGGATTCAATCCCAGAGAGGTAAACTTGGGACTCACCTATTCTTGTGTACGAGTTCTTCCCTGAGGTTCCAGAGTCAAGTCACCCTTCCACAGGGCCCTTACAACATATACACTTCTTCTTTAACCAAAATACCCATTCTAACACTCTCCTCCCAAAGGACTGAGATACAAATACGCATTAAAGATGCCTGTGTTAATAGGGTATAGACAGATTGAGACACTGCCAGGACACACATGAAGCTACTGACAAAAGGTGAATGCAACATCTTGTGCCTAGTCTGGCAACTGTCTAGAAACACATTGTTTATCCCTTACAATTGAAGCTGTTTCTATACAATTCCTCTTCAGAGTATAGAGTTCAGCACTAGAAAACCACACACCTCACAAACACATAAACAAGATAAACATGGCTTGCTAAATATTTATAGAAAACAGACATGATAAAGTAGAAGAAAACTAGCATTATTGGACTCCAGCAACCATGAAGCACAGCTTGCTGAAACATAACAATTGTGTAATCCTGGTTTTGTTCAAGGTGGAATGTTAGGCAATTTGACAACAAAAACTGGTGACAAAATATATCAATGAGGTCAAGAGTTAGAAGATTTCAGAGAAGTTATACAACTCTCTAATGCTAATAAGAATACATAAAATCACATTCAATAGGGGAAAAACGTATAGAAATGTTCATATTATTCAGGGCATAAGTGAAACTCTGGAAAAAATCTAGAAAAAATTCAGATCACTCTGTCTCATAATTGGCTACATTTAATTCCACTAAAGCATCAAGCATTATCAGAAATAATATAATGTGAGCCTTTAACACAATTTGTATGCTCACATATCCCAGCTTCTATTTAGCAGAGCAAGAGAAGTCATGCAGAATGAGAGTAGCAAGTGTCAGCATTTATATCAGTAATAATCCCTTAGCAGACAACAACTGCTTAGTGACAAAAATCAGCAGCTTCCCAACTGGACAGCATGTGCAAGCTGACATCACATGGCTCCACAGCTTATAAGTACATTAGGACAGACTTTTGCAGCTTTCTTTTTACTCAACATTAAGTATACCAAAGAGCCAAAAAAGAAGGGTCACTCAGACTATAAATAGTTGTTGACTGAAGCAGCACCAAAATGGCAGGTTACAGAAAAAAAGAAGGGGAAAAAAAAAAAAAACCAGAAGTGAGGAAATAAATGAGTAAGAGGAAAACAAATGAGGATCACATTCAGGTTGCAGGAGGCATCTTCTGCTTTAATATTACTTCTAGAAATGAAAGTGTACTGTCCACCACTCAAGAGAAACAAACACCTACCCACCCCCAAACAAAAAAACAACCACTACCCCATGAACAAGGCTTGAACACACAGGTCCAGAACATTTGGGGTGCACTCACACGGCACAAAAGGAGTAAGAGCACTTCTATCTGACCAAGTTTGAAGAGAAGTTATCCCGGGGTGGGGGGGGAAATTAATATATTTTCACAAAGAAAGCTGGGCTCATTTTCTCCCATTCCTCCATGGATTTGGCCCACCTCAGCACTTCAGTGAAATAAGCAAGAAATAATAAAGGAGGATGGAGCAGGAAATAGAAAATGAAAGGTGAGGGTTCATTTCCTGCTAGGTTTGGTGCAGGTGGTTAATGTATTTTTTAACACTACATGGAAAAGAATATTCAGCATAATTGAATTCATTTTGAGCTTGTAAACCTCAGGAAAGTACCCAATTCCCAAACTGATTATAATGGGAAATTGACTGGTTTGTGCCTGGGTTTTTGCCTTTTTGATACCAACTCTAGGGAAAGGAAACCAGATTTTACATGAAAGCCAGTGGAAAGATGCAATCCCTGTTAACCATTTTCCTTTGTGCACTACTGAAAGGTGTTTACATACACTATGCCATTAAAGATAATGTAAGGCAATATAATAATAACCTTGGTTTCAAAAAATAAAGGTTTTTCAGCTACCGTCAGCTCTTGAACGAATCAAACCACATTATCAAGATTTGTCTGACTGTCACTCCCCCATACAGCTCCTTAAGCCTGCCTTTTGGAAATGCTGCAGCAGCTGAAGCAAAAGGCGATGCAGAGAAGATAAAATGCAACCACTGCCTACCAGGCTCCAGGCTGCCCAGGCTGCCCCTCTGACAGCATCTGCCTCAGGCAGGAGGGGTCAGGCACACCAGTGATTGATTGGAGAGGGCACAGACACAGGGAGACTTGGACACACTCTGAAGGCAAAGCCATTTTAGCTGTGCATTTATATATAGGGTCCAGATTTCACAAAGACTTGGGGATTGTTTATGGTTTCGTCGCACACACAGGTGTGGCTTTACATATGTAAGGGTGTCAGATTTAGAGAAGTACAAGTTACCTTTATCCTTCCGCTGAATGGTGTATCACTTGTTTACTGATCCTCTGAGGCAGGAAAACTTGGAGAAAAGGAACTGTGAAGCAGAATTTCCCCCAAAGCAGCTGCCACATTTGGATTCAGCTAGAAATACCCTCATTGGTACAATTATTTGCTCTCAGTATGACACAGCTGTCAAAGATGATGAAAATGAAAAACCTCACTCTGCTACTTTCCACTCTTCCTTCACAGCCACACAACAGCACTGAAAGAAAACTGCATCCTTCAAATACGTAGCTTGTCAAAAAGCTCAACAACGTTGGAGGTCATGGCAAGCATGCTCATGCAGAAGTACTCAAGGCTCTGAGGACCAGTTTAAACACAAAAGGACAAAGAAAACAAGATGAGGAATTCCAGCAGCAAAGCCACATGCAGTGTATCAGTTTTGCAGATGACAGACCAACAGACCATGACCATAGTTTGTCCCCTCTGGCTTCTTCTTCAGGGTTCCTGATCTCTGACCTTCTGGCTGGGTTACACTGATGCTCTCAAACACCTCTAGTGCAAAAAACTCCCAAGATTGCAAGAGCCAGCCTTGAAAGGCACCATCCTTGTCACTAGGTCTGTCAACATACTGATGGAGACCTTCTCAGCACCCACACCCTGAGGGCCTCCAGGAGACCCTATAACCTCTGTCAGCCTTTTTGTTCTCTCAGATGCAGCCTCTCCAATGTTCTCTCCAGCTAGGACACAAATCCCAGGCCTGACTAGCTAACAAAGGTAATTAAAGGAGCAAGCTGTCCTGTAGCAGTCCTGCAACACAGTGAGCTAAAGAAACAAGAACAAGAGAGACAGCATTTGTATACACATGCAAAAAACAACTGCCTCCATAAAGATGCTCAGCAGCAGAGGACTGGAAAGTCACTGGAGCAGAAACAACCAAAAGCATTAAAGTAAATTGCTCGCAGAGAAGAAGGATTGAGGTTGTGTTTTTCTTATAAAAGAAAAACAAATAATGAATTGTGCAATGGAGTCTCAGTTATAATCAAGCAAAACGTGACTTAAATGGAGGGCCCTTGAAATCACATACATGGCAAATGCAGCAGAAATGACACTGATTTTAAATTTGACATTTAGAAGCATTATGCAAGCAATGACAGGTAGCTTTTTGTAAGTCATGGCAGAAATATTTTGCTTTGCTAATAAGTGATCCTTGTTTGGCTTTTCAGCAACAACTTAAACATTGGGACCACGACATGCAACATCAAGCTTACATCAGTGCAAAAGTAGTAAAGGTCAGCTTCTCCCTACAAATGAAATCAGTTTAAGAGGACTGGTTCTGAGATCTTTCTCTGCCTTCCTGGATGGTCAGTGATGCAGAGTGAAAACCAGTCAGTTTGACAACACAGCCTTCTTCATGGTAGACAGTAACACTTCAGGATATTTAAGTGAGGGGAAGTAAAAGTCCTATAATGTGGAATTCCATTTTCCACACCTCCACATCATGTTTCATTCTCGACCCATGCCTAGCAATGGAAATCAGTAGGTATAACGTTTTCAGCAAGTGTCCCAGGAACAATTTTTTGCTACAACATTTCATGGCATTTGATGATCCATAGGTAGTACTTGATTATGCATATTTTGATGAGCTTTTGTCACTGTGCAGGAAAAAAGCGCACACATAAAAAGTATTGACATTGTTTGTCTAACTTTCCCAAGTCACTCCATTTATTTTGAGAACATCAGTTTTGTTTACTTCTTTTTTTGGCTTCTCAAATGTGAATTGCTTTTAGGTTCACTAGTGTAAATTACGGAGGGAGTGGAAGGGCATAGAGATTTGCTTTATGTTAAAAAGCCTCACAGTACTAATTCAACATCAAATTTGGAAAATCAAGCTCCCAGTGTCAAAACTCAGAGGCAAGGCTGAAATCCCTTATGGCATTCCCTAACCTAACACAATACCAAGATGCATCCCTGGCAAAGCCTGACTCAAGTTGTGAAGTTTCTGGAGAGCACAGAGCCTTCTCCCTTTAGCAGCAGACTGTAAGAGTGCATGAGAAATTGCTCAAGGCATTAGCATTACCAATTTACAGTTCAGATATCTTCATATTTCAAATCCATCACTCACGTACCACTATTTAGACATCTCTCAGTCTCAGGGTACCATAAAATCCTCTAGACAGTTTCTTTTCTGCAAACACCCACAGTCAGCATACGCAACGCATCATTTTAATGCTACATAAGGGGAACTGAATTTGGTCCCAAATAGAGCATCAAAATTGAGAAAATGGAGCCTGATAACTGAGTTACCTAGTACTCATCTTGGATATAGTAGAAAATAAGACAGACAGCCCTGTTTAGGATTTTTTTTAAATTTATTTGCCTTTTGTTACACATGGTAATATTACTGAAGCTTAGCTTTAGACTGTGGGCCATCCTGAAACCAAGAGAATAATTTTCACGTACTGTTGTATTTTCACCTGTTACAATATAAGTCTTATTAACAGATGACACACTAAAATATTTGACAGAGGTGCAAGAAATAATGTCCTGTGGCAGATAGCAGATGTTTCTGAAGACCTGGCTGTAGTGCCAAGATCTGACACAGACTAGGTATCATCATTTAAGCAGACTGCTCCCCATTTTGTCAAAGTAGTCTTAAACTTGCACCTGTTTTATACAGAAGCTCTGTTAAAAGTGAAAGTACATAGGAAAAGAGCTGCAGAAAAAGAACAAAACAAAAGGTATAACACACACTTCCTGCATATATGGATTCCACTGCAAGGGAGCTAGGCTTGCATGATTTTTATTGGCAAAAAACCACACTCAGCAGCTACTAACAGCAACTTTTGTGGCTTCTGTGGATGCTGTTGGACTCACTGCACCAGAAAACAGAGTATTGGGTTTTGTAACTGCATCAGTTAACTGAATAAAAGGGTAACACTTTTCTAAACTTCTAGTCAAACACATCATGGCTGTAACTCCAAAATCACTACCAAAAGAGAAAAAACCCCAAACATCACCTATTAAGAACTGCAAATCACAGCAGTACCTAGACCAGAGGATGGAAGAGGGAATTCCTCCTTTGATCTTAATTCATTTTTAATTGCAAAATGACATGTGAACAGAAATCCAGTGAGTCATATCTGAGTAACACGATTTTGTGCAACAGCAGGGAAGAATTATTAAGGAAACAAAGCCACCATAATACACAACAGAAATGTACATGTGGATGAATTTAGGTCTTTTCAACTGCGACAGCAAGCATTGATGTTTGGCTAGGTAAGCAGAGAAAGAATGAACACAGAATACTAAACTAGGAATAGTCCCTTAAATGCTCAGATTGCAATTGCTCATGAGGACCATCCTTGTTTACAACCTTTACTTCACAATTTTAATGGTGTTGCAAGAGAATCAGGGCACCACCTCCCCCAGTAATTTTTCATCTGGACTTAATGATCTCCACAGACCAGCAAGGCAGAAAACTTAGAAATAAATAATTGATGGTTTTACACAGTCTGAGCTGCCTGAGTCATCTCCAATAGGCTATTAAAACAGCATCATGAGCTCGGTGGGTATAAAATGCCTAGAAATCCCCAGTTCTTTCTGCAACTGGAGCTTTTGCCACTCAAACTGAAGACAGTGAGAAAAATAAACAGTTTAAGGAAAATCTGAGGGGAAGTCAGGGAGGGAGGCTTGCATTCCCCCTCCTCCCCACCCCCCTTTTTCTTTCTTTTCCCGTTTCCTTCTCTAGTTTGCACAGCTCTAGCCACAACTCTCTCTGCACACCCACAGCTCTCATGCAGGTGAGGAAAACAAACAACTGATCCAAAAGGAGAGGCATGCTCCCTTATTGGGACCATTAAATCGATAGCATCCTTTCTGGGATAGTCTCAGGGATATAGTACAATTACAGATCACAGCACTGTATCTAACAGAGTTCCCTTCCGTGTTTGTGAGCATAAATACCATAGCCTTGCTACTTATATTTAAGGGTGGACTTTACCCCCATACTGTACATACCAAAAGACTTACTGGTTGAACTGTAAAAAAAGTTAAGTAATTTTCTCCATCCCCACCAAGTGGGAGTGGTCATTGCTGAGATCTGGGGGATTATTCCCAACAGAGCAAAAATAAATTAGCAAAGATTATCTTGCACTATCACTGCTGATTCTCAAACTCCGGTTTCTCATTTTTCCCTATTTCTTACTTAAATACAAAAATGATTGAGGTATGAAAATTAAAGTTTGTAAACAAAATACTGTATTTGAATTCCTTCAATGAAATTTTATTTTTTAATAATTAACTGTTTCCATGACAGAAACTTAAGAATAATGATTCAGAGTAGCATCCTAGCCATTCACACTTGAATAGAAAGGATTAAAAAATTCCAGCTAAGAAGACATCCAAAATTCAGACAACTAACACAAGAATCATGACATCACGAACTAAGCATGCAGAGATCCTGTTTAAGCCAAGATACACCTCTTCAGTGGTATCATCTATGCCTTCAGGCTCTCCCACAGAACATAGTTACCACTGTCTTTATGCTGCCATTATCTTTATACCCCCATCTTTATGGTGCTATTGACTGAATGAACATGAGAATATGTCATCAGTTGTCCTGTAGAGCTAGTGATCAAAATTGATTATGCTTTTGTTAATGTAATGATGGTCATACATTAGGATGGGACAAAATAATTATGATGATTGGGTCCACCTATTAGAAGTCAGTGCTGGTTAATACACTTAAAAAGATACCGCCTGCAGAAAAGATAAATAAAAAAATCCTACAGTCTGTTTATGGCAACTAGTCCTCAGCAAATTACTGCTAATTAATGATTCAAAATGCATTAGAACATCCAGATCCCAATTTACTGAACAATGATGTAAGATTCTCTCTCTTTCCCTTTCCCTGACTCATCTTAATGAAATTCCTCCCGCTCCTCCAATCCCCAAAAATCTCCAAACAAAACAAAACCAAAACAAAGTAAAAAATCTAGCATGCAAGCCCTCAGACAGGGAGAAGAGTTGAGGTCTTGAGAAAAATTTTAAACAGCAACTAGTTTATGACTGAGAACTCTGTCTAAAGAAGCACGTTCAGAAAACAGCAAAGTAGAGAAGGAAAAGGCGAAGCAAAATGGTTAAGAAAAAAATCTGGATCATGAAGATACTATTATGAGTGCCCAGAGGAAAAATAAAACATTTTTTAAAATTAGGTACCATCTTCCAAACCATCTTTTTCTTTGTCCTGACAGCTCCTCAATGCAAGATGTGCACTGCCAGAACTATCCTATTTTCCAGTGCTTCTGATGGGAAAAGATATTATGCTATAATGAATCTAACAATCTTATATCCTCTACTTATAATGGACCCAGAATGCTACAAAAATAATTGGACCAGTTTCTTAGCTTCAAGTCTTGTCCTATTACCAGTGCTTAGCAGCAAAGAGAATTGAACACTTTACTAAATAATAACATGAACATTCAAAGAAAAGCTTTCCAACATACTGTGAAGTTGTATCAGGCACTGAGTGATTAAAGTTCAGTTCAGACTGGGATTAGTTGAAGAAATCTATACTGATTTATCAGAGTCAGGGACTTTTAGACACTATATATTAAAATACTCTACTGAAATAGAGCCTGGTGGAATGCAGAAAGATTGAACTAAGCTAAACAAATCTCATTAAGGTGATCAGAACTGACATATTGTCCAAATATAACCTGTAGATCAAATCTTTCCTAGCAAATGGATTAACACTTATTCTTAACATAATAATTCACCAGACAAGAAAAAAAACAGATCAGCAACAGTACCCAAACCCCTAATGTTGCAATAAGGCCTAAGTCAGCATTTATGCAGCTTTAGCATACAAAAACAAACTAAGTCGTCCATCTACCTTAACATGAAATAACCCTTAATTAGCCCTGAACACACATCCACAGTACATTTCCATTTTGCTGTCTTTCCCACAGGCAGTGTCACCCTCCTCCCCTAAGTTGTGGTCTTCCTTTGAATAACTGAATGTTTCATACCATAGATCCTACAATTAAAAAAATCTACTTGAATATTTCTATTTGCAACACAACTAATTTAAGTTTGAAGTATTTAAATACTACACAGCAGCAGCACTTTCAGGTCGATTTGTTGGTTTCTTAAACATCCGTGGGCACTTCTGGCTTGCATTTGTTCAGAGCTCCTACATAAACAATCTGAGTTGGCTGTGATTTTCTCTTTCACAATTACCTTGTTTGCTATGGCTTTATAAAAGCCCTGATGAAAAGCTTATTGTAAATATGTTCCATCTGATTTTTGTTCTCCCTAACAGCTCTGGTAGACAAGATTCTCAACTCCCAACTACTCCAACCACATTCCTCTGCAGCTATACTTGCTAAAACACTGTTCAACTGCACTCTCAATTTCACCAGATAAAGTTTGCACAAATAACACTAAGAACAGACTTCATTTCCAAAATCTCTATAGAAATAAGGGCTTAGATCAGCTGGAATTTCTGATGGAAACAGGATGACTCCCCTTTTATATCACTCATTTGTGACTCCACAGTATTTGAAACTCCAGTTTCTGTGTATTGATATATAATTATTTCACTTCAGTTCTCATATGCTTAAAAAAGCCCCCCAAAACAACAAGCCCTCCACAAATAGAAGACACACCAAAAAACCCCCAAAGAAACAAATACCAAAACACAACATTATACAGACAGATCAAGATTCAGTTTATTCTGAAACAAAGCAAAAATGTTCTTAAAAAATACTTAGGGTTATATTTTTACATCATGAAAAAAACCCAAAATATTGAAGGAGGTTTTTTCCTTGTTTTTTAAGCCTGGGAATATGCAATTTGCTGTTCCTTTCTGAAATAAAGTACAAGTCTATTGGCTGCAACATGAAAATTTCCAAGAACTGATTTGTTCAAGAACACATTCTGTGTGTTTACTAGATGCTTGAGCTAATGGAATAAGTTTGGAACTTAATGATCTATCATATCTCTTCCTTTAAAGATGCTTAGCATCCTCAGCAGAACTTTTATACTTAGAAAGGTAAGGCAAAAGAAACACTTAAAGTTTGAGGGCATAATTTCACTCCAAAGTTTTGTAGCAGCCTATGTATTATCTTATTTCTTTCATTAGTGGATATTGAAGTACTTCACAAGACACCAGTTCTATTAACCTCAAGTTCCAGGTGGAGAAAGAGATTCTCGTTAAAATACAGTTTTCTCCAGAAGGACATGGTTTGGCCCTTCTGTACCTCAAGGCAATCCCTATACAAGCTACCACATTGTATTCTTTCTTCTTTTGCTTTTCTGGCTACAAACTTGATATCAAATGCATGAACAGAGATACACACACAGGAGTTATATGGAAGTCAACTATAACTCAAACTTGTGGCACAGTGGAATTCGGAGCCTTCAGGAACCAAGTTTACTAGGTTTTACAGGAATGGTATAAAGTTATCTATCAAGACAACACCAGAAGCTAACAGAAAGGTACACATGATCTCACGCACACACTGAAAAAAAAAACCAAACCAACCAAACCAAAATCTGATCTTACCCTGGCAGAGGTGTCATCATTATTCATACTCTGGGGTTGTGTCTAACGCCATGAGGGAACACACAGTGAGGGCATCGTGCCTGCACATGCCCGTGACAGTGCAGTGCCAGGCAGCCTCAGGAGACACCTTCGCCCCTTGGTTGTCAGAGGTGTGCAGGCACATATAAACAAATGGCAACAGATGTCATGACTCCAAGGGTGCACTGCTGCAGTGTCTTGCAACATAACAAGGATTAACGCTCTTGAGAAATGCTTTGATATTGGCTTGAGGTTAGAGAATGAACGAAACACTATAAAAGCCAATGGCTGAGGAGTATCACCAATTCTTGCTTGTATAAAAATGTGTTACTTGCACAGAAAGCTTCCACATGGACACATCTTGGCTTCTGTTGGAGAAAAAGCTACTGAAGAATGGCCAATAAATAATTTTTTTCTGTTAGCCAAAAAACATCTATGTATATCAGCCAGTTCAATTGTCAGTATTTACAGTCATAACAAATACAAGTTTCTTTGAGAAAGGAGATTAAACAGTGTTTGTGATATGTGTTAAGTATTTCTTGACAAAATACTTCAGTGTGATGAGATTTTGTATTAGAAAGCAAAGGCATAACCCATGATTATATGAGCTAAAACACACTGCATCTCACCAGATGGAGTTCTGAGAGCCATCAGCCATCCTGTTTATTTCAGAAAGGACTATTAGGAACCTCTGTTGGAAAACACCTCATTTCATTCAAGTTACTCAGCAAACCAAGTCCCTGATGCTCACAAGCATGAATGAACCCTGATATAGTCCAAGCAAGAGCACTCCACTCTCAGGCTGCCTGAAAGGTAGCAATAATAGACTTGCAGCACTCTTCTGTGGTCTAAGACCCAGAGTGAAATAGCTTTTCCAGGCTCAACCTCCCTCCTTTAATTACTGCCAACCTTGTTTCTAAATATGAGTACCTGTCTTCTTTGAAATCCTGTTCTAAGAAGAGAGAAGGAAATTCCTGTGGAAATTACAGGTTAGCACTCTGGTAAAAACTCATAAAACATTGATGGGTTCTGTGGCTTACTGAGACCACAGGCACTTTTTACATCACCACATCATGGCTGTGCTATGGTTATCAGCAATCCAAAATTAAAATACTTACTCTGAAAATGGATCATTTTGCTGTTTCATGCTATCAAATGAAGCTATAGGTAGGCAATGATATTTCACTGGGGGTTGAAGGTGAATGGAAATGCAGTTAAGCTGAATGCTAAATTTAATACCCATAGGAAACCAAGGTCTCTGGAACCAAAACAAATGAATCTTGCAATGACTAAGCATTGGATTAGCAGCCTGAAAACTTCACCAGTTTCATCTTTCTTACCAGTATTATACAAGAAAAGTCTCCCTGTTCAATTCCTGCGTGTCAAATAGGTGCTGAGTAATGAGCTCCAGACCAGGCTGGAGATGGTGGATAGGTACCAGTGAGATCACCTTATCAACATGGCATACAGACTTTAACAGTCAAAATGTTCATTTAAAGTGTCCTGGTTTTACTTTAGCAGGAGGCTACCCAGCTTGCACTATAAGGGCCATCATCCAGTTTACCTTTTCTGTTACAGTGACAGGAAGGCAATTTGCCACTGCTGCTTCTAACAGCCTATCTCCACAAATGAATTAACTAACAGAGCTGCAAGGATAGAGTTAGCTGAACCTTCACTAGGAGTTTCAATGAGATTAACTAACAGGATATTTTAAAACACCCTTTGACAACCTGACAGCAAGACAAGTTGAAACAAGGGACTGCCCTGGCTCTGTTTCCTGTGTGCTTGTAAAAATTCCAGACACCATGCTCCATGGTGAGGAGGGAGGCAGCAGAGCTGGCAAGTTGTTGCTTCCCCAGGCAGATCAGGGTGGTGTACAGAAACCTTTACCTAGGCACAGGATGAAGAGAAAGGAAGCCATGAAAGCTAAAAGCAGACACATCCTAGAAAATGGCTCACTTACTGCAAGACAGTCACTCCAGGAGAGCATAGGGACAGCAGGATGTGTCTGCTGGTAGCTGAGCACAGCTCATTCACCTGGCAGCAGAACATGCTTAAAGCTCCTCACAGAAGGAATGCAACGACTCCCATTTAAAAAAAAAAATAAATTTTTTTCTTGTTTGTTGTTATTTTTGAATTCACTATGCTTTTTTAAACAAAAATGTTTTAGAGACTAACATGGGCAATGCCTTAGGAGAAACAGCTGTTTGGAGGATCATTGCTCTTCCCCAGCAGAGTTGCTTGCAGAGAAGATGGGCTGTGAACACTTTTACACAACCAAGCTTTATATTTCTATCACAATTTGCCAGATCAGAATTCCATCTGAGTACACCATCAAAGGAGGGATGATGGCAGGCAAGTAATTAATTTCCTATTCCTGGCTTTTTGCTTCCACCAGGTTAATTTCACAGGGTAGTTAACAGATCCTCTCATAATAAGGATGACTGCTCAAAGCACTTAGGGTGATGTTGGTTTAATATCAAATCTATGTTGAGGTGTTTGACACAAGTAGTGCCATACAAAGTAGCTTACAAAGGCTAATGGAGTGAAACAAGACATGAAACTTAACATCAGCATTCCTCTGTTTCTGAAAGTACAATGAAATCTCTTGATGCTGTGAGTATTTCTCAAATACAACACTTTCACAGAGCACTTTAGTTACAGCAAATGTAACTATGCTTGCAGATTAATTTGCTGGGCAAAGATTTCACTTTGAAAGTATTCTTTCCATTTTTGTAGTCCTTGCACAACTAACACTTTCCCAGAGATATTTATGTGACCTAAGATTACTGCACTTTATTTCTTTGCAGGGAAACTACCTGAAAGGAGGAAAACAAACCACTTGATATCACCAGTTCAATGCATATGTCCTGATTTTATGTGGTATGTAATTGTTTATATAATAAGTATTTATAATGTAAGGAAATTAATTATTATACAAAGCTACTACAGAGAAAATATTTTCAAGCATTAAGGATGAAAGTGAAAGAGTTCAGCTTTCTCCTCCTGTTTTCCAAAAGCGCTTTTGACTTGGTGCCATCACATTTGAATTTTTGGCTGTTTCCACAACCACTTCTGTAAAATCTTTCTCTCCTGCCATAAAGGTCCTTTAAACTTCATTACTACTTGGATCCTTCGAATTCTTTTCCAGGTCACTAGGTACCCAAATGTAACAGAACAACTATAATGTGTGGTTTGTCCTAATTATCAGAAGTTGTGAGTACAGTGATGGTTGATTCATGAACCACATCTTTAACAGAATGAGAAGAATATTAGCTCAATTAATTTGATTCTAATTTCTTTCTCTGTGGCCTTTATTTTCAAAAAGATATACACAATCTCAATAGACAATGAGTCACTTGCCATTATGCTGCTCACCCTTTCACCCTTTACACTTGCATTAGCCATTAAAAAGTATTAATTGAGCATATGGAGTGCACTGAAGGTCAAGACCTGTTTTAACTCATACCTAGGTATTTGTTAGGAGCAACCATTGAATTGTACCATCACTATGGTATCTGAAGGTCTAGTGAAAATGAACATTGATTGCTTTTGCCAATATTACCTTGTTGCCCCGACTGTCAGTAAACTGCATTTTCCTGTCACCATGAAAGAGGGACAGTGCAGAAACCTAAAGTGTCAGTGCTGGCTACTATGCTTTGTTTAAAGCACATGGAGATAAAGACATCTCATCTCAGAATAAATATTAGGTTTTGGCAGTTTCCCTGAATTTTGAGAGATCATTCACAAAGTGACTCAGCCAAATATAATTTAGGTTCTTTCAAGTATATGGAAGCCTGTCCCTGAACACATGTCCAAGTGCTCTCACATATCTAAAATGGTTGTGTTCATAGCCCAATTAGTTTAGTGTTAAAATTGTGTTCCCCTCCATGTCACCCCATCAAACCCTGTGAAGAGTACAGGTGTTGAGTAGTGAACAAGTGTTTTAAGTTTTGAAATTGCAAATGCCTCCTGAGATTTTGCAAAAGCAAAAATCTAATTCTGACATGATAATTATTAGACAGACACCTGCATTTGTCAGCCAAGCATTCATGTTCTCTATTAGTTCTGTTTGCATGTGCACTTAGCTTGCACATTGAGCATACAAACATCAAATCCATAACAAGCAATTTTCTGTAACTGCTGCTCATCACAGTGATGGCCAGTAGAAAGGTGAGAGAAAAGCAGAGTCTGCCCTAAAACCTGTTATGCTGAGTTCTGCCAAAAACATCAAGGTGGGTAGAAAAAGCAGAGAAGGAAAAACAAAAATGGGGCGGGGGGGGGCAAATGCTTACACAGTCACAAGGGGGACACATGGTCATGACAGATGATCCACATGCATCTAAATAGATGCAAATTATCTGGTCTGTTACACTCGGAGAAAAGAAAAATCTGCATACACACTGAACACTTCTACCTTATGCCAGGGTCAAACCAAAACTGTTGACAAATGTCAGCACCCACGTTAGATGTTGAGTAACAAGTCTAAAATGTCTAAGAGAACAAATCTTTTTTTCTTCTCTACCTCTGATCAAACGCATTTTCATCCTTACATGTATCCTGACAGGAAAGGGCCATATTGGAGTTCCACTAGGACTAACACAATGGTGCTGGAACACTGTTGAGCAGCTTTCAACACATAGATAAGAGAAACTATGAAGACATTCTTACATTTTAAAAAAGTTCGCAGCCTCAGTTATGTTGGAACATTAAAGTTCTGTGACCATCAGTCTAAACTTCTGTCACAGCTACTTCAGGGCAAGTATAGCAACTGAATCATGAAGCATCTGGGGGAAAGCAGAATCCCAAAAAAGCCTGTGATTCATTCTACAGTGTCCTGTTACTTCAGGGGGTGAACACTATTACCAGCACTCATGACAGTGAGCAAGCCTGACTCGTCAATATGACTTTTTCCAAAACTGAACTCAGAAACCTGCAAGAAATCTTACTCATGCTTGTGGGCTTAGAGATTGGTAGAACTGATATAAGCTGTTGGAGTTTAGCAGCAGTGGTCATCAGAACTAAATGAAGCATGCAATGAATTTATTGTTTAATATATTTTCATGTTCTCTGGGCCAGCCCCCACAGGAAACTGAGGGACCTTCTGCATCTACTTCAAGAGGCTTGATATTAATTTTAACTTTAATAAAATGCTTTTTTAAAGTATTTGAATTAACAGAAGCATGAAAACAACACTTCTGTCCATGCTTCTGGAGTAGCAGTCGACAGAGTTATGTTTTCATCTCATGCTGTATTTCTTCAGAATACATCCAGTTGTCAGACTTGGAAGAAATGAAGAAAAATTAGATGAAGATGAAAAAAAAATAAAAAGAAAAGACTTCTCCTGTAAATAGTACAGAGCTTTTCCAATAACTCATTACCATAGCACTACTTTCCTCCTTAGGGATATTTTGGTTCTGACAATGCCATGCAAATCAAGAGAAATAAGCCCTTCTGCAGACAGCAGCGTACTTAATAAGTTGGACTGAAGCTTCAGCAGGACAGTAAAGGAGTTCCTCCAGAAAATTAAAAAAATATATATAACTATAATAGACATTTAAAAGGAATATATTGCTCAGATATACCACCTTCCTTCACAAGGGGAGACTGCAGGATAATTTATGGACACTAGCCATTTGCCACCCCTACAGGCTTCCTGAATTTCTTCTTCAGACAGGCTGTGACTGACAGAAAACACAAACTGCACATGATCCCTTTGAACTGGAAAGCAATGTGGGAAGCAGCAGCAACCAGGCCCCTTACCTCTACCCACTGAAACAAGTCAAGGCATGACCTTGATGTTGCAAGTTTCTAATTAATACTCAAAAAACGCAAGTTATATATACACACCCAATCCAAAATACGAAAATTAAGAAGATGTCCAGGCTGTAAAACTCAATTATCAAGCTCCTCACAGCCAGGCTGAGTGGATCTGAGAATCCTTTAGAGTCAACATCAAGCATCACTGATGCACAAGCATAGCACAGTTTAAAGAGACTTGTGTTCAGTCTGCAATTAAAGGCTTGCAACTCATAAAATAGAAGGGAGGACAAAGAAATGAAACTGGCCTGCAGACAAATAGATTCCAGCCTACCTGCTTTTTGTACTTCTGTCCATAATTCTGGAAGCTGGTGCTTTGCTGTGCTGATGAAACTGTCACTGAATTGATTGTCTCAGTTGCTAAGGAAACCAGAGGGATGATGCTAATGGATACTATTTGTGATACTGAAAAGCTTAGAAAATGTTTGCCATGAAAAGATGGTGTCACAAGTTAGTTAAAAGCTACCTTGAGTATCAGCACAGAAAAGAGAACTAGATAGGATTTTTTCCTTTTCTTCCCTCTGACAATTTTTATCAGATACTTATAGCTTTATGCACTCCAGCTGGTTTGGCCTCTCAGCATCACTTCATAGTAATTCTTCTACCTTTATTTCAAAACACAGACATTAGCTCAAACACAGAGTCATTCTAAGCAGTGGAGTCTAGGATTTTTTAAAAGAATCACACAAGATGCAAAATAGAATATTACTTTGGGAATGCTGTCCCTAATACAGAATCTTTGAATCAAAGGCATTTGAGATGCTTCCACCTCTGCTCATATGAACTGCAAGTTATGGAAGACTTTAATAACAGATATGACAGATCTCAGAAAACAAACCTCTATGTTAAAAATTATATTTTCAGGAACCTATGTTTACATTAAAGAAAAAAAAAAAGGCATTCTCCATTAAAAAGAGATGGATTTTCCAAAACTAAAAAAACAACAGGGAAGTGCAAATTATTTTTTCTTCTCCACAAGCTATATGTTCACAGCATGAGTCATGTATCAAAATCAACCACGCAACTCTGAACTTATACCAGCAAAGGATCAAGCTCCAGGCATGTATTTATTTACAGAAGGCTCCAGGAGTTATTTCTGCACTGGAGTCACAGATGACCCATAGTCAGACACCTTGTTGCCATGGAAATCTCATACTGTCACTCTCTGCCTTGTTCCCATCTAAGATTCCCCTGATGATCCCTGCCTGTCACAGCTCCCATAGGTCCCTCAGCTTGGGCAGGCAGCAGTTGCTGGCAGGACTGGAGTACATTTAACCCTGCCTGGAACTTCCAGCTATAGGAAGGTCCAGAAAGTGAATCTTTAGGCCTATAATACTTGACTGAACACGCCACCTTACATTCTCATGCACACGGAGATCTCTAAAGTTGTGTCTTATTGCTTAATTACTGTTAGAAAGAAGTAAACAAGAAACTAAAGCCCTTCTGTGCTGGTGAGAAGGTAGCAAGTTCTAGTCAATTAACAAGAATTTGCTCTAAGAGAAAGGAAAGAGAAACAATATCCCATGGCTGCTCATTCTCATGGAAAAGCCGTTCCCTGAGGCAATTCAGACAGAGGTCATAAGGCACATCCAAAACAAAGCAACATAAAAGACAAAAAACCCACACACCAAAGCCACCAAAGGGTTAAAAGACAAGGAAGCACAAGCTCCACCTGAGCACAGTCATAGAAACTCTTCAGTTTGAAGCAATCCCTTAAAGATCAGAGTCCAGCTCCCTGCTCCTTGCATGACTACCTAAAACTAAATGATGTGGGCAAAAGCATTATCACTCCTTCAATTCTGACAGGCTTGGTGCCATGACCACTCCTCTGGGAAGTCTGTACTAGTGACCAACCAGCATCTCAGTAAAGAACCTTTTCCTAACAGAATCACAATGGAAGAATCATAGAATAGATTGGGAAAAACCCTAAAAGGTCACCTTGTTCAACCCCCCTGAAATGAGCAGGGACATTTTCTACTAGATCAGATTACCCAGAGCCCATCTACCACCACTCTGGCCAACCTGTTCCAGTGTTTCACCACCCTCAGTGTAAAAAACATGTCTTCCTTATACCTAGTCTAAATCTACCCTCTTGTAGTTTACAACCATTACATCTTATCCTATTGCTACAGGCCCCACTAAAAAGTTCGTCCCCATCTTTCTTATAAGACTTATAACCCTTTAACTACTGAAAACCAAAATAATGTCTCCCTGAAGCCTTCTTTTCTCCAGGCTGAACAACCTCAACTCTCTCAGCCTTTCCTCAGAGGAGACTTGTTCCATTTCCCTGACCATCTTCATGGCCCTCCTCTGCATCCACTCTGATAGATCTATGACCTTCCTGTGATAAGGACTCAAGGTGGGAATCTCACCAGAGTGGAGTAGAGGGACAGAATCCCCACTCTAGACTTGCTGTCCACATTTTATTTGATGCAGTCCAGGATATGGCTGGCTTTCTGGGCTGGGAGAGCACACTGATGGTTCATGTCCAGCTCTTCATCTGCCAGTACCCCCACGTCCCTCTCCACAGGGCAGCTCTTCAGACTGTGCTGATACTGGGGACTGCCTCTAACCAGGTCCAGCACCTTGCAGTTGCCCTTGTTGAACCTTGTGAGGTTCCCATGGGCTCACTTCTCAAGTGGGCCAGTGTGAACCCAACAGAAAGGATAGTTTCCACATTCCCATTCTCCTGATATTGGGAACTGTGGTGAGCTGTTTCAATCTCCACTGGTGGCCAAAGGCTACAGAACCTGAACATGCTCACCAGGAAATTCTGCATCAGCAACAGTCTCACCAGTCAAGCTGAAGCAGCACAGAGCAGTCTAATGCTTTCTGTCCAGATGATTGTTCTACATGCTGACATTGCTGGCTGGCTGTTTCCTACATGCTATCACAGTCCAAAGCAACAAAAGAATTTTAGATGGTTTTTGCATCACCTATACAGTTGCAAATCTCTGCATAATGAGGAATTCCTTTTTCTTCTGTTGCACACATGCCTCTATTTTAGACTCCCCACACTGTGATCATACATCTATTTACACATGAAAAACATAGCTCTTTCCTAATACAGAAGATAGGAACAAGGGCCTGAAATTAGAAAATATAGGATGAGAGTCCATCATACCATCCAAACAGATACAGGGCATTGAATTCACATAGAGCACTTCCACTAGCATGACCTGGTTGCAGACATTGACCTTTGTTGATATTTGAAAACATTTAAAAAAAATAATCCTAGTGATTATTCTTCATACAAGTACACAATTCCATTTCCAAAGGTACCTCAATTTTACCCAGTCTGCAAGTATTACAACTGCATTGCCTCAAGATACACCTAATTGAAACAATTTCAATATGAGACCATCAGCATCACTGTGCACATGAAGGGGAAAAAAAAGTTCCACCATTTCTAAGTCAGTTCTAGGCAAAAACATTTGAAGAATACAGCCTCTCACTACTGCCCAGTGCTGCTACTCACCTTTTAGTTTCCTCTGTGGCCTCAGGAGACAAAGCTACAAACAGCGTTACTGTTGACACTTTTACAGCTTGTGAAATTCAAATAGCTCTTTCTGTTTGAGAGTGAAGAGGGGTTTTTATCAGTAGTAGTCATAGTCCAAGTGCTGAAAATTAGCCCCTTCCAATTAAGGCTTTGACAAGAAGTAATGTCTCCATCCAGGGAATACACTGACATTTTAAATTAAGAAACATTCCAACTAACAAGCCTATAAATCTTCCCAATTAACTGTATTCTCCACTAGTTTATGAGTCTTCTGTTCAATTTGACAACCCTAATCTCTCATGGGGTGCAGGAAATGATGAGACCTCTGTGAAGTTCCTTCCCACATTTTTGTAGTGCAAGGAGATACAGACACCCTTACTGAATATATTTTTATTTGACAGATCTGACCCAAATGGCACCTCAAAGCCCAGATATTCTTCACTGCTGTCAAATGAAAAGGTTTTCAGTCAACCAACAGCCTCTGTAAACACATTTCTCACTATTCATAAGGAAGGTCTGCATCAGCACCACTAGAAAAACAGCACCAAGCAAGTCCCACAGGAGTACTTTGCACAATTCTCCATGGATTATCCTTTTACCAATCAAACCTTTCAGGCAACCCAATAAGGGTTTGTCCTAGGAGGCAGTGTCATGCAGTGGTGATTGGTGGTGACAGATAAGATGGAGGAGAAAGCTAGCTGAAATACACCTTTCAGCAGTACTAAATGTAACTTTTCTTTCTGTTATATAGAAGGGTTTATGTCCTTTTAATATGTTGAGATGGTAGCTGAAAGGAACAGCTGAATAGGACATAAAAAAGAGACATCTGAAAAAGTCACAAACAGGAATGCAAGCAAAAAGCATGGAAGGGGGGGTGGGAGAACAGAATATATGAAGAGAACACTGCCTTTTTTGAAAAACAGGTGTCAAAAGCTATCATCCTAAATTGGATGAGGCAAACAAGGGTCCTGCCTGACACACTGTAAAAACACAGCCAGCTGAAACACCATTGATGTGGTACAAAGAAACATCTCCAAGAATAAAAACCTTGCCAAAGATGGAATATTAATTAGAATGAAGAGAC
>JAWWEU010000081.1:59040331-59070286 GCA_035583155.1 Acropternis orthonyx | reverse complement strand
GGGGGGCCGGGGGAGAGCAGCCCCCAGGAAATCAAGTAAGCACCCTCTCCTGGGGGGATCCAACCACCTGCCACACACCATGTTGGCTAACCAAATGTGGTCACAATGTTTGAGGTTGGAAGGGAACTCTGATCTAGTCCAGCCCTCTGCTAAAGCAGCTTCACCTGCTAAAGCAGGTTGCACAGATTTGCATCCAAGAGAGGGTTTTAATATCTCCAGAGAAGGAGACTCCATGACTTCTCTAGGCAGCCTGTTCCAGTGCTCTATCACCCTCAGAGGATTCAGATGGAACTTGCTGTGTTTCTGTTTGTGCCCATTGCCCCTTGTCCTGTCACTGGACACCACTGAAAAAAAGCCTGATCCCATCTCCTTGACACCCACACTTAAGATATCTGTAATCATTGATACAATCCCCTTGTGGTTTTCTCTTCTCCAGGCAAACTGGCCCAGCTCCCTCAGCCTTTCCTCATAAGAGAGGTGCTCCAGTCCCCTAGTCACCTTCATAGCCCTCCACTGGACCCACTTCAGTAGTTGCTTCTCTTTCCTAAATGGGGAAGCCTAGAACCAGACACAGCACTGCCTCAGCAGGGCAGAGCAGAGGGGCAGGATCACCTTCCTCAACCTGCTGGCAATGCTCTGCCTAATGCACTCCAGGACACCGCCAGCCTTTGTGGCCACAATGGAACACCGCTGGCTCACACACAGCTTGTTGTCCCCTATGACCCTCAGGTCATACTCTCCAGCAGGTCAGTCCCCTGTACTAGTGCCTGGGGTTGTTACTCCTCAGATGCAGAACTCTCCACGTGCCTTTATTGAACTTCATTAGGTTTCTCTCTGCTCAGCTTTCCAGCCTGTCCAGGTCTCTCTGAATGGCAGCACAGTAGTCGGGTGTGTCAGTTGTTCCTCCAACTTTTGCAGCAGTAGCACCTCTGATCACAACCCTCTGAGCTCTGCCATTCATCCAGTTCTCAATCCACCCCACTGTCCACTAACCCAACCCACATTTCCTGATCTTACCTATGAGAATGTTACAGGAGACAGTTGTCAAAAGCCTTGCTGAAGTCTAGGAAGACAACATTCACTGCTCTACCCTCATCTACCCAGACAGTCATTCCATCATTGAAGGCTATCAGATTGGTCAAACATGATTTACCCTTGGTGAATCCACATTGACTACTCTCAATAACCTTCTTTTGCTCTACATGCTTAGAGATTACATCCATGATGAGTTGCTCCATCACCTTTCCAGGGATGGAGATGAGGCTCACTGGTCTGTAGTTTCTAAGGTCCTTCTTCTTGCCCCTTTTGAAGACTGGAGTGACACTAGTTTTCCTCCAGTCCTCAGGCAACCCTTCTACTCTCCATGACCTTTCAAAAATGGTGAAGAGTGGCTTAACAATAACATCTGTCAATTCCCTCGTGGGTGTATCCCACTGGAGACCATATGTTTGCAGGTCTCAGCTCTGCCTAAATGACCTCTAACCCCATTCTCCTCAACCATTCTCCTTCCTTTCCCCATACTTTCTCCCTTGCCTCCAGGGTCTGGAACACCTGAGAGCTGGCCTTAGCAGTAAAGACTGAGGCAAGGAAGACATTCAGTAACTCTACCTTCTCTTGTATCCTTTGTCACCAGGACACCCACCTCATTTAGCAAGATGATCTCATTTTATCTAGTCTTCCTTTTGCTACTAATGTACTTAAAGAAGCCTTCTTGTTATCCTAGACATGCCTTTCTCATCCCATGCCTGCATATCCTGACAACATTCCTGTATTTCTCCCAAGTAAACTGCCTCTTTTTTCATACTTTATAAACTTGCTTTGCCGGGATCTCCTTGCTGATTCATGCATGCCTTCTGCCACCTTTTCTTTATTTCTTACTCACAGGGCTGCACCAATGTTGAGCTGGAAGGAAGTGATGCTTGAATATTAACCAACTCTCTTGGACCCTCCATAATTCAGAGAGTGTACAATGGGGTGCAACTTGAGGCCATTTCCATGCAACAGCATACTTTGGAATTGGAAGCTACTAGCACATAAGCTGGCCCACAACACAGAAAGCAGTAGTGCACTATGCCACAGGTACAGCCATACAGGCACAAACAAAATATTTCACAGAGACATTATTGTGCTGGTTTAAAGATAAACCAGCAGGAGAAACTAATCCAACTCACAAACAGATTACAAGTTAGAATTACAATTTAGTGAAAAGATCACAATAAGTACAAGGGTACAGAGGAAAACAAAGCCCACCTGACCCACAAAAACTAGTGTGTCACCCAGCACCCTGGGATACGAACAGAATGGTGATTGCCAGCCCCCAGGCTGAGCACCACCTAGCCCTCCCAAGTACAAAATAAGAGGAAAGCAGATACCTTTTGGTGAGCATCACAATGCAGTCAGGATCCTGCTGAGGCTCTGCTCCTCCTCTGGACCAGACCAGCCATCCACAGTCCCAAAACCCCAGTTTATATATGCTTAGGATCAGGTGGGAGTACTCAGCACCCCCGCCCAGAGTGGGGAGTTTCACAATGGGTGATTTACACTCTGGCATATTTTTGGAATCCCTGATGGCCCGTTAACAGACATGAGCCCTCAGGCTGGGTGTGAAGGTGCTAATTGGCTTCCCAGAGGGGTGTTACCACACCTGAGTCACTGGTGGGAAGACAGGAAACCTTTCTTATCTCAGAAGTTCCCAAACACTCAGCTTGTAGCCTGAGGGGTCAGGTGTGCCCCGGGCAGCTGCTGCAAATGATCCATCATTAGCAGATCATGAGGGGGCCAGGTGGAACTATTTTCTGTGGGGCATGCAGTCTCTTTCCTGGTTCCACAGTTGAAAAGAAGAGAGGAGGTGATCCCTCTGAGGTGCAGGGTTGGTAGGTGAAAGAAAAATTCTAAGATTTTAAATCCATAACAATTATAAAAAGAAAATGTTGCTGATTTAAAAGACAATCAGAAGTATTTTCCCTAGGCTTCTTTCCCAGGCAGAACTACTGGGTGGGTTTGGGGTGTGGAAAGAGAGAAAGAAAAGAAACCTAAAATACACCATAGGTCCTCCCAGTGAAAATGCAGCATATATCACTGCCTTCCATAAGGATAACATGAAAGAAGAGTTTTTGCCGTGTGGCCTCTGCAAACCAAATACATTAGTCTATCACAATTAAGAATATCCCCGTGCTGTCAGCTCTAGGGCAGCTGCAGCTGACTTCAAGTTCTGAAAGTAAGACAAAAGCATCCCTTCCCAAAAATTACAAAGGACAGGTAGTAAAGGAAGTGAATGCTTCAGCAATTCTTTTAAACCACATTCTGAATCTACAGGTCTTAAGACTGTGTGTACTTCTGGGTTGCTCCTCAAAACAATCTATATTTAGTAGCTTCTGAACTGAAAGTAACGGAGACACACACATTAAGTTCTCTCACTAAAGACAAAACAAAACCCAAACCAACCAAACAAAAAAAACCATAACTCATTCCAGTAACAACAGAAATACACCACTAGGTAAGTGAGTTTGTGTTTACAAAACCTCTAATGTTCAATTAGGTCTGTTTATCATCTTGCATAATTGTTGATCTTAATGCAGCTTCTTCTGCTGATCACACTGCAACAACTGTTATTGCTGCCATGTAAAAATCTGTACAGTGATAGGAACATTTCCACATATGAACCTAAATAAGAGTGTTTGCCTCATTAGTCAGGAAACACTGTCATGCTCTAATTATTTCACAGGAGGCAGATAATGGATAACATACGGCTCTACTCTTACAGAATTAAAGGAGGAAAAAAATAAAACATGTTTATTTGCATTTCCACTACGAAGAAAATATTTCTACACATTTTCTAAGTGTTTACCACCTCTCCCAGAAGCACAGACAGCATCTTATATAAATACCATTCCCTCTGATGTTGAACTCAGTGAAATCTCAGACCCAGAGGAACACCACATGCATGACCCATTGGTAGTTAAAAAAATTATGGTCATTATATATACAAATAGAAAAAAGAATAATTTAGAATACATGTTTCTAGTTAATCAGTACCATGATTACAATATCAAGAAATTTTTTATTAACCAAACACAATGTAAATATTCAGTCAATTTCAGTACACAATGAACCAAGCAAAAAAACACATAAGAGATTTAATATCTCTGGCAACGGAGGTCTGGATACTACTTTGGGTCAGTGAGTCCTACGTCTTGTTAAATTTTAAGCCTCATTTAAATAAGTAAATAAATGAGAACAAAAAAGAAGTATTTCAAAGCAAGTATGGTCTTGGGAGTGTAGTTTTCAACACTTTATAATCCTGTCTTGATAGGGAAATCAAGAATCAGAAGATCTCAGGACAATTGTTTCCTGGGACATTGCCCAACATCGAGGGGCCAAGGTGTGATATTCCTTTCTGGGAGTATCTTTTGGAGGAGCTGCTGAACTCCTTAAAAACTGAAGAGGTATTCAGAGAGACACAGCCAGCAAAGAAAAAGCATTAGCTATCCTACGTTTTCTCCTGCTGCTGTCCCCAGGAGAGTTTTCCTTCTTTTTGACAAGTCACTTGTGACCACAGAAATGCAACCTCCAGTTCTTCCTATTCCACATTCATTCTCAATCAAAATGTTTTTTCTCCCTTCACTTTCTCTTTTATCTTCTTGCCCCATCCATAGCATTGCTTCTGTTGTGAGAAAGGATAATTTGAGCAAGTGTTGCAGGGGCCTGAGGGATCGTGGACTCCCAGTGTGTTTGGCCACACAGAGCACGGGGCCTCCATCTACTGGCTTTCCAACACGGAGGGAAATACTTCATGCCCCAGCTCTTACTGAGCTGCAGATACAAGTGTCTGAGTCTGCAAAGAAATCAAAAATGGCACTTTCTCACCCCTTGCACATGCACTCACACACACCTGGGCTCTTTTCTCTTTCCACACATTTTTGTGACTATTGAGGACTGCAGATTGATCTCAATACTCATTTTTATACAAGGCACGATGAGCAAATATGACAGGAAAAACCAGAGGCAATAAAGCAAGAAAAAGTGAAATAAAGGCAGCAAACCAAAGAGAAACACTTCACATGAGAAGTCTGTAGTTCTCCTGAAAACAATCTTGAGAGTAACTACACCATCTTATAGCAGCAAGTATGAGGCTTGCTACAGTGGCACTTCATACCACTCAAGGCTAAATTTTTTACTTTCCCCAATTTCCATTAGACTGAAATGTAGCAGAAAATGCCTTCTTTGCCCCAATGTGCAGACAGGATGATACTTACATGTTTAACAGAGAAGAGCACTAAAACATACTATTTCTTGAAAAAACCCAGGCAAGAAAAGTAAACACAAATTTTAGTTTGATTTCCTTTGGACTATTAAGATGCCACTATAAAATTTCCAACTAGAAGAACAAATTTTCTCTCCCTGCTCCTTTGCCCAAAATAAGTTACAGGAAAAGCTGTGATTTGATTTCATCAGGAAAACATTGCATTTGTTCACACTGACTAGCTCCTGCTACTGGAAACTTTAAAAAGAAGGATGGTATGTCACAAACACTTCTTGTCAAGAGAGAATAAAATAAACAAAAAATGTTACACTAAAGTGTGCAAAAGCTGTTGACATTTCACATTATAACCTTAAAATTAAGCAAAAATTTAAAATTAAAACAGTATTTCTTAAAGCAGAAGTGCTGTACCATTATTAAAGCTTCTGAAATCCATTCACCATTGTGCTACAGCTTGTTTAAGTTACAGAAGAGCAAGATGGATGTAAAACACCATTCTAAAAATCTTACATGGATTTGTATATCCACAAGTATCCAGGTAGAGCATAAGTGGTAAGACAAACCGATTTGGTATTCTCCAGCATGGACAAAATAAAGCTTAACTTAGGAAGGAAGAAAGGAAGCTCATGTGTGTGGTATGCTTAAGATAATTTAAGTATACCAATAGTGAATAAAAAGTAAATACATAAATAAAAATATTTTCTGTTTAAATACATTTTTTTCCTTGATATTCAAAGAGACACAGAATTTCCTTTCTTACTTTCACATTTCTGGGATTCCCTTTCTAGGGAAGTTGCACAAGATTACTTTTTAGACCACTGCAAATCATTTAACAATTTTTTTCCCCCAAACTTTCATCAGGCCTTTGGCAGTAGCTCAACTGCCACGCATGAAAAGGCAGGCAACAGAGTCAAGTGTTCAAACAGTCACAACAAACAAGGCCCTCTTGACTCACACAACAAGGTTTATGGGCTGCCCAGAAGGAAAATAGTCAGGACACCACTCAGGTTTCTTCACTGTGAACTAAAAGAAGGTGGTTTGAAGAGTGAAAATGCACAAGGAGGGATTGCCATCTGCCTTTTTAACATGACTGTCTTTCAGTCAATATGAATTTTCTTCCATCAGTGCACACGGTAATATCCATAGAAATAGCACCAGGCGAGACAGTGGGCATGAACAGCTCCCTAGCCATGGAAATCTGCCAATATTTATCACAAATATAAGATGTGACACGGAAGTAAAGAAAACAATAGCACTTCTTATACTCTTTGGCACATCCTTGAAACATTGTTGTAGCCAGACCAATTTGTGAATATGGTGAACTGCTTGTCTGGCCTTTTTACATTTATAAGCCTATGGATACAACTTAATGACATGTTCAAACACACTAGAACTATAAATTCAACTAAATAGTTACCTTCACATTAGCCAGCAAATATTACTCAAGTCACCATGCTCTCTAAGATGTTATTGTGATAAAGATGTAAAACACAGAGTCTGCCTCATGAAAGATACACAGAAAGTGTTTTACACTGGAAAATTTTGAAGATGCATACTGAATATTTAAAATGTGTGGCAATTAGGGATATTACTTTTGGGTATGGGGGAGTGGATTGTGCATTTTTTTTAAGTAATGTCTGTTATGAAATTGAGATGAAGGGTGACACAATCACATTGCAAAAAATTACTGATGGTAGCTTGGAGTCCTGCAGTGATTTCCTTTAAAACAATCACCAATTGCCTCCCAGAATGTTTACTGTAAACATCACATAATTAAATTTACAGTGGTGAATCAGAAGGAGTAGCAGACCCAGCCTTATTTGGGAAGCAATCAAACTGTAATTAGACTAAAAGGCATTGAATGCAATAAAACACAGATATGCATTCACACAGGGGCAGAGAAACATTCAGCATGCAGCAGAGAAGTAGTCCACCCTCATCTGCAAGGGAATCAACTCCAGATCTACATGCATTACAGAGAAAGGCACAAGAAAGTCCATTTCTGGCTGCTATATGATGCTTACCTACACAGTTTTTCATCTCCTTTGATCAATTTAAGATAGTGTTTGCCCCAGAGCACAGAGGTTCACATCTCTAACTTAACAATCAGGTATCCTCAGCCACCATTGAACAGCCTTTGCTTTTGGGCTACATATTTTCATCTGAATGCTTTCTATTATTACCTGGAATGCTTGGTCACCTGTAAAAATGCTTCTCCCTTCTAAATCCCTGCCAATTTATAAGTCTGTGGATGCATCAAGCCTTGTACAAAAGTTTTTATCATGGAGACTTGCTAACATCTGTATTTTAACATTTCTGCATTCAAGGCTGCTTACCCGAATAAGAAGATGATTACCATAATTGATAATATCATTAATAATTACAAGGCTTTATTTTCAGCTCCCCAAAATATGCAAGATCAAATGTGTTTTGTATAATCCGAGGTATGAATTTAACCTGGTATACCACAGCAGTTTAAAACTTGCATACACACCTATGACATTTTCTCATCAATCTTTTACAGGGGGTTGGATGGATCTACCTCATCTACCTACATTTATGTAATTACTCATATCATAGAAGGGTTTTGGTTAGAAAGGACCTTAAAGACCATGTAGATGCACCCTCCCTATCATGGTCAGGGACACCTTCCACTAGGCCAGGTTGCTCAATGTCCCATCCAGCCTGGCTTTGAACACTTCCAGGGATGGAGCATCCATAACGTCTCAGGGTAAGCTGGTCTACAGTAAAGAATTACTTCCCAATATCTAATCTAAATCTACCCTCTTTCAGTTTAAAGCCATTACCCCTTGTCCTGTCACTACAGGTCCTTGTTAAAAGGCTTTCTCCCACTCTCTTGTAGGTTTCCTTTAGAGGAAGGCTGCTCTGAGGTCTCCCCAAAGCCTTCTCTTCTCCAGGCTGAACAACCCCAACTCTCTCAGCCTGTCCTCACAGAAGAGGTGCTCCACTCCTCTGATCTTCTTCACAGCCCTTCTCTGGACTTGCTCCAACAAGTTCATTTCCTTGGGGGCCTGAGAGCTGAATGCAGCACTCCAGGTGGAGTCCATGAGAGTGGGATGCTGGGAGAGGATCACCTCCCTCGACCTGCTGTCTACATTTCTTTTGATGTAATCCAGGACATAGTTGGCTTTCTGGGCTGCAGGTGCACATTGCTGCCTCATGTTGAACTTCCCCTCCATCAACATGCCCAAGTCCTTCTCCTCAGGGCTGCTTTCAACCCATCCTCTGCCCAGTCTGTACTTTTGGGATTGCCCAACACAGGTGGAGGACTTTGCACCTGGCCTTGTTGAACTTCATGTGGTTTTCTCAGGCCTGTCAAGGTCTCTCTGGATGGCATCACTTCCCTCCAGTGTGTCAACTGCACCACACAGTTGAGATGTCCTCAACAAACTTGCTGAGAGTGTACTTAATCCCACTGCCATACTGCTGACAAAGATGTTAAATAGTGTTGGTCTCCATACCAGCCTCTGAGAACACCACTAGTCACTGGTCTTGAGCCGTTCACCACAACACTTTGAGGACAGCCATCCAGCCAGTTCTTTATCCATGGAGTGGTCCATCTGTCTAATCCATGCTCCTCCAGTTTAGAGACAAGAATGTCATGTGTCAAGTGTCAAATTGCTTTGCACAAGTCCAGGTAGATGACATCAGTTATTCTTACCTTATACACCAATGCTGTCACCCCATCAAAGGCACTCAAATTTGTCAGTCATGATTTGTCCTCAGCGAAGCCATGTTGGCTCTCACTAATCACCTGCTTGTTTTCCATGTGCCTTATCACAGTTTCCAGGAGGCTCTGATTCTTGGCTTTGTCAGGCACCAAAGTGAGACTGACTGCCCTGTAGTTCCTTGGGTCTTCCTTGTTTCCTCTTTTAAAAATATGGGTTATGTTTCTCCTTTTCCAGTAAGCAAAACTTCATTGGACTGCCATGACTTTGCATACATGGTTGATAATGCCCTTGCTCCTTCATCTGCCAGTTCGCCAGGACTTACAGATGTATCTTGTCAGGTCCCATGGACTTGTGCACCTTAAGGTTCCTTAGATCTTCCCCAACCTGATAGTCTCCAAGTTCCTGCCTTTGCCTTCTGTGATTTGGATGGTATGGCTGGAGCACTTGCTAGTGAAGACCGAGGCAAAAAAGTCATGGAGTGCCCCAGCCTTCTCCATATCCTGGGTAACCAGGTCTTCCATTTCCTTCTGGAGAAGACCCACATTTTCCCTAGTCTTCCTTTTATCACTGACATACCTATAGAAGCTTTCCTTCTTGCCCTTGATATCCCTGGTCAGATTTAATTCTATCAGGGCTTTAGCTTTGCTAACCTTAAAACTGCACTACTTTTAGAGGGGCATTTGATCTTCCACCTCCAGTATCCCAAATAAACACTAACTTTTTTTTTTTAAGTCCCACTGTGAGCTCCCAAAGCTGTCTATTCCTTCTCTCACGTATCCAGTCAAGAGGCTTATAGCCTCAGCCTGTCTAAGCTAGAATTAGTCTGTTACCTTCTGTTACTTTGTCACGTCAGCCTTCTGACTCCTTCAGGTTTATCTGGCCAAAAAAAATGTCCATGGGCAGAACTGAACAAGCATGCAAAGGTGGGGATCATGTCATCTAAAGAGGTGTTGTGAGAAGCATCAAGTCCTTGCTTAGTCTGCAGTGGAAATTAGGGGACTTTGACTGACAAAAAGCAAAATGCCACCATTTATCTAATCCATGGCATCTTGTCCCATTTCAGAAGTGAAACTTGCTCTCTCACTGTGTTTTTTTGCAGCACACATAACTTCTGATTTGGGCATTAAAAGCTCCAACATACCACATACCACACCACCAGAAAGGCAGTCTGGTCCCTTACAGACTGATATACAAGTGGTGTTTAGCATGAATGTGAGCTGACAGAGGGGGCTGCAGTAGCAGAACAGTGATTTCTCTTGCATTGTTGTTAGTCCTGTGACAGTCAGTTGTTCTTTATATTCCTGTAAAGTCACAGGCCTATTGCCAATTTGTGCTTCATCAGCAATTCAATATTCCCAGATATTTTCCTCCAAGTCATTCCTAACAGCCTCTGACTCACTAAGGAGGACTAAATATAACTTCTGCTTCATTCACTGCTACTACAGCTGTGAGAGGAAAGCAAGCAGAGGCAGAGCACATGGGTCCTAACCATACCACCCCCTCAACTCACAAGCTTAACATAAACCACGCATATTTCCTCTAAACGCCCAATGAAACAGACACCACCATCCTAGAAACAGTTATAGGATAAGTAATATCAAGTGAACTGCAAAAAGTGGTATCTCTGTAGTATCTAGCACTTCACTAATTACTGTCTGGGTAATAAAGCTGAAGCTTTTCACACAGCTTGGTGTCACTGCAGCAATTTGCTTGATGTCGCCTAAAGACTCAAAGAACATGATACTTCTATAGGAGTTTAAGGGGGGTTAATATCCAAGTACAATTTAAAAGATATCATTAAAATCTCACTTTCATGCTTTTCCAAGAAACTAGACTCTTAGGATTTTGAAGAACAAAACTTAGCCAGGCAGATGAGAGGGATTTTCACTAAGTAATAAAGCTAGAATATCAAGACAGAAATTCATTCTGTATTCTACCATCCCCAAAACTAAAAACTAGCAATAAAGGGAAACAGACAATGTCATTGCAAAGCTTGTAGAAGAAGGCCTTACAATTATATTTTTCAAAACTAGCAGTGAAATTTTGAATTATCATAGTGAATTAAATATCTCAAAAATATATAAAATAAGCACTGCCTTCTCTTTGTTTCTGTAAAACCAGCATCCTTGGAATGAGATTCAGTGGTCATGGAAAATTCTTCTTTGGTATTCCTTCTCAAGAGCAGTTGGAAATTCAATATGACTCCTAAAATAATAAATATATAAAAACAAACAAAAACTCAGTGGCACTTTTGGACCATTCAGACTTGGATTTCAGGTATTAGTTTATGTAAACCTAAAAAATTACAAGTTCTTGAAATATTGTGTAGCCTGCAACCTACCCTTTCGTCGGGTTTAGGCTGCATGCATTTGTTTTAATTTGAGAAAGCGGTCCACTTAAACTTTGAACCTATGAAGCAGCTATCATGTGGATAATTGATTTTGGTTACTTTCTTAATTGTCTTTCCAGTGAATACAGCAGGAGCACGTGTCCCTTTCACTTTCAAAATACAAAATTCCAAGTTAACACCATTCCTGTTAGCATCATTTTCATTTAAAGCCTCTTTCATAGAAAGCATCAGGGGTTTAGGCTGACTCAGGCACACATAAGACTGATTAATCACCAAGAACACAGATGCTAGAAGTTATTTTGATGGAGGATGTGCACACTCCTCACAGTGCAGTTGTGCTGTGCTGCAAACTGCTGGGGATGGAGACAGCACGGTTTATGCTACAGAAAGCAAAAGTATTGCTGTACAAGAAAGCTTAAAGCCAAGCTCAAAGCAGTTCACACTAAACTGGGGCTAGTATGTTCCATGGCCTTTGAAACAGCATTCAAACCTAAGGTACTTAAAGCATTTAGTGTCATTTCAACATCCATCTCTTTATTTTTGGCATCTTTTATCCCAAAGGCATCCTAGCTGTGAACACCTGTATACCAAAAAAAGCACTGCCTTACACTTCCTTTGCTGAGGAACACCGCATTCTCATTTCAGTTATAAAGCTTGTCTCTTAAAGTCCACTTTACAGTGATCAAGGTAGTACACTGTCAGACTCCAGTGCTTAAATTTTATAAAGGGCCTAGTTCTGTATCCCCTTGCACTTGCTAAAATTCCCATCCTTCTTCTATCATCACTTCGAGAAGTGGAAAGCCATTTGCTCACAGCACATAAATCAGGAAAGGAAGCATAGTTTTTGAGGATGACTGATGCCACACACCCTCATATCTCTATAGCCTTCTGTCAATGGATTTGTTCAAGATCTGCTTCCATGTTTCAGTGATGTTGTTCTGAATGTCTCACAGATAGGACCAGAGCGAGGTAAAACTCCCTGCTCCACGGGAGCTCAGTGTGGAAGAGGTCATGGAGTGCTGGCAGAACATCATCCATCCTCCTCTAGGTGCAGTGAGCACCAAAAGCCTCATAGCTTACACAGTAAAGCTGTGTGCAACTTAATTTCCTATGCTAGAGGTTTCTGAGCTCAAAATCAAAATCCTACAGATTTGTAAGTTTCATTCCTGTATCACAAAGCCTACACAACCTCACTGGAAGATGAACAAAGAATGACACTGTAGGTGTTGTGGGGGAAGAGCAGAGACATTTCAAAGTAATCCCTCAAACAGAATATGCACTTGTAAGAAATCAGTACAACCTCTCATGTGCGAAGCTCTGAGAAGGACAGAAACCTTGCTAGCTAGATTCAGATTCCTCCTAAGCCCTCTTCTCACAGCAACAGTTTGCAGAACTGGAAACCATTCCTTCTGTGATGGAAATAAGTAAGCTTCTGGTGCCGAGCATCTAGGAGGGTTGGGAAGCTTTACACAGAAGGGCTGAGCAAGATGTATGCATGTACTGAAATGCAGTGGGTATGTGGTGTTAAGAAGGCATTGGTGATGTTGATTATAGCCCTTACAAGAATGGGGCAGGGGGACAAAGTAGCAAAGGCAACAAGCTTTAAATACTAACATGTTTCTAAAAGCTGACTAACCAGAAGAGCAGGATGAGCATCTTATAGCAAACTGCGTATGTTCAAAAGTAGTCCAGTCTGAACAAGAGCTGTAGTGTCCTTGACAGATCTGCTAACATTCACTGCGAGAAGCAGTAAGAAAGTATTTTCAGAAGGCACTATGAGGCAAAGAATTAAGCGAGGTTAACTTCCGTACAACAACTTATGCTAGTACATGGGACTGAGAACCTCAGATCAGACTTTTAGGCACCTGTGCTACAGGCAAGAGTGTCTGAGCAAACAGAGATGGATCTCAAGGAGCTAGAATCACCTGTTGAGATATTTCAGTGCTTTATGAATTCCATTTTCAGAAAACAAAGGAACAACTTATGCTCAAATTCAGGAGCTCTTCAGTCATTGTTCTAAAACCTTGGTAGGCCTCATACTCAGATTTCTCAGGGGTATTTAAGTATTGAAATCCCATTATCATGTATGAGCTTTCACAGCTCAGCATGTAATTCAGGGGATTTTCAGGCACGCCTTTCTCCCAGTGCTCCTGTGTGAGTTAGTCATGGGAAAAAAATGTAGGACAGGACTAATTATAGAATAAAACCTGACAGAGGTGGTCTATCTTAAGGGTTTTCTTTGGAATAATAATTCTAAGAACAACTATATTTAACTGCATAGCTGAATTCACCATTAAAAAATAGTCCCTATTACTCAAGACAAACTCTTGTTGTGCAATGTGACTTGTTCTCTGCAGTGTTAGCGGACAGCTGATTTCCCCCCATTTTTGTAGCAGTCTTGAAATCTCATGCCTCAACTTGAGTTTAAACAGAGCACAGTTCCTCCACACTTCCCTTGAAGGCATTTTTAAGCTCTAGTTTTATTATCTCTGAATCTCCAAGACACTCACTCTGGACATTTTCAGACCAATCATAAGAATTCAGCAATGCCTCAATATTGCCAAGAGGAACATTACCTTGTATATAACTGTTCTCTTTAGAAGTTTTGGAGGGGCTGCTCCCCCATGAAAGACCATCATAGTGATAATTAGTTATGGGTTTGTCTGTATTAGCTCTTTTCCAGGACCTCTATTTCTATTTTGCCTTCAGTTTTATTTAACTATTTTAAAAATTAGGCCTCACACTTAACCCTTTCCTGTTCTCTGAGATGACACCCATCCTCTAATAGTCCTTATGAGGTAGCTGCAAATGATACCAGACGTGCTTTGACTCACTCTGACCACTCCATAATGAGCATATTCCAGTTTGAAGGAACTTGATTTGGCCTTTTGAAAAACACCCTTGAAAAAAGAGTGCTTATAACAGAGTTTTTCAATGGTAGATGTCACATTGCACTCCCAAGATGCGACTGCAACTCATACAGATGTCCTCAAGCCAGACATAACCCGGGTTATCTATTTTGGTTTCCATGTTCTTGACAAGCCACCATGTCCTTATCAAGGCTCACTGGCACTTGCTTCGTGGCTCAGAAACTAGATCCTAAGTGACCGTGGCTACGCATTCCTCCTGATGTACAAACACTACAATATTTAGCTCCCAGATTTTCCAGCAGGTATCTGCCATTGGATATGGAATCTTCCACATTAGCCCAGGTGAGATCTGTAGTCATGACTGAACAACAAAACATAAGAGGGGCACTAATGCATCTTAACACAACACAGGATAGGTGTTTTCAAAAGAAACCCACATTTATTGCATGTTATTTTAAGATTTATAAATGGGTATGCCGGTAAATGTATCAGCCCATATCACTGAAAATTCAGGCATGCAGAATGAAAGAGCATACAGCAAAGACAGGGGAAAACAATGAGAAATGCCCTGTTGTGACCTGGCCACCTGAGGAAGATGCTAATGCCTAACAAAAGACATCTCTGTATTAAACCAGTTAGCTCGTAAAATGCAATTATAACTTCACAGTATCCTGGAACAGATAATTTAAAACTTCAATACTTTCAGGATTCAGGCATAATCTTGGTGCAATTAAGCAATTTATTTCTCACTTAGCAAAGAATTTAAAAAACACAAGAGACAGAAGAAAATATAAAAGTATAGGCTTTTTAAAAGTGAGACAATTGAGGAGTTCATTATTTTATTAATTTACATAGTAAGTTGTGCTCAGCTCTAGTAAGTCAGACCAGGATCAATTTGCAAGTATCTTAAGGAGGGAAAGGTGATCCACTCCGTACAATTGCTGAAGAAATCAATTATGCAAAGGACTCAAGTAACAAATCATCCTCCTGCTACATATATCCACTTCATCTAACACAAAACAGGGTTGGATTCCTTCGAGTCTTCTTCCAATATATCCTGATGATGAGGGCTATTTTCTTCAGCCACAGCTGATTGATAAGCTCTTCCAGGCTCAGAGCTGAGAAGAAGTCAAGGTCCTTCTTGGAACTTTCAGACAGAAGATATGGACGGGAACATGGGGATTTCACTGAACAAATGGCTCTGGAGCATGAACCTGGAACTGCATTGCCATCCCTGCATAGCCATGTCTATAATAGTGATCCAGCAGGGACAGGGGTATGTCACCATCCTGTGACACCACTTGTCATGCTGCCTGACTCCCTTTTGGCTCATGGCACCCAGGCAATGCAAGGACATGGCCACAGAGCATGCCTCTCTTATGCAGCATGGATAGTGGGGGAAGAGGGGGACAGACATGCAGGTGGCCCTACAGACAGAAGCCAGGCCAAGTTACCCTCAAGACCACAGAGTAAAGGACCTGGACAATTTTATTTACTGATAGTCATGTACCTAAAAATGATTTGGTCTGGAAGGGACCTTAAAGATTATCTAGTTACAGTGCCTTATAAAAGTACTGGGAACTACAGAGAAAATTGCTCCTGTTTCTAAGAGATGCCAAATACTATAAAAACTAAACCAGTTTCCTTTATCTAAAAAAAGCATAAAATCCTTTTATTTTTGGCATGGATGAGTCAGCAGATAGGAAAGGCAATTTCCAAATATAGTGCCTTTCACCAGAGGACACAGCAAGAAGAAAATTTGATCAGGCTTCCTCCCTCACACAGATCACATTGCTTGTGATGAGCGACATCAGTCAAACAGCATTGCTCATCACCAGCAATTTCTTTTAAGGCCCCTGGAGTATTCCAACAACAAGGAAAAGAAAACAGTATTTTGCTTGATATGAGATGAGGAGATGACTTCCACAATCTTTCTGATGTGGCTAAGACTACTGGGGGTACCCAGCCAGAACAAGAACAAAGTGACCAAATAAGTAGTTGTCTGTCATACTCTAACCAGTTTTAGGTAGGTCTCTTACTAAAAGCATATTCTCTGGATCCTTTCAAGCTTTCCCGAGCAAAGGTTTCTTGGAGAGGCATTCCAGACAAGAGACTTAATATTATATTATATATGCTGCTCAACATCAACACCGTGTGCTGAAAATATTGTTAAACTACAAGTCTGTTCCAACTGTTGGCTGTATTTTAGTGCTGTGAGAATTAACACCCTATAGCAGTCCAAGCCAGTCCCTGGCTTGCCACCTTTTTCTGAAACAACACTCAGAAAATCCAGTCACCTTAAATCATAAGCCTCTGAGCAAGATGGAGGGCATTGCTATGCAATTCAAATTTCAGAGAGTTTCTGACTTTATGGCCATATGTGCAAGAAGACAAAATTCATCATAGTTCTACTAACTTCAAGCAAAGCTGTATCTCTTTACTCCAGAGAGGGATATAATACAAGTGAATACTTTTGGACTCCTCTCTGATGGAGAAGTCCAAACATTCATGAAAAAAAAATATGTTTAAAGAGTTAGGTATAAAGATTCTGGGATCAAATTTTCTGTTTCTTTCATTTCCCCAGAAATTACATCTTAGAGTTTTTGGACATCATTATATTTGTAACTCATTTGGTCTTCTTACACATTTCTCATTAAAAACACTAAGCTGAAATTACCTTCACTAACCTTTGAGAGACATTTTTGTGTAAGGAGTTATACTATGCAAGCAGTTTCCTCTTTCACAAGGTGTCTACATACCAGGAAAGGCAATGTTCTTATGAATACAAAAATGTAACCATTAGACCCTAAAACTGTAGAACTTTTTTTGAACATAAATATGAGACAAATTGTGAAAGTCATAGTGTAAAGTGAACTTCATTTCTAAGTACACTCCAAATACTTTGTAAACTGCAGTGTCTCACTGGAATTGCAGCAACAGGTTTGAATGGAAGTGTGGTTTACCAAAATTTACCATAACATTCAGTGTTGATAATAAACAGACTAGGACTACATTTTAGGAACAGAATTTAATAAGCCTGCATAATGCTGAACATAAATCATGCCATCTACAATAACCATCCCCTCAGATAACCTTGATGAAGCTACCAGCCATTTTCCACTCCTTAACTCATTGCCTGCACTAAGAACATAAGACTCGTGAGTTATTTCCACGAGTTTCAAAAGTACTTGAATGTTCAGTTTTGGCCATTGTTTCTCATATCTTCAGGATAAAGTTTATACATTTCCATAAAGCTGTGCAGTTACTAAAATGTAATCAGAAATCCCTACAGTATACAATCAGATAATTTAATAATGATAGATTGATTCAGGTCTCCAAACACATGGGTATCAAACCACTTAGCCCTATTTCTATCTGTCTTTCTATTCATTTCCAGTCTTATCTCGCTCAAAATATACCAGTCACTGAGTATATATTTATATGCTGAATGATTGTGCTGCAAAAGGTTGGAATGGATTTTTGAAGGACATGTGCTAAGGTACCCAAAAATGCTAAGAAATAAGACCTCATAGCTGCGTCTTTTCCTAGTCTGCAATCCCAAGTCACTGAGTGCATTATCTGTAGCTATTTGTTGAGCTAAAAATCTACTGTCGGGTATAAATGCATAGTTGGCAATACATCTGCCTTCTTGGGAAGTACATCAATTACCATAGTGCCACCCAGGGTTTGGGATGTTCTCAGATGCAAGAAGAGTAGGTGTGAGAACTCCTCACCTCAAAAATGGGCCCTTGATAAATGAAGCAATCAATACAGTCATTAAAGTCAAGCAGGACAAGTTCTTTTTTACCCTCTAGTTACAGAGCACAGTCCCCAGCATCTCTTGCAAAATGCCTCTAAGCTCATTAAGTAAAAGATACAATCCAACAAGTAACATGTTCTAGAGAGAGAAGACACCAGAAGCTTGTAAAATATCTGGGCCAATTAAAAAAAAACTGATAACAAACTCCAATATGGGTTGGCATTAATGGCATTCGATACAGGTTTTTCCTAACTTACCTCATAGTTTCCAAGATCAGGATCACAGAAGAACATGCAAAAATTTTAAAACAATAATGTCCACTAAAGCAGATACACATAATAACAAAGATCAAGTTCCTTGCTGAACTTTCTAGATCAACCTTTTTCCTCATCAATAAGAGCCCAGCATGAATGTAATAAGCATACAAGGGCAATAAGAGTCAAAAAAAGTGGATCTCAAGAGAGGAAATTACAGTAGCAGCAGATGGAGACAGCAGCAAATACTAAAGATGCTGGCAAACTCCTGTTCTCTCCTTTGGCGTATCTGAAGAAATACTTACTCAGAGTTAAACGTGTACATAACGGTCAAGTTACACTGCAAGTATATTCCCTTGAGGGAGACCACTGTCAAATGCACAAACTGTATCAGCACTTTATACCCAACTCAACTCCCACAAGTAGCAGATGAGCTTCATTCCATCCAGCACTCTCAGGGACAAAGCTTGCTCTTCTAAATAACTTTTGTTTTGCAACATGCAATTTAAGCCAAGGCTTGAGAAGTTAATTACACACCAAAGACCAGAAAGAGCTGCTACCAACTGTCTCACACTCACCAACTTGCAGGTCTACAGCCCATCTATAGACTTTACCAAGAAAGAAGTTGAGCTTCTCATCCCCTTATAGCCCAGGCAACACATGTGAATGAATTTTATTATAATGCACTTCTGAAGCTGGGCTTAAATAGGGTAATAGATTAAATACCTCCTAACTGAAAGTCAAAGGACTCAAGAGTACTAATCATGCATTCAGGAAGCCCTTGAGCAATGGTTTTAATTGTTTTTTTGTTGAGACAATTCCTCTTTTGTGATTTATAATGAAGAAACAAACTAGTCTTATTTTGAAATGCTAATTAATTATGTTGGATAAGATTAATTAAAACCAAAACCAACCAAACAAACAAAAAAACCCAAAAATACACAAATCCCCAAAACGAACCAAAAAACCCACCACAGCCACCACAACCCTGCTCAGGATAACATGAAAAGTCTGCAGAAACTAACTAACCTCTCTGCCAAAGAAAGTCTGGAAGGCCTCCTCACACCACTTTATCTCTGTATAGTAATTCTAAATGACTTATAATAACCTGCCCCAGTACAGTAGGTACTAGAGGCATTTGAAAATGTCCCTGGCCTAAGACTCGAAGGAGTCTAAGATTGAGTAGTGTTACAAGGCTATTCTTCACATAACTGAATTGAAACGATATTTAGATGCCATTACTGAGATAGTCAGGCAGGAAGTCAAACATCTTGGCAAAACACTTTTACCACCCCCCATCCATACACTTAAGGTTCAAGGAGAGCCTCAGGTTTTATTCCACACAGCCACAGCCACCTAAACTGAGGAAGCACTTAAAGCTGAGTCAGTGGTGAAATGTGAACTCTACTGACATTACAGGGGGAATTTTGCCTTTTACTTCAATGGAACTGCACTATTGCCCAAGAGGTAATAAAAGGTGTTGCCATCTTTTAAGATAATACTGACAAGCACAGAAGTATCCTCTTGTCTTCTGCATAATTCAGGCTATACAATTTCAGACAACTTCTGAATGAAGTCTGTTATTTCTTGTGGACTGAGGCATCTTTCAAAAAAACTGCCAATCTTGAATAATAAAGAAGACAGAGAAGAATCTAGCAAACTCCTAGTCAAATTGCTAAAACAATTAGTTAGCTTTACAGTTAGAACAGTGTTCCTCATTTCTAGCCTGTATTAGCACTGCATTAATTTTGAGCACCTTTATGATAATACATTATTTTCTCTAAAATTAGAGTCATTAACTACCAGAAACTGTCTACTACCACAGCCAGTGTGGATTACAGCAATGAAAATGCTATACATCAACTAAAAAGTCTCTCCTACAAAAGGCATAGTCTATTCAATATAATTAAACAGATTATGACCAAGATGCACCGTTACAACAGCAAAACCATTTAAACACTGCAATAAGCAACTAAGAAAGTCCTTATCCGCACTACAGCTGAAGAAACAAAGGGCTTTTTGTTTTCATTACAAAACAAAAACATTTATTTTGTACTCACACAAAATGAGAGCTTTCGTTTTATTTGAGACTAATATATTTCTTTGTCTTACCTTTCCTCTCTCTGTCTTGGTCCATTTACTAAACAAAACTAAACCACTGTTTTAAACAGATGATTTCAAGGATTAAGTTTCAAAGTAGAAATAGTCCCACACTTCAACTGACACGTGAAATACTTAATTTTAAGTAGTGTTTTTTCAAAATGTTTTTTTCAAAATCTCTCCTTTCTACTTCAATTTTTGGTTTTCTCCACTAAACCAAATAAAAAAAATATTTCTTTTTTCCAACCCTGCAGAAACATTTTTTTCCATGAATTTACAATCTACCAAAATAAAATTATGTAGTCATTCATGTAATAGGTAAAAATCATTCCAAAAGTTGAAGAACAGAATTATTGCTCTTGGTTATGAGAGATGTTGAATAGAAAAGCATAATGGTATCTTTCAGCCATGAAATTGATAAGATAGGCAAAAGGAATTGGAGAACTGTCTTTGCATGCTAGGTGTATGATCCATGAATGGAAGATCCTACTCTTTCCACTTCTAGCTGTAGAGCATTCAAATTGCACTCAAAGCCCAGAACAAAAAGGCATAGCTGGTGACCCAGTGAAAGTTCCAAGCTATGTAAGTACCCACTGAACCATGTCAGTAACATCATGAGCATCTTACCACCAGGCAAAAAAATGACTGAAACATAATGCATTGTAGGGTATGAATTGGTAAAAAACCAAGCAAACAAACTCCCCAAACAAACAAACAAACAAACCCAAACAAAAACCAAGCTCACCCACATTAATTTTCTCAGATTAAAAAAAAGGCATTCAAATATATTATTTCGACAACTACATTTCATTGATTTCAATTGTTTTGCTCTGTTCAATGAGATACCATTGCCCAAATACTCAGATCCCAATGCAGTTTTGAAACTTCAAACTTTTCAGCACAAAACACCTAGAACAAGTAAATGTCCTGAGCATGGTATTAAACAAGGGAATAGAATAAAAAAGTCACTTAATTCCCAGTTAAAAATTTAAAAATTCATTCTTCAAAGAATACAGTATCATATAACACAAAGCAAGCAAACAGCTGAAAGGCGACAGTGAGGTGTATTTAGTTAGGGAACACCTGTGCTACTTCCTCACGAAGTCTGGACAAAACTGTTACAGAGGTTAAAAGTCCCGGAGAGAAAAGCTGCTATGCTGAATTAGCTCTACCAAGTGCAGAGCACCACACCCCCAGGGAAATATAGTTATAGAAATCAAAAGGGTTTTTAAATGCTGTGGGCACAAGCAGAAGATTTCTATCAACCATTCTGTTATTCACAAATGCAGTTTTAAATGTCCCACAAGCAAGCCTGAGGATGATGTCAGCAGAATGATATGCACACTGGAACCTTGCTGGCCCATATATCAAAGAGATGACACTTCTCACTATCAAGTGTCCATGAGAGTGGAACTGGTCTGCCTATGACTGCTGCCTATTTACTTTTGAACATCATCAGTGAATTAAAGTGGACAACATCCCACAGAACTTTGACTATTTTTTAGTTCATGAATAAAAGTGTTCTGCTTTCTTGAGAGCAATCCCTGTAATCCCACCAGTCCCATGGCCTCTGAAAGTACATCAGGGTCAAAGGTGAAACCAAATTTTTATTGGACTGGCTAAAAAGAAGATAATGTTGCCCCTGTGTCTCTATTCAAACACCTTGGTAGATTTGGCACATTTATTTTGTCATAACATCTATAAATCATAAGAACAATCAGTTTATGCCCCTCTCAGTTTGGGGTTTTTCTTTCTAAATCAAGCTTAAAGGTCCTGGAGGGCCTCATAGCAACACAGGTTCTGTCTTTGTACTGTAATTTGATAGAGATTCTCTTGAAAGTAAATATATAGTTGGTTGCAAAAGCTGAGACAGCACTCATCTAATCCTTCTCACCACTCTCTGGGAAGTAATTGTTTCGAGAGAGACTTTCATCACTAAAATCTGGCAGTGTTTTCTGAACAAGAAATATAGACTAACAGACAGTCAGTGGCAGCCTGGCAATTGATGCTTGATATAGTGAATAATTACATTACAAATACACAGTTTCAGACAACAAAAACAAGTAACTCCTTGAACCAGAAGATGCCTTTACACAGAGGTTTTTACAGCATCCTCCAGACAATGTGGTTCCTGCCTGATACCAGCCACTCTCAGACACTTCCAGTATACACTGCCAACAGCAATATCATGGTGCTGTCCTCCCCATCTTTGCCCTCATAATCAAAATATGTGTTTTAAGACTCTGCTCATGCTGATTACACCATATTTGTGTACTACCTTCACTCTGTCCTGTTGTTAACATTTGTGTAACACAAAAAGGTTATGAGAGACCAGATATAGAGTAATTGCAATATAAACCTACGATGGCTACTTTATAAAAGTCATCCAGTTTATCAAAAGCTGATAGGTAGCAGCATAATGACTCCTGGAACAGAGATCAGATGGATAAAATATTAAGACTCCAGAGGATTTTGAGAGCAGTTATTAATGTCATCCTCATGACCCTCAGCATTCACAATACAGGTCAAGTTTTCATTTGCTCCCATTTCCATGTAAGCACCAAAACACAGAACTTCACACATGGCACGTGAAGCAACTTTAGCAGCCTCACCTATGGGAACAGGATGCACAGGCATGCAAGAGTTACTAAAAGACACTTTGGTTCAAACATTTTTCCTCACAGGCACCAGAGGCCAGAATACAGCAGAGAGAGAAACTCCTCTGATGTGGCCTAACCCACTCAAGCACAGTAACTCACACACGTGGCAGCCACAGCTCATCCCACTCAGAAGCTTGGCCGCTGGCTGTCTGTCCCACTGGGAGCAGAGCACTCTTCAAAGTCTTCCCTTTACAGGGGTGCTCAGCATGACATCTTCTCCTGAAAAAAAATGAATTTCTTAGAATGACTCTGAACAGTTTCCCCTCACCTGCCCTTGACTTTGAATTATGCTTCCCTTGAGAAACCAAATTTTAAAAAATTAGCCCAAACTCCTAGGCATTGATTTTCATAGACAGTATAATTTAAAACAACACAGCCTTCTAGCGGTAGTAGCAGCTGTTGCTGCAAATAAAATGCTCTCTACTGCATGCATTTGCTGTCCAACACTTGACACTTCTATAAAATGGTGGGTTTGATATTTTGCTGTTTCATTTGGGTCTAAATTAAAGCTTTTTGCCTCTAAACCATGGAGACACACCGCATCCATTATTTGGAAACAACCATGCCTACAAGCCAGCAAGTTTCTTAAACAACCACTGGAAACACAAACATGACGAATGGAGGCAGTTTCTGAGTGAAGACCTGTCACTGAAATATTTCTAATTCCTCCTGCCTATTCCTCTTTGCTCAGGATCCACTCCCAGGCAAATGCTTGCTGCCTCATGTGGGGTCCCTGTTGTCTCCACATCTTCAATCACTTGTCTATGTGCATTTTGGATTACATGGCTCTCAGATATTTCCTGGTATTGTGAAATTCAAATTCAAGAATTCAACAAGAATGAAAAAGACAACAAACAATGCCTAGCTCTTCTATTTTCAGGGTAAGATGGAAAAAAACCCACCAGGATTTATGATTTTGATTGTCAAGAAAGCATCTTCTGTATTTCTGGCTCAGGGAACAAGAACTAATCTATATACAAAGATGGTGATGACAGAATATGACAAATTATCACAATTAATCATTTTTGCTAGCTAGAACATTTTGAACAAAGCACTGAGAAATACAGCAATATCTGACAAACAAGTATCCAAGGACTGATTTCCAAGCAATAGCAACAGACAAATCACCTCAGATAAAACAGGAATGAAGCAGTCAGCAGTACCCATCTAGTGTCTGAAAAAGACACCCTTTTCATTCATAAACCATGCTCTGTGTCAGAAGTTTTGAAAAAATAAAATGCTCTTTATAATATACACTCCTAGCACTAGAACAGCAGTACAGACCTTAACTGACCTCTGCCTTGTCCCATTCCTCCCCAGTATTTCTGGTCAGTTAAAGGCACCTTCTGAATGGTTCCTTGAGGAGACTCAAAGCCAAAAGAATTGCAGACATCTATTAGATATTAGTCCTGCTCCTTGAGGATCTGTGTCAACTGAAGGTTTTCCAGAAGTAGGAGCATTATGGATCTTGCTCTAAAGATAAAGGCAAGCTAGTCATTAGGAAGGTAAGGACAGACAACTATGTCAGTAATGTCACTAGAGCAGAACTATTCAGGCCATGGCTTTCCACAACATGTGTAAACAGGAGAACAGGCTCTGGAATCTTGCCATCACCATTAAGCAAATAGCGACAGACATCTGCAACTCAGTGAACACTCGTCTCATACCAATTCTTGCATTTTACCGCAAGAGAAACATATTTTACAGAAGCTGTAACTTCTCTGATTCAGCGCAGGCTCCCAGAAGCTAACTAAGCTGTGTGCATCAAACCAGCTAATAAAATCACTTCAACTCTCACTAAGAGAGAAGCCTGTAAGTTCTATGGCAACCACCGCCTACAGAAGTTCTTGACAGGATTTCTTCCTCAGCATGCTCCCTACTGTCAACTGCAAACCCTTAGGAAAGCAGGTGGAAGATAACGAAAGCACTAGACTTCGGTTCCCTCTGCACAATGGAAAAAAAAACCCCAAGTTAACAGCATCTACAGCTTGAGGTAGAATATTGCCCTTGCTCTCCATGCCATTGCCAGATGAAGCCTGCAGGATAAACACCAACTAAGTTTTGTGAAAGCTGAGAACTCAGGAAAGACTTACATTTGGAAATTCCTTCACATAAGAGCAGCTCAAATCCTGACTCCCATCATGACCTGTAGGTCCTGGTATTCTAGAACATCTTTGCACTGATGTTACTTATTTCAAGGCTAAACAGGACATCTAGACTCTTCTGTCCAATGCCTCTCATAACCAAACTCAGCTATACTTCAAGAACAGCTCTGGTATCAGGCTGAGTTTACAGCTTTCCTAATGCACTAAAAGCATCCTAAAAGCAACTAATCATATTATCAATGGTTAACCTTCAGGGTTGTTAATTTGGAGTTCACAGATCAATGTTTGCATTACTGCAAATGTTCCCATTGCTAAAATATTAATGGGTCTTGATTAGCTGAGCATATAATTTTTGTGTCAAGAAAGAAAACTATATTGGGACAACACAGGTATTTCATGTTCCTTTTATATATTGCTTTTGTCAGCAGGTAAGTAATCAAAAGAAGCTTTGTGAACAGAGGGAGGACAGATCATGTAGATTAATTGCTTTTTCTACAGAAGATATATTTCTATCTCAGATAAAGCAGCATTCAGTTATAACTGTGATACTACACGTAAATCTGGTGTTAGTCTTACAGGACAATCAATCATGGAATCTCTTCTAAGACTGATACTCCCCATCTGGCTTTTCACTCATCACTTCAGTGTATTTTCCTGGTTTTTCACAAATAATTGTCAGTTTAATACTTGCTAGCTGCAGTGGGCTGGGGCATGCTAATGCTACTCACTGAATAGCACAGTGCTGCAGAAGTAGCTCTGCTCAGGTTAGAGGAACTACTTTTGGCATTACTTATTGCCTGAAACAGGAAAGGTGTAACAGTTTTGGATGGACAGGATGAAATCCACTGAAACCAGCAATTTTTTTCTGCAAGTATAATCCCTTACTTCTCTCTTTTTTTGTTTAATAGCTTTTTATGATTTGTGGTTTGAAACTGCAGTTTTCCAAATTGCCTTACTGTTGTCATCAAATGCAGGTTTTTTTTCAAAGGAGCTTGTGCAGTTAATGAAACCATTACTCTCACCTTCTTCTTCATATACTAGAGTGATTTAAGCACTTTTAAAATACCTGCTTTTTCTTTTGGCTAATACTACCCCATTTTACTTTAATGCACTTCCACTTTTTCTGCATGCAACGATACTCTATTTTTGTGCATTATTTCAGTACACCGCATGGATATGACTCTTCAGCACTCTTGCCCTTTACATTCTCATTATTTCTTCAGAGGAATTACATATTGCCTCTTTGTGGAATACACCTTGGCATCCCCAGCTCTTAGTGCCCTGTCACGCTCTCTAACTGGCTTCCTTAACTCCCTGAACTTGCTCTCTTGAAATCCTTTCCCGCTCAACAACCCACCTGTTGCTGTCAGGGCAGACCCCACACGCCCACACTTGGCTCTCGGCCTCTCTCCGTTTCTCTGAGCAGCCCCTCTGGGTCTCCTGCTGAGCGATCCATTTCCCCCACCCCCAGATCTCAGTACCACCTTGTCCTTTGCGGGACATTTTCTATCACGTCTGTCCACTTGACCGGACACATTCCAGAGGCTGAGTCCCTGCGGTTTTCGATGCTGATTACACGGGGCTGGTGGCTCAGCCCGGAGAGGTGACCTTGGCGTGCACCGCAGGGACACCCCGAGCCGGGGCAGGAGGGACCCTGAGCCAGAGACAGCCCGAACGGGGGCAGGAGGGACCCTGAGCCAGAGACAGCCCGAACGGGGGCAGGAAGGACCCTGAACGGGGGCAGGAGGGACCCTGAGCCAGAGACAGCCCGGGCCGGGCTCGCGGGCCCGGTGCGGCTCAGTGCGCGGTCCCGGCTCAGTGCGCGGTCCCGGCTCAGTGCGCGGTCCCGGCTCAGTGCGCGGTCCCGGCTCAGTGCGCGGTCCCGGGGCGGGCGCGCGCGGCGCTGCGGGCCGTACATAACGCGCGGTGTGCGGGGCGGGCGCGGCGCAGAGCGGGGATGGGGCCGGGGCGGCGGGGCCGCAGCTAGCGCCGCACCGCGGGGCTCGCCGGCGGGGGGCAGCGGCAGGAGGGACAGGTAACCGCGGCGCTCGGCTGAGGCGGGGGCTCCCGCGGCGCGCTCACGGCGCGGAGCATCTCCTCGGAGGGCACCGGCGGGGCACGGGGGGTACGGCGGGGCCCGGCGCTTCGGCTCCCGCCTCGGGGCTGGGGGAGGCGGCTCCCCGGGGCAGGCCGGGCCGCGCTGCCCCGCCGGGCGCTGCGGGGAGGGCCAGCCGGGCCGGGCTCCCCTGTGTGCCCGGAGGGGTCGGGGGGCCGCGATCTGCTCCGTCTGCGGCGCCCCCGGCCGGGGAGCGGGAGAGGGAGCGCATCCCGGTCCGGGGGCTGCGGGGCGGGCGGGACCGCCGCGGCAGCGGGGCAGGCGCTGCTGGCCCTCCCCCGGCCACGGCAGGGGTGCAGGAGTCGCCCCGAAAGGCGGCCGGGCACCCGTCCGTGCTCAGGGCAGCGGCAGCAGGTCCCCGTGCCCGTGCCCATGCCATGCCCGTGCCCATGCCCGTTCCCGTGCTGTGCCCGTGCCGTGCCGTGGCAGCACCACAGCCCCGAGCGAGCGCGGGTCGCCGGGCAGGAGCCACTGGGGCGGGAGGGCACCGGGTCAGGGGGAGCGCCGCTTGGAGCAGCGCCGGGCTGGGGAAAGCGCCGGCAGCTGGGAAAACAGGGAGCTGGGGGGGGCATCAGAAAGGCCACCTCGGAGACTGCTGTCAAAGGCAGATTATTTGTTCCAGTGTTCACCCTTCACAGGGATCTCGCTTTTCTGTAGGTAAGGACTGCAGGCATGGCCCTCTGAACAGAAGGGTCAAAGCATGTAAATCTGAGTAAGGGGGAAAGGGACTTCATCTGTGCCAACCATCAGCATTTGGGGCTTACATTCCGTGGCTGTGTGGTGTCACAGCAATGGCATATTCGTATTTCCTTTTGCTCTGCTTTTCAAATGCCAATTCCATCCTTTTTTATTTTCTTAGATGTGTTCAACCCTCCCATAAGAAAGCAAAGTAGTTGGAAAATTTATTGGGTAATTTTTCATGGAGCCAGTTCATCTTTTAATCTGTTCACCAATCCAGCCACATCCCCAATCCAGGCATGTCTCTCCAGATGAGGGGAGAATAGTAACGCTCAAAGTAAACAGGACAGCTTTTGCCATGGAAACAAAAGTTGCTAGGGGATGGATTGCTACTATGCAGCCCTGTGCTCTGAAGCTGTGGTCCTACATCCCACATGTTCCTAAGCACCTTGGGTTTAGGCACTGAAACACTTAATGACTAAACCACGTCCTGTGGCCTGGATGCTGCATGTTCTCAGCTCATGCCTAACACAGGTTTGGGTAACAGGGAGGCTCTTTTTAGCAAAAGTTTCCCAACACTTCAGCGTTTAGTTTCTCAGCTGTGAAGGCAAGACATGCAAATACACATCAACACTCAAGAGATCACAGCTACTGCAGTATTTATACGTCCAATGTAAATGATGCTGTGACACACATTTCCTTCTTATTTATGGGAGAGCTCTTTTCTCCCACCGTACTCTGTTTCAGTTCCTCTGCCCCATCTGGAAGCAGCAAGAGTAACAGTACGTTTGCACAGCAGCTGAGAGAGGAGACCATCTTAGGCCAGATTACCAGGCTGCTTCATACAGGGCTGTAGAACCACATTCTCTTATCTCTAAGCAGCAAAATATTTTGCAAAAGATAGGAGATTGCTTATAATTGAAAGAGTGTGACCATGAAGAAAATGTTCAGTACGACTAATATGCAGTGCTTAGAAAGAATTAATGATGTTGGCAGTCCTTTTTTTTTTCCCCTTCCATTTTAAAAGGTCATACTACTTGATGCTATCACAACTCTTTCAAACAAAAGGTAATTCTATTGTTTTCTATTCCACCTCCCAGCTCTTATTTATCATTTTACTCCTATGTCAGACCAAAACTACCTATTAGCCTTTTAGACTGCTAAAGAAAAAGAATCTATGTGTCATATAAGTAATTCCCAGCTGTGTGGTCCTTACAGGCAATTCTGCATCAAGCTGTTAGAAACACTGCATCTGCCTTTTTCTCGCTTGTCTAAACCTACAGACAGTGCACTGAATGCAAGATAGTGTTTATACAGCTTCCTGTCATGTCACATTGAGTGTTCTTAAATAAATTACAGTAACTAAAGTTGCTGGTTCAGAGTCAGCAATGCACTTCATCTGCTTTCTGCATGCTCCTGGTGGCAGTTGGAGTAATGCAAGCAAGCTTTGGCAGGCCACAATATCTGGTCATGTTAATTCTGGTTCTTCCCTGTGTTGACTGTATGGAGTCACTTACACCGGGGGAAAATACCTCCCATTCTGCTCATTATATAGTGCTAAATATGTTTACCTGAATTACTTAAGTTGACAAGGAGTTAAGCATAATTTATTTAAGGAGGTAAGGTTGATATGAGAATCAAGATCTGATGTGGGAGATGGAGTCCTTGCTTACTCATAACCAAAAAACAGGTTGAGAGAGATGGATGGAAAGTGTTCTGATCCTTGAGGTATAGGTGGTGTGATCCTGTGTGAGAGAGCTGGAGCAACTATGGTAAACTACACCATTGTTTCCTCTTCTCCTTTCCCTGGAAGGCATTTTTATGAGGTGGGCAGAACTCTGGTTTTATGATAATTCTTCAGTGCTTGTGCTGTGGAAGATGGAAACTAGCTGTTGAAGAAATGGTGGCAGTGAAAAAAAAAGAGTCCTGGTTTCGACTGAGATGGAGTTAATTCTTTTCTCAGTAGCCAGTACAGTGCTGTATTTTGGACTCAGTATGAGAATAATGTTATAACACACTAGTGTTTTGGTTGTTGCTTAGGGTTTTATTATTATTATTATATTTACTATTGACTCAGACCAACTCAAGTGTGTGTTTGGCGGGAGGGGGG
>JAWWEU010000081.1:58988960-59039106 GCA_035583155.1 Acropternis orthonyx | reverse complement strand
GCCTGGGTGTTTTTTTGGAGCCTTGTATATATTTAAAGTAAAACCCTTTCAATGAGCTCCTAGCTCGGAGCCTGGGGTCTTATAGCTGGTGTCATCCTCCATCAATATTTTCTGGATTGTCCTTAATTTTGCATGTACCAGTGTTTATTTTTCTTGCATACCCAGGTATTACATACCCAGCAAGATCACCCATTCCCAAAGGGCAAAGATCTGTAGGGCTGCAAAACTGAGAGGTCCTAGCTGCCATCAACACATCAAACCTTCCTCCCTCTAAGTGAAATTGCTGTGGCAGACTGATATACTGCTTGAAGCTGATATAAAATGGGCCATGACATTCAAATGCAAGTTCTGGTTAACAGTTCCCTTCGGACTATGGCTTTTTGAACTTCTCTAAAGAGAAGCTGGTCACTTAAGAAACATTGACTTATTGCTCAAGTCGTTTTTAGGGGCTAGTATTATTTCGTTGAATTTAGTAGTATCACACCCATAAAAGCAAGTTCAGGCCTTGGATTTGCATAGTTAAATACAGATTTTTTGTGTTAGGAGAACTTCCACAAAATGGAAAGAGTAGGGAACTTTGTTGTAGTTTTCATAGCAGGCAAAATTCTGATTTTGTTGAAGTCAGGAGAAGCTTGAGCATCAACTTCTCCAAGGAAGCAGAACTTTGCCCTAAGTTTAGTATTTCCATTTCACTCTTTGTTGAGCAGATTAGTGCTGCTGTGACATTCCAGTTTTTTTGGTTTTCATTATCCATATTTAAGTACAAGTTCTATACTGTTTTAATCTGCTGAGGACTCATTTTGCTTGTTTCCCATGGCTGTGAATGGTGTCAGTGCTTAGTCCTGCACTTCAAAAGCTCAGGAGAAAACCATTTAAAAAAACCCTTTTACCCAGCAGTTTGAAAAGTTCCTAAAGGTTGCAAACTCAGGTTAAATGATAGAAGTGGTCTGGATGAGAAGCAGCATGAGCCCTTGAGGGATGCTGAATTTTGTTACCTGACATGTTCTGCTTTTTTCAATCTCCATGGAAACACAGTAGCACACTAGTGCAAAAGATGGGGACTGAGCACCCTGCATATGGGAGAGAATGTTTCCTGCAGCACCTTTAGGCTTATGCTGTGCCAAGATGCTGAGTTTGTGGGGTTTGCTTAAGCCGAGTCCCTGCATGTGACCCTACCCATTTCACTTCTTGCTTTGGAAAAAACCTGAAGGGAAGGTCTCTCCTGAGCTGCGTTTTTTCATGTCATCAGGAGAGTTTGCAGCCATATTTGCTCTCCTGCCACATTGATAATGATCTGCTTTGCATGAAACCTCTCATTGCAGGTAGGAAGGATGAGCTCCTATGCTGACATCTGCGGGTCCAAGCATGTGCAGGGCAACACCGAGGGAGGGTACCAACGCTACGGAGTTCGGTCCTACCTGCATCAGTTTTATGAGGACTGCACAGCTTCAATCTGGGAGTATGAGGATGATTTTCAGATTCAGAGATCGCCTAGCAGGTGGAGCTCTGTGTTCTGGAAGGTACTACCTGTTGCTTTTTACTGGAGAGAGAAACTCCCATTTCCAGGCTGGTTTTAAGTATTCATCCAGAAAGGCCTTTTGTTGCTCAGTTTTGCTCAAGCCAACCAAATAACTATGTCTGGAAGCAGGGCACTTTTACCAGAATACATCAGCTTCCAAGGCAGTTGTGGGGTCTTTGGATCCTCTAGTCTCTTTGTCACAATTTCATTGAAACATCAGTGTCTTGTCTGGGAACCCCACATATATCTTAAAAGTGTAGTTTACCTCTGCTCTGCATCCACAGTAGTCCTGCCAGATTATTGGGAATAGGATTGATAGATGATGAGCAGTAACTCTGGGGTTGTGTGACCTAGGGATTAGGAAAACCAAAAGGTCGCCATTAAGGTCAGGGAAGTTGACAGAATTGGAGAATAGCAGAGGTTGGAAGGGGCCTGTGAGGCCATCCTGTCCCTACCCCACTGATGGTTCCTCCTCCCAGGATCATTCTGTGTGAACCAGATTTTTCACTTACACTTTGAAATATGCCAGAAACACCCTGTGATCTGTTCACAGTAATAGCAACTTCCTTCTAATCCCTTCATGAACTAAAAGCAAATAGTGGATATAACACAGACTGTCAGCAGGGACTGAACTGTTGGTGCTAACCACCACCACCTAAAGCTAAAGAAATAATCCATTAACAGAACTGGGGTTAAATTGTGATCCTCTCTGTGATGGGGCCTTTCAACATGAAGTGCCTATTTAGACATATATTCTATTGTTTCCAGAAATATCAATAATTAATTATATAAATATGAGGTTTGGAAAGAGTTTTTCCATATATTCTAGTAGGGCCTCATGTGACCTAAGAAAAAACTATCAGCCTTCTCCTAGAAGAGAACTGAATCTTCAAGACAGTGAAAGCTAAATGCCTCCTAGGAGTGCTTACCAACTGAAAACTGGAAAGACATATTAATTGGGGTTTTGTTTATTTCTTTGTTTTCCAGGTCGGACTCATCTCGGGGACGGCTTTTATGCTGATAGGTGTAACGGTTCTTGTAGTGGGTTTTCTTGTGCCACCAAAAATCGAAGCTCTTGGGAAAGATGATTTTGTTGTTGTGGATACCCGTGCCATTCAGTTTAATGGGTCCCTTGATATATGTAAGTTGGCAGGAGCAATCTTGTTTTGTGTTGGAGGGTCCACTGTGGCAGTGTGTCTGCTGTTGTCTGCTTTTGCTAAAAGTTACTCCAAAGAAGAGAAGTACCTCCAGCAAAGATTTAAAGAGAGAGTAGCTGATATAAAAGCCCACACAAACCCAGTCACAAAAGCGCCAGCACCAGGAGAATCAAAGATACCTGTCACTTTGTCCAGAGTTCAAAATGTCCAACCTTTATCTGAAACCTGACCCTTCCCCTTCCCTTGTAGATCATTTTACCTGGAAAATAGCAGCCTTGTTGGCATCTGTGCTAGTCAATTACAATGAGTGTTCTGCTATATAGATATGCAGCTAATAGGGAAGCTGCACCAGTTAAAATTTAGGATTGGGAAAAAGGAAATTACATGATTAGACCTGTGATCAATATATAAGTATATCTGAACATTTTAATCTGTGTGGAACAAGTAAGCTCTTGCAACAACAATTAGGTGTTTAGCTTATCAGATTGCATTCCTGGAAAACCTAGGGTGCATTTATGACAGCAGTACCAGGAAAACCCTACATCCCACTATTGAAGTTGAGTTGTCTTTTTAATTTTCTTCTTGCCTTGAAAAATACTGTTTAATCTTAGTTTTCCTGCCTGGTTCCGCTGTCTCTGGGAAGCCAAGATCCTGCCCTTGTAATTTGCACTTGTCCTCCTGTCACATGCTACAGTCTGTATCAAAGTAATATTGCACAGGTAAAACAGACATGTTAGTGAGTGCCCTTAATTTGATCCTGGCTCATGTCACTTCCCAGCAATGCTACTCTCTGGGAAAGGCAAGTTATACTTGATCCTGAGTTGCAGTTAACCTGTGCTAAAGTGCCACTTTTGTCTTAGTCATTGCCATATTAACAAAAGCTACAAAATAAAGAGAAGGAATTCATATGAGATGAGGAACATCATACTTGTATGTCTTTGGCTTGGTATTGTTTCTTTCGTTATGTTGTATTATGTTTGAGGCTCACACAAAATGTCTTAGTTCTGACTGGGTGTGGATTAGTAAATGTGGTTTGACATGCCCAGGCGCTGTATTCTGTCACTACATCAATACCATATTAGATGACCCTAACATACACATCTAAAGACTTTTGAAATGCTCTTTATATTTTTATAGAGGATAGAAAAAGTTATGCTTAACCAGACACATTTGTGTAAATGCTTACCTAAAGATTTGTCCTTTCATGAAAGACCCCTAATTATTTTCCCAGCCAGGGCAATTATTTCACTGTCTTAATCTATGGATTTAAATTAAACTGTATAAAGAAAGATGTGACATTTGTACTCTCTGACAATATGTGCCACCTTATAGTTCTGTCTTATTTTTTGAATGGATTGAATAAAATCTAGGCATGAGCCAACCATGGATTTTGTGAAAAGTCTCTAGTCAAACAAGTTTCTGTATAAATTTAATAACTCAGTTTGAAAGGAGAAATCAGAAGTTGAAACTCACTGGTCTCTTAATGCAGTCTGTGTTTTCAGCTTTCAGAGGTGAGGAAGCCACTTTGGTGCTAAATCAAGCAGATTCTGGCACAATAATGACAGGTATGTGGTAACAGCTGTGCTCTTTCCCTTGCTGATAAGACATTTTGTGGTCTGTGACACTCAGTTCATACTTAAAACTGTAGTAGACCAGATCATATGTGTTTGGAAGTTTCAGCTGAATCTGCAATAATTATCATGGCTGAAGTGAAACTCTTCTGCAAAGAAAGTGCCTGTCTTGGCAATGCAATTGCAGTGTCCAGGCATTAGCACTAAAAGATGGACAGTTGAGAGCTTGTCACATTCATGGAGGATGAAACAGAGTATGTCTTAAGGCATCGGGCAGTTCATTTGCACCCATATATTAGAAATGCAAAAGCACATTGCACCCAACGCTTAAAAATAAGATTGTAATCTCAAGGGAGAAAGAGATGAAGCTGTGCTAAAGAGCGAAAGATGAGAAGACTGGCAAGGTGAGGTGCTATGTATTATTTACAAAGAAAGCCATCAAGAACAGGGGTTAAGGGTAGTGATTACTTAAGAGGCATGTGGCAGGACTGGGACAGGCTGTCAACACTGCTGACAGGGTCCTCAGCATTTCCTGTTCAGGTTACAAGGAATTTTGTTTACTGCCATTAGCTTTCAGTGCTGTCAGGCTGTCGGTGTGCGGGCAGCAGAGTCAAGCTGTCCTGACCTTTCCAGGGGAGAGTTTTTAATTAAAAATTGTGCATAGAGGAAATGTGACAATTTAAGCTTTAAAATTAAGTTCACTGAAGATGAGAGCTCGGGCTCCTGTAGGTCTTACCGAGTTCCTTCTCTCCATCTGCCTTTTGTTAACACTGTACTAGAAGTTTGACTGAAAATCCAACTGGAAAAGAAAGCAGAGGTTGTGGGCTTGTTTACCCAAACTACCAATATGGATATATAGTTCTCTTTAAAACACACCCCACACGTAAATACACACATGCAAGTGTTGCTAAACTTTTGTCCAGAGAGCAACTGACCTAACAGGTAATTGATCGACCTGATCCAAGCATCAGGTGCTGGGTCACACTGCATGTTGCTCCTGCAGAACTGAACATGCTTTTGACAGTACAAGAGAGGAGGAGTCGTGGCATGGCATTACCCAGGTAGTACAGAAAAAGAAATACCCTTGAGGATCTTGGGGAAGCCTGCTGGGATAGGAAATGCACTTGGGATTTATCAGCAGCAGCAAAGGTGATAATGTTGTCATGGCTAACATTGCCACACACATTTCATCTCATTAAACCCTTGTTTCGGTTGCTTAGAGCTTTTCCAGAACTGAGACCTCCAGAGGCTGCAATCCTTCACAGCAGAGAATCAGTGCCACACATGGCTTTTGTAGAAATACTGGGCAGAAAATAACTCTCTTACTCTTAAGAAGCCACATACTGGAGAGGTTAAGACATGTTAGAAACATTTTCAAGACCCATTTTCTTGTAATGTCTTAACACTTTCATCCTTTAGTGCAGGAACTGAAGCATCAGCAAAAGGCAGTGGAAATGTGCCATTTTGCTGTTCTCATGGAAAATGCCTGTGATACGGCCTCCAGCTGGGGAGCACTGAGTGGCAGCCAAACTTCCTGGGAAACTTCTACTAAGGTTGAGGGCAATCTATCCCTGCACATATCATTTCCCTACTATATATCTTTTTCACTCTTCTCATCCCCACTGAATTGCAGCACATACTTCACTTCAGGACTGCCTGGGACTTCCCCTCTAAGCACTGACTGCCATCACCTTTCCAAAGGGCACATTAATGGAGGCTCTAGTGCAAATAAAATATGGCTTAAGCAGCCCAGTTCTTCTTTTTCCAATCTTCTGACCCTGCTCCAGAGGCTTTTTCCAGTTTCTTCTTGCTCACCTTATTTCTTGCCCCTCTTCTAGCCTCAGTTGGCTTAAAATTACAATGCAACCCCTCCTAGCCCAACATAATTTTCTCTGCAATTGTGGTGAAAGGAATCACATTTTTCACTCTGAGTAGTAATCACTGGCTTTGTTTTGGTTAATATATGCTCTCCCGAAGGTTAGCTCTGCTTCCCCAACACACTGTGCAGAAAAGGCTTCTCTTTAGTGTCCAGTCTGTCCTCCTCTCTCCAGGCTGTCCTGACCCCTTTATTTTCCATTTTTTCCCCAAGGCACAGTGAATCACAGGCAAAAAGGCAGCAGCACAGAAACGTTCATCCTCCAGAGCTGCCTGTAAGCAGATTTAATTGCCAGTTTCTGCTACAGCCTCAGCCTGCCATTTCCAAGTATGAGATTTTTAATCATGCGCAAGTGCAAGCAAACAGCTCTTCACAAAGGCAGCGGCAGCAACATCAGAGCAGGGAGGCTGCAGCGTCCTGAGCAGCGGCCAGCAGAGAGAAAGGTTTGGCAGGGGCAGAGCAGCAGCAGATCCTGCACCCTGGGGAGATTGCGCAGCCCCTAAGGACGTGAAATGCAAAGGAGACAGCAAAAGACTGCAAGTACCTTATTTGGATGCACTTTGTCAGCAGCTTTCTATGAAAGGGTGAGGAACAGAACAATTTTGGTAAAATAAAGGAATTAGCTCCTGGGCTGGTTCAGTGCTGACCAGTTGTCCTTCCATTACACAGCAGGCTGCCCTCTCAGCTCACTGCATGACAGGGGCAGAGAGACACTACACTACAATGCAAGAGCTGGCTTTGGAAGCACAGCCTCACTCCTTCCTCATTCTGCTGCTTCCACAGCTGAGAGCAGCAACATCTCTATAGAGTGCTACCCTGCAGCAGTCATTTGGGGTTAATGCCCATACACCTCTTAGAGAAATGATTCAGTTTTGCCAGTTCACCCCCATGGCACAGTTTCTCCTGGAAGAACTTCAGCAAATGGGAAGATACACATAGTCTCCTCCTATTTTCAGTATTTAGAGAGCATATGTGATTCTTCTAGAGCCTTCTGGTCTCTGGGCAAACAATCCATCCCCACCCTCATTTTTCTTCAGCTCTTATCTGGATGTGTGGCAGACCACACAGTGCACGTTTCCTGCATCAGTTCACTTGATGCACATTAAGTAGGGCAAAGCTCAGTTTTGCTGTCAGATAATTTACAGAGGTATTGGTATGAAAATAATCTGTGCATTTTGACAGCAGGTGAGGCAAATACTTCTAACAGCCCTTCAGAGAAAAGAGACAGCATCAAATAACTTCTTTTACTGTTTTTTTCCCCTAATCATTTGCAGCTGTTTTTTGAAGGCCCACTTTTTCCGTAATTTGCCATTCATGGACTTTTGCAAATAAAGATGGGGGATCGGTTTTAAACAATGCTAATAAGCTAGTCTATTTAACAATGTACTAACTATGCTGCTCCAGCAATTTCAGCCTCAAAACTTATGGCTTCAGGCCATTTCCTAGCTAAAGGCACCCTTCCGTCTGAGGGGAGGAGGATGTGTTGCTAAATGGGGGAGAGGCCTTTTTGGAATGTCATTATTTCTCTGCCTCTGCTCACCCAGTGACTTCAGCATCTCCTGCCCTTTCCCTTCCTGCCTCCTTCAGAAACCTGGAGCCCTGACAATTCCTTCCTAAGACTCCTGAGCAGCAGGGGTGAGGTGAGAGGGACTTCTGCCCCAGGCATGTCTTGGACGGGGCACAAAATTTGGCTGCCTGAAATGGCAGCTTGGAGGAGGCAGGTCTGCAGCACAGGCAGGAGGGAGATGAAGGGGGAGAGAAGTGAGTGGGAAGGAATCCCCAGGGGAGAGGTGGTGAAATGCAGCATTTCAATCATCAGTTTGGTCATCTGTCAATATCAGAAGAGAAAGTGAATATTGAAAGCACAGAAAAACTTGGTGCAGGTCTAAATCCTGTGACCAGAACAACATAAATACAGTGGCTAAATTTTTCATGGAAGTAAACATTAAGAAAAAAACAAATCAAATTTTAACATTAATATTCTGTCCCCCACAGATGGCTAGGCAAGCACAAAGACCTTACTGTTGGACAAGTGCAATATCTCTAGTGTGAGGACATATTTTTTCCTTTAATATATACTATGAGAAAGACACCTCTTCTGATAGCTTTTGTTCAGGCTAGGTTCAGGTCTCAAAAGATTCCCTGCAGAGGCATTTCTCCTGAAACTGGAGCAAGTTTGTGCCAAGACAAAAACCCTTACTTCAAAGACTGCTGAACACAGCCACTATCTCCAAGCAGCACGTACTGGAGAGGCCCCCAGTATCCCTCACATACAGGCTGACTGGGTCTCTGGCTCGCTGCTTTGTAAGACCACAGCCAAGTGGGCTCATCTGTACCTCCCCCTGCGTATCAGAGGTGACTGAGCAGGCCCAGAGCAAGGCACGCCACCAATGCAAAGCAGAGCAGAGACAGTCACTAAGACCCAGGACAGCCACAAGAGCCAGTGCCAGTTCCTTTTAGCTCTGGCCTATAGCTCAGCTCTTAGGGCAGAGCCAGCTCCACCATTTTTCCGAGAACCACTATAGCAGCCATGTGAACTCTCACATGCCCTGAGAGCCAAGGTCTCAGATTTTCCCGGAGTGAGATACCACCATCTTATGACATGGCCTGCAGTAGGAACTTGGTCCCTTGCAGTGAACACCAGTTAAAGAGAGATGTTTGCAGCACAGGTAACCAGCCCCTGTGTAGCTCAAAATCACAAAAGAGTGGATGACAGAAAACCTGTGCAGATCTCCTGCTTCAAGCATTGATTTTGTGGTATCCTAATTCCAAGGTCCTTGCATCTATGATATACTGATTCTTCCAGAAAACTGCTTCAGCTGAAGGCTGGAATATTTAGCCACCCCCAGGTGCTGGCTGTTCCCAGCTTCTCAAGGAGCAGTCCCAAAGACTCCCACCTGCTTATCTCCTCCCAAGCATATGCAGTTCCTGGGCTCCAGGTGTGAGAAACAGCCTGAGCCTCGCTCAGACAATTCATCTGCACCATGAAAGTGAGCCAAGGTGAGGAGGGTAAGGAGCAGAGGCAGTCAGCACAGCTCCACAAGAATTACAGATATGGCAGGGCTGAAATCTACACAGTGAAGGAGGCTTCTTTTCCCCTGGAAGGGAAGGGAGAGAAGCAGGGCAGTCTGCAGGGTAAGTCACCAGTGTGTCACTGGCATAGTCGCAGTGTGGGAAAGTCTTGCTTGGCTAGAGAAAAAAAGGGGATTGGAACTGAATTTCTGAATGACAAATATCTGTAAGAACAATCTCTTTATAAAGAAAAAAAAGCACTTGTTTAAAAATAAATGGTGCAATACTGGCATTTTTTCCAGCATTTTGACAGGATTAGCCCTACCAGATGTTGCACGTAAATTGGAACATGCATTTATTTCTAGCAATTCCTTTCCATTCTACAGAGTTGAACAGTTTTTTAAGAAAGAGGAACCCTAAATAGATTTGTATTTGAAAGCTGAAAATCTGAGCAGGTTTTTTTTAGTTTCTGATATAGGATATGAAAAAAGAAAGAATGGCCCTAAACTAAAAAGAACTCAAAGCAAGGCAGTGAATCTTGAGAAATGTAGTTTTCCTTGGACTCCTGTTGAAACCTTTTGTTCAGTGTCTCAACACAGTACTTCACTATGGGGAAAATGTCACGTTATTCCAAATGATGAGTACAAAGTACTCTTTGCTGCCAAAAAGAGAAAGGGACTGGCAGGAATCTCCTGCAGTTCAACCAGTAGATTCTAGGGCACAGCCAGCTGTGAAGCAGCACCTCTGTCGTGATCCTTGCACCCCACAGGCATCCTGCCTGTGTCCTCCTGCATGGGACAGGGCTATGCAGGTGCTCATGTCTGCCCATGGGCTGCGGGGCAGAGGGGCCTGATGCTGGTTCTCCTCACTTTCTGCACCTCCCAGGCTCTGAAGGAACTATGGGTGGGCACTCTGCCACCTGGGAGGGTGCTCCAGGCACAGGCATAGCTCTCTCAGGTCTCCAGTTTGGGCAAGAGAGGTGCTCCTGTGACTGTGAGCAGCAATCAGGCAGAGCTACCTGACCAGAAAGAAGAGGTGGCTTGGGGCACAGCCAGTTCTGTCCCTGTCCCTTTCTGCTGCACAGGACACCAGAAGGACCCAAGAAAGCCTGGGTAACCTGCCTCCTCTTCAAACTTGTGGAGAAGGAGCTGAGCTGCTGCTATGCCATGAGTATCTCTGTGGTCTGGGCTCTGTCCCCAAGCACTGCTTCTCCAGCCAAGGAGCAGAGGCATTGTGCTCATCTTCCACTCCTCTTGCCAGTGGAGGACAATCAGCACCTGGAGTCTGGAGAGGTTGGTGGAGGACCTGGCAGAGATGAAAATTGCTGCCTTTCACCTTCCTCTGCCTGTGCCCCCAGGCTGTTTGGCCAGTGGGTGAACCACTGTAGGAGAGGTTGAGGGAGAGAGAAAGGGTCCTGCAGTGCCACTCAGGGAGGAGAGAGGGTTGGGAACCACCAGGAACAACAGCATGTCCATGCTGGCAGTGCTGGGAGGAAACCAGCCTTGTGGGGCAGAGAGCGTGGCAGGGCAGAGGGTCCCGCTGCTCAAGTGGAATTGAATTAGGGATTCATTTATGAAGTCGCAAATATCAGAGCTAAGTATCATCACAGGTGTAGGTGACTGCAAGAAAAATATGAACATTTAAGGGCATTTCCAGTAACCACAGAGGTTGTTGGAAGTCTGCTTAGTGTTTCAAACTACCCCTTTGTTTAAATCAGATGTTCCCTGCACTGTAGTTAATACTTAAGACCTTTCAATCTTTTGGCATTATGTTGTAGTAAAGACTTGCACTTTCTTTCCTGAATTTTCCAAATCTTTCCCACTTCCTTATGGCCCCTGTAGCTCCCAGTCAGTTTTACTTCATGGCTTCAAGAATTCTGAGATTGGTTCAGCAAAGAACATAAGCATAGCATAAGATATGTCACCCTTCTTATGAGGTTATTACTAGATTCAGATATATTTTCTGGTATAATTATAGCAAATTTCAGCTACAACCAGTAATATTTTCCCCATCACTAACAATATAAGAAGTTTAAATTATTAACATGCACATGATTTATGTGTGCAGTGTGTGAGCACACAGCAAATGCCTTCAGTTACAGTGTCCACACGTCTATAAGTTAATGCATATAAATATGCACATGCACACTAATGCACAGACAGCAGACAGCTTCACTGCCTATTGCCATGTCCGCAGCACTTCTTTTGATTACAACTTAGTTTGAAGGACATCAGCCACCCAAAACAAAGCATCCTTGAGTGCCTCTCATTCAATCATTCCAATTGCAACTACTTAATAAATACACCCTTCCTCGAGATACTTAATTTTGCATTTACATTGATCATCTAACGGTTGGTTTACATTTGGGGTAATCAAAAATACCCAGGCAACAATCCTTCCCTATATTCCCAAGTAATCAAAATACTCACACTTACTCTTCTGCATGAAGGTTTACTTTGCTTTACTTTAGATTAGACTGAGGGGGGATTATATTTACCTTATTTCCACCCTTTTGTTTCCATAAACTAACTTTATTTTGGTTCTGATATGTCAAGGCATCAAAGCATTAGATAAAATTTAGTAACAATTGCAGTCCTATAGCATTTAGGCATATGCTTTAATGCTTTGTTGAAATGAGGAATTTCAGCAAAGAGATATATAGAAGTTTGTTAGTTTTCTCAAGAACTGCCAGTGACCAGATAAACCTCACGTTATTTTCTGAGTATTGCCTGAACAGTACACACATATCAATAATCCAGTCCTAACTTGAAGGATGACATAAAAACCCCCGGTAAGTTTAAATGTGCCATTAGTCTTAGACTTATAACTGTGTAACAGCATATTTTCTTTTACAGTTGCAATACAAAAACTACCAAATCTGTTTGGGGTCTTTTTAATTTTTAGTTATGGGAGAATCCTATCAGCTGCAAAATCACCAGGTTTATAAAGTCAGTCACCCAAAGATAGACTCAACATCAAATAGGCTTTGATGTGAGAGAAAACACAGGAATATCTCTGTATGCTAGTTCTCTTTAATAGCAAATCCTAAAAAGCCCCTCAGAATTGTTGCAAATAATATAACAACATTATATAAGCTTAGCAAAATAGGGAATTTCTCAAGTAGAACTGAGTGATGCCATCATACACAGCAGATGCAGAGAGAATACCTATTAGTAAGATCACTTGTATGCTTCTTTTTTAATTTCTACTTTAACTTCAGAATTATTTGTTAAGCATAAACTAGTTTCTTTAAATAAAAGAACCTGATACAAAATTCATGTTGTTGGTGGTGTAAAGTGAATGCTAAAATGGTTATATGTCCATTTCCAAAAAGTCTGATTTGCTTTTCTGAAGAAATATATCTTGTCTTACAAGAAAACAGAGGGGGAAACATTTTAAAAGCTGTTTTTGTAGGGGAGAGTTGGTTGTTTTTTCACTTCTGTTTAACTATAAAGGCCTTTTTAAATTCCAGTGAAATAAAATATATTTGAGCATAGGCTTAATTGCTGTCTCAAATAAAAGCAGCATACATATTTGCTTAAGAGCTTGGCTAAATTACGAGCTTGTTTTGAACTGATCACAAATGTAATATTCCCTCCGATCCTTGTCAGTCAGCTCACCAAAAGACAGAGATTTCACCAACAATTCAGAGATGCCACAAGGCAAGCTGTCCTAACCTTGTTCACGTGGTTTTTAACATTTTGTCTTTTAGACTTATGTTGCCAATACACAGAAACATGCTGAATGATCTCTACATATTTCCATTACACTGCAAAAATATATTTAATAGTTAGTACCATAAGTGAAGATGTTTGTATGAGTTTCATTCATGACAAGTGGTTCTTCACATTCCTCAAGCAGTGCTTAAAGTTCAATTTGTTCATAAATGTAATTCTTGTCTTAATGGCATGAAATCAACAAAAATGACATTTAGTTTCTCGTAGTAATAATTTACTAGCATTAATGACAAGGAAACCCACTATTTCTTTTGTATAATTAATAAAATTATGCACAGGGCTGTACTTCCACGAACTACAAATTACTCCCGTTACTAACAGAGAAATGGCTAGAGCAATGGAATTGGTGTCACTGGGAGAACTAATACTGTGGATCAGTGCCTTATTTACTAATGCACACTAAGCCACAGCCTGTCAGGAGACAGCTCCTGCTCAAAAACACGATGACACACTTCCAACCATTAAGGCCATGCAAAAGGTTCACAAATGCAACAATTGCTCCTGACTTTTACAGAAAACTGGTGGGCTCATCTTGATGTGTCATACATTAAAATGGCTCCATTGACAGCAATGGTTTCATGGAAATCTCAGTCTGAATCTAGGCCTGTTCTTTTTTTTAGTTCATTAATAAATTAAATTTCACATAGACTGAATTACAAATCCATCCAAATTCAACTTTTTAAACTAATCTACTACATACTCTTATTTTTTGTTCACTATGATAACAATTCACTGCTTAGTGAGTCAGGGCATGTGTTGGGTTGTTTTTTGCAGGCCTTCCTCGGTAACCAGGGTCAAAACCTAGCAAGAATTCCATCCCATGTCTTTCCGTAATCAGGTGTATAAAACTGAGGAGAAGGTGCTTTTGCTCTCTTTCCTTCTCGGGAGAGCTCAGTGACAGACCTCGGTGTTCGGCCTGGCTTACCTGTGTGAGCGAGGCCTGCCCCAGAGAGATGTTTGTCTGGGCTGGCCGCCGAGGTTAAGAATCTGCTTTTATCTAAGGAAAGTAGTGAGTTTACTATTGTGTTTGTTATTTATTAACTCCCGAGTTTAGATTGTATATATTTGTTTGTCTTTTCCCTTTTTTGTCTCCCTTTCCCCTTTTCCCTTTCTTGTCTCCCTTTCCCCCTTTCCCTTTCCCTTGTCCCCTGTGGGGGTTGTTTGGGGGTCCCTGTTGCTTTGTACATCATGTTTAACTGTATATAACTGTAATATATGTAAATATACACACACACACAATTTTCTCTTGCTACTTTTTGCCATTTCAGGAGAGGGAGGGGGGAACCTTTCCCTGTGGAGTTTGGCTTTTGGCAGAGAGCCAGGCCAAACTCTCACAGGGCAGGATAATCAACAAAACTTGCTGCTTTAAATCAACACTAGCTGCAGTATTGCAGGCTATCCACACACATGCATAGTGCTAAATAGGTGCTACTTATGTACACAAAAACTAATAATTCTCACTAATATATTGAAAATCCACTATTTGGTAATGTTAGAACTGTCACCTCATCCCAGTTTCTGTGGGCATAAGTCCATTAAGTAAGGAACATATTCTATCTTAACGTTATGCCTGAAAATCATACATATCGTAGAATTTTAAAGGAAATACTACATATATCTTCATTAAAAGGCAAAAAAGTGTTTCTTTTTCTGAAAAAATCTGCAAAGAAGTTTTGGCATTGAATTTGGGTGGGGTTTTTTTCCTTTCCTTGAAACAGTGTAATTTTTGTGGTTATTCTATTACTGCTATCTCATGTCACAGAATAGTTCATTTGTTTCTAATACTATTATACAGTACTCTTGTATTTCCCTCCTTAAATCCTATCAGAAAATCTCACCTTATAAAAATAATTCTATGTTCTTCTAATAGCTACTAATGCTTGTTTTCTATCACTCCATGTAACACTATCATCTCAATATTCATTATGTGGGTATTCAACCTGCCTTCCTATTACAAGTTATCAATCACAAAAAAATAACATGCTTTATATTTAAAGTATTATAATCTTTCGTTTTCTGCTCATACTTTTTTCTTATCTATGCAACTGCTGCATAATCATTGCTCTGGTCATTCTTTTCACTTTCCTGTGGGCTGGTGACTGTCACCCTTGGAGTGGTGGATGTTTTTTCATGACGGGAATCAACCTAGAGAAAAAGGACAGATACTATTAATTTCATTGGGTATCAAAGATTTCACTTCATTTCCATACAGTATTAGCACTTCATATGAAAATTTCCACAAGGTATCCTTAATGTGAAAAAATGTTTTCCAAGAGTGATCATGTTAACATTTTCATTTATTTTATATACCTTCCAAAGGAGAACACACTCAAACTAGAAGTTCCCCCCTACAGTTTTTTCATCATTCAGTTAACCACATATCCCTTTAAAGTGAATGCTCACCATAAATAACTTCAGCTTTTCTAAAAACAAATAAAAAAATCAATATATCAAGCACAGAATAAATTCAGAGCTCCAGAAAATGTCGTGTTACTCAGCTCTTATAATTGAAAATCAGTTTTGTGTGTCATGAAAACACAGAAGAAAGCCCAGTTACCAAGTGGAAGAAACCACTGCCAGTGTCACAAGAAGCAGAGGAAGACTGATTCTCAGCAGCCTATTGGCAGGGAATATGTGACAACCTGTTCCGCATTTGATGCTCAAGAATCCCACTCTTCCCAGATCTGGATTCTCCCCATGAAACAAAACACTTTGTTTCCCATATGCTGTTAGCTGGTCAGTTCATCTGACACTCAGGGCAGTCCACTTGATTCTTCTGGGCTGCCTCCCTCCATCTAAGCCAACAGCATGTTACCCTGTATCCTAAATTAATAGGATATTTGCTTTTAAACTGACTAAAGCCTGTTGCTTTGAGGATCTTGTTCATCTCCACTGTATTTTCCAATTTCTAAGAAAAGGAGATGAAACTTCCACAAAGCAATGGCAAAAGGCCTTTATGAAAGGCAGCTCCTGTGAAAGTTAACTCATCAAAATAATGAGGCACTGTGGTGTCATGAACACACCCCTCTGCTCTGTCCTAAAAGATAAACCAATGTGGAAAGAGATAATGATTATGTTTTCTGGAAATTGCAAGAATGCAAGAATTTTTTTCATTACTTTTTTCAAAATTCAGCATTCTAAGGAAAGCAGGAGATACAGATTCATCAAATACTGAGAAACATCTGCTTTCTCAGTTGGAGGGCATATAATGTAATTACTGACATAACTGATCTATACAGATGGAGAACAAGTTTTCTGCAAACCGAAGTTCTCATAAATGCTCTCAGGACTTTATCAGAAGTGAACTATTTAGAAACCAGCTGAGAAGTGTAAGGCTGAGATGAATGAGGAACAATTATGTAAGAACAACAGTCTGAAAGAGTAAACATTCACCTGGTTTTGACTGCCAGAATCCTCTTTTATTTCTTCTTCAGGCTGAAGATCACCTTGGTAGTTCAAGTGCTCCATTCCCTCATCATTTTCTTCACTGTTCTTGCCATTTAAACGGATAAATTCCTCTTCCTCTGCTTGGTCAACATTCTCTATTTCTTCTGCTTCATCTTCATAATTTTTATTTAGTTTCTTTTTGTCTTCTTCCACTTCACTTCTTTCTTTGAAACTTTCCTCACTTTCCTCTCCATTCACTTCTGGATATTTTTCCTCTCCTTCATATGCCCCTTCTCCCCTGTGACTTTCCTCTTCTACATTTTCTTCTTCCTCGACAGTTTCTGCTGGTCTCTGGTAAAGGAAAAGCAGCAGCATTATGAGGAATATAAGTCAAAATGCTCCATGCAGTTCTGAAACATGACAGACATGAAAGTCACATTTACATCATTACTGAGGAGTAAGTATGCTAATTTGAGGTCTGTCTATATGGACAGAAAAATATGCTCCTGTACTTACACCCCATAATGCACTTTTATTCTACATTTTAAAAAAATGTTTTGGTGAGATTTAAATTTATTACTCTGGGTTAATCCATTTGACCACATTCGAAACAACTGGAATGAGATAGATTTAATCAATACAGCAACAGCTTGCTCTGTTCCGGTTATTCCAGGTTCTCTGACCTTCTAGCATTTAGTACATACTAGTTTATGAAATCCTATCACAATAAAATATCCTACATCACTAGCCCACAAACTGCCGCCTGAGAAGCATTTTATCTATGGACCAGACCATGCCATGTCCTTTGGTGATGTTGTGCAGCCTGTCTTCTTTGCATACACAGAAAAGTAGCTAGAGAGATGGGGCAGACCTACTACTGATCACTTGATAACATCATTTCCCTTCCCAAAGATCCCTGTGTAGGATGACATGGTTAGGATTTGTTTGACATTTGGCAGCAATCTTTTCCTACACAGAGTAGGACCAGCAGACAGGAGGAACAAGATCTTGCTCATATTGTAGAAGAGTTATCAGAAATTCACTACAGATGAAACTGCTAGCAGCATCATTTCATGACAACCTGGGAGACTGACGCGCAAACTGCCTAGTTTTTGTAATTTTTCTTCCAGTTTCAGCTTTGAAGAGACACCTGACTATTCAGTGAACCCATGTCCCCACTTGCCAAGATTACTTACGCAATTGTGCTAAGGTATGAACGAAAATAAAGTGGAAAAAATCCCACAGGAGCAACAAAGTGTCTGCCTCCCACACAGCCTCATCAGACTCTAAATCTAAAGCAAACAAGTTGAGAGCAATAGACTATCTCTTAATCAAAACTATGTGGACTGTTACTGTCATTAGTAGCTCCTTTATGCAGGTAGCTATCTGCTACAGACATGTAAGTTATATCTTTAAAAATTTCTTTTCCTCACTAATACTAACATTTCAAAAGAAATCTCTCATCACTCCCCATGTATTAGTAAAAGCCAGTTCAGCAAGACCAAGAATTGATTGAAGTCTCTTGATGAAATATCCTGCTTTTGCTTTGGTATCTAAGGAGCAAAATAACATTATTATGCCAGTGCACAATGCCACATTGGCACAGCTTCAAAAATCACAAGTTATTGTGCTGTGATAATCCACAGAATGACAAATTACTAGAAATACTACATGGTTACCTGAACAGGCAAATAATAGTTCCATAAGTGACTTTTGAAGTACAGTCGTTTCTGTGTGTTTTTTATTCAAGTCTTCCTGGCTTGCTTTCATCTGGTAACACCAAACTGGCCTTATTACCACTAAAATAAAAATTTAACAAGGCAAGTCTTTACAGAAATCTAAAAAGAAGGCACCATCCAAAGCAAACTTGAGTCAACCTTAATAATGTGCAGCACATAAAGATAGCAAAGAATCTATAGACCCATAAATTCTCAGAAGTTACCTGCTAGTCTTAGATATTATCTAGTAATTTGTTTTCAGTCTGCTAAGAAAATTAGCAGCTCTGGATTTTGACAAGAAACAGGGGAGAGTGGGACAAACTAAATACACCAAACACTGCTAGCTAAAAGTGTGTTTGGTTTTACTTAATGACACCTGCTTGCTATGACATTACAAATACCAAATGAAGAGAGCATAAGGAAAGAAGAAAAGTCACTACAGACTTTCTCAGTTAACTGGTGTAGTCATCCAAGATACTCTCATTTCCAGCTTTTTGTTACTGCCTGATAACAGGTACAAACAGAAGAGAATATATGCCCTTGCCTGAGCTACTTTAGTATGTGGCTCTTTCTGGACTGCAGAAGAAAGTGTGTAGACTTTACGCCATGGTGTAAACATATGTATGCTGATTCACGTGCTGCAACTGGTTTCACTGATGTGGAAGCAGTCTGTGGCGTGGAAGCACAATGGATATTTAAGGGGCAGTAACTTCCTCAAGTGCTACACTAGCTAGACTCATTTGACCTTATCTGTCTAAAATAGGTGTGGATGCAAATTTTTCAAGAGTTAAATAGAAGATAAACCCAGCAACATTGAACCGTACTCAAAAACTCACTGGAAGCTCACAGGGAACTGCTATGAAATAAAATTCAAATTTAAAAGAATTTAACTTCAACAGTCAAACTGGATTGCCTGAAAAAATAATAGTACAAAACAGGATCAGTAAAACAAATCCCAACAGTGCAAGTATAATGCTTTTATAGTAACTGAAAATGTCAGGGTAGCTGAACATATTACTACAGTGGTTATTACTACTACAGACAAAAATAATCTTTTCAGCTAATAATTGTAAAGCAAAATGCATTCTTCGTTTAATCTCCTTTGAAGTTGTACCACATAAGACTGGACATTTCAACCAAGTTAAAAATCAATACTCATCCAGAGAAAAAGACATTTCACAAAGTAATCTAAAATGCAGTATGGTTCCCTCTGCACGCAGAGTCACAGGTAGGCTTTGAAATCTGAGTATGACCACAGACTACACATTTCAGAATGCAGAGCAGACCTAAGACAGGACTGTAGGGAGGGAACTAAAGGCCTAAATTATCCACCAAATCATACCTTGATCTTCACATTTTTAAAAAAATGTGACATTTTCTACTGAGATCTTACTGATCTACTAGCTATGCATAAATTAGCACTCTCCATTTTAAGTACACCTTGGATTATGCTCATTCCTCCTATAGCCAGAACTGTAAGTTTGCCTTCTGTATGGTTAAAATAAAATAGGAAGTACCCTTCTTTACTACATTGCTGCCTGCATCTTTTAAGTGCAGGTGATGCTTGTGCAGTTTCACAGCTGAAAGTATGTTAGTTAAAATAACTAGTTTTCAAACCAAACCTTCATGAATGGGAGAACAATTCTTTGCTTGACATGGACTAGCAGTAAAAAGACTCACTGACAAAAGACTTATATATGTATATTGAAAAAAAGCATATTAAACCAAAGGCACAACAAAAAACTGAAGTAATTCCCAACTTCAGACTGGAAACACAGACCCAGCTTGCCTTCCAGAAACCTCCTGACTTAACTAACAGGTTGATGAGGAACAGAGCCAATTTCATTTTGCATTCAAGAACTATGATTGCTTGACAGCGATTTTAACTTCAGCAAAAACAGAGTGTTTTAAAAAGAAAGATATATTCTAATTACACTCTTCATGCTATCATTCATTAAGAGCTACATTACAAAATACCATCATCATTCAAAAGCAGAAAGTCAGGAAATCTGCAGACATTGAAGCATTTGGCTTCTTTTCCTCTAGGGATGCTAATGTAACCTCTAAGGTTTGTATATGATACTGAAAAGTGCAGTCTCACAAATCATTCAAGGCAGAAATTATTTTGTACCATTAATGTAAAACATAATTTTGCTTTATTGAAGTAATTTGGAAATGTTTACTTGGCTAATGGACACAACAGACAAACAATGAGGTAGACAACAAAAATCTTAATGATAACAAATACCAGCATGAATACATCTCACAAATGCAGCAACAGGAACACTTAAGTTCAATTGCACCAAACCTCTCCAGAACAGCGCTGCCCCTGCTCCTACTCAGTCAGGAATGTTTTGTAGCAGCACTGCACAGATCCCAACAGCAAAACATTTTGTTCCTGAACCAGATAGGGTTGCTAAGTGACAGCAGCCCTCTTCTCTTCCACATCATTTACAAAACCCAGGCTCTTAAAAACAAGCAAATGAATAGTTAAGGGAGGACAAGGGAGAATGGCTTCAAACTGAAAGAGGTCCAGGTTAGATTGGATATGATGAAGAAATTCTTCTCTGTGAGGGTGGGCAGGCCCTGGCACAGGTTTCCCAGAGATGATGTGGCTGCCCCATCCCTGGAAGTGTTCAAGGCTAGGCTGGATGATGCTCTGAGCAACCTATTTTAGTGAAAGGTGTCCCTGGCCACAACAGGGGAGTTGAAGTGAGATGATCTTTAGGGTCCCCTTCAACATAAACCATTCTATGATTTTATGATCTGATGATCCAGTCAGATCTTTACTTTTCTAATATGTACCTAAGTCAAGAATATTTTTCTCCACCTATTTCACTGACATTTATGTTTATTTATTTCCCATAACATTTTGCATATGTACATTCAAATTTGCCTAAACTTCACTCCCTACAATACAGTATGATCTGCTGAGCATCTCTGTAGATAATAAGATTGTTAAGTATTTAAAAGGAAGTCCTACTGAGGCTGCAAAAATACAGAAATAATTTTTTCCAGAAAAAGATTCTTCCATACCAAATTAAAATGCCCTATAAGTTAAGCAATTTGAGAAACTACCTGCACTAGGATTGCTGGATTTTTTTAAGACAGAGGTATACAGAGAGAGGAAACTTTTTTTAAAGTGCTATCAACACTAGTTTTACAACAGAACTATGTTTACAGGCTTCATTCGGAAGAAGCAAAGGCCCTCCAACAGCTGGCCACTTAGGCCTTTAAAGACAAGGTCAGGCTTTGCTGCTATAGCTTCAGAAATCATAGTCACCCAATGTAGAAACAGAGACAAGGAGCCAATCAAAGTAAGTTTCCCTATCTCACACAGACAAACAATAACAACATTAAGCGTAAATCACTGGAGCTGAAAGAAGAACATGCAGTGGAAAATCTTATCTGCTGCCTTGTCAGCACTCAAAATTCATAAGGCTTAAATTACAGCTGCATCATTTGTAGCAAAATTCAAGCATAAAATGTTCTGCATGTGTTCTTTCCAAATGCCATTTTGAAGTCCTTATTGATGTACTGCAAAATGCTTCCTCATGAAAAGCTGTAACCTTTTTAATGAAAGAATGTCTCCTCAACACTAAAACAGACTGCTTGAATCAATGTAAACTTTAACATTTTGCCTTCATCAATACAGAAGATAAACATTTTATTCTGCTCACTGGGGTGAATCTTGGGTCTCTAAAGCAAAATATATACTCCATAATGAAAACTGCAAATGAAAGGTGCAAATTTTCTGCTACTGATTATATACTCCAGCTCCAGCTCACCTAGGGAGATACACAATCTCACACCACATCACAGCCCAGGAAATGGGGAATAATGAGCAGAGGATTCCATTAATCAGTGGACATGTCTGTAATAATGGAATGCAAATGGCTAATGAAAGAACCAAGAGTGTGAACATCTACAAAAAATCCTAAACAAGTGCCTGTTAGACAAATTTATCATCCAATGAATCTGAATGGGAAATAAAACCCCAAAGAACACCACAAAACCAGAACCAAAACAGACTCTTTCTACATCACTTACATCTTAATGGCCAGTATCATATGTCCCATGGCAAAGCAGGCTGGCACAACAACATGCCTGAATTCCTTATGGGGGTCATGCAGTGCATAACTACCTCATAAATCTCACGTTTACTCTACCTCCCAAGGGCTCAGCATGGGAGAAGAACAACCATGCTTATGGAAAAGGATAAACACACTTAATTGCCATCTCCAATAAGAAACTTGTATTGTTTTTCTGCCTCATCATCAAGAACTGCAACAAAGCCACCTTGTTCCCTCACTGTTTGCACAATTGATTTCATAGTCTGTCATCAGTTCCCACGAATGTTTACAGTGATGTAAACAATCAACCCGGAGTAAGTTCGCATGTCAAAAGAAGAAACTATCCATTTTGTATTTGGAAGTCAAAGTCTCGGTACAGAATATAGAACAGAAGGGTCTGGCTTAGTTTAAGGCAAAATAGTGATTTTCTTTCCTCCTTGATGTTCCATTACAACTGTCAGCTAGTCTAGAGTAAAGCAAATCCTGTTCTTTAAATGTGTTTTCAGCTGGCAGACAGCATTTTACAGAGCAGGACATAAGCGAGTGTCTAGCCAGTATTACACTAAGCTTAGTTAATGGCTAGTCTGGCATTTGTTCAACTGTGTACTTCAAACAGCAAGACAGAGAAGGTGCATAAAAAGAAAAGAAGATGAAGCTCTGTCTTCACCACCTCATTTATGTGGCTGATGGAAATGACAGCCTATCAAAAGTGTCAGCATTCTATTGAAAGCTGGCATGTAAATATTTATGCATTATGCAAGATAGTCAAGCCCTGGCTGGCTGTCCTTTTCTGTATTTCTAGCAGTAACAGAAACTGCAGTGCAGATAAGAAAAAACTATAAAGCTTTACATCACAGACTTTAAAACTATTTAAAATGGTCATTAATAAGAACCTGAACATGTAAAATGCTAAATACTTCCAAGGTTTTAGTGACCTCATTTATTTGGGAATAAAAAGTACTCCATACTGCTCAGAAGGAGCAGAAGGCTTCTTGCTAGATTAACTAGGAACCTATGCATGAAGTTTTAACATTATAAGTAAACCATGGCTTGAGTTGCAATACATTTTGGTGCTTTGTTTGGCTTTTATGAAAATATGAAAATCAGATATTCATTGTGCCTGACAGATTTTTTTAATTTTCGTTTTCCCTCAAACACACCTGCTTCCAGTTACTTGTCCAGGTAGCAAAAACCTGCTGGAAGCCATTGAAAAATATTTCTGTATTAGGATGCTGAATGGACCTTGGTACATGAGCTTAGAGGTGTGGAGCAAGTCTGAGCCCCACAAGCTTGCCAGGACATTTGATGCTCACTGGCAACTGTATGAACAGTTCCACTGGCAAACACAGAAGTGGTAGTGGAGAGTTACCTTTTCCCCACTCCCCAGGGATGGTCACCATCCACTGGCCGAGGCAACACTAGTGAGACACACAGCAGAGCTACTGCCTGTGCTGTAGGATCCCTGTGGGGAAGTAAGGCAGCTCTCTCCAAGTTTGGATTTCATATGAATTGCAGTCAACCTGAAAACTAAGGCCTGACAACCCTATTCACACTGTCAAATGTTGTACACTACCCAGAGGAATTCTTTACACACCTTCAGAGGCCAATAAACGGGCTAATCACTTCTCAATTTGATTATTACGCTGCCAAGACCAAGGCAGGATATGCTTCAGGATGTCATAAAAAACAAAGATTAAGACAACAGGTGTCATGTTCTGTCCCAATGTCAGTACTATCAGTGAAACAACACATTCTAATTTTCAGAACACCTCACAAGGGCAACTACAATTTACAGGGCTGGTAAGCCCAATGGTGTTTAGCATGTAAATCTCTGAGTCTGAGGCAGGTACCTGCTGTGAAAAGACACAGCCGTAGCATTTCTTGTATCAGGGACCAGGGAGTGATGCTCTTGTTGCCTCTTTCTCTCTCCTGCTTCATGTGTCTTCAAGAACAATGTCTATAAAACAGCTGAGCATCACTCCTCATTAAAGTGAATAAAACATAAGAAAGATCCTTCTTAGAAACATGAGCCTAAAATAAAATAGAGGGATCTATTGCTTTTTTTTTTTTTTTTAGATGGTATGCCGTCATTCCTCAAAATGGCTAATGACACAGAACATCTATTTTCCCCTCAGGTATTTTTTTAAAAAGCAGAAAACAAGCTAAATGTATACGCATCTAGTATTCTTTTACCCAATACAAAAAAATTGGGGAGGGCGGAATCAGCCAACTAAATAGTAAGCACAATAAAAACATGAAATGTGCTAAAAAACCCCAGCTGGTTATAGGACTGAAATAATAAAAAATGGACAAATACAGAATCACAGAAAAGTTATGTTAAAAGAGATCTCTTAGGATATTGATCTCTCAAAGGTTTTGATTGCACACCTGTATCAGTAAAAACTTTCTGAGTACAAATCCTGTGTATATGTTTGATTATGTATTTATAAATTGTGTACAGATGAAGTTCTAACATTTCTTTCTGTACCTCAGTGGAGTGTCTTGCACAATCCCTGGGCTGTGAACACTTCTGCTCTAAAGACTGCTGCTCTAAAGATCATCTAGACCAGTTCCCGCTGCACTGCCTTCCAAGTAAAAGTAAGTTGTTTATTGTTGCTAAAACTAAACTATCTGGTACAGATTTTAATATCAACAAAGATTCCCCTGCTCTCTGAACAGAAAGGTGGTTACAGTTCTCTCTGTTGAAAACACTTATGTCCAATTAGAATTTTCCTTGCTGTAAGTTTTGACCATTGTCTCATCTTTTTGTTGTGCAACACAGAGAAAAGCCTGGCTTCGTTTTCTCTGTTACTCCATCTGTAGCTTCAGAGAGCAGTTTGATCTGTCTTCTCTTGTTTAGCATGTAAGGTGAAACAAACTCAGTTCTGTAAGTTTCTCCTTTTGTCATAAGCTGTGGATGCTACACTTCTTAGTTTGTTGCTGTGCTGAACTTCCTCCTGTCTGTGCGTCTCTCTCTTCTGTTGGGAAGGACTCAATGCTGGACAAATATTTTAGATGCAACCTCAGAGGCACTGAGTCCAGAAAGATAATCAAATTACTACTACTCCAGCCTGCACAGTTGGCCTCATTACCCCAGGAAGCACCGCCGACTCAACATGCCAGGCACTGGAGCTGCACGGCCCTTTCTGCAGCTGCACTCTAGCCTACTGTACCGAGACACAGTTAGTGCATTACAGGTGCCCAGCTTTGCATTTCTCTTTGTTTAACTTCATGATGCTTGCTTGAGTCAGCCCATTCCTTCAAGCTGTTGGAATTGCTCTGAAAGGCAGCCTATCACCTGACATTGACAGTTTGGCTTAACTTCGGGGCCTGGATAAGGCTGTATCCCATGACATATCATCTCTGTTACCAATGAACACATTAAAATTCTCAGATCCAGTAACAAACCTTGAGGACCACCATCCATTAATAGGTGCCAGTTAAAATCTCAACCAGCTAACCTTTTAAGACTGCAAATCAGCAAGTTTTTCACCCACCTTGTAGCCCACAAATCCAGTCCCTACCTTCCTTAAAGATATCTTCCTTTCCAAATCTACCACACTTCTTCCAGCTTCTCCTAAAAATATGGAAGCCTGCACTGAAGGCAAGACAAATGAGAATAACTGCTCTCTGTTCATCCACAGAGACAGTTATTTCATCACTGGGGCAAATAATGGTGGTAAAGTATGATTTGTCCATAGTAAATCCATGTTGGTTGCTCCCAATCACATGCACCAGTTCCATTTCTCAGCAGTTTGGCTCTCTTAATTCCATCCTTGCATATCCAGGCAATGTCTCTATAATGCTCTCTAGCAGTCCATCCCCTCTTCTGTGTCTTTTAGTACAAGATCAGGAGTCCTCTGTTCAAACTGGTCTCCTGCTATGCTTGCTTGATTGATTGCATGAGGGGGACAGTTTTTGTTCTCTGAGGAAGATTGCCCTGGAAATCAACCAACTCCTCTATTCCTCTGCACTTTAGGGCACCTTCACATGGGATTCTGCCTGCCAGTTTCCCAATCAAGCCAAAGACAACTCTCCTGAAGTCTACGATTTTTGTTATTTTTCATCCCCACTTTCTTCTCCATCCCCGCTTTCTTCAGGGCCTTTATCATCTCATGGCCAGAGAAACTAAGGCTGCAACTCTCACATCCTGAACCACTTTATATTTATTCATGAGTAGCAAATCCTACAGAATACCTCTCCTAATCATGTCTCTTACTACCTACATCAAAAAAGTGTCTCCAACATATTTCAGAAATTTCTGGGATTGTTTATGCTCTGTCAGGTTGCCCTGGGTAATCCAAGTGTATTTACAAATTATTATCTTTAAGTCCCTCCCATTTATTTACACTCTCAGGTTAACAACCATTTCTCAGTACTGAGCTGACCACCAGAAAGACACAAAAACGCCCAAGAATTCCTTATGTTATTGGGATGATTTTAGCCTGAGAAATCTACTGGATAAACTGTGATTCCTTACACTGCAGCATGGATCAGAAATATTATCTGGTGGCCTCGGTGGCTGGGCCCAAGCCATTATCTACAGACACCAAAAGCACTGTGCAACAACTTGTGAATTGGAAACAAAGTTGAACAAGTTGGCAAATTCCTACAAACACTTCAGATGAAAAAGAGGACTGTCTTGTAAACAATTCATTAGCAGGGGAAAAAAAAAAAAAAGGTAGTTTTTCAGCAAATAATTTAAGCAGTTCTACTCTCCACTTCATTGGAATAAGCTTCAACTTATCTATTTCCTGGATTATCTCAGTTCACAGGAGTTTCTTTTAAAACCAAACCAAAATAAAACAAAGTGAATGTAATATCAAATTTAGTTATCAAGACCTATTTATGGCACATAAGTCTTATGATTAAAAAGTTGGTCGACTAAGTGTCATATTGCTCCAAAAGAAGAAAGTGCTGTCAGCTTTAACAAAAATCAGATAAATCCAGGCCTGTTTGTGGCTCAGGACTGGAGGAATGCTGCTCTACCAGTATAAAGAGACTGCAGTTCAGGTGAATCTATTTGGTAGATTGTAGCAGCAGGGAGTCCTGGTTGTCTAAGGTGATAGGGGCACTCAGAGCAGTTCTGAAGCTGATGAGAAGGTCACTGACATTAGACATATTAACAGAGAAAGGAAGATTTGCTAAAGCTCCCGTAAAGGAAACTGTATCATTGAGCTTACAGGCATCTCCACAGAATTATGCTGTACACTTGGAAGAAGTTGAGGAAAGAAAAACAGCAGAGAAAAGAAAAAAAAAAAGCCATTTATTTAAAGCTTGATCAATACCTGGTCCAGTGGAACTTCTACAAGAGTATCTTCATCTTCCTGCACTTCAGCTGCCCCCCAGATTTCAGACCGCTCTTCTCTGGCTTTGTAAATATCTTCACCTACAACAGGAAAGACACCGAGCGGAAGGCAGTGAAGCCCAGCGGTGACACCGTGTGCCTCGGCCGCTGACCCGCAGAGTCAGTGCGGCTCCGAGAACGCGCCTCTCGGCTGACCCATCATACCAGGGGTTTAAGAAATACTTCAGTCTCCCATCATTTCCAATTTGTTTTTCTCTCCTTTTAACAACAAATACTTATATACTACACAATTTAGGGAAAGGGAAAGGAAACAGGGACTTAAAAGTCCTGGATCTGAAGTTCCTATACTTCTGGCAAAGGTTCTGAGTGAATCTTAACACATTATAACAACAACATATTACTTCTGTTTCTACAGAAGTAATTTAGTAGTTAATTACCCTTATAACATACATATATCAAAAATTTCAGGTTCTGAATCAGCAACAAACATGCTGCACTAGGAAAGGATTAAAAGATTAACAGAAACAGTTGGGACTAGTGCTACTCCCCACCATTGGGCACATGCATGGAGAAGTATGGATGAAATTCCACATCCACTTTAAAAAAGCACCTACTCCTAGCTAACAGGGTTTAATGGTTACAGTGATATTCAATTTTGCAAAGATATTCAATCATGAAGTCCAGCTGTCAACCCAGTAGCACCACCATGTTCACTATTAAAGCATGTCCTCAAGTGCCATATCGACACTTTTTTGAACACTTCCAGGGATGGTGACTCCACTACGTCCCTGGGCAACCTATTCCAATGCTTTACAAACCCTTCTCTGAATTTTCCTCATATCCAATCTAAACCTCCCCTGGCCCAACTTGAGGCTATTTCCTCTTGTCCTGTTACTTGTTACCTGGGAGAAGACTGACACCCAACTGGCTACTACTGCCCATTCCTACTTTTACTAGCAGGTCTTTATATATGGAGGAAAAATAAGGAACACAGAAAGAACAAACAGCTTCTCCCAACGTACACCTGAGCTCAAACTGGAGAATCTGCTACCTTGAATAGCATCTATTAGTTCCACAAGACTCACAAAGCATGGTAAAGCTGAAGTGAGAAGCAGGCAGTCACTTCTTCAATAAACTGAGTGACTTTCCAACCATTTCTGTCAGCAGGTGGAGCAGTGGTAGCATTAAATAGAGATAAATATTTTCCTGTTTCTGTCTGCCGTCGACCAAAGTAAGATTCCCCAACAGAAGTCAATTCATCGCCATAAAAAAATAAATTAAATATAAGGAAAAAAAGAAAATAACAGTTGATGATATCCAGGGTGGACAACAGCCTTTTCCTGCATTTTTTGCATCTTACATAATGATTCTGAGTCTTCAAAAATCATAAACCAAGCATGCAAAGCCCTTCCTGAGAGGTCAGCTGTGGTAGTCTCTCCCTCCTATATTCTTAGCATGAACAACTCAATCTGCAAAAACTTGACTGAAAAAGAGTTGGATAAAATTATATCCACTAATCAGCTAGAATAGTATTTGATAGTACCAGATGCAATGGTATTTGAATCAAGAATAAAATAAACCTGAAATTTTACAAGCTAACTCCTGATAACACAATTCTATTACAAAAGACTATATTTCACTGATCTTTTAAAACTCAAATTTACAAAACTACTCCTGACTCAAAGTAAATTTGCAACTCATGATTCGAGACAGAAGTACAAAACTGTGCTGTTGGATGACATATACTGACGGTTTAGACCACAAATTGTTATTGTGCACTTGATTGTTAACATTTAGATGGTAGTGAGAAGAAATTTCAAATGTTATGGAAAGTATCATTTATTTCTCCTGACAGATCCTAATTGGTCTGTATTAAAGCCATGAGGAAGAAGAGCCATCCCAGCATGGTAGCAGTATCTGTGGTCAGGGTCCAGTCTTCTAGCCCTTGAAAAAAGAAATGGGAGGAAGGGGAACATCACACCATAAGGTAAGAAAAACAGTTTCACAAAGAGGATGTTTACAACTAAATTTGTAAATTGCTATCGCCGCTGTCACAGCATAGTGGGGGGCAAATTCTCCAAGTGCCTCCAGCAGCTCTGCTGTAGGAGGAGTGTCAGCAGCTATCAGCTAACTGGAGTTTGTGTGATTCTCCCAAGGTCTAGTCATTTTGTTACACAGAACCAGGCAGCCAGCCAGGGATCATCAGGGACAGCAAGGTGTCCTCGGAGAAGACCGGCTCCTTTTCTTCTCCTTTTTGCAGGGCAGAACAGTGGGAAAACAGACAAAATATGGTTTTTATTTTGCTTTGTCAAAAGCATAAAGAAAGAACCACATGAGCTTAACTTCCAAGGTATACTAAAAATCATACAGAGCCTCCTCTGGTACGGAAATGAAGTCAGGAATGTAGCAGTTAAGCACAAGTGCATTTCCTAAGCAGAAAAAATGTTTGCAATTTCAGTTGGCCAGAGTAAAAGGACTATTGAAGAGCTATGCAAGCATATTATTCTACTATTTCACTGTTTTAACTGAAGATCAAAAGCCACTATACTACAACAGTGTTTATCTCAGTACTGACCATTATATTGAAGGACTCCTGTAGAAGCTGTTGCTATCTGGTTTCCTTTTGTAGGATTGTTAGAAAAGTGTTGTCTGGACACAGAATTCTCTGGATTCTGGCTTTTTTTGTCTTTCCCTTTGGGAAGCTGAGGCGAGGAACTGTTTTCTCCCTGGTAACTGGATCCAGCCATAGATTTAGATTGTTGATCATTTCCCTGAAAAGAAGTGTATGTAACTATCACTGATGAAAATTACAAACTTTATTTTTTTAATTTCAGTAAGGGCTGGTACCAGGTATGAAAGAAACATATTTATTTACAATCAGTAATATCTTAAATTCTTTAGAAAAGCATAACTATCTTATCAACCTACTGTATGATTTGACTAATTAAATTCTTCTCCACAACTCTCAGGAGAAAATAACATATTTATTAGAAGAAAATAATGCTCCATTTAATTGAAAGAATGGCTAGATGAATATATCCGTGGATGAATATTATATATAGCTATAGCTCATCTATATATGTGGAAAGTCATGAGATGTAACACATATAAGTTGTTAATAAACCATTCTGTGTAAGTAACACATGGGCATTATTCTACGTGTCAAGAGAAGCTGGAGGAGAATGGCAGTCTTCATGTGGCAGTAACACTGACTGCCAAGCAGACACTAAGAAAGAGGTTTGTGGGCACACCTCTGAATCACCTTCAGGGACATCAGCCAGTTTCCCTGTTTGCTCTGTGGTGTATCTAAAAACAGAACCAGAAGCCTTATTTTCACAGCTTTTGATGTATGTATAATCCTTGGTATTCTAGCCAGGGATTTCATTATTTATGCACCTTTTTCATCAGTCTAGATCTATTCACAATCAACATCAGAAAAAAAATGGACTGCATACAGCAGCCCTTTAGAGTGCTGTTTGTATCCTCCTGGGCTCTGTAAAGACTTTACCAACTGAACACCCTCATCACTGCCCCTCAGTAGTTTCTTTCTAATCCAGTTCTGTCAAAACACTCCATGTAACAACAAAACACTCCAGCAGGTAGAGCAGAAAATGTTATCAGGACCTGGAACAGTTCACCTTATCACAGACTCAGCTGAACGACAAAAGATTAGTGTGTTCTACTTCACTATTTCACTTAGTGTAGCTGCATGAGCAATTCGTGCCATTTTAGAAACTGCGCACCAGAAAGGCCTTTCATTCTGTAATGGTCGTGGGCAATTCTTTTCACCTCAGTGCTAAAGTTAAGAGGCAACAGTATATATTAAAATTTTTCAGAAAAATTTCTTTAAAAATCCTGGATACATTATTACATGCTTATGTGATTCTTCTAGTTTTCACATAATCAGCAGAAATCAGCACTATTAAAAATATCTTACTTAAATACCATCTTGCTTTTACCTTCTAACCTACCACTTATCTATCAATACCATCAAATCTACTGCTTATCCTTTCTCTATAAAGAGAAATGAGTACACAGCAACATTTCAGTTCTTCTGATTCAAATTGGAGACTGCTACTCTCAAGCAATAATATTAAAGAAATGTAGATATCAAATTGAAACAAACAACTGCATCATACCAGTTCAAGTGTTTCATTAGATATTTAAGAGCAGTAGTACATATTCCTGCTTCCTTAAGTTTTGAAACTTGTTATCAAGTGTCAATCCCAATGCACTAGAAGTGAGTATTAAATAAATTTCTGTACCTGTTGTTAAGCAATAGTAGAAGAGGTAAGAAGTTAGAACTGTTAATGAGTTGTCTTTACAAATTCAAAGCTCACATTTTAAAACCAAACAGCACTTGAAAGTATGTTCTTTACTGAGGTTTTATTTTCTACTGAATTCCAACAGAATGGAAACAGACTTATATTTTACAGCTTACTTCTTTTTAGTGACTCCATGGACATTTTTGTTTATTTGTTTTGTAAACAGCGAATGGACATGATCAATTACCACAATTGTAATGACAGACAGTGCATCCGACTCCCTGCTGTCTTGTACTTGTACAGTAAACTGCACTTGTACAGAATTGGTGAAAACATACTTATATTCTGATTTGGCACTGTTTTAAATCCACAAAGAACTCATGCTGTAGCAAGGTGGGGGTCAGCCTCTTCTCCCAGTCAACTAGCAACAGGAGAGCAGGAATTGGCTTTAATCTGCACCAGGGGAGGTTCAGGTTGGACATCAGGAAAGATTTCTTCACTGAAAGGATGATTAAGCATTGGTACAGGCTGCCCAGGGCAGTGGAGGAGTCACCATCCCTGGAAGTGTTCAAGAAATAACTGGACATGGCAATTAGTGTTGTGGTTCAGTTGATGTGGTGGTGATTGGTCAAAGGTTGGGCTTGATGATCTTGGAGGTCTTTTCCTTTAGGTATATAGTTTGAATAAATAGATAAATTAAAAAAAACCACAAATATATCTGATCAGGCTTATAGTAAAGACCTCAAGGAAGCAGCTGATCTTTGCTATGGAAGATTTTGTAAAAAACAAAGCAACCATTACTGCAGTAATATTCTCTCAGATTTCTTTTGTCTAATTGACACTGTAAATAGCTACAGATTCATTAAGCTTTAAAAAGTGTACCACCAGGTGGCTCTGGATTTTTTTCTTTACAGATTTAATTAAAACCCAAAGGACAAGGACTTTCCATCTGCCAGAATTCAGCCAGATTAGAAACTTAATACTCACACTGCCTTTAGACTTTCGAGATCCCACAATCGGAGGTAGCACAGAGGATTTGGAACTGCAGAAATAAATAAGCCATATCTTAGAACTGTTCACCGTCTCACCATCGCAGACACTACGTACCGATAACCCAGTCATGTAACACCAAGATGGCTATGCTGACAAAGCTAATTGCTTTCTTCATTGCCTGTTTTTACTAAGAATCACTCATTCCTGTTTACTACACTATATTTAAATGCATCATCATTAATTTATTCAAGCAAATGCATTTATATTTCCTCACAGTGCATGCTTTATATACCATGAATTTTCAGAGCAATATCAGTGAATTACAATGTGAATTCTCCTTACAACTACTGTAATGAAAAGTTCCAGCAATTTCAACAAAACTGTTTATTTCAATTGATGAACATAACTTTTCACTATCCTTAAATTCATTAGTTGCAAATGCTGTTTTGCAAAATACTTTCAAGTTATTCACATTGTCCACAGTTGCTCAAAAAAAAAAAAAAAATTATGTTGTAGTTCATATCCAGAATTTGGGCAAATTCTCTAAACTGCACCAATTTATGGGACAAATTTCCATTTATTTACATTTATTTCAAAGAAGTGTGTCCCAATTTTCATGTTTTCCAAAGATATGAAAAGCACAAGTTTCTCCTAACAGGCACTCAGTTTAGGTCTCTACTGTGTGATTGATCTAGCCTATAAAAAATAGACTCAAACATAAAGCAATCTTAAGGGAACACATATTCCACAAAAATTACTAAGCAAAAGTATATATTAACTGCTGTAGCAGCATCTAGTCTCATTCAGCTCTACATCCCTTTTTTTTTTCCCCCAAGAAAAAAATAAATTAAACGAAGTCAAAATAATCCTTTTTCCGACACTAATTTTGTGATACATGATCAAAGGAATGTTTATGAGATGAACTGGTCTGCTGAATTTCCAATTTTGCTTTTGTTGTTATGTCAACTTTATCAGAAGTTGCCAATAAAGTTTTGCATCCATACTAATCCACACATCATTCTTGGAATAATGATTTTGTGCTTTACTGGTAGCACTTTGCAAACAAACTGACACACACACAAAAAAACGAGGAGTATATAACACGCCTTTAGAACTTACCCCTGTGGTCTTCTCATTGTAGATTTGCTAAACAGTAGATCACCATATGGCAACTTCTTAAATTTTTCTCTACCCACTGCAACATAAATTTGCCCATTCTCCAAGTCTGACCCATTCTGAACGAGTTTTCCATCTAAAGTGTAAAGTCTGAAAAAATATGAAAATGCTTAAAATAATAAAACTTAACATTTAGTTGGGTGCATTAAGAGCATTGAAAGCTATGTTAATCTAAACTCACTAAATCATACTGAATTTCCAGATCTGAAACCCAGTAAAGTACAGTGCATGACATACAACGATCAGAAGCTACCGAAAAAACCCATAAACCCCAAAATCAAGGAAAAATAAAGCTAAATAATTACTTAAATCACAGTTTATATGAAAACTATGAAATATGAAGTGCTATGACAGATTAAATACTCTCATAATTCCTGAAATTAAATACATGACCTGGTACTTTATAAGGTCTTCAATGCCTTTCCCCTGATACCTCGGAAGGGATCTATTCTCTGTGAGTTCCTGACCCCATTTCATACCAAGTTCCACCTTCCGTCTTTGCTCTGGGCACCCCGGGAAAAACAGGGCATTCATGACTGAAAACCCAGGACCTGTCCACCTAACACAGACCAAATTGATAATATTGCAATTACATTGTTGTATTGTATAAGATCAGAAGGTTGGAACAGGTAGATTTTTATTGCAACGGTTTCTGTTTGAGAAGAAAGAAATGCATCAAGGACTGGCAGGGGGAGGAGGGGCAGGTGGCAACACATTACTTACTTCATTGTTGAGTCTTTGATTTGATTTTTTGATGGTCAAAACAGTAAGTAAGGAGGGAACATTCAATAATAAAATAGCTCCTATGAAGCATATTCCAAAACTCAACAATATTTATATTTAATTTAAAATTCAATAATAACAGCTTTCATCTAAGTCTTAAATGCAGGAATGTTGAATGGTTGTCTTAAATGCCTTTCTAGAAGCCTTCTACAGGAGGTACTGTATGTGTTAGTCATAAATTTCAATTTTTTCACATGTTTTGAATAAATGCACAGATGGAGACTTCAAAGCCTGTCTGGGCAATGTGTTTCAGTATTTGATGACCCTTACAGTAAATATATATATTTTTTAATGTTCAGGAGTTTCCTGTATTTTAGTCAGTGCCCATTGTCTCCTAGCCAGTCAGTGAGCACCACTGAGAAGAGCTTGGATCCAACTTCTTCACTCATTCCCACCAGGTATGTATACACATTTAAAAGTTTCCCCTGAGTCTTCTCTTCCTCAGGCTGCAGAGTCCCAGCTCTCCTGATATGACAGGTTTCTTCAAGCCCTTCATCTCTGTGGCCCTTTGCTGCCCTTGCTCCAGCATGTCCATCTTTCTCAAATTACTCTCAGGCAAGTATCTTAATGCTATGTGTCTCCTGCCATATGGAAGCACCTTGGGTTTCTAAGTGCAAAGACTGGAAGTTTTGAAAGGTGAAACTGCAGCTTTTAAAAGTCTTGATCACATTGCTGCTTCCTTATGAAGAGGTATGCTAACTCTGAAGCACCCAATTTGTATTACTCATATTTACTTTGTAGTGCAAACATTTCACAGGCATGCCAGCAACTCTAAGAGGAATTTTTGTTTCACTACCAGCCAACATCAGTTACATCCAAACAATGAAAATAAGACAAGGTATGTGAAAACCAGTAAGAGACCTATTTCTGAATTAATCTCACTGTGTTCTGCTAGATTGCATTTTGCTTTGTAGAACTTGGGAAAAAACAGCAAATTAGTGTACCACAGTTTGAGAGTTGTTTATACATTTACATGGTGCTGCAGGTATACAGAGGTATGTACAAACATGACTGTGGGGTTTTGTTCCCAATCTTTCACTTTGCTTGAGTTTTAACATTATATTTAACACACAAAAATAGTTTGTTCAATATAACTCACAAAAATGTAACAGATTTAGCTGTCAATCTCTAATCATATTTTTTCAATCTTAAAACAAAAACCACAGTAACAAAATCAAACATAATCAGTCCCTGAAGATGAAACAAAAAAAAATTCATTTTTAAAAAATGGATCTTCAAATAAATAAATAAATATTGACTTAACAAGCATCACACAAGTGTGACACTAACTTCTGAAGGCTTCTAGCCACTCAGTTGGTCACAACCATTCACAGACCAGCTGGGTTCCCTCTGGCTAGTATTATGTAACAAAGATGTCCTTGTGATCACTTCTGGGGCTTACCCAGGGTTTGTTCTGTGAGTCTGTAGACTTCCATTTTCCCTCCTGAATCCAAGTCAAAAAGTGACAGTCAAAACAAAGCTAGCATAGAGGCTGACAAAGGAGACAGCAAAGACTCAGCCTGTGGGACCTATATCCCCACACCCCCAGTTTCCAATGCACCGGGTACCTGCCCAGCAGGTTGCTGTACCCCATCCCCACGCACAACCTGGCAAGCAGAAAAGCTGCTTTCCCATTGTCTCCTCTATCGTATTTCTTCCTTACCTCCCTATTCTGATCGGAGTGATCAACAATTTCTTTTTTAAAAAGCCCCACATGAAACTGCATAAGACTTGGCAGCTTTGTAAGTCTTTTAATAACATGGAAAAGAAAAACTTCCATATACATAATGCAGGTTCTTGTAAGTCCACTTATCCTTCTTTAATGAGAAACATATCTTCCTAGCATCAGTGGTCTTACCACATTTCCCCTAATGCTAACATAGTTTCAGTAAGCCCCAGCAATTAAGTGTAACTTATTAGAGAACAGTGATCACTTAACTAATGTATTTAGTATGTATTTCTAGGATTTTAAAGAAAATAAAATTAAAACTGAGTTAATAGAAAACCAGCAAAGGGAAAACATTAAATAATTCAAAATGTCATGTACATTATTTTATTTTTAAAGGATTAAAACTGAGCACTGAAGGGAACTTCTCAAAAGGAATCATGGTTATATATTGAATGCTTTCATGTACATCATTCAGTTTCACCAAAGAGTAACACCAAGTAATGAGAATAAAATATGAAAGATTTTTTAATTGCTAAACAATCTCAGAGCAGAAAGAATTGGTATCTTGTAAATGGCTATTGCTGCTTTGTTCACTTCTGAGTTACTCTAGCTGAGAATCAGATCCAGAAAGCCACAACAGATGTAGGCTTACTTTACTGCAAGTAAAAGTGCTAAGCAGCCAGCTAATAGAAGCAAAGAAAAGTAGGGCTGAGAGGAAAAACTAGGTAAGAGCTAATAGTCCAGAGATAACATTATCTTTTCTCATTTGTGTCAGCTCTGGGAAAGCAATCAGAAGAACTGAAAGACTACCTCATCTTCACTGATCTGAGAAAGATTTTGCAAGTTTAGCCTCAGACATTGCATAAACTGTGAAGAATGCATTTCCCCAAAAGGCCCTTTCCCATCTGAGGAACAGATTTCTGTAATGTGCTCTGCATGGGGCAGCACTGGGTGTCAGCGATTTGCTTGTACACACCTTGGCAGCCCACTGACACAGCCTCATGGACATCACAGAAATCATTCTGCTTGTAACAACTACCAAACACCATTTTAGATAATTTATTTTACATTGTAAAAGCCTTAAGGGACTGAAACTTAACTATCCAAGAGGTCACCTCCTATTCCTGAGGTACCACAACAACTCAGAACAAATGAGGTACCGGAATTGCCAAACCCCCAGCTACAACTTTGGCCTTGGTTTTTATTAGGAGGCTGAGAAGGCTGAGCATAAAGCATATCCTGGTCTTAGCCCAGGTATACAAAACCCAAAGAATTCATAGTTTCCTTGAAATTGTTTAACCCAATGAATTTAAAGAACTATCAAAATTAAAAGGTAACACGGATCACACGTATCTCACATTCCAAACATCTTCACCAACTTTATTGTGCTCATTTATTTCATTATAACACGTAACTTAATTATTAGTACTACATATATTGCATTATTATTACAGGCCTTCTAACTAAATATTTAATTAATATTAATTAAGAAATAACAGCTGAAACAAATTAAGGTTATTCTTTTTTAAAATAGCAGTTGAAATGAAAAATGAAGGTTATTTGGAGTTAACATATTTCCACTTTGTGGCTTTTTGATGTATTTTCATTTTCTTCGAGTGGAATTTCCCACGAAGTAGGAATAATCCCTTATATCTACCTATGAAGTTTTAAAAACAAATCTAGGCATATCAAATGTATCTTGCAATTATTCAGCTTCCTGATACCTGTGAACAGCTCCACTTCTGAGGGTAACTTTTCCTGTAACCATTTCAAGAATATGATCCCAGTGATTTAGTGTTTTCCTGGGAATGAGGAGGCGCACTGCAGGGCTAATAAGGTCTCCGTTAGCAATCAAGCTGAAATAAAGCACAGGAAAATAATTTGGAGAAGCATTTTAAACAAAACTCAGCTGAAGTGAACACACCATAACCACCCCTGAAACGGCAGTTCACTAACTGAAAATTCTACTTACGAAATAGTGTAGGGCTCTTGGAGTGGCTTTCGAAACCGTGCTGACACAGTGATTCTACTGTGAATAACTGGCTTGACCTGCAAGAACAGAAAAGAACTAGAGATTAGTAGTCATAAAAAGTTTGCCCTGACCACCATCACCAAGTGGGACAGCGTGTCTGCAGAAAGAAGTTCCTGTCTTCAAAACATGCATTTTATTCTATTCCAGATTCACCTTCTACAGACCATACGTAATTACCGCCGCAGATTTAGGCACATGATGAATAATGACAGCACAGCACAATACAGTGAACTATAGCACAACATGTGGTTTGCACTGAGAGGTCAGAACTGTATGGACATCTTTGGTGACTTGTCAGCTTTTGTCCTACAGACCCAAAGAAATACTCCCGAACACTGTTCTTGCTCTTAGGCTTTATTGCTTATAACCATGGTGCAGGCAATTAACCTATCTTCTCTTTTTAACACTAAATTCCATCAGTAGATCTCTCTGCTACCACAATAAGTACTTTTGCTCTTGTACAGGTCTTTACATCCAAGTCCATCAGTAATTTTTAAAAGTTGCTGAATACTCTGCTCATTTTAGGGCAATTCCTCAAAAGTGAGGTGACCTGCAGAATTTTAGTCCTCAGGCTACTTAACTATCAAGGATTATTCCCTGTACTCTTTTGAACAGGCACTGCACTGAAATCAACATTAATGTCATTATACTGAACAGAAAGTTAAAAAAAAAAGATAAAACCCAAACTCCAAAATCATCATGAAGACTTTTTAATTCTTTATCATTAGCAAATCCAAATAAGGCGTTAGACCCAAACAAACCTTCAAAAGTTATAGTACATGCATTAACAAGTTGGGTACATTTCTAAAAAAAATACCATAAAAGCTTCAAGGATAAAACAGCGGGCATGCACAGAGACACATGCTTTCAAATAGATGCACAAAGCTTATTTAAACGGGCAGTGCTCCAGTCACTGTGTAAAGCAGCCTAATGACATGATGTGTTGCAGTTTTATCATGCTCTGTGCTAACTTAACAAATGCTTCTCGATTAATTTCTAGGAAATGGTCTGAACTTTAATTCTTTGCTTGGATTTTCACACAAATTCATTTAGTACTGACATAATTGTTTTCCAGATCTTTCTCTTGCAACAAAGTGAAGGGCCTTGAGGGAAAGTGGGAGAGGAGCGGCTGAGGGCACTTGGTGTGTTCAGCTGGAGAAGAGGAGAGACAGGGTCAGAGGAGGGGCAGGCACTGATCTCTGCTCTGTGGGGATCAGGGACAAGTCCTGGGGGTATGGCATCAAGTTGTGTCAGGGCGGGTTTAGGTTGGATATGAGAATGAATTCTTCCCCCAGAGGGTGGTTGGGCACTGAACAGGCTCCCCAGGGCAGTGGGCACAGCACCAAACTTGTCAAAGTTTAAGAAGTATTTGGATAATACTCTCAGGCACAGGGTGTGACTCTTGAGGATGGTCTTGTGCAGGGCTAAGGCTTGGGCTCGATGATCCTTGTGGGTTTCTTCCAACTCAGAATACTCTGTGATTCTGTGACTTGAAAGCCTACACTGGTCATGAATGGAGGAAGGCAGAATTAGCCTTTGCACAGCAAAGTGACAAAACAGGAGCAATCAGCAGCAGAGAGGCACGAGGATTTGAAGCTCAGTGCAAAGGGATATTTTGGCCAGAGATTTCTAGAAGAGAAGAGACAGCAAGAAAGATGCTACTGCAGCATTGTGCCAGCTGTGCTTGTAGACCAGACTAGAAGACTGCTGGAATGCTGGGGGCCTTTGCTTTACACAAGCAATCTACTAGGCAGTGTATTTACTCCTTAAGATGAATTTTGGAGATACATGTTTGTCTTGGTACAGTGAGAAATTTTGCACTAGGCTGTACATAAGCTACACATTAATGCTTAATGTAATTGCAATTCACAGTCTTGCTGTTAATTCCAGTGTGCTTTGAATCAGGTGGAAGATTCACACTGGAATATTACTGGCTTGGAAAGAGAGGAAGAGGTTGTTATCATACAGTTCACTGGGGGAGGCAAAGACATTGAGACTGGCAAATACATTCGGAGCTCAGCCATTCTTGCAGAAACATTTGAAGCACATTCTTCAGAGCATAAGTGGTCATTTATGTCACCAACTTTTGAAATGCAAATTTATTGAAGAAAATACGCCTTAAACTACAACATCTGAAAACATTTCTATTGCTGCTGTCAGCAATTAACAGTTATTTTCTCTATGAAAGTAAGCGTCTAACAGAGAGCTTTGTAATACAGAAAAAAATAACAACTTTCTAAAGGGTATGCCATTGAAGGTTGAGGCAATACTGATTTACTTCCCTAGCATCAGGTCCTAATATTTAGGCTCCAAATACACATTGCATCCAAAAGGGGAGTTAGTTCATTTTGGATACCCTTATATCTTTCTATGTAGCTGTTAGGTTGCCAAGGTAATCCCTTATAAAGTATTCAATATATAAATAGTAAAGTTTCATATCACCTTTTCTAAAAGTTGATTCCACATCCGTTCCTGATGCTCACTTCTACTGTTGATACCTATGCTCGAGCTCTCCCACAGTCTCTCCAGAAAGTGCATCAAACTAAGTTCTCTGATGCAGTCTGCAGCACTCCGGTTTCAATGCACCACACTTTACTGGAACTGGCTAGGAAGCATTTGCTAACCACAAAGAAGCCCTTTAGGATAGTTCCCAGTGTGCCCAATTACTTAGCTGTTCCTGCAAGCTGACAAAACCATTAATTTTGGCTAGGCTCCTCAGAAGGCCATCATGTTATTGCATGTAGTCCAATCCCTAGGCCCCTGAGAAAACAACCAACCTGACAGATGTTAAGAGCTCGTTCATTATTCAAAGGATTGTATTTCTGCCAATAATAGATATTGTGGCATCAGCTTTCAAGTTTATCTTTTGTGTCTCTCTCTCAGAGTCAATAATGTTTCTTACAAGTGAGGTCTGTTCTTAAACAAGCACACACAATCCCATACACAGGGGATTGTAAAATGGTACCAGCTTGGGCAGAGACTATTTGTCTTTTCTACCCAAACATGGCCTAAATCAGAACAAAATAAAAACCTGCACTGTTTTTCTAAGCCTGTTTAAATCAAAGATGAAAAGAATATGTTAGTGCAATATTAGATTTGTTACAGTAACACCATTAAAATCAGTGTATGGCAAACACTACGATGACTATGAGAATTTGGGATTGTTCAGCTTGGAGAAGAGAAGGCTTCAGGGTGACTTAATTGCAGCCTTCCAGTAACTGATGAGAGCCTCCATCCCTCAAAGTGTTCAGGGCCAGGCTGGACAGGGGTTTGAGCAATCTCCTTGAGAGAAAGGTGTCCCTCCCCACAGTAGCGGGGTTGCAACTAGATGATCTTTACAGTCCCTTTCAACCCAAAGCACTCTATGATTCTATGAAGTATCTTGCGCAGTGCATTGACAAGATCTGTTTCTGGGAGGCTGGAATAGAGTAGTCCAGGTTAAATTAAGCAGCTGCTGGACCTTGGTGGCACAAAACTCTGAAAAGTCTTTAGCCACACCTGACATGAACAACAGGAGTAAGCATACTACATCTTTTCTTGGTGTTCACAAGCTCTTAGACACAGGCTTAGGCTATTGTTGTTTGTCTGGAAGAGGAGAGATAACTAATGTCTTTGGGACAGCTTGCCTCCCAAAGGCATGTTTTACACCTGAGCTGCTTCAGTTGCCAAAACAAAGCTAAACTTCTCATGTTCATGCAGGACACAGGGACACTGGCGCTGCAAATGAAAGAAGAAAATAGGTATTTTTAGGAAAATTAAAAAACAACAAAACCAAGCAGATGGAAGGAAGTGCCCACACCTGGGGTGCTGCAAATGATGTGTGTACAACACCTTTAATTTTGAAGCTGGCAAGTATGCAGACAAGCAAGTAACTACAACATAGTACAATACAGTGTTCCACAATGCATGAGAGACAAATCTGCAAGATGCCCAATGTATGGTGTGGCTACAGCATAGTATATTAAGCTCTCAGAGTACAACAGTGCAAAAATTCAGCACAAGTAACCCCAGCCTTCTTTAAAGCCATGTTTAGAAATCACACTGCACTGTCACTTAAAAAAAAAAAAAAAAAAAAAAAAGGAAAAAAGGTAAGGGGGGAAAAAACATCTCCATACTATACACCTTTATTCTACTACTCCTGACTGTTCTGTTCACAGAGCTTAGAATAACTTCTGTCTGACCAATGTTAAACTATTTATGGTTATTAAAAACTAGGCATATAACTTTAATATACAGAAGTACGCATTAATAAAAGACCAATTGCTCAGCCACTGTAAATCAATCTAGCTCCTTTGAAGTATATGAAATTACACAAAACCATCCCAGTGGAAGACCCAGGCCAGGGGTTAATTAAAGAATACATAGTTCTACTCTTATTTTTTTTTGTAGGAGGTACCACAGTGTTGCAGTGTCTGGAATAGCCTGACCCCTCTGGCACTGCTGAGTTACCTATTAATAACAAAGTGGTCTTGGGTGAAAGTTTGTGCTTACATTCAGAGACCAGCATCACTAGCCCCTTAAACTCTTTATTTTTTTTAATTTCACCAGCCACATTCTCAGCTGATGTAAATCAGCACTTCCCCATTTACGTCAGCAACTGTAAGCATAGTTACATTAATCAATGGTCAGACCCCATTATGATTTTATCTTTAAATTTTGTACATTTTCAGTTTATTTGAAAAGACCCATTCAAGGGCAGCCTCCATCTCCTACTGACAAACGTTGCCAACAATTCAAAATTTTGATGAGATACTTATCTGAGGTATTACACGACAACATACAGCAGCAACACAAAGTTTTCAGAGGAAGAAGGAGAAAGCTGTGTCTGTTGAAACTCAGAGGAAACTTTCGGTAAGCTGGAGGCAATTAAACAAATGAGAATTTGAAAGGCAACAAGAGCTAAACACAGCTGGAAATACACCAGGGGATCACAGACTGAAAAACCACCATAGTTTTTATTTTTGTATTCTACAATAAATGGTTATTTCCCACAGTGCCTCTTACACTAACAGCAGTATGGATTTTCCTTGCTTCAGAGAGGAGTTACCATGTATGAAATGGCTTACCAAGGCACCTTGCAGAGCCTGGGAAAAACAAAATAGCTAAAGTCAACACAGACTGAGTTCTGGGAGTGGGCATTAATCCACAATGTTTGAGAACTCTGTAAACACCCGAATTTCAGAAGATATCCTACAGAGTCCCTTAGAGTTTGGCTTTCACCTTCAGTCATAATACACTGTTGTTGAATTTGTGTTGCTGAATGTTAGCTCTGAGTGTCTCCTAACATCCCTCTGAAAATACAAAGACAAGATGCACATCAGCATCTAACTGAAACACAGGAAAAAAATCCATACCCTCACAGCTGCTTTAGAACAACATGCTGTATATTTTCCCTGATGCTATATGTTAAATATAGCTTTATGCTACATATATACTAAATTTGACAAACACAGACAAAGCACTTAGCAAACACATACAACATATTGTACCATCTACCTTAGGTACTTACATCTTCTACTGTTGACTGTTGGAAAAAAAAACCCTCTGAAACTCAATGATTAGCAGCCAAACCACTACCTCAGATATACTGTCATATGAAAAATAGTTACTGAAAAAAAACAACTTTGAATTATTCTGTGCATATGTACACATGTAATATATGTATTCATGCATATATACACATACTTAATAAAATTTTCATTTAAAAATTTCTTTTATGTTTATGTTCAGCTGATCACATGAAAACAAACCAGAACAATAAGTTTTCTAAAGCTATTACAGCACAGTAAACATCTATTTCATAGAAACACAACTTTTTTTTAAGTGGGCATTTTTATATACATTGACAAAAGATTCAGAGTCAAACTCATTAAATAACTAAAAACATGCTACTCATTTTCAGAACACCACGGATGGCCTTCCTTATGCAATGCTTCTAACTTCCAGAAGCTGTACGTTGGAAAGAGAACATACATATATGGCAGTAAAGGGAAATCATCACTGAGAATGGCTACTCATTCAAGGACTCTGAGCAATGCACACACTGGTTTGAAATACACAGATCAGAAACAATGTGCTTCACTTTCTTCTTCAGAAATGTGGTACCTGGTAAAAGGTAAAAAACACAGTCCCTACCACAGAGATGCATCGAAACCGTGTGTGTTTGTTTTGGTTGGTGTGATCCTATTGCCAATCCCCATGTGCAAAGTTGTTGCTGCATTGTACTTTTCACACTTACTATTCAGAAATATAGACTGCAAAGAGGGACAGACTTAGAAAACTACGCAACCTCCTGTTGGCTACTTGGGACTTGCAAGTGGCATGTGACATTTTGCAGAGTCAATCCTTGTATGCAAAAAAAGTATACAGTTCATGAATCGGTATTTTAACTGTGAACATGCCACGCTGCATATTTAGGTCCTAAAAAGCTGAATTTTATGCACTTGAGAATAGGTTCAAATAGAAATGTGCCGTTCTTAGTTTTTGTTCTCCTTCCAGTGTATATTAAATAATTAGATACATGATAAATACAGAGGTCTAGCAGCACTTTCACAGGCTGCCATGAAGACACAGCTTAGTTATCCATAGCAAAGAAATTGCATGACTATCTGATTTATTTCCTTTCCGTACCAAAACGCCGCCCCCACAACTGCACGATTTACAGGTTTACATGTATTTACAAAGCCCAGACTGGACAGCATAAAAAAAATCCAGTCAAAACCCATAATGTCTCTGAATCAGATGCAGTGTGCTGGTTTGATTTGTAGACGTTTAAGAGCTGGGTTTTCTTATTGCTATTAATGTAGTCCTGAGTGCTATGAACATCTCACTCATTACATCACTTTATAACTAATCTTTTGAAGCTTTAAATATTTCAACACAATGTCACATTCCAAATTTATCAGCTCACGCAATGAGCCATGGCCTTGCCAGTTTGTTACAATGGCCTGTTTGTTAATCAATGTGCCCAGGAGAATTGAGAACAAATATTTACATTTCCCTAGGGTAGAACTGGGGTCAAAAGAACCAAAACCCCATTGATACACACCATCACCGCCCTGTGATGTGAAAGAAAGGAATGTTCAAGGTTCAGTGATCAAAATCAAATTAGAACAATAAGTTTTCTAAAGCTATTACAGCACAGGGAAAATCTATTTCACAGAAACATGACCTTTTTTAAATGAACATTTTATATACATTGACTAAAGTTGCAGAGTCAAACTCACTGAGGTGTTTGGTCAGTACAAAGCCATTTCAGTTATCCCACGCAGTAATTAACCTGGCTAATCTACATTTCCCTGGCTACTTTGCATTGCTAGATGGTACACTGGATAGTACAAAACAGCCTTGAGTAAGAGACTGCTAGCCTTTCTACTGGTGGGGATACAAAGCACCACTCAAACTGCTATTAACTGAGCATATTCCAGGCTTATATAAATAGGCAACAACACTACAGCTGAACACAAACTCCTCAGCCCACACTAAGCAGAGATGAGCTGGAAATGAACTATGCCAGAAGAAATGGTCATGTACTCATTCAGGGAGCCTTACAGACTGCAAAGGTCCTACAGAATTCCCCAAGGGCTTAAAGCCAACCTGTTCACCTTGAAGGTAAATCAGACTACTTTTCAGCCACAGTAAGTGAAATAGAGTTCATATTCCCTGTGCATCTGGCAAGTAAGTCTCACCTCATCCAGTTAAGCCCTGGAGAGAAAAATGTTTCACTCTGGATCTGCCATAATTTCTGGGCATTGGAGTAGGGGCCAGATCTTCAGCTGGGATAAATCAGACAATCTGCCCAAGCACTTAGTCTGTGGAGTGCTCCAAAATAGTTCAAATCTGTGTTGCTTCTGAACCCCAAGAATTGCTCCCGTTTCTTCTTGGGGGCGCATGATGAGATACCTATACTGCTTACAGAATACACAAGGATGGCATCAATAACAAAGATTTTGTTCAAGCAAAATAGATCCTCATACTCATTTCTGACACTGATATAATGCTGCCAATTTGGAGCAGTCTTGCGTCTCATGATTTGTGTATTTTCCCTGAATTCCTTAGATTCATTTAAACAAAAAGGAAGTTTCAGCCCTTCATAGCTGATCAGAAGAGCCTGAACCTTGACAGCTAAAGAACAAGAGCCAACCCTCAAAAAATCTCTTTTTTTTCCTTCAACATTTTTAATCAAAGGTATAAGTTGCTAATGTTTCCAGTAAGTCAATTTAATATGCAGCAACAAGTTCTTAATGAGACTATCAAGCCTCATCAAAAGCTTCAGTACCAGCACCTCGTCCCTCCCTCGCAGGCTCCGCGCAGTCCAGGAGGAGCAGCCACCCTACACAACAAGGCACATAGCCATCCAGGAAGAGACCAACTCACAGGCAATTAAATTCTCCAGTGGCATGAACCAAAGCCTCTACAAGTCTTTCTGCTGCCTGAAAATTCACTGAACCATCTGTAACCATGCTGCTAATCAAAATACATGAAATTGCACAGCTTGAGTACACAGAACTGAATAAAGAAAAATTTTATGCATTCATAGGTCCAAGTAGGAAAAAAGGACACAGTTTATCTTCTAACTGGATGTCTGGTCAGTTCTTCTCCAGTTCCTCCTGGTATTTAACTGTGAACGCTCATGAAGAGTATTTGTTTTGTATGTCTTGTTGTGCTAATTATACTACCAGGATACTAAATACCAAACAATAACGTAGAAAATTTAACTATTAAAGATGTTACTCGGGAGATTAAAGATGTATATCACATTTCTTTAATCTTTCCATTTTGATAGTCTTTTTCCTCAAAATACACTTACACTAGAATTACTAATTAATTTAGCATCAGAAAATGGGACCATTATTACTCAATCTGTGACACCAGCAGTAGAGGAAAACAAACTAGTCAGATATGGAGTAGCAAGAGGGTTTACTTTTCCATGTTGGTAGCGGTGTAGCAAGAGGTTTTAGTTTTGCACACTGGCAAAGGAATATGAAGAAGACCTCTATATCCAATTTGTTTCCAGACAATACAGTATTTTGTGGTTAGTAATTTAGGGTAGCACAAATCATGACTGTTTCCTTTTAACTCTTAGGAAACAAGACAGAAAGAATATGTTGTGAAGCTACATTGTTTTGACATCAAAAGGCTGTAATGTGCACATGCTGGGATAATTTCTAATTACCTATTCAGTCACTTTACAAAACTATCTGCTGTATAGACAAAATATCAAGGAACCATTTTTAATAGACAGTTAAATGAGAAAGTGAATCACAAGTCCACTTACTGAAAAATGACAAGATTTTTCTTATGATTAGACATGAATGTTGTCAGATATGATAAATGCCAGTATTGAAATAAAAAGCCAATCATAAATGCTGTGATTTTTCATGAGCAAAATAATCAGCCTTAAAACTAGCCTTAAAATAGTGGTACTGATAACTGGCAGTATCAGGAGATTTTGTGAAGAGTCTTCCACATAGACAACAACCTTCTCAGCAAAGGGCACATGGAATTAGTCACATTGCACACTATTAAGGGAACTCACACATAATAGTTAGGGCAAACCACTGCATTTTCAGATATAATTAGAAGCAATTTCCTCAAGTTCTTTTTCAGCTACCCAGATATTCAGTTATTCAGAAAAAAATAGTAAAGGCTGGTCTTACATCCAAAGATAGGTTTTTGGTTCAGAACTATATTTTATGCGTGCAAGGCTCAGGTAAGTGCAATACTGCTATAAACATTTTAATTCTTCCTTCCCTGCCCACCTCCAATTAAAATCTCTTACTTAGATCACTACTTGTTTCACTGTCTGTGTACCCTGCAAGTAACTAGTTTCAGAAAAAATCAGCAAACTTGACCAGAGGAGACTCCATTGTGTCAATAAACAAAGTGGAAAAAATCCAACAGAGTACTTGTAGGAGTACATACATCCAACTTGAATTTGATCTTCCTGTTGAGTGTGCCCATTTTAAAAAAATACAGATTACAAAGTTATGCTCAATTTTAAAATGTAGATGTTGTATTTCATAGCCTCTGAACAAGAAGTACCTGAGCATCACAGTAAATGTCATTAGGGCAGTTTTGAGGGTCTTCTAGTAAAAGGTGTCCTACTGTCTGAAGATACCTGATATACAAACCACAAAATTGCTGGAAATGTGGCATGACAGCACAAGGCATAAGAAAGTGAAAAATAAGTAAGCTGATGCTTCTTGTCAGGCAGAAGATGTAATTCAAATGTTTGTTGGGAATCATTGCTGTCTCCATACATGACAAAACAGTAGAACTAATGCACGCATCTCCCATCAATCCACATACAATATTTTTTGAAATGCAGTTTGAAATGCAGTCATCTCCTCAAGCTGTAGCATAGTGCTGTTAAAGAGAAAGAGATGAGCTTGGCAAATTACAGGCTAGAACTAGCTATAAGTTTACAATGGACACAGGCAGTGACTGGTGAAAAGCGTTTCAACTAAGTGTGATTTTTTTCAAGCAAAAACGTCCCTTCTCCAGAGAAAATACCAAGTTTTGAGGAAAATCTGCTGTTCCAAAATTCACAAAATTCTCATTTCCACCATGTTGTTCTGCATGTAAAATTCTCCCTTAGGTTTATTACCAGATGCAATGAAGACAACAGCTTACTTTTAACTTACTGAGTTTTTAACTGAATTGAGAAATCTGAGCGGAAGACAATCAGTACATGTTCAGAGAAATCAGAATAATAATCCCTGAAAAAAACGTTCAGAATAAAATCAGGCATAGATGCAGGCATGTCACTAACATTAACTGCAGGTTTACTTCTCAAATATTTCAGGCATCCTACCTCATTATTGACTTCAGCAGGTTTTTTCTTTGTTTCTCCAATGTCCAAATAGCTGTGGAAAGAAAACAGGTTTGATTATTTACGGAAGCATCTAACTTACACAATACAAATATTTCTACACTTTTTTCCTACATGAAGGTTTTAAAACTTGTCATGCATCAAAATAACACAAAAAGTAAACAATTCAAGATTTTAATAAGGGACTGTTAATAGAAACCTGCAAGCTAGCCCTCTGGGCTGATACAAAAGATGAGGAAAATCAAGCACTTCTCTTCAAGTCACCAGTGATTAGAAGAGACCATCAGTAAACCGAAAGAAAGACAGAAAGAAAGAAACAGAAGGAAAGGGAAAGGGAAAGGGAAAGGGAAGGGGAAAGGGAAAGGGAAAGGGAAAGGAAAGGGAAAGGGAAAGGGAAAGGGAAAGGGAAAGGGAAAGGGAAAGGGAAAGGGAAACTCTTTGCAACCACAGTAGGTCTAATCCCTTTTTCTTTCAAAGGGGATAGAACTTGCCTCTACCTAAAAAAAATCTTTAAGGAAATAAATGTGAACAATCTAAAGAAAATATTGCACTATATCAGATTTAAAAGGAAGATGGGAGATATTTCTTTCTATAACGTGGGGAGGTGGGGTTGTGTGTTAATTAATCTTATGACCCTTTGACAATCAAGTCAACTAATCCTCTAGTAACCTTGCAGAATATCCCAACTAGAATCAAACAGATCACACATAGCAAAGGGTAAATAATACATACAATACTTAAAAGGTGAGAAAACGTGTCACAATTTATAGCTGTAACTTACTCTAATCATATCTTTCTCCCGCTGCCGTAAGCCTTAAGGTAGCTGTAGATTTCTATATAGTTTTATGGTTTTATAGTCCTTTGCATTTGGAAAATAGCTTGTAACCCCTGTACCACATACTTAAGCAAGATTCTAACCTCTGTGTTAGATTTAAGTAGCCTATTTTTGTGCTAAGGGTAAGATATTAAGTTAGAACATTCTGTATAAGGACCCTTGTATTCAGATAGTTATTAGAACATGTTATAGTCAAAATAT